>JAGIQG010000011.1:58794246-59394246 GCA_024679065.1 Sphyrna mokarran
CAGCATTTGATTGGTCCTCCAGTTTTCTAAGGCTTTCTGGTGCCTTTAATTGAACAGAGAACCTCTCTTCCTGCCAACTGTGAGTGTGCCTCATTGGAAATCGCAAAGAATGTTTCCCCCACCACTCATCATCCAACATGGATATTGTTGACTCCCCATCCCCCAATGACTCAGACATCACTGGCCTCCCCATTCCCCACTGACCTGGACATTGCTTCCCATCCATCCTCCTGCCACTTTATATGTACTGGTCTCACTACAGCCTTGCTCATAAATAGTGCTATACTGCCACGCATACCCCTTACCTGCGAGCATTTCCACTCGTTGAATGAAAGCCTTAAGCATTGACCCCCTGGACACAATAACTTGTTGAATGAGAAATAATCAGCACCCTGGGAGATGGTTCACCCTCTATGGAAACCACGTTCCCATTACATTCCTCACAAGGAATTTTTATTTACAGGCCCACGACTGGCCCAAAGTGACTGCATCCCCTGACAAGCCAGAACTGTATATAAGCTGCAATAATGGGCACACCGCCAGTTATGCCAGGAAGATGGCTGAAAAGAAACCTACCCTGAGGTCCTGCCAGGCTGACCAGGCCCACTTGGTGGGCGCAGTGGAGGAGAGGTGCCAGTTGCTGTTCCCCACTCAGGGCCAAGCCTAAAGAGTCGTGCCGCATTGTGGGGGGAAGGTGGCAGCTGCCGTTAATGCCAGGATACTGACACCTCAGTCTGGGGAACAGTGTCAGAAGAATCTGACCAATCTCTGGGCAGAAAGAGTGATTGTGCATCCCACCCTGAAACCTGCATGTATGCAGGACTAACTATGTCAAATGATGCTCAGACACTTGAAGGGCATCCAACAACAGTACACATCCACTATCCCCTCCCCACCAAAAGAACTGCATCCAATCTCTTTTCTCTGCCCCCCTCAATCAGCACCCCTCAGTGGTGACTCTTTACCCCGAAAGGGCCAACACAAGTTCCAAAACCCAGCCACACACAGCACCCCGTGCATTTCAAAATATCCATGCTTTCAATCCCCCTCATTTCCCCATGGGAGAGAAGTACACACAGTCAGCGAGAGAGGGCTCAGACTGGTGGCGGTGTATCTGGGCTGCAGTACTTGTGGCCTGTAAGCAGTGTGCCCTGGAGCTGGCAGGGGAGAATCAAAGCTTACAGTGGTGACTAACAGCCAGGTCGGTGTTTGGCAAGCCAGTGAGCATCAGCTTAACCCTCTTCCTAAGGCTTCCTTGGAGTAAATGCTATGCTGCCAGAACTGCCTTCCCTTAATATGTATTTTTTGTTACAGTCCTGGGCCAGGATGCACTACATCCTTCAGTTATTGGCGACCCTTCCCCTGATGCTCGTGCAGAAACTCCCCAGGACACCTCGGACAATAACTCGGAGGAAGGCCCTAAAGATTCTTCCAAGAACAAAGATGTGCAGGTTAGATGGATCGGCCATGCTAAATTGCCCTTGTTGTCAGGGAGATGAGCAGGGTAAGTATGTGGGGTTGCAGGAATAGGGTCTGGGTCAGATTGCAGTTGATATCAACTCGATGGATCAAATGGACTCCTTCTGCACTGTAGGGATTCTATGATTCTGTGATAGCATGCGTGATCTGGCCCAGGTATCAACCACATAACCCACCAACACACAGACTATCATGATGGATGGGCATATATAGCGCTGAAGCATCTGGGTCAGAATTGCTGATGCATATCAGCACATTCGAGGGCTCGAGCATACAGAAATCTGTTAGAGGCGAGGATTCAGCTGGCCCCAAGCCAGATGCCAGGCCTCAGGGTTTGTACATCTCAAGGCCGGTGGAAATGCATCAGAAAACCCGGGGTGGATGGGCTGCGATTGCAAGGCTGTTCAGCAGAGTCGAACAGAGTACTGTTGCAGGAGGTGGTGCCGGCACAGTGTGGGAACCAGGCTGCAAGGATGGCATCCACAATGGAACAGCTGGGTCAGGGACTAGGCCTCATGGTTGACAGTGTCCAGGCTTTCCTGGGCACACAGGGGCCCATGCCAGGGACACAGTGGGTCATGGCCAAGGGTGTCACTGGCATGCACGAGGCATATCAGCCCAGTAGCCATGAGTGCTGGGATATTGGAGACTCTGGCGGCCATGGCTGAGATTCTTGCCAGCATTCAGGAGACAAAGTTGATCATGGCTGTGGGTCTTGACAACTTAGCCCAGTCTCAGAGAGCTTGAAGGGTGAGGGGCTCCAGAGCTGGGCTCGCTCACAGATTACTGTAGCGAAGGGGCTCCGGCACTTGCCCAGTCTTAAGACGGCCAGAACTGAAAAATCACAAACCATGGGACAGATGCATCTGGGCCTCCAGGACTGGCAGAACCAGGGGTCTCCAGAGTTTTTAGGCTCAGTCTGGCTACCCTACTGTCCCATGGAGTATTCCGGGGCCTATGGGCACTCTGAGGAAGGAGGAAAGGCTAGAACCCATGCTGGGACTTTCCACTAAGGAGACTCCAGATGTCCAGAAACCTTCCAATATCTCCCTTCCTCACACTGGAACAACTCAGGGCTAACTGGATGAACAGAGTAGCACAGAAACATCAGTGTCATCTGCAAGTCAGCTAGGATCCTCCAGGTCTCGGCCCTCCAAGAGATAGTTGCCAAGGGCATCACAGGCAACAGGGCACAGAATCACAGCTGGATAATTCCATCTCCTATATGCATTCTGGCGGAACACCTAGAAGAAGCAGCAGGCCACACAAAAAGTTGGAAAGTTGTAGATTTACTAAGAGGTCATGGGTGAAGGTCACCGGTAATTCAATCTTTTCAGCAAGGTCACCAGTAGTCAGGGTTAAGTTTTGTTAAATGTTAACAGCACAATAAACTGCTATTTGCACTTCACAGCCATGACTAATCTGTCTCTGATATCCCACTCCCACAGCCAAGTCTTCCCCAATCCCATGCATCGAGGCGCAGACTTGCTGCGTTGCGTGATACTTAACCAAATGTTATAGGCTGCTTGCCCTACATTCCCTATCATCCAACAAACCCTTAGTCAAGTGGGATGTCATGCACCCCCCTCCAGCCTCAATGGTACCCCTGGCCCATTGCTCTACACACTTGTGTTCCCAAGCCTTATTGCTATGTGGGCCCTGGTAGCAGTGCATATCAGAGAACAAGTAGGAGTCAGACTTGAGCAGAATCCCATTGTGCCTTACAGTGAGCCATCATTATCTCCAGCCTTCACCAAAAAATGCTGCCTGTGCAAGGCCAGGCCCATTAACAGATGTTTCCTGTGGTTGGGGGAATGAGAGAGGGTAGGAGAAGAGGATAACAGAAGGTGGGAAAATATTCATAATGCTGAATTTCAACATCATCCCGTCGGCACCAAAAAACTTGGCTTGGGTGATGCTATTGGGGTGGGAACGCATGTGCAAATCCTGCGAATTGGACGAAACGAGAATTTCCTGGCCCACTGTGCTACAAAATCAGCTCAGTAAGATGGGAGAATCGCACCCCCACCATGTTCTTTTTGTAGGAAAAAAGGCCTGCATAGTTCTGATAAATGTCATCCTTATCTGCAACGTCATCATACCCCTCCGTCCTATTCCCTCTAGAAATAGTGTTATCCTTATAACAGGCACATCTCTTGTCAAACTGTTAACTTCAATTCCCCACCACAACTCTGGGGAGTTTGGGTCAAACTCCCAAATCAAACTTTGGGTCAAAATGTTCCACTATCAGGAAGCTTTGTTCTCTCCAATTAAATCCGATTCTCCTATTGCTAAAGGATTAGACAGGAGACAGGACAGATTCAGAAAGAATGTTCCTGACAGTGGGAGAGTCTAGAATTAGGGGACAGTTTGCGGATTATGAGTAAACCTTTTAGGACTGCGATGAGAAGAAATTTCTTCACCCGGAGAGTGGTGAAACTGTGGAATTCACCATCACAGAAAGCAGTTGAAGCCAAAAGGTTGTGTGGTTTCATAAAGGCATTAGATATAGGTCTTGGGGTTAAAGGGATCAAGAAATATGGGGGGAAAAGCAGGATCAGGGTATTGAATTTGATGATTGGCCATAATCATAATAAAAATCAGAGCAGGCTTGATGGTCTGAATGCCCTACCCCAGCTTCTATTTTCTATGTAAGTTTCTCCATAAGAGGGCAACATTAATAATTTGCTGTTCACAGACAACTGCCAAAGCATCCAGATTACAAATGTAAAGTCAGTAAAAGGACATAAATTAGAGATATAGTTACAAGTAACATGTTTTTAAGAAAAACTTAAAATGTTAAAGCCGATTGATTTCAGAAACATTTTTCTTCTTCATCTATACTCACAGCATTCATCATAGGGCTCATCAGAGTAATCTCCACAATCATTATCTACATCACATTTCCAGGATAGTGGGATGCAGTGGCCATTATTACATTTAAACTGGCCTGGACAGGTTCTAGAAGCACAGTGAGCAGGATCTTCATCGGAATTATCTCTGCAGTCGTTTTCCCCATCGCATTGCCAGGCTTCAGGGATACAGCGTTTATTGGTACATTGCCACTGGTAGCTCTCACACTGATGCCTGCCTATATAAAAAAAAGTAGACTTTGTAGACTTTGTAAATCTTACTACTTGTGTTAGTTAGACATTGTTACACAGATGGTAGTTTACGATACCAGCTTTTAACAGCTGCTGATGGCAGATCACGATACCGGTGCATCTCTACATCATATATAAAAAAAAGCATGAATTGGGTTTACGAGTACAGTTTTCTTTCAAATTGTACACACAACTGATATGGGAGGACTGATTTTTACTCAGGCAGGAATTGTGGATGACAAAGCTGAAGTAGATGGTGATACCACCAACCACCAAAATCTGGTGAGAAACTGGTGAACTGGTGCAACGACAATAATCGCGCAGTCCATCACGCAAACCAGCTTCCCATCCATTGATACCGTCTGCACTTCTCACTTCCTCAAAAAGGCAGCCAGCATAATTAAGGACTCAATGCACCCTGGACATACCCTCTTTCATCTTCTTCCGTCAGGAAAAAGATACAAAAGTCTGAGATCACGTACCAACTAACTCAAGAATAACTTCTTCCCTGCTGCCATTAGACTTTTGAATGGACCTACCTTATCTTAAGTTGATCTTTCTCTACACCCCAGCTGTAAAACTACATTCTGCACCCTTCTCCCCTATGTACTTTATGAACGATATGTTTTGTCAGTATAGCACACAAGAAAAAATACTTCTCACTGTATGTGACAAAATTAAACCAAAATAAATTTAAAGAACATAAAGCCCAAGAGATTTTAACTTCACAATATCATATTTATGTTCAGATGCTGAGTGGAAGTCTAACTGGTTGGTTATGGTCCTGCTGGATATCCATGGGAATGGTTCCCAGCAACATAACAATAGATTGAGAAGGGTCAGCAAGTGTTCAGTTGTGGGGGAGCTTGCTGGGAAACCCGAGGCTGCAGAAGACCTAACTATCCCTGTGGGGACAGAACAAGCAAATGGACATTCTGCAAGGAAATATGGAGAGGCCCAATGACAATTCATTCACTGGCAAGAACCCAAGTCAGCAGAGATGGGCAGAGTGAATAGGAAAAAAGAAGGTTGATGAAATTCGATCCCAATATAAATACTGTATGGGATAATCAGCAAGAGATGGCAGTGTGGTATTTGGAGTTGCTTCTCATAATCAGATATTGACCGTTCCACAATGGGCCCTTTGGGGATTCAGAAGAGTAGCTGTTAAACTTATTGAGGGGTTTCAACCCAGGATCTCTGACAGGAGAGTGGGAAGTCAAAGTGATGGGTTATGATGAGGAGTGGGGGCAGAAGTAGCATTACTGAGTGACAGAAAGAAGCAAAAGATTGAGAGAAGGACACAAGAACGGTCAAAAAAAAGGAAAGAATTAATAAACTTGGATCCAGACTAATTGAAATGTGAACACAAATTGGCACAGAAGGAATTTAGGTAGCATAAACATGCCTTTGATTTAACAAAATATCCTTCATGTAAGCACAGAAGTGACAATATAGGAAAGTCCAATGTTAAAGTCTGAGATCCTTGTAGATAGAGTGCAGTGAAGTGGAGTCGAATGGAGTGAAATCAGCTTGGAGCATCAGAGTGCCAAGTTCAGATTTGGAATCTTTTGAGAGTGAAGGAATATAAAAGAGGGGCAGAGTAAAAGAGGAGCAGAGTTTCAGTGAGTGCACTGCTAGAGGTTTACCAGTGAAACTAGAAAGCACAGAAGAGTGGAGAGCCAACTGTGAGTTAGCAGAAATTGTTTTATAAATTCAGTGGAAGTGAATAGTGGCCTCAGTGTTAGCATTCACTCCAGTGGATCCAGTATCCACAAGAGGAGGAAGGAACAGTGAGAATGGATACCACAAGCTATAAACAATAAATGCCACGGCAATGGATTTTAAATTTGTAGCAACAATTTTTAGGGCAAAATTTCATGCTCGCATAGGTGGCAAGCTTGGAGGAGAATAGGGCACTAAATTAAGTGAGACAAAAATCACAGAATCCCTACCTTACAAAAAGAGGTCCTTCAGGCCAACAAGTATGCACCAATTCGCCAACTTTCATGTGTAATGGTTACCAGAGCATCTTACCCACTCTCTGTCCTATCCCCCTGTAACCTCACGCATTTACCTCTGATCTACACATCTTTGGGCACCTATTGCTGTGCATCATGTACAACAGCTACAGCTGTACTGCCACTTCTGAGGTGGGAGGTACCTTGATCAAAAGTATTCATTGCTTAATCAAGGGACTGGACATTGGGAAGGAATAGACCGCTTAAAGCCAATCTACCTGCCCTTGCTTCCCTGTCTTTATATCCCTTTCCCAACAACTTCCCATCCTGTGAAATCCAACTTCCATATCGCCACTTACTTACCTGAGGTCTTGGTTGGGACTCCAGGAGGTGTTCACCCTGCAGGAGCCAGGGCTTCCCCTATACCACTCATGAGCACAAAAGCTACCATCCTCTGATTGGCCAGCAGCTTCCAGTGGGTGAGATATTCACCCCATGGTCTTAATTGCCACTGGCCTTGCCACTGCCTGATTGGTTTGTAGTTCAACAGGCCTTCCCCAGAAAGAGGCAGAGTGTGTCTCTCCTTGATTCGCCAGCTGATAGGCGAGACCCCCAACACACCAACAAGATGCCACTTTTAATTTGGGTTGCAATATATCACCAAATAGAAGCAGGGGATTTTAAGCTGTGGAGAAGAGGAGAGCCTTGTAGAAACGGCAAAATAAAGCGACAGATAATAGTCACAGATAGAGTTAACAGCTGCCAGCCTAGAGAAACCATACTGACACTTTAATATGATCTACTATGTTACGTTAGTAAGAAATACTTACTACAAAGCACAATGTCTTCATCAGATCCATCTGCACAATCCTGGTAACCATTACACAAGAAACTGGAGGTGGTGCAGTTGCCATCATTGCATTGAAACTGTCCAATTCTACAGTAACGGGTTGGACAGGTGGTAGGTTCATCTGATCCATCCCTGCAATCACTTTGCCCATCACATTTCCACCAGATTGGAATACATCTATGATAGATAAAGCAACTGAATTAGTTATTAATATCTATGCCTGACACATTGAACCTAAGAACGCTGACAATAAAATGCCACTACAATTTCAATATTTGCAATATAGTTCCACAGAATATGAATATTGAACAATCAGAATAATATATGAGGGCAGAATTTGTAAATTCCTTGTTCTGGTTTTGAGCAGTTTGAATCTGTGCACATAAAATAAAATGAATGAACCATCAGAATATTCTGCTGAAGTTACTGACCTCTCCCATCTGATTTCCAAATGCATTCTAGATATGCAAAGCTTCTGCCATCCACATCTGTTCTGTTGCAGTTACAAGCTTTGATATGATTTGCAAATTAATTGAAAACACATAAGCTGTTAACATCCTTCATTACATTCTCAAACATTAGATGGGTTGCTAAAAAGATAGTCACATATTTCAGGAATGTAGGGGTATACCAATGAATAAAATACATAATGATGCAATATAGAAGGGAGAGTCTGCAGTAAACAAATGATTTTTCTATAATCCTGGGCTGACAATCTCATCAGATTAATACATATGGATGCCTTCACATCATATACGATAAGAACCAAAAAAGCTTTATTCATTCTCAAAACATCTCCAGAAATCAACAGCTTCACGTCATCTCAAGTGTAACACACAGAAATTAAGGATTTGGGAATGTAGGCAATAGAGAAGGAACTGCAGCTACATCATAATGGCATCCCATCAATAAACACCAGTCACATTTTCACCAGAATTGGCATTCATAATGGACCACAGGACATGCACCCATTGACCATACTAATTGGCCAATACCATGCAAAATCAGAGATTGGAGCACAGAGTCAGATAGATTACTCATCTCATTTACATCTTATCATCCCATACAGGCTCCAGGTGTTACACATCTGGAATGCTATCTTAGTCATCTTGATGTCTGTGCACTAGCAACTCAAAGGCAAGACTGCATCAGCATCATGCAAGTAGGGCAGGAAAAACTATAGATCATTACGTTGCCAATTCTTTTGTATTTTGTGCTTCACTCTCTTGGCCCATTAATCCTTAATGTCTTTAATGCTACATTTCAGAGAGAACGTCAAAGCACAAATGGATCTAGAGTCCAAAACTGAATTTTGTCAGAATCCTAGTGCAACAGAGGAGGTAAAGGAGGGAGCAGCGACACCAAGAGCAACTCCAACAAGTAGATCCACCTGAGGAACATGGTTGAGGGGAGCCAGAGCGTGGACAGGAGTGTCAGGAGGAGAGACGCAGACAACAGAAGTGAATCACAAACCTAAGGTACACTGCAGAAGAGTCTCCTATTTACAAATAAATGAAAGACAATGCTGGGCACTTCAATGTTGGTCCTGAGCTCTGGTAGATCACATATGCCACATTCTTCATAAGGTTAGAGGTTATCTCCTGCCACTGCCTTTGAAGATGACCACAGTGCTCAAATCTTTGCCAGTGAGTCTTCCCATGGATCAACATATGATCTCTGCAGCATTGCCCAGTCCACAACTCATCAATACATAAAGGAGGCCACAGTCGCACTTTACAGGAAAATCTATCATTATGCTAGGTTTGCTTCGGATGGAGGTAGCTAGTCTGCAACATTCACCAGCTTCACCATTATTTCAGGATTTCCAAAATTGCAAGGTGTAAGAGGCTACACCCATGCAACTTCACAAGCTCCATAGCAGCAGTCCCTAATATTTACAAACAACAAGAGCTATCATTCTATCAATATACAACTGGTGTGTGGTCATCGTAAGTAGATAATGCATGTTTGTGCTCAATTTACTTAGAGCGGCCATGACTCCTATATCCTGAGTCACTCCAATGAGATTTTTGCAGGGTCAGTACATCAGCAGGGATGGCTGCTTGAAGGGTGCCCATTTAAACACTGGCAGATGACACTGGTGGATCACCCTCAGAGTCATTCTGAGGAGCGGTATAATGCTGATCACCACTCACACATTCCATTACAAAGCAGACCATAGGACATCTGAAGATGCATTTCAGATGCTTGGACCATTTAGGTAGCTCACTACAAAACAGTCCTGAAAGTGTTTCATGCCTCATTGCCCTTCACAATCTGGCAATGATATAAGTGATTCCTTGCCAGAGGGTGAGCTGTAGGAGGATGAGAACTCATTGGAGAATGCAGATCCAGGAACCTCAGGAGGCTGCTGACAAAAGGAAATAAGAATAGGAGTAGGCAGTTCAATAGGCCATTCAATAGGATTATGTCAGTAAGAATGTGACAACACCATGGAGGAAGGAAGATGTGTGGAACATGCCTGTGATACTTGACAGAGCATCAATTGCTGATGCCCTGTCAATTGTTGAATTATTGACAGGTGCTAGAAAGTGTAAAGTTAATGGCCACATTGCTCCTTGCCATCAATGCCATTTCCTTTCACCTCAGGGTGTCCAACCACTCACAGCAAGAACGAGCCCTGTATTCACACTTGGGCATTCTGGTAATGATTGCTGCTTTGGTCCCTGATGCCTTTTGAAAGCACTCACTCTGGGAACCGCGAAAACAAATAGGAGTAAAAGCAATACGAGAGAATAATTCAAGCTTTTGTTGTCCAATAAAGATACAAACATTGCAGCCACTGCGAGGTGAAGGCTGGAGATCTCCTCCAACCGTGTGTGTGTTTTGTCCTTTACCATTATCACTGGGGAGACACAAGTACTCCTATGATGATGAGCTACATTCATTCAATGGTTTTCCTTGTGGAATAAGGATTATAAACAGATATATCTCACACTCCAAATGAAGATTTAAACACATCTCCATGACATCGCACAAGGGTGCAGAGAAAATCAAGTGAGGTTTACCTCACGTGAATGTTAATCTCAAAGCAGGGCACTGAGTGTGAGAATTAAAGCAAAATTAAAGCAAAATGCTGCAGATGGTAGAATTTGAAACAAAAGCAAAAAATACTGGAAAAACTCAGGAGATAAAGAAAAATAAATCTATCATTTGAGTCTGCATGACTCTTCTTCAGAATTAAAGAGAGGGAGAAATGTGATGGATTATATATTGTATAAGAGGAAGTGGAACAGCTGGAGCAGAGTCAGAGGTCAGTGATGGGAGCTCGGAGAGATTGCACTAAAGAAGTATAGGTCATGAGAATAGAGGAAGCATTAATGGCAGAAGATGTGAGTAATTGCAGAAAGGTGAGAAATCAGAAATGTTAATGGGAGAATAAAGGTCAGTGCTCAGTGAAAGTAAAACTTAAAAACAAGTGACAAATGGTTTGATGGGAGAAGGGTTGCGGGGTGGGGGGGGGGAAGATTGCATTGGGACAAAAAATGTTCTGGATATAAAAAAAGATCAAGATGGAGGAGAGAGGTCACAGTCTGAAGTTGTTGAGCATCATATTGAATCCTAGGGATATAGCATGCCTAATCAGGAGATGAGTTTGCTGCTCCTCCTGTTTGCATTTGGGTTTAGTGGAAGTTCACTCAGTATATACATGTCAATCTCAATCACAAAATCCTTTAAAATTTATCTTCACAAAGTATTTTGGATACTCTTTTTCTACGATTTCACTTAATCCTCAGCCATTAGCAGTGCACAACTAATTTGAGTTCTGCAGACACTGTCTTCATCAATAATGATATATTTGCAGAACTTCCTCCACCCAGCTTATCATGGTGAGGATCCAACAATGTTATCTTCGTGTAACAAAAATAACTGCAGATGCTATATCTGTTTGTTCTAAGTTTCTAAATCGAGCCCTGTCTTCTTCAGCCTGCTCGTACTGCACCATTATACACATCATCCACTGAGCTTTACCTCCTTTGATATAATTTCAATCAGAAGTTTTGGTTTTCAATCTGAGTTTCAGTCTTAATTCATTTAGAAACCAGAAAAATTAGTTTCCTTTTTCGAAATCCCTTTCAAATTAGGATCTGTCTCAAAAAATACAAGCTGTGAAACCACAGATTCCATCACATTTGAACCAGCGTTGTTTGATCAACACAATAATTGTAACTGTTATCCCTTAAATTGAAATACAATCATAATTAAATAATGTGAAAAAAGGTAACAATTGTAATTCTAAAACACAAATAGAAAATGTTAGCGTTGTTAAAATTAAATAAGAGCTTAAGATGCACAGACTGAAGAAAAATGCAATATTGATTATTGTACCTTTCATTGTCTAGGCATCTGTACTGTGTACTTGTGCACATGGGGATACAATGAGTGGTGCTGCCAGCCTGCTTCATGAAGTCATCTGGGCATTCACATGTGTAGCCTTGACCACCCTCTGCTATTAAGCACAGATGGGAGCATCCACCATTATTTGTATCGCAGGGATTGTTTGCTGGAAGGAGGAGAGATATAAAAGGGGACAGTTAACACAGAAATTTATTTCAATGCATTTATAAGGAAGCATTAGAGAGAATGGCACTGTAAGACTGCACATTGAATCCAGAGTAAATGTAAACAGCTTCTACCCTTTAAGCCTTGAGCATATTCCAAATGCAGCTTCATTTTCTATTTTAAAGAAAATATATTCCGATTATCTTTTGATTATACTTCAGAAAATGCTGTATTGGCTGTCAACACTTTCTTGAGATGTATGTTGCTGACGAAAAGCTAAATGTGAACTTCTTTTTTATTGCTCTGTTTCATATATTTCTTATGTTTGCCGTGGATTCTCACCATGCTTGATCATACAACTACCTGCAACTTGTGATTAGGAGCAATGTAATAGCATGGGTTGTCTATTAGTTAATGGACAAAAAGCAGAGTGAAATCTAGTTGTCTGGCAAAATGGGTGGCAGGATACATTTATTTAAGTGGGAGGGTGGTGAGTGGTGACCAATTAAGTTCATCGGGGTGTGGAGGAATAAAGGTCAAATAATACTGAATTAATACAGAAATATTAGGCTAACAGTTAGTCGGGACAAACTCACAGTATAACAGGGTTTAAAATTAGCTTGCATAAACTGCTGATAAGCTTAAAAAACAATCAGGGATTCTTGTTATGACACCAGCAAGTAAGTTACAATACCAGTTCTGATAAGTAAAATCACAAAACAGATAAAACAAAACACTAGATCCCAAGTTATATTACTTTACTGGGTGCATTTCTTGATCAATATGACTATCATGTAAAGTCCAGTTTGCAGCAAAAAATTCAATATAGTCTTTCCCAGAAGTTTTTTTTAATTTATTCGTTGGACATGGTCATCACTGGTTGGCCAGCACTAGCATTTATTGCCTATCCCTAGTTACTCGAGAGAAGTTGAAAGTCAACCACATTACTGTGGCTCTGGAGTCACATGTAAGCCAGACCAGGCAAGGACAGCAGACTTCTGTCCCTAAAGGACATTAGTTAACCAGTTGGGTTTTCCCAATAATGGCTTTCATAATCATCAGTAGATTCTTAATTGCAGATAATTTTTTTATTAATTTAAATTCTACCATTTGCCATAGGGATTCAAATCTGGGTTCCCAGAGCTGAATTTCTGGATTAATAGTTTAGTGAAAATACCACTCAGCCATTCTCTTCTCTAAAGTTGAGCAGATACCTCATGCTATTAGATGATTCATTCACCATATTTTTTAAAGCATGTTTACAGTACTCCAAACAGACAACAGCTTTTGCAATGACTAAATGGAGCTCTCTGTGCCCTCAGCTAAGACCCCCTTGGAAATAGTGATCATATTATAGAATTTAGTGTTCAGTTTAAGAGTAAGAGACTTGGATTGAAAACAATTATGTTTAACTTAAATAACCTCACATAAGGGGTGAGTTATCTAAAGTGAACCAGACAGATAGACTAGCAGGAAAGGAAGTAATTGATTGTGATTTTCCAAAAATCCTTGGATTCTGGAGAATTACCGGAGAATTGGAAAACTGCTAATGTGACATTTCTATTCAAAAAGGGATGGAGGCAAAAATGTGGATAATGGTAAGCCAATTAGCCTAATAAGTATTGTTTTGAAAATGTTGGAATCAATTATTAAGAAGGAATAGCAACCTATTTGGAAAGTCATGATCTAACCAAACAGAGTCAGCATAGCTTCATGAAGAGAAAATCATGTCTGACCAATTTATTAGAGTTTTTTGAGGGAAATTCAAGGCCCATTGTTCACTAGATGATCCGCAGTATGGAGGAATTGTCATATGAGGAGGTTAAGCAAGTTAGGATTCTGCTGATTGGAATTTAGAAGAATGAGAAGTGATCTCATTGAAACATATAGGATTCTTAAGGTGCTTGGTAGGATAAATGCTGAGAGAATGTTTCCACTCGTGGGAGAGTTTGGACCAGAGGACATAGTCTCAGAATAAAGGGGTGTCAATTTAAGGCTGAGATGAGGAGGAATTTTTTTTCTCTCAGTGGCATGTGACTCTTTGGAACTCCTCACCAAGAAAGATGAGGGGACACAGTCTATGGGGATGATCTTATTGCCCATTTATGCCATGCTCCCCCTGCAGTGAGGACAGAGATTTTGGCAACAAACCAAATCTCTGCATGCAACAGGATGGGAAAATACTCAACTGATATACAATTGAATTAAAATTGGCATTTACATAAATAAAGAAATAACATTTGCAGTGCCTTCCCGTATTGCTCACTAGTGGTAAAGAAAATATCAGCCTAACCACTTTCTTCACCTGAGGCAGGTGAGGAAACAGATCTCTTTTTCAGGTATCTCTCCACTTCAGTTCATTATTTTTTCTGAGCTATGCAAGGCTAAGGAAGATACGCTCATAACATTCAATATCAACGTAAGAACATAAGAACATAAGAAATAGGAGCAGGAGTAGGCCATCTAGCCCTTTGAGCCTGTCCCGCCATTCAATAAGATTATGGCTGATCTGAAGTGGATCAATTCTACTTAGCCACCTGCTCCCCATAACCCTTAATTCCCTTATCAATCAGAAACCTATCTACCCGTGACTTAAACATATTCAACAAGGTAGTCTCCACCACTTCAATGGGCAGAGAATTCCACAGATTCACTACCCTCTAAGAGAATACGTTCTTCCTCAGTTCTAAACTGTGCCTACCCAGCCCCCTTATTTTGAGGCTGTGCCCCCTAGTTCTCGTTTTCTTTCTCAGTGGAAAGAATCTCTCTACCTCTACTCTATCTTGCCCCTTCATTATCTTATATGTCTCTATAAGATCCCCCTAAGCCTTTTAAACTCCAACAAGTACAGGTCCAATCTACTCAATCTTTCCTCATAAGCGAATCCCCTCATCTCTGGTATCAACCTGGCGAATCTTCTCTGTACTCCTCCAAGGCCAATATATCTTTTTGCAAATAAGGGGGCCAAAACTGCACACAGTACTCCAATTGCAGTCTCACCAGTGCCTTGTACAGTTGCAGCAAGACCTCCCTGCTTTTATATTCTATCCCCCCTCGCTATAAAGGCCAACATTCCATTTGCCTTCTTCAACACCTGCTGCAGATGCAGACTGGGTTTTTGCGATTCATGCACAAGGACCCCCAGGTCCCTCTACACAGTAGCACGGTGCAACTTTTCACCATTTAAATAATATTCCATCCTACTATCATTTCTTCCAAAGTGGCTAACTTCATATTTGCCAACGTTATGCTCCATCTGCCAGATCTTTGCCTACTCACTCAGCCCTATCCAAATCTCTCTGCAGACTTTCTGCGTCCTCCATGCAATTCGCTTTCCCATTCATCTTCGCAAACTTTCATCAGCAAACTTTGTTACCCTACACACAGTCCCCTCCTCCAGATTGTCTATGTATACCGTCTCTAAATCCTGCAACATACACCAGTCAGTATGACAGATTTTTGATCAGCCATGAGAATGGAAGGAAAATTGGTGCCTCTGTTATTCATATCTCTGGATCATAACATGCATGTAAAAGTTGCTTGTTTCCATAGCAACATAGATGCATGGATACTTAGGGGGATTTCCCCTCCCAAGCACCCTACGGGGTGCTTTGTAGTGATAGAGGCAGCCAGCCATTGGATTGTGACAGGATCTTCCAGTCTCACCGATGTCCATTTCACTTCGTGGTTCATATCCTCTGCCACTGGTGAAGCCACTGCGTTGAATTGTCAACGGCAGGACTGGAAAATCCCACCAACAGGAAGGACTGGACAGTATCAGCCTAAGAAATTTGATGTACAAAATCATTCCATGATTTAGTTTGCAACACAACAGATAACTTACTTGATAGGAACTGTTATATTTTACATCAATTTCACAGATTACACCTTACCAACTGGCTGTCTGTACGGATGATATACATGGATGTCAAAGGGCCTGTGGGTGGTATTCACCAACAATACTCTGCCTTCCCCAGTGTATTTATTTGCTTTCTCCACTGATCTTGTGTTCCAGTCAGTCCAATATATTGTATCCTCAAATAGGCTAATGGCAAATGGGTGGCCGAGGGTTCCATCAAATACTGTATGCCGATGGTTCCCTTCCAGGTTGGAAAATCTACAAAAGATAATGGCCATTTATGCTCTCCATCAGACAGTCACAATAACAAATACAAAATGCATCAGAGCACTGGACTTCCAGTTAAAATCCAGTCTTGATCATCATTCAAACTCTTCTCGATGAGAGTTTTGAAGTTTTTTTTAACCTAATTAAAAAGTTTTTAAAGTTTATTCATCAGTGTCACAAGTAGGCTTATACTAACATGCAATGAAGTTACTGTGAAAATCCCCTAGTCACCACACTCCAGCACCTGTTCAGGTACACTGAGGGAAAATTTAACATGGCCAAAGCATCTAACCAGCATATCTTTCAATTAGTTATCACACTAAAATTAAATGAGTGGCAAATACATAAATGCATGTGGCTGAGATTACCTGAATCTATCAGGAGAACATTGCAGCTGTGGGGTTTTACTGAAGGAAAATCAAAATGCAACTAGTAACTCAAAATAAAATAACTGAAATGAAAATATATTATATACTTTCAATATAGAGCTGGATGACTCTTTATCAGAATAATATTCAAATTTTCCTGGGAACTGATGTCATTTGATTTTCCATTCATGCCTCTAATCAAATACAATATATCATTGGCAGGTAAATGGATAAAGAAGTCTTGGTAATACAGAGTTGGAAGAGTTCTGCAGCTTGTGAAAGCCACACTCAGAGATCAATGAACTAATAGCTTCTACCTAAGATCATAGACCAACTGTTTGACTTAGGAGCTGTATTATATGTACAGTGAATGTCAGAGCTTTTGAAAATCAGCTCAATGGGCAAATTATTTTCATTCGTGCCCTTCAGTCTAATTTTATATTATGTTTTTGGCAAGATTACATCCTTGTAGCATTATGGGAGGAGGGATGGAATTCAAAAATAAACCGCAATAGAAATGACAGGGTGACTATACAATGAACCTTGCCATTTTGCTGCCCACTACAGCAAGGCAACAGGCAGACCATGGAAAGATCTGTTAATCTCGGGTGGGGTTTTCTGGTTTCCAGGTAAGTGCAGCTGGAAAATCCCACCCTGTATGTTCAACAACAAAAACAGAAAAGTCTGGAAAATGTCAGCAGCTCTAACAGAATCTGTAGAGAGAGAATAAAGTTGGATGACTCTTTATCAGAGCTGTGTATATATTTCCTATAATTATATTTTCAATTGTCTTTGCCACTATGCTCACTATCTGGGCCAATATTTTGTGATTATAAAATTTGTTTTATTGTACCTATGATATTGTCCCATACTGACAATTTATGCAATTAAAATGGAATTAGACAAAATGATTTGCATTTCATTATTCAAAAGTTTATAAGTGCTTACTCAATATAATTCAGGTGGGCATCAGTCCAATAGAGTTTATCATTTGTGTAGTCAAGAGTCAATCCATTAGGCCATTCCAATTTTGTGGTAATAATGGCTGATTTGTTCTTACCATCCATGCCAATGCGGCCAATATATGCTTGATAACCCCAGTCAGTCCAGAAAATGTATCTGCAGAAGTTATAAAGATTAAAATGTATAAATGATTTTAGTTCTAATCAAATTCTATTTTGTCGAATTACTTTGTGCAGCTTGACAGGAGTTTCAATCAACTCAATAATATTATCCAAGAACTTAGTTTTGTTGCATGTAAAAGTTCTTGCTTATCAGAGAACCTGATCAGGGAATTCTTGACTTGTAACAGTATAAAGCTTCTTTCTCATTACAAGGCTGATAAATTCACAGCAGGAAGATGAGGAAGATGTTATTCAGATCATTTTGATGGGCCACGCTCACCACTTACACGAATGTAAACAATATGGTATTTATTCAGTTTAACTGATTGGTATTTTATTTCTTAACTAAAAAAAATTAGGATGGAAGCATGTCAGAAAATCCAGACATAAGAACATAAGAACTAGGAGCAGAAGAAGGCCATCTGGCTCCTCAAGCCTGCTCGCCATTCAATAAGATCATGGCTGATCTTTTTATGGACTCAGCTCCACTTACCTGCCCGCTTACCATACCCCTTAATTCCTTTACTGTTCAAAAATTTATCTATCCTTAAAAACATATGATGAGGTAGCCTCAACTGCTTCACTGGGCAGGGAATTCCACAGATTCACAATCCTTCGTGTGAAGAAGTTCCTCCTCAACTCAGTCCTAAATCTGCTTCCCCTTATTTTGAGGTTATGCCCCCTAGTTCTAGTTTTACCTGCTAATGGAAACAATTTCCCTGCTTTCCTCTAGTCACTAGAGAGGTGGTGCTTGATAGGCTAACAGGGCGGAGGGCAGATAAGTCCCTGGGACCGGATGGAATGCATCCCAGGGTCCTCAAGGAAATGGCAGAGGTGATAGCAGATGCCCTGGTAATTATCTTTCAGAATTCGCTGGACTCCTGGGAAAGTGCCTGAAGATTGGAAAACAGCTAATGTTACACCGCTGTTTAAAAAAGTTAACAGACAGAAGACAGGGAATTATAGGCCGGTTAGTTTAACGTCTGTAGTAAGAAAAATGCTTGAATCTGTCGTCAAAGCAGAAATAACAAGGCACCTGGATACGAACTGTTTGATCAAGCAGACGCAGCACAGATTCGTTAAGGGGAAGTAATGCTTGACAAATTTATTGGAGTTCTATGAGAAAGTGACCAGTGCGGTAGATAGAGGGGAACCGGTGGTGTGGTGTTTCTGGATTTCCAAAAAGCATTTGATAAGGTGCCTCACAAAAGATTGCTGCAGAAGGTTAAGGTGCAGGGAGTCAGGAGTAGGGTGTTAGACTGGATAGAGGATTGGTTGTTTAGTAGGAAGCAGAAGGTAGGTATTAATGGGTGATATTCTGATTGGCAGCTGGTGACTAGTGGAGTGCCCCAGGGTTCGGTGCAGGTATTTACCATTTACATAGATGATCTGGAGGAAGAGGCTGAGTTCAGGGTGATGAAATTTGCTGATGTCACAAAGTTGAGTGGAAAAGCAAATCGCGTGGAGGGTATGGAAAGCCTGCAGAGGGATCTGGATAGGTTGATTGAGTGGGTAAGGACCTGGCAGATGGAGTATAATGTTAGCAAGTGTGAGGTTATCCACTTTGGTAGGAATAATGGTAGGAAGGATTACTATTTAAATGGTGAAAAGCTGCAACATGCGATGGTGTAGAGGGACCTGGGGGTCCTTGTGCACGAATCGCAAAAACACAGTATGCAGGTGCAGCAGGTGATTAAGAAGGCGAATGCAATGTTGGCCTTTATAGCTAGGGGGATAGAATATAAAAGTAAGAAGGTTCTGTTGCAGCTGTATAGGGTGCCGGTGAGGCCGCAGCTGGAGTACTGTGTGCAGTTTTGGTCGCCGCATTCAAAGAAGGATATATTGGCCTTGGGGGTGGTGCAGAGAAGGTTTACTAGGCTGATACCAGAGATGAGGGCGTTGGAATATGAGGAGAGACTAATAGGCTAGGTTTGTACTCTTTGGAGTTTAGAAGGCTGAGAGGGGATCTTACAGAGACGTATAAGATAATGAAGGGGATGGATAGGGTAGAGGTTGAGAGACTCTTCCTGCTTAGCAAAAATAGCAAGACTAGAGGGCATAGCCTCAAGATTAGGGGGGGCGTTTTAGATCGGAGCTGCGGAGGGGTTTCTTCATGCAGAGGGTGGTGAATCTTTGGAATACTCTGCCTGATGAGGTGGTGGAGGCTTCCTCACTGAATATGTTCAAGTCAAGAGTGGATAGGTTTTTGATTGACAAGGGAATTAAGGGTTACGGGGAGAAAGTAGGAAAGTGGTCCTGAACCACTACAGATCAGCCATGATCTTATTGAATGACGGGGCAGGCTCAAGGGCCTGGATGGCCTATTCCTGCTCCTATTTCTTATGTTCTTATGTTCTTATGCTTCTATCTTGTCTATTCCCTTCATAATCTTATACGTTTCTATGAAATTGCCCTCATTCTTTTGAATTCCAATGATTATAGCCCCAGTCTACTCAGTCCCTCTTCGTAAGCCAATCCTCTCAACTCTGGAATCTCCTCTGCAACTCCTCCAGTGCCAATATATTGTTTCTCAAGTAAGGAGAACAAAACTGTACCCAGTATTTTCCAGATGTGGCCTCACCAGCACCTTGTACAGCTGCAACATAACTTTGCTGTTTTTAAACTGTATCCCTCTAGCAATGAAGGACAAAATTCCTCTTGCCTTCTTAATTCCTGCTGCACCTGCAAACCAATTCCACAGTGTTTAAGGAGATCATTCAGCCCACCAAGTCTGCACTGACTCTCTGACAGATCATCTTACTATGGCCCACCCCCGTGCAATCCCTTTAATCCCATGTATTTACCTGGCCAATCTCCCTAACCTTTACATCTTTGGACATTAAGGGCAATTTAACTTGAGCAATCCACCTAGCCTGCACATATTTGGACAAGTAGGACAAGAGGAAAACATGTAAATCCGACACAGATACTCACCATAAGCTATTAAAAATAGGTTACTAAAAGTAGAATCAAAAGAGCTAAAATGAATAATAAATGGAAACTAGCAAAAAAAAATCACAGATTCCAAAAACCTCTACAGGTATATAAAGAGAATAGGTAGAGGTCGATACTGATGAGGTATTAACAGGGAATATAGTGATGGCAGAGGTACTAAACCAATATTTTGCTTCTGTCTTCACGGTAAAGAATAATGAAGATTTCCCGAAAATTGTAGTTAACACAGAGCAACTTGGTGAAATAACCATCATTAGGGAGAGGGTATTGAATACACTAATGGGATTAAAGGCAGATAAATTCTGGGACTGATGGCCTGCATCCTTGGGTACTGAGGGAGGTGGCAGCAAAGATGTTGGATGCATCAGTTGTAATATTTCAAAATTCCTTGGACACTGGTAAAGTCCCAGTGAAGCCCCTATTCTAAAAGGGAGAGAAGCAAAAGGTAGGAAAGTATAGGCCAGTAAGCTTGACCTCTGTGATGGGAAGATGCTGGAAACAATCATTAAGGAGGAGATACCTGATCATTTGGAAAGACAAAGCTCAATCTACCATTGTCAGCATGGTTTTATGAATGGAAAGTCATGCTTGACAAACTTGCTTGAGTTCTTTGAGGACACAACTAGCAAAGTGGATAGTGGGGAACCTGTGGATGTGATATATCTAGACTTCTAGATGGAGTTTGACAAGATGTTGCATAAAAGATTAATCCAGAAACTGAGATTGCACAGAATTGGAGGTAAAGCAGTAAATTGGATTGAGGACTGACAGAAAGCAGAGGATTCGGATAAATGGGTCCTTCTCTGGCTGACAAAATATAGTTAGCATGATACTGAGATCAGTGCTCAGATCTCAACTATTTAAAATCTATAAATAATCTGCAAGCAGGGACAGGATGTAGCATAGCAAAATTTGCAGATGATATTAAGATAGGTGGAAAAGCAGGTAGTGAAGAGGATACAAAGGTTCGACAAATGGGTACAGATAGACTGGGAGAATGGGCCAAAATTTGGCATATAGAGTTTAATTTTAGTAAGTGTAAGGTTATCCATTTTGGCAGAAAAAATAGAAAGGTAAATTATTTCCTAAATGGAAACCAGATTCAAAATGCGTCCGGGAAAAGGGAACTGTGTGTCTAAGTTCATGAATCACAGAAAATTGGTATGCACATACAGCATGTAATAAAAAAGGCAAATCTGAATGTGGGCATTTAGTGCAAAAGGACTGGTGTATAAAAGTAGAGAAGTATTGCAGTTGTATAGAATGTTGGTGAGATCACATCTGGAGTGCTGGTCTCCTTATTTGAGGGAGGGTGTGGTGGCATTGGAGGCATTCAGAAGGGGTGCACCAGATTGATCCCTGGGATGAAGCACTTGATTAATGAAGAAAGATCAAACAGTTTGAGCTTGTACTCACTGGTGTTTAGAAGGATGAGAGGGGATCTGATCATAGTATATAAAATTTTAAAAAAGATTGATAAAGTAAATGTAGACCAAACGTTTCCTCTTATGGGGCAATCTCAAACAAAAAGACTTAGAGGCAGTAGATTTAAAACTGAGATGAGGGGGAACTGCTTCTCGCAGAGAGTAGTGAATTTGTGGAACTTGTTGCCTCATAACATGGTAGAGTCTGAATCGTTGAATGGTTTCAAGAAGGAGATAAATATATTTCTCAAAAAAAGGATATAGGGAACAGGTGGGGATTTGAGACCAAGGAGAGATCGGCCATGATCTGATTGAATGAAGGAACAGGCTTGAAGGGCTGAATTTGCCTACTTCTGCTCCTAATTCTTATGTTCCTATATTGAACTCAGGTCCCCTGGTGCTGTGAGGGAGTAGTGTTAACCACTGTGCCACCCTGCCAGTCCTATCTGACATGTTTTAATAACATCAGGTCCACTATCAAAAGTGAAACGCTTTCTTCAACATGGCAATATCATTTTAAAAAGTAAACTTTCATTCCTGTATCTAGAGTTTCTGTCTAATTGTTCTTGTTTTTACTGTAAACTATTTCCGATATTGATGTAACTAATACAAGAAATTACAGAATTCTAAATATAAATTACAGTCAATGGAACTCAAATTTCTCAATCTTTTTAATTAGTTTTAAAAGCATCATACTAGAAAGTGGTCCTGCCCACAACCTGGCTGTGTCTTCAGGACACATCATTTTCAGACTTTAATATGAGTTCTGAAAATAAGTGAGATCTTCTGGGCTGAATTTTGTTGGCGTGGCAGGAGCCCTGATGTCAGGTTAGAAAACCCAGGCAAACATCACCTCGGTCATTTGGAAGAAGTATGGTCATATTTCATTCTCAATTTGGAGGGCATGAATTGTGGTCAGTGTTCCTTTCCCTTTAAAGGAAAAAAGAGTTGCTCGCCAACTGGAAGTCTGGAAGCTCTTAAGTCCCAGCTGGGGCATGGTGGATATTGGCCACTTCTGGCTTTGCACCCAACAGGAAATGCACCAATGGACGTTACCTTGTAAACTGCTGAGGGAAGCTGTGAGTTGATGGCCCAAACAGGCAGGCCTGATGAGGGGTTGGGATGATAAAAGGAAGCTGGATTGAGGGGAGGGTTGGTGGTTGGTGATGAAAGGGAGCAGTGCTGTCATGGGGGTGACCGCTACCCAGGGTTTCCTCTGTGGGTCATGGGATGCCCTATTAGCAGGGTCCTCATTGAACAAATAGGGAGACCACAAGGATTCACAACGGGAGGTTTACTCATTGTGGATAAAATGCCAGTGGCAGCAGGATGAAACACTTAAATGACCAGTTGTATGTGCCATCTGTGGTAGTGGAGTCAGACACTTTAGGATCTGTCAAGCATTTATTGGATAGGCTCATGGAACACATCAGTACGATAGGGAATGGGATAGCTTGATCTTGGTTTCGGCCAAAGCTCGGCACAACATTGAGGGCCAAAGGCCTATACTGTGCTATATACTGTTCTATGTATCTATCGTGGCCTTTGGTTGGGAAGGCATCCTCCACTTACCCTGCCAATGGTAGCATGCTAGGATGCTATGAAGGTAACAGGCACTCCACCCCTCCACGCCTACCTCCCAACCCTCAGTGATATAATCCAGCCATTTGGATGCAAGAGCACTTAAAGATACATTCTGAAAGCTTTTGGATGACTCTTTTGGAAAACATTTCCAAGGGACTGACTTTGTACTCCAATCTTAATGAGGAAAAAGTTTTGTATATGTTTTACAAATCATTTTCAATCATTTATAGCATCTTTAGCTATAATAATACAGCTTTACCAAGCTACCACTCCAATATATCCAAGAAATATTTTTAAAGCAATTTTGTTTTCATAGAAAAGATGGTTTTAAAACACTGCCTGATTAGGGTGTTTCAGGGTAGATTTTTTTTTTGTTTGTTACTATGCAAATAAGTTTGAGCAGCAACTAAGAGAGCATTTCTCA
This sequence comes from Sphyrna mokarran, assembly GCA_024679065.1. Taxonomy (NCBI): domain Eukaryota; kingdom Metazoa; phylum Chordata; class Chondrichthyes; order Carcharhiniformes; family Carcharhinidae; genus Sphyrna; species Sphyrna mokarran. The sequence continues at coordinate 58,818,170 of JAGIQG010000011.1, forward strand.
CAATAGCTGTGATTTTGGGTACACATGTACAATGTGGAAACTCCACCCTTTGAACTTTTTTTATTCCAGAGGATAAATAATTTAGGGTTCTCTTACCCATATTTAGGATAAACAGCAATAGCCCGTGGGTTCTCAAAACAATAGATATTGTTTGCATCCACACAGTGGTCAGTCAGCACTTTACGGAATCTCCCATCAAGTTCAGCCACATTAAGGCAATTTTTAAAGTGATCAAGCCAATACAACTTCCTGAAAAAAAACAATACAGGGCTCAGTTGACTCATGCAAATTACAATATTCAATGTTTTCTAACAGTAATCCATGTATAGCAAGTTCATTAAAATGCAAGTGACTTGGCACAGTTCGACTTAATCTACTTCTGTTCACGCCCATTTATCACTAACCTTGATATTTCTCGCAATACCACCAAAAAAAAATCCAACTTTTATCAACATTTCAACTCCCTCCACGGTAAGCAGGAACATCATTATACACACGCAGAAAGAGAAATATTACTGTAGATGCTGGAAGTTTGAAATGGAACCAGAAAATGCTGGAAATGTCTGGCAGCATCTGTGTAGAAAATATCAGACTTAAAACAGAGATGCTATGAGACTTGCTGAACATTTCTAGCATTTTGTGGTTTGATATAGAAAAAGAACGATCCAACTCAGCTATGAAATAAGGGAGGAAAAAAATCAAAACAAATTTCTGTTTGCTCACCCATTTCACTGTTTATGTACTCTCACTGATCCAGACAGACAGGTATTGTTTAAAGTAATGTTGTCATATGAGTTTTACCAGCACCCATCCATCTCAGGAGATGATGCACTGAGCCTGGGTTTGTCACTGCTTATTTCATATGATCAGTTTTGTGACAATAGAGGCCAATTCATGAGTGATAATCCCTTCTGCAGCTGACACAGATGAATAGCATTGGTCCAAGGTTGAATGATGCTTTTTTTTCCCCTTCTGGTGGGTTGTCTTTTCTGTTATCCGATCATTTCTTTTGTCCCCTGCTTTTTTCATACCCTTCCTAACTGCTTGTCTCTAAGCACCAGCAATTCCCATACATTGACTTTGATCCCAATCAACTTTAAGTCTCATTTGACAACATCCTTGCGTCACACTTATGGATGGTTTGTTGTTTCTTCAGTAAGAATCTGGCAATACCAGTTTTAAATCCAACCGATTTATTTGATAGTAAATCTGTAAGTTTTCGACTTTCGTCTTGCAGATTTACTATCAAATAAATCGGCTGGATTTAAAATTGGTGTTGCCAGATTCTTACTGAGTTTACCCCAGTCCAACGCTGGCATCTCTACATCATTGTTGTTTCTTGCCAATAGTGAGCTTGCTAAGCATGTCTGTGGGGATGCAGCCATCATTCATTTGGCTCACACAGAGTCACCGCTGATTCTAGAGGGCAAACACGCTCTGAATGCTTGCTTGCTGGATTACTTCTATATTCAGATATTCAGCATTCTGTCTTGCCCAATAATCATCTGAGGTATCAGAGTTAGAAGCTGTTCAGTCACTTTTCTTGGCTTGGATAAGTTGCAAATGCCTTGCTACTGTAAAGGAGGGCAAGAAGAACACAAACCAAATAGAATCATTGGTAAGTGGAAGCAGATTTAGGACTGTGTTGAGGAGCAATATTTTCACACAACAAATTGTGAATCTGTGGAATTCCCTGCCCAGTGAAGCAGTTGAAGCTACCTCATTGAATGTTTTAAAAGCAAGGATAGATAAGTTTTTGAATAGTAAATAAATTAAGGGATATGGTGAGTAGACGGACAATTCAAGCTGAATCCATGAAAAGATCAGCTATGATCTTACTGAATGGTGGAGCAGGCTCGAGGTGCCAGATGGCCTACTCCTGCTTCTAGTTCTTATATTCTTATATCCTTAAATGATAGAGCACAGACAGAGGCCATACAGCCCTTCTTGCCCACGCAGACTCGAACACATCCAGATGACCTTTCTAATCCCATCTTCCTGCCCATGGCCCATAGTCCTGCAACTTATAGCACTTAGCCAACTCTGGGCAGCATGGTGGCACAGTGGTTAGCATTACTGCCTCACAGCGCCAGGAACATGAGTTTAATTTCCAGCTCAGGTCACTGACTGTGCAGAGTCTGCACATTCTCCCCACATCTGCGTGGGTTTCCTCTGGATGCTCCGGTTTCTTCCCACAGTCCGAAAGACATGCTGACTACGTGGATTGACCATACTAAATTCTCCCTTAGTGTACCCGAACAGGTGCCAGAGTGTGGCGACTTGAGGATTTTCACAGTAACTTCATTGCAGTGTTAATGTAAGGCCTATTTGTGACACTAATAAATAAAACTTTAAAGTTTAAAAACTTTAAGGTGCTGATCCATATAGATACTGGCCACAATTCTCTTGCCACTCATGCCGGCAGGATTCTCCACTTCTGTCAGCAACATACTCCTATTTCCCGCTGGCATGGGCTAATGTCAATGGAAATTCCCATTGAAAGCGGTAGTACCAGAGAATTCCGCCGCTAGCCAACAATTTTCCACTTGGCCAGAGTTTCACGGTTGGTCCAACTTGACTTCTTTGACTTGACAGCTGCAGCCTTGGCAATCCTAGTGTTGACTGTGGCATCAAATGTTTAAGAGTTCATATTATTGATGGAAAAACTGCATGGTGTTAAAATTTTGGTTATGATTCTAAAATGAATATGCTTGCATGCTCCTGTAACATGAAATACTGGCTTCATTCACCATGGAATGCAAACATGGTATAAGATTTTAATGATATTTGGGAATGCTAAAATCATTTTAAACTGAATAGTGCCTATTGTATTCATTTGAGACAGGACACAAAATGTCATTGCTAATCTTCACTTACTCCAGGTAATGAACAAGTGAGAAATGTTTTAATCCTTAAAAGTCTGTGTTAAATTACAATCAATCACAAAATATGATTTTATTGCATGGCAACTTAAGACTAATGAAAACTATAGACCTCCAAGTAGTATTAGTTGATAGGTTATCTTACCTTCCAACCCAGTCAACAGCCAAGCCTTCAGCACCTAGCAAATTATGATTAATAACAGTCTCCTTTTTAGTTCCATTGAGGAACATTCGTTCAATAGTTTTTCGGCCTAAGTCAATCCAGTACAATCTCTGCTCAACTCTGTCAAAGTCTAAAGCCACCACATTGATGAGCCCTTGTTGCACAAGAGTGTAAAACTCCCCGTCGACAGAAAGATTACGTATATAGTAGCGATTACTGAAGAGGAGATAAGGAGCAATATTGCTGTTTTGGCGACAACTTTTCCCATCGGGTTCCCGAAGATGTCCTGGGGCACATTTGCAGATATAGGAACCCTCTGTGTTTTCACAAATCTGGCTGCAAACACTTGGTGTTACGTTGCATTCATCAAGGTCTTCACATGTCTGTCCATCTTCCATGAGATGGTAACCAGGGTTACAAGAGCAGAAAAAGCTGGTCAATGTGTTGGTGCAGCTGTGTGTACAGTGATTCAATGCAGGATCACTGCATTCATCAACACCTGTAGAAACATCACAATAAAAGGTAATTTTAATAGTGTGACAAGCCAAAGACCACATGCTTTCCTGTAGATTTTTTTTGCATTTACAAACCATTCTTAAGAAACAGAGGAAGAAAAGATATAATAAAGTGACCAGAACCATATACAGTTTTCTATGTGTGGCCTTACCAATGTCTTGTACAATTTCAATAAGATGTCCCAACTCCTGTGTTCAATATTCTGACCAATGAAACCAACCATACCAAATGCCTTCATCACCATTCTGTCCACCTATGACTCCACTTTCAAGGATTTATGAACAGATATCCTTGGATCTCTTTGTTCTATAACTTTTCCCAATGTCCTATCATTAACTGAGTAAGAAGCTGAGAGGTGGCCTGATTGTGGTGTACAAAATTATGATGGACCTAAATTGAGTAGATGGAGAGGTTTGCTTCCTCTAGTGGAGAGACCAATTACCAGTAGCCATTGATTTAAGGTGATTGGGAGAAGAATTAGAGGAGATTTCAGGAAAATATTTTTCACCCAGAGGATGGGTAGGCCTCAGGAGTTTGCTGCCTGGATTGGTAACTGAGATTGAAACTCTCAACTCTGTTAAAATTACCTGCGTCTGTATCTGAAATGCCATGACCTGCAAGGCAATGGACTGGGTGCTCAAGATGAGATGAGAGGCTGGTTTTTTTCAGACACAGCAGACAAGCTGAGTTGAATGGTCTCTTTCTGTGCCGTAACTTTTCTAAGGTTCTAACTCATGGCTCAATGTAGATGCCAACCTCAACTCAAGGGACAGAAGACAATGATGTAAATTAACAACAAAAGATTTACCAGTATTTTGAATTGACTCATTCTTCTCGTTACAGTTGTGACAAAAATGTGAAAGCTGTTTTTCCCTTAATATACTGCTGCAAGATTATTTAAAGAATACATTGGGCAATGCAACTGATTTCCTACAGCCCTTTCACCACTTTTCCAGACTTGTTCTTTATGTTGATAAACAGCAGGTTCACAAATTTAAAAAGTCTTAAAAAAGACATACCGCATGTTTTCTCGTCACTGTTATCAGAGCAATCATCCACTTCATTGCACACCTTGCCACTTTCAATACAACCTCCATTGTCACATTTGAAATGATGTGGAGGGCATGTTGGCTCAGAGGTGACACACAAATGTTCCATCTCATCCGATCTATCTCCACAGTCATTATCACCATCACAGATCCATAGCTGTGAAACGCAGCGGCCATTCTGACATGTAAATTGGTGCTGTGCGCAAGGTTGGTATCTACATTGTCGTTCATCAGTCCCATCGCCACAGTCACTGCGTCGGTCACATCTGTGGTCAAAATTAGACATTGAATATTGAAAATGTTAGCTTTAATGACACTACTACTGAATTATTTATGGTCAGAGCCATCAAGTGCATAACTAATGACTGCTATCATACTTCACTCTTTGTTGAATCTCAGCTTTAACACGACAGCACATAAAATATGCAAAGCATTCCACTTCATTAGCAAAGGAAAGTGAGATGATTTGGTCTTGAGCAATGTACTTGTCAGAATCAACCTGAAATGCTTTGTTTAGTTCTGGTCACCCAGTCATATGAAGGAGACATTATTAGCTTTGAAAAGGAAAAGAGTCAAGCAACCTAGATGATATGAGGCATCAGGAATTGAAGTTATAAAGAAAGACTAAGGCAGTTGGGCTTTCTCTGTGCTGAAATGGAAAATGTTATTCTGACCTAACTGAGGACTTTAATATTGTGTAAATGAATGATAAAAGTTGGTTCAGCTAAATTATTTGGCATAGTGATCAATTCAGTACCAGAGAGCAATTCTAAATTTTAAAGAGGAAATTCAGGAAGTGTATTTCAATAAAGCAGAAGAATAATTATATACCATAGAAAGCTTTTGAAATGAACAGAATTTATTTAAGTTCAAAAAGCAGATTTGATTCAATTTATTATTATCACATAAATTGGTATACACTGAAAAGTATTGTTTCTTCTGTATTAGACAGACAAAATATATCATTCAGAGAGTATATAGGGTACAAGGAAAGGAGAGGCTGTAGAATATAGTGTTACAATCATTAGTAGGGTATAGAGAAAAATCAGCTTTATATGTGTTAGGTCCATTCAAAAGTCTGATGGCAGCGGGAAAGAAATGAGAATATGAATACATACGTTTAAGAACTGTTAGAAGGACACAGGCTTGTTTAGAGAAATGGCTATTTTTCATTCCTATATATACTCTTAATTGATATAACACCACAAAATGTGTGCTCCCGATTTAGGTGTATTGCTTACACAAACCATTGGGCACTTACTAAGGTACATAGAGGATTGTTTTTCAGGTTCAAAATATCCAAAGCAGAAATAATGTTGATCCAAAGTGTGATTAAGTAAAACTGGAGCTGATATTATTTGCATTAAATCATTAGGGAATTAAAAATATCCCAAAACTAAACACCGAAGAATCTCTAGATATATAGCTATCAAAATAATACAGAGAAATGAGAGCTTAGCCAACAAAAAATTCCAAAGATGGGTATAAATTGATCCATTTTCTTGAGTAAGTGAATGATCAATCATCAGTAATGTCACTGCCAATAAGCACTGAGCACAAATCATCTTTAAAGACTTCTCCTAACGCCAACTAATTGTGGTAATTCAAAATGAAAAGTGGCATTCGTGATGTATCAATTCAATCATTCCTCTCTGTGTATGAATTAAAGAGAAATAACAACCAGAAAAGCCTGAATTGTGACAAAATTTAAATTGATCTGTAGCATGTACCTCTTGTGTAAAATATTAATATAGTCTTTTAAACTCACATCAAAAATTGCTTAATTAATTTTTCCACATTAGCTGCAATTTGTAGGAATAGTAATGAAGCTTTCACAGCGTATGGTTAACACTGTCTAAAACTGACAGCATTTTCTAGCGCCTGTTCATGTGGGATTAAATGCATAAATTTAATGATTACTGTCAGAAATACCTGCTCCACCACAGGATGTACTGTTGCAGTTTTTACAGATAGACTCAGCATTGAAATCACTCTTCGTGTATGGTTTTAGATTAATTACCAATTATTCTCATTTTGAAGATTGACAGGACAGTCAAAGCCTTAGTCAGTCAGAAGTATTTGACCTTTATAAATGTGTTGTCAATTCATAATCATTAAAAATCAGCCTGTTTGGCTCTAGAAAACTGGTTTTACAAGTGTGGAATCTCATTTCTTCAAAAAGAAAACATGTTGTTGATTTTTTAAAAGTAAAAATTGTTTTTTATTCAAGTTTGTGATTTGGTACTTACTTTTCTCTCATAATCCCATGTGTATATCCCAATGTCTATTTCACTTTTTGTACAATGATTTGGATATAACTTATATTTCCTTCACTTTATTTTTGGCTTTGCCAGCTCTGAAAATTCTTCAATCTGATTGACAGATCAGCATTTCTGTTGCCTGCCTATTTCAGGTTGCCACAGGTAACTTCTGGAAGGTACCAAATTCAAATTGACACTTGGAAAGAGAAAGCCTACTAAAGCTTTGTTGGCAGCTTCTTTTGAGGAGACCAGTGCCATTGGCTGCAAAATCCAGGCCACTAAAATTTATTTTTGTATGTCATAAGTAGGCTTATATTAACACTGCAATTACATTACTGTGAAAATCCCCTAGTCACCACACAAGGGTACTTGTTTGGGTATACTGAGGGAGAATTTAGCATGGCCAATGCACCTAAACAGCACATCTTTTGGATTCTGGGAAGAAACCGGAGCACCCGGAGGAAACCCATGCAGACATGGGGAGAATGTGCAAACACTACAACAGACAGTGACCTAAGCTTGGAATTGACCTCGGGTCCCTGGCCTGTGAGGCAGTAGTGCTTGCCACATTGGAATCCAGTAATGAAGGGAGTCCTGTATGTCCATAAAATACCTGAGGTAAAACAGAGTAGTTGCATTTTACTTTATTAAATTATAAAGGAGTGCAGCAATAGACCAGGTTTCCCTTTATTTAAATGATGCCAGTAATTTACAAAGTTCCAACATTGTTGGTAAATGTTTTTAAGCTTCTGTAGACTATATTTTGTGCAGTTTTGTGATGTATTTATGAAGCATTAACTTTTGCATAGACCTGCCGCAATCATTGTGACACTGATCTTTGCAGTTCAGAATTTGTAATCAGGAACAGAGCTGAGAAGCTCTTTAGCATTGGAACTGTCTTTATCCAGGGAAGAAGCTTGGTATGAACTACTGCGTGAACATTTGCCAATTACAGGGTTTTTGAAGTCACGCGATATAGTAATTGACAGATAGATCATAAGTATATCAAAAGCATTGATGATTCCTAATTTTACGAAGCAATCAGTGAGCACAATGCATTACGTGGAAAGATAAGGCTTGCTAAGGCCTGAAATAATAATGCTGTTAGACTATAAGAGGTTGTGCTCAATAACTGCACCCCATTATTTCATAGCTAAATAATGGGCTTTGTCAAGAACTGGCAAATGGAAGGGACAGTGATCCTGCAACAATTCATTTAGTCCTGAAATACAAGTATCTGGCACATATACATGTTTGTGAAATCTGGCTGACATTTGGAAAAGAGGTCAACAGGTTGCAGGCTAGTGCCAAGAGCAGTTCAGTCTAGCAGCTAAAAGTTTTGGTCTTCTTGGTTGTAAGTTCAGCACTTCGTCAATGCATCTACTGGGGCAGCAATCTTTTATGAGCTTTCCAGAAACACTGAATACCTTTTGCATTCACGCTATTTCTGAGAAATCGAAATGTCACAGTGGAAATGTAGAACAATTACAAATTCAAAACAAAAGGCCAAAGAAAGGAAATACAGGGTTTAATCTTATCCCCCTAATCTTGGCACTAATCCCCTCTTTTGGCACACAAAGTTTCTTTAACTGTAGAAACACTTGAGGAAGTGGGATTAGGAAGTTCATATTACCATGAATCACTCCAACAAAATCTATGAAGTTTCTTTTACGACAGGTTTTACTCATGATCTACCAGTAGGTAATCAAGCAATCTGATAAGGACAAATACAACAAAAGTAAAAAGCCAATGATCTTATAGTCTTAAATAAGCTTTGTGCCACAATTAATAAACTTTGTTTAAAAAGTTAACATCAATTGGAGGGATTTTTACATTACTGCAATTATTTTTTCTCTTCTATTGTATTTTGCAATACTGTGATTCCCCAAAACCTTCTCAGAAAAAAAATGAACAGTATATCTTTGTTAGCAACAAACCTGTATGAACTCCGAATACAGAGACCATTGTCACACGTGAATTCTGTCGCAGTACAGGATCTCCGCGTGCAATTCTGGTGTTCATCTAAAGCATCAGAACAGTCAGAATCTCCATCACAAATCCATGTCTGAGGGATGCATCTTCTCAGTGGAGGCTGGCTGTTTACACATGTAAATTCCAATGCTGTGCAGCTATGATTTGCTGAAATCAAACACATTGAGGAAAATAAGACATCAATTCATCAGCAAGCCTAACATTGTACTGCAGGAGTTTCCGGTACACAACATTGACTGTGGAGCAAAAGCAGAAAAATGCTGGAAACTCTCAGCAGGTCTGACAGCATCAGTGGGGAGAAAACAGAGCTAACATTCCAAGTCTGGATGACTCTTCATCAGAGCTCTCTTCACAGATGCCATCAGATCTGCTAAGATTTTCCAGCATTTTCTCTTTTTGTTTCAGATTCCAGCATATGCAGTAATTTGCTTTGAACTGAGATGTGGAGATGGATTAGTTTGTGCTAGATTGCAGCATGTCCTACAATTTATTTAATGAGGCTGGAAGCAGGCTTATTTGCATGGAATCTCACCAGTTAGCTCATCAGTTCGAGTCAACAGCTAGTTAAAGTTTATTTATTAGTCACAAGTAAGCTTACATTAACACTGCAATGAAATCATTGTGAAATCCCCTAGTCGTCACACTCTGGTGCCTGGACAGAATGTGCAGACTCTGCACAGACAGTGATCCACACCAGGAATCAAATCTGAGTCCCTGGTGTTGTCAGGCAGCAATGTTAACCATTGGTGTTTGTAGAAAAGTTTTGGGGAAAGGGGAAGCCAATTGGGAAAAGGGATGAGTGATGGCTGGCTGGTTTTAGGTGGAGCTGGGAACAGCACTTCTGTGCCCCTTGGCTTCACAAAAAAGGCAAGTCAAAAATGTTGAAACTGAGCTTTCAGATGGCAGTCTCCAATATTATTTTTAAAGACAGCTAGTTTGGCTGTGAAGTATCCATAAAAACACTAAGCTGCAATTAAATTTTGAAAAGAGGCTGGAAATAGGTATAAGTTCACCTACTTGCATATTGGAAAGGGCAGAATGCTTGCAGGTCTGTGGAGGGATCTTAAATAACATGGCTCACTCACAGGAGAAAATAGTGTGCAGACAGCCTGTAGATTAGGCTCTTGGATACCTGCTTGACGCATGTAAAATGAATGAGACATGATCTAATTATTATTCAGTGAGGCTTCACAAGTAACTAAAATTGAAACTCTGCATCATGTTAATAAGCTATTTTACATTATTCTTCTGTCACTAGCTGGTGCCTTTTGCAGCAAGTAGTAACTGAAAGATTGCCACCTCATTAGCATTGAGATTTGAATGTCACTCAAATGCCCTCAGTTTTCATAGAGCAAATAAACATTGCAACAACATCCCAGTAATAGCATCACCACGTGAGTGCGCGTGGACATTTCCTGTAATTGCACCATAAAGTTAATGACATGAGCATACGGAACAGGAAATTGGATAACTTTTTCTGCATTCACAGGTGTGAATCCAGGACGATATGTTGTCTCCCTGATGTCAGGGTCAAAGAAGTCACTGAGAAACTGCAAAATATTGAGATGGAAGAATGAACAGGCAGAGATCGTAGTCCATATTTGTATCAATAACTTAGGACAAAAGAAGGATGAGGCCTAAGGGCAGAGCTTAGGGAGTTACAAGATAGGTTGACAAAACAAGACCTCAAAGATAGTTATGTTCTGGTTACTCCTGGTGCCTTGTGCTGGTGAACACAGAAATAGGAAGATCAACCAATAAATTTGTGACATGGAAGACAATGCAAGAGAGACGGCTTCAAATTTCTGGATCATTGAGAGGTCTTCTGGGGGAACAAATATACTCTCGGGGGTTTTGCGAGTACTTCTGGGGAGGATTTAAACAAGCTTGGCAGGAGGATGCGAACTTGAGAGTAGATTGACACCTACCACAGTTATGTCTTTGATCTTCGTCACTCATGTCCCCGCAATCATTGTCGCCATCACAGATCCAGGCTGAGGGGATACATCTGCCAGTATCACACTTGAATTGTTGACTTGAACAAGTGCGTTCTGTGAGAACTGGAAAGATAATATAGCAAGTAAGGCATGAAAATGTAAAAGTACATAGTGCATGATTTACTGCCTATCTGCCACGTGTTTCATGGCAGTGGGAGGCAGCCCATCATTGGCTAGCATGGGGATCTCCTGGTCCTACACTATCAACAGGACTTCCTGTTGAATGCACCCCTTGCTGCTGTGAAACCTACAGCAGGAACCCACCGTCATCAGGACTAGAACACCCTGCTGGTGTGAACGGCTAGAAAGTTCCAGCAAAAGCCTTTGAAGTTACAATAAATTGAACATTAAAGTTCAGTTGTACATTTTCTAAGTCAGTTCGTTAAGGAAAAAGTTGTTGAATTCCTCTCCTTACCTATTGGGATATTTGTTAAAAAAGCCTAGCTATATATGCACTCTTCAACTGTTCTTAGTGGACATTCCTTATGAAAGTTAGCAAGCAAAAAAATGAGGTGTAAAGTGAAGTCATGTCAGTTAGTCAGCAGTGTTTAGTTATGCATCATACTTACCACAAGTAGATGGTTCATCAGAGCCATCAGCACAATCCATTCCACTATCGCAGTACCAGTGTTCTGGAATACAGCGCCCAGATGAACAGCGGAACTCATTCTCCGCACATGTTCCAGTGGCTAAAATAAAATCAAAAAGTTCAAATTTATACCAACAAACCAAAATCACCATAAGTGGTGGTCACATGTGACGAGGGAGAGAATTTTACTAAATTATTCCTTATTTTAGTGAAGAAACCGTAAGAGATGAGAGTTCCAAAAATTGCCATGTTGCTGACAAAAGGAGATATGGAAAATCTGGCTGGCATATTGATAACTGATAACGAGAAATAGGAAGACAGGTCATTGTATTGCATGAAATCTATTTATTTGCCAATTGAAAATGCAGTCTTGCCAAACAATAGAATCCCTACAGTGCAGAAGGAGGCCATTCAGCCCATTGAGTCAGCAATAAGTAGTCTCAGTTGTGTAAAAATGTGTTACACAGCAGGAATGATTAAAGGTTTTTTTTCAACTTACTATCCTTTCACTGGGAGCAGTTATTTGTAATAATAGGTGGATAGGAGACAGCATTTCTGAGAATGCAAATTGGCAGTGTCATAGTATTTTACAAAATAGCAGGAAGCATTTGTGTCAATTTGTATCTGTGTGCGCTCTCTGAAAAATTGTTTGTTTAATTTCAATTGCTTGCTCCATACCCAATTTTCCCCCAGAACATTTGCCAATTGCATTCTATAAAACTATCATGGATTCTGCCACAAGTTCTAGCTGGATATTTCATGTCTTAAAATCACTGACATAAAAATAGCTTTCCAAATTTACCATTTGCTCTTTTGATGATCTGAACTTTGCCCTCTTTATGACACACCATATTGTAGATTTTTTTTACTTATTTATTTTATCAAAATGCTTCATGATTTTCTCTTCAATCCCAATATACACCTGATTGTGCAAAATTTGTTAATGCAGTGCCCTTTGTTTAACATGATACATTCTCTATCTGTATGATGATGCCTTGCATGTTGGGAGGAAACAAACTCGGCTTCATACAAACATCTAGCAATCCATTGAAACTTTGGGGTAAGGATTGGATTGAATTGAAGCAGAAACCACTTGCATGCTGCTTGTACTGTATTAACATTTGCAATTAACTTTAAGCAATACACACTATTCCATATTAAAGACTGCATTAAGTCCTGTATTATGTTCCTTACCTTACTGCAGTTTGTGCATTGAAAATAAAATTAAATTGATAATGCTGAAGTGCTAAATAGATATAAGGTCCTTCTGGTGTATATGAAATTCAACAGCATTTGAAAAAAAAATGCCTTTAATCAAACCATCAGTAATCACACTTCAGCATGGTAATAATTAGATGTCATATTCAGTTTATGATTTTAATGAATAAAGGTTTTATGCAAGTTAACAAACATGTTAGCATATTAAAGATTCATATATAGGGTATGAGTCAACAATCTGAGCAGAAATTATTCCAGGTATCACTATGTTATCTGTAGATTATACAGAATACATACCACAGTGGGTGGCGCTCTCGTCACTCATATCACCACAATCATTATCTCCATCACAAAGGTAAGTGCGAGGAATACAGATGTTGGTTGTTTGACATTTTGCATAGCCAGGCTGGCAGGTCCGATCAGCTATAGGCAAGTATAGGAAGAAAGGTAGTTTAGCAAAACAATTTTTTGTAGAAAAAGATTATATGCATGATATTGTAATCCATGTTACTGTATCTGACAACTCTGTGCCAAAACTGATCAATTTTGTCTTTGGTTTACCCCTGTGAATTTATCTGAAACAGCAACTAAACTGTCAAAATGGAAACAGTGACTTCACAAAACCTCAACATAAGGTTTATTAGTGTCACAAGTAGGCTTACATTAACACTGCAATGAAGTTCCTGTGAAAATCCCCCAGTTGCCATATTCCTGTGGTACCTGTTTGGATACACCCGAGGGAGAATTTAGCATGGCCAACACACCTAATCAGCACGTTTTTCAGACTGTGGATTGAAAACAGAACACCCAGAAGAAACCTACACAGACAACATGCAGATTCCACACATACATTGACCCAAGCTGGGAACCGAACTCTGGTCTCTGGCACTGTAAGGCAGCAGTGCTAACCACTGTGCCATCATGCCACTCAGAGTTGCAGAGGGTAAAATTTGCGTGACTCCATTGGATTGGAAAATTAGGTATCATGTCAGTTTCTTTTTGTACAAACAGTATTATATACAGAGATGTATGGATTAACCTAATAAATGTTCTGTTACATCAAATCAGATATAAATACAAAGGGTTGGCATTAAAGTACAAAGGAAATAGAAAATTAATTGAATATCACGGCCAGTTAAGAGTGTTTTACCGAGAAGACAGTATCCTAAACTCATTCTGAATTGTTGGTTTGGCAAGAGGATCATGGGCAGCTTTGTTTTAGTTAAAACATCAATTGAAGAGGTAGAAGATTTTTTTGGTAGAGAAGAACCTATCCAGACTCACAAAGAGTACAATCTTTACCAAGTTTGACACCAAAAATTGATTGCGGCAGTTACGATTGGATCAGGAGTCAAATCTCCTAACCACCTGTAAAACAACCTGTGACCAATACTGTACTACTACTGGGCAGTATAATAGCACAGTAGTTAGCACTGCTCTTCACAATGCTAGGGACCCAACATGGGTCACTATCCGTGTGGAGTTTGCACATTCTTCCTGTGTCTGTGTGGATTTCCTTCGAGCGCTCCAGTTTCCTCCCATATTCTGAAAGACGTGCTGGTTGGGTACATTGATCCGAACAGGTGCTGGACTGTGGCGACTAGGGGAATTTCACAGTAACTTCATCGCAGTGTTGATGTGAGCTTTACTTGTGACTAATAAAGAAACTTCACTGCTTCAACAGTTTGTCATTTGGCATCACATCCACATCAGAAATTTCCCAAAGGATATTGACCAACATAAAAATGTCATCGAAGACATCATATGTTACACGGGTGCATTCTAATCTATGGCTCAACAAAGGATAAATATGTGATGAAAGAGAAGTATTAAGAATAGTGTGAAGATGTTGGCTTAACACTCAGTAAGTATAAGTTTTCCAAATCCAAAATCAAATTTCTACGCCATATGGTGGCATTGTAGGACAGTGATTAACACTGTTGCCTCACAGCACCAGGGACCTGAGTTCAATTCCAGCCTCGGATCACAGTCTGTGTGGGGTTTGCACATTGTCCCTGTGTTTGTGTGGATTTCTTCTGGGTGCTCCAGTTTCTTCCCCCAGGCCTGGGCGAGATTGTTGTCAGTGCAGACTCGTTGAACCAAATGACCTTTTTTGCACTACAGGGATTCTATGATTCTCTATGATGCAGACAGCAGAAATCACGACAGACTTACAGACAACAAGAAGAAAGAATTCCCGCTGCTCAGGAATATCAACAAACCAGAAAGGTTTATGGGGATGGTGAACTAATGGGAAAAATTCCTACTTCATTTAGCTCAAGTTAATGTAACTCTAAGACAACAAGACCAGGCTGAGTGCGGAATTAAGTGCAACAGCAATCATTTGAATAAATAGAAACAATGCTGACATCTGCAGAGATTCTAACTCAATACAATAGTATTTCATGCTTTATCAAAGGCATAGGGCAGAATTTTCCCATCCCACCTACCATGGGATTTGCCGCAGCGAAGACAGGTGGAATATTCCAGTCTTGGGGTGAATGTAGTTGGAAAATTCCACCCTTAGTCTACAAGTGCATCACCTACGCCATCTACAGGCAGAAGCAGGAAGAATCACTTCTGCCCTCCACCTGTTTCGTGACTTTCCCGTCTTGATTCTTGACTACCCCTCCATCCCCAAAACCTTCTTATCCCCGACACTCCACAATCTAACCTGAGTAACCTATCAGGTTGCACCTCAACGTCCCAACCCCACACTGACAATCTCCACTATTAGAGTGATCCTCACCCTCAAAAGCCCACTAACTGGATTTAGCTAGTTGCAGCCACCTCACTCTCCACCCGCACTAACCTAACTATTTCCCACCATCTGACTCCCTCCTGACCCTCCGACTACATCCAACCCAACCTAATTACTCTCAAACTGACAATTGCTTGGACACAACTAGCACTTGATCTACACACTCACCCATTCTACCCACCTCACCCATCTATGCCCTACTAGCTATCACCCTACCGACTTACTTCACACACCTATCAACTCACCCATTAACTCAAATATTCACTGATGCACTCAGTAACACACACGCCCAAATCCTCCAGCCTATGTGGGTTAGCACAGCAGCACAATGATTAGTACTACTGCCTCACAGGCACCAAGGGCCCTGGTTCAATTCCAGCCTTGGGTCCCTGACTGTGTGGAGTTTGTACATTCTGCCCATGTCTGTTTGGGTTTCCTGCAGGGGCTCCAGTTTCTTCCCGCAGCCCAAAAATGTGCAGTTTGGTTGATTGACCATGCTAAATTGATCCTAGTGTCAGGGGGATTAGCAGGGTGAATGTGTGGAGTTACAGGAATAGGGCCTGGGTGGGATTGTGTCGGTGCAGACTTGATTGACCGAATGGCCTCCTTCTGTACAACTGAGATTCTATGATTCACTGGACTGTCGGAAGGTCCAATGCAATGACACCAAGGAATTGCCTGGGAAGTTTGAATTCTATCGGGCAGTTTCCCTGCTCCTGGAATCCTCCGAAAAAGTATTCAATTCTGAGTTCGATTCAGCAACTTCAAACAGTTCTGATGTACTTACCTGGATAATTACCCAAGAAATGACAGAATATCCTGAGTAACTATCCAACTATACCTATGGCATCTCTATGATCCATTGAATAATACGTCTGACCCTACAACCTCTTGACAGCCCAACTCCCTTGACTGGCCCTAAATCCCTCCTGCCCCAACTTCCCCTAACCTGATCTCTCAAGCCACCACCTACAAGATTTCCCTACCGATCCCCCTACATCCACCGATCCATTTTGACTAACCCCACTTCCGACAACCATCAGACGTCTGACTCCCGTTCATCCCAACTAATATGACGAGCCCCACCACCTGACTCCTTTCAACCAGACACGACTAGCCCTCAACCTGACAAACCCTCCCCGACCCAACTATACTCCCTACTCCTCACCCACCTGTCACCCTACCGAACTGCTACCCACCTGCCCCTTACCCACTGACACACCGGCACTCTCACCCATTCATTTACTCACACACTCAGATGACTAGGGATTTTAAACATTTCCTCGAATTCAATAGCTCGGACAATCAAAAGAGAGCATTGTTCCTGTGCAAATTGTCTTTGCTGCTCTCTGCGAGGATTCCCACACCGAAAGAATTGTGCAGAATCCATCCGAAGTCAGAGCCTTTTCAACAGATGCAGCTGAAGTGGATAGTTTTTCATCTGAGTTGGACATGGGAGTTCCAACTTTGATTCGAAATTTTAAAACTTCCTGCAACTCTTTTTAACAATTAATCCTTACTTCTGGGACACAGCGTCCTTTTGAGAACATTTTAATGCTCTCTGCTGCATCAATGACTATCTGAATACCTTGTTTCTTCCTAGAAAAGCTGAACAAATTCGCTGTACTTACGGCAGTTCCTCTCATCTGAAGTTCCATTGTCGTGGCAATCGCTCACCCCATTGCAGACATAGCTATTGCTAATGCATCTTCCATTATTACAGGAGAATTCTGAGTTGGGATCACAAGTCGGGAACAAGCAACCAGCCTCATCACTGTTGTCTCCACAGTCATTGTAATGGTCACAGCGATACCTATATGGTATGCACCGGCCATTTCCACAAGTGAAAGCAGTAGGTGGACAGGTGTGAAAAGCTAGGAAAAGAGCAGAGGTATCAAAAGTAAACCATATTATATAAGCATGTTTTTTAAATGCTGGCACAGTTTTTCCTTACACGAGAAAAATCTTGTTGAGTTACCTTCCAAGAATACGTACGCTTCCAAATAGGCTGCATGTAAAATAAAATAGTGATTTGTTTTTTGGGTTAATAATATTCTTTCAGTTTTGCATTTGATAAAATAGGTTGATATTTACTGGCTTGGAATCTGAATGGTTAAGAACCACAATTGAAATTTGGAGCTAGATTCATTCCTTCTCCTCCTTTTCTGGACAAACAGTAATCACATCAATGACAATGTTTCTGGTGGTATTGACCAGAGTATGTCAAGAAATCTCTGCTGTTCTTAAAAACGTTCCAGGATCTGATACATCCACTGGGACAGGGTGAACAAGAAGCAGCTGGCACCCTTAATTAATGGCCAATCATGAGAGGGCATAGTTTTAGGGTAGGGTGCAGGAGATTCAATGGGGGATTTGAGAAAAAAAATCACTCAGAGGGTGATGAGAATCTGGAATGAACTGCTTGGGAAAGTACTGGAGGCCAGAGACCTTACAAGCTTTAAAAAGTATTTGGATGAGCACCTGAAATATCATAACATTCAAGGATATGGAGAAATGCAGGAAAATGGCATTTGCTGGGAAATGGGATTAGCACAACTTTAGTGGTAGTTATTTTTGGTGCAAACCCAATGGGCCGAAAGGCCTTTTCTGTACTGTATGACTCTGACTCAAAACGAAAACATTTCCAACAATGCAGCACTCCTCAGAACTGGACTGAATTATCAATCTAGATTATATGCTCAATCCCTGGAGGGAAACTCAAACCCACACTCTGAGATCAAAGTGCTACTATTTGAACTAAGATGGCCCTGTGAGAAACTTAACTTGATATTAGTTTAACATGTATTTCCAATAGAAGTCATTGTACATTTTCAAATAAAACTTCATCTCTACAATTTTATTAATATCAGTAAACAAATTAAATATATTAACATATGTTTATTAGTAAACCAAGTGACAAATACCTCTATGTGTATTTTTTCCTATGTGGACTGCATGAAAGAAAGTAAAAATATTTATTTCAGTGCCTCTGCTCTTTGTTACACAGTATTTACATTTTTTTTCAGCTTTTGCTTTATTTGATTTACCAGGCCCCACTTTAGCAGAGGAGCAAACAGTCTGCAGGTCTGCAAAGAGTTCTTTTATATTTGATGCTCTATATCTCAGGTCATTGCAGGAAAGGGAGGTGCATGTATTTCAAAAATTGGTTCCTTTGTTCCAACAGCAAAATTGTAGCCTCCGGACTCGATTCAGTTGCAAATTACACTGACGCCTAATAGTTTTAGATGTCCTATAGGAAGCTGGCTCATATCACAGTTTGTAACGACTGCGGTGGAACTTCAATCTATTTCTTACAGCTTGGTTTGTGGGATTGTTTGGAATATTTTAAAGCTGCACAGTCTTAACAGGTTCATGTAATAAAATTGATCAACTAAAAGCAAAACATTTCATGCAACGCCATTTTTTGCCACCATAGAGGTGTTAAGTGACTTTTAAAATTAGAGCATGACAATTACAGCTGAATTTCATCGAGTTGTACTGCAGAGTAACAACTTACATTTCCCACACAGTGGCTGGAACTCTACAATCTCCAAAGACAGGATGGAAGATCAGCAGGCTGTAAAATTGGATACTATGAAAACAGCACTGTTTACAGTGCCTACTTGTCCCTCCCCATCCCCAGTGGCAGAAGTTCACCAATGGCAGAAGAAGCTTCAAATAGCCATCTTACTCTTGGGCCAATTGGGGCCATTAAGCAGCAAATTAGTAGTACATCATGAGATTTTACCCATGACAGCTGGATGGGGGTACAGGGGAGGTTTGGCAATGTAGACCGTCTTGCTCACCAGGTGAAATCTGGCAGACTAGTTGCCAGGCAAGGGTAGAGGGATTTCTTTTCAGGTCTCCATGCCTACTGGAGATCCCCCAATGGCACTTACACCAGTGTTCCACTCACAATGCCCCCACTCCCCTCCACCACCTGACCTGACAACTCAACTTCCTATCCTGCTCATCAGGGCCTGCTTATCCCCCATGTTAATGAAATGCCAATTATTGTTATGGTTCAGGATGTGCAGGTGGATGGTATTGATGAATGAAATATAGAATCATAGAATTCTACATTGCAAAAGGAGGCCATTCAGCCCATCGAGTCTCCGCTGACAACAATCAGACCCAGGCCCTATCCCCATAACTGCATGCATTTACCCTAGCTAGTCCCCCTGACTCTAAGGAGCAATTTAGTACAGCCAATTCACTTACCCCGCGCATCTCTGGAATGCCCATCCATCTATCCTGCAAATATTGTGAGTGCATATAAAGCACTGTGGACATCGGGTGTTGGTCAGGGTGGAGGTAGACTTACATAATATTGCCTTCTGATTACTTACTTCAGAACCTGGTGATTTACTCACAGTTACCTTCATTGATGTTACATCGCAGCTTACTCCCCTCTGGGATTGCTCCCAGCATGTCCATCACTTCCAATAGAACTTGTCCCTGTACTTACACCAGGGATGGTGACTCTGCACCCAGCATTAAATTCAGCTTAATGAATTTCCATGGTAGCAGAGGGGAAAATGGAATATAACTCAACAATAACTACAAATGTTTGTAAGAATGGTATAATACATCATGTTGTGGGAGGACCATCCAGCTAATGTCATATCACTATTATCATTTATGAACTATCATCATCCGTTTGCTGCTTATGGACTTTGAAGGAAGTATTTTATTCAAGTCCCATTTCAATCATGTATCACCAAAGATTGAGAACTAACCTTTTTAATGTCAGGTCAATTGCACATCATGACATTGATGCTATGATAGAGTGTGAAGCTAGGAATAAGGAACTTACCACATACTCTCTCTGTTTCATCACTCTGATCTCCACAATCATTGTCAGTGTCACATTTCCACCTCTCTGGGATACAATGGCCATTCAGACAAGTAAAGTAGCCTGTGCCACATGTGGCAGTATCAGATGAAACACAATCTTGATTGTTATTAACCAGGCGCCAGTTTCCATGAGCAGGGCACTGGCATTCCGCACCATGCGGCCCTAAGGTATAATTTCGCAATATAAAAGTAATTTGCAACACAGTATTTGAAACTCGTAGTTAGCAAACATGCAACAACAAATCTATTTGTACAGGACCTTACGTGCCATATGAAAGTACATTGCAAATGAGATAGGTTACTATTGGTGGAATTCTCCGCCTGCGCTGGTTTAAAAGTCAGAAATTCCCACCCAACTGTCAATGAAGTTTCACACTGTCTGCAACTGACCCTCCAAAATTCCAATCACAGACAGAATGGGAGAGTTCTGGCCTATATGTCTCTCGCGCCTACAATCTTTTAAATGTATAACATTATAAATATAGCTGGGCTATGTAACTTGATGCATATTCAAGAGAAGTGACAAGTTGCATGTTGGATTTTTAGTACACTTACAGCCAAAGACAAAGCTATGTGAACTTCCTTTGATGTTTCCCACTAATTATGGTGGCACAGTGGCACAATGGTTCGCATTGTTGCCTCACAGCCTCACTAGGGATCTGGGTTTGATTCCTGGCTTGGGCCACTGTCTGTGTGGAGTTGCATGTTCTCCCCATGTCTGCATGGGTTTCCTCCGGTTGCTCCGTTTCCTCCCATAGCCCGAAGATATGTGGGTTATGTTGATTAGCCATGCTAAATTGACCTAGTTTGAAGGGGATTAGCAGGGTAAATATGTGGGGTTACGGGAAGAGGGTAGGATTATTGTTGGTGCAGGGTCAATGGGCTGACTGGCCTCCTTCTGTACTGTTACAGAAGTTACAGTTATCACAAGATTTACTCTGCTGCACTTACAGCTGCATTGCCACTGGAAAGGAAAATCTCAGTCCCAGGATTACAGACTTGGGGCCAGGGAAATGTTTTATTGATATCAATGAAGACATCTGTACAGGCTGTGCACATAATAGTCCATGACAAACCATAGCAAACAATGTTTCCCCCAGCATATCCAGTCAAAATCTTTAAAGTAATAAAGGTACTTAATGGGATACAGAAGAATTATTTCCTCTAGCGCAGGAATCCATAAATTTAAAAATTGAAGCCAGGCTATTTTGGAGTCAAATATGGAAGCATGTTTGCACATAACGGGGGTAGTGGAAAATTTTTTTCCCAAATTGCTATAGCAATTGAAATTTTAAACACCATGATCAATAGATTTTTGTTAGGGAAGGTAAGGATATGGAACAAAGGCAGGTAATTGGCACTGATGTACCAATCAGCCAAATCTAATGGAACAGTTCAATAAGCTCGCAGGGCTGAATGGTGAATGGCCTGTCTCTGTCTCCTGTTCTTATTTGCAAAGGTCATATTCTTAAGAAGCCTGACTACACATTGAGCAATTCATGTTCCTTGAATTTTATCCAATTATTCAAATGTTT
This sequence comes from Sphyrna mokarran, assembly GCA_024679065.1. Classification (NCBI taxonomy): domain Eukaryota; kingdom Metazoa; phylum Chordata; class Chondrichthyes; order Carcharhiniformes; family Carcharhinidae; genus Sphyrna; species Sphyrna mokarran. The sequence goes on from JAGIQG010000011.1 coordinate 58,839,990, forward strand.
GAGGTGGGAATAATTAGTACCTGGAGTACATATATGACTGCAGCCCCCATTAAACTGATCACATGGATTACTGCATTTTTGCTGCTTCTCCTCAGACATAAGGTGGATATCCATTGGGCGATGCAATAGGTTTTGTATCATCACAGTCTGCTCTGACCCATCATGCTTATTGACTCGATAGATGCTCCTAGTGTTCCAGTCTGTCCAGTAGAGATACTCATCATACAGGGTCAGTGCAAACGGGTAAATTGCAGTGCTAACAATCACCTCACGGTCTGTACCTGTAAGGCTACAGCGTTCAATCTTCCGGCTGAAACAGAATATCATTGAATGTTGCAGAAAATATAATAACATTTTCAAATCACTCTCATCAGTGATACACTCTGGATCACTTAAAAGCATTAAATCCACAAAAGTTATTAGAGTCAAATTTACTAAATATATAATGACTTAAAGTTCAAAACCATGGAGCACAGGAATAAGATCATCAATGAATGGACCTTTTTTAAATGATTTTTCTGACTATCTTCATTTTGTACTTCATTTTGTATTTCATAAAATTACCTAGCCAGTTTTAACCAGCACAACTTAGAGTTATAGTGTCATGAGGTTGACAGCATGGAAAGAGGCCCTTCGGCCCAACTTGTCAATGCCGCCCTTTTTTTTAAAGCCCCTAAGCTAATCCCAATTGCCCACATTTGGCCCATATCCCTCTATAACCATCATACCTACGTAACTATCTAAATGCCTTTTAAAAGGCAAAGTTGTACACGCCTCAATACTATTGTACCAGATAGTCACCATCCTCTGTGTGAAAAAATTGCCCCTCTGGACACTTCTGTGTCCATCTCCCTCCAATCCCCAGATTTCTCCCCTCTCACCATAAACCTATGCCCTCTAGTTTTAGACTCCTCTGCCTTCAGGAAAAGATATTGACTATCTAGCTGATCAATGTCCCTCACTATTTTAGACATCTATAAGATCACCCTTCAGCCTTCTATGCTCCAGAGAAAAAAGTCCCAGTCTATCCAATGTCTCTTTACAACTCAATCCACCAAGTCCCGGTAGCATCCTACTAAGTCTTTGCTGTACTCTTTCATTTAATAAGATCCTTTCTATAATAGAGGAACCAGAATTGCATACAGTATTCCAAGTGTGGCCTTACCAATATCCTGTGCAACTTTAACAAGACATTCCAACTCCTGCATTCAATGTTCTGACCGATGAAACCAAGCATGCCAAATGCCTTCTTCACCACTCCTCCATCTGTGACTCTACTTTCAAGGAGCTATAACCTGTATCCATAGATCTCTTTGTTCTGTAACTTCCCCAGTGTCCTACCATTAACTGAGTAAGTCCTGCCGTGGTTCAATCTACCAAAATGCATCACCTCGCATTTGTCTAAATTAAACTCCATCTGCCATTCATCAGCCCACTGGCCTAATTGATCAAGATCCTGTTACAACTGGAGGTAACTTTTCTCACTGTCCACTATACCACAAATCTTAATATCATTTGCAAACTTACTAACTATGCCTCCTACATTCTCATCCAAATCATTGAAAACTAAGCAATTACTGCCTTCTTTTGCATTCATTCTGTTACCTAGGATATCCAAAAGGATGTATCCTTAACTGCTTCTCATTTTTATCTACATTATACACTTTGTAACTTTATCACTAGACTTAGGATTAGCTTGTTTGCTGATAACACTCACCAAAATTGCACTGTTTTGATCCCTCCACTGCCTTTGCAATAGCAGGCTTATTATCCAACATCCACGAGTTAATTTTAATTCTGAGCAAGTTTCCGGCAGACTTGGGATAGAGATTGTGTAAAATGTACTCATGGAGCAGAAGATTTTGGACAGTGAGTTTCGCCTGCAACCACCCAAAGAGTCAGCAGGGAATGCATCTCAACCAATACAGATTGCCTCTCTGACATTCAATGCAGTAAGGAGCATTATTTGACTGGTTCGCTTGGGAGGAAATCCTACTTCCAAGGGTGACTGGCTGGTCTGGCTAGCGAGTATTCTATTGTCCCAATAGTAATAGCAAGAGTGTCTAGGACTGGGACTGCAAGCAGCCTCCAGATTCAAAGTCCTGAACCAGGTAAGTGTGTGGGTGGTCTCACAGTGGTGTAGGGAGGTGAGGCCAGAGAAGCTGGGGAGAGAGAGGAGCTTTGATGGAGAAGCCAGGAGGAGGGAGCAGCCATAGGTGACAGGGGAGAGTCTCAATGTGGAAAGAAGGCCTTTAGAGGAGACACTTCCCCTTCCTTCCCACCTGAGGTTGAATTTCTGGGCTTCCATTTTGCTCCTGAATCCTTCCCAACAGCACCAACATTGAAGGGTCATTAATTGCTCATTAAAGGGCCTTAGATGGGGCAAGGACACACTGGCCAACCCAGGCCTTGCCCATCTCACTGTAAAACTGTGGACTGATAGAGATGAGCAAGAGAGGGAAAAACCATCCAGTGCTCGTCCTGTTTGCAAAGTGTCTGCCAGGGGACAGTAAAATTTCAGGTCCTATATATTTTAACCCTTGGCCTCACTTTCATTTTGCCAATCAGCTGTTCATTTGAATGTTGCAGTTGGCCTGGTGGTGTGTGTATGTGAGGCTATCAGTTTCCACTAAAGGAAGATTTGCTAGAAAGAAGGTCAGTCACAAGGGAGGTGTTTTGGGAGGCCCATTTTGAAGGGAAGCAGTGAGAAGGGAACCTGGGTCATGGAATATCTCACTAACCATTCTTCCTCTCCAAGTAAGAGTGGGACAGATCATTATTTTAAAATATAAATAATTTGTAAATAATAACAAAAAAACCTGAAGTTACAATTAAATAAAATGTTAATTCTTCCATGAGTCCATAAATGTCAGAAAAACATGATTGTAAACATACAGAGAACCATCAGCCCAGTAGAGTTTCTGATCTTCGTAGTCTATTGTCAGTCCATTTGGCCACACTAAATTGGTGTTTATAATAGATGTACGAAAACTTCCTCCTAATGTTGCTCGTTCTATCTTAGGATTGATTCCCCAATCAGTCCAATACATATACCTATTAGAAGAAATATATCATTAACCAAGACAATTATGAATAATAGTATAATGAGTTTACTGCTATTTTAATACAACATAGAAGACATAAGGAGGGAGTTTGCTGGGCCAAACCTGGAATGCAGCATGAATCGATAAATTGGGTTGGTTGAAGTTCAGAGATTAAAATTAATTTGCTCATTTAGACCAATGGAGGAAAAATCAGACAATTTCCTTATATAATGCATTCTGATTATGTGACATTCATTTCATTTTCTTCTTCTATTTAATTTTCTCACTCACTACTCGTGCATGGAGATGTACTGTGTTGTCATTCATTGCTATTGCTTATATTTGTCGTCATTTGCTCATGCTTGTTCTCTCCCCTCTTTGAGGGTTCATTGAATGTCTCAGATATTTCAGTTCATGTCTAAGTGCTCTTACACTTGCAAGCCCCAGCACAGAAACCAGCTACCATGTGATACAAACAGTGAGTCACTGAGCACACCTGAACAGGAACAGATTCAAGTGGACAGGCTTGTCTAGGAAATCATTGATTATAGAGCAAGCTTGAGTGTAAACTAATGATCTTGCATTGTGAATTAATGTGTCATCCATTGGTGGTCTTTAATTACAACAGAACAACAACAAACAGCTCTGATAAAGAGCATCCAGATTTGCAACATTAGCTCTATACTCTCACCTCAGATGCTATCAAATCTGCTGAGATTCTTCAGCATTTTCTGCTTTTGTTTCAGATTTCAGCATTGCAGTAATTTACTTTTACCCTCATTTTTATTTAAATTATTTAAGGGTGGGAAGCCCAGGATATATGGTCAATCAACTGATGCATTCTTTAGTAGCTTGCTGCTGGACAGCTCTGTGGGTAACTGTTGGGAATCCTCCAAGTTCCTCCTTATCCTTTATGTCAAGAGTGTCCTTTCCCTCCTCAGTTTGAGGTCATCATCTATTGATGCCTCCATAGGTTGTCTCTGCCACTTAGCAAATCTTTTCTGTGTTTAACAACTCATTATCACTGGGTGAACTGTATTACAGGATTATTCTTATACAAGCTTAAATGACCAGACTTGTCCAATCAGCAGAATAATTTGATAACTTCAATGTTGGATTTGATTGAAACTTCATTTGACCCATGTTTGTAGCATTGGTCAATAAGAAAAGGTTCTCGAGACGAATTATGAGCCAAGAATGAAGATAATATTCTTTGTTCCCACAGAATCTCATTTTAGTGGCAGGGTTAAGACTGGGGGCTTCGGGATTGCTGTAATTTGCATTAAGTATGGTTTATGATCACAGGTCATGTGTACATTAAAGGACTGGATGTTTTTGATTTTCATGGAAAAAATGGTTGTCTGAAGGAGACTTCAGGTATAGACAATTTTAGACTGCTCTTGGGGAAGTTGTAATTTGTGCAGTTCCAAAGTCTCTCTCTGTTGTTTCTAGATGCCAGTTATTTGCACAAGCAAACATGGCATCAGTCACCTAATTAATGCAGAATGTTACTGATATTTCAGTATCATATCTGGCCATTTGAAAGGGGCTTGAAAGAAAGAAATCCAAGGCTGCAGTGACCTTGACTGTGCCAAGCAATAATGTGCAAAGTGTGGGAGTTGGTTGTCAATCTTAATGCAGCCCTGGAACAGCTTCTTTTGAACATGTGTAGCCTACTTACACACTACTTTATCAGAGAATTGCAGGTATATCATCCTTAACCTATAAACTGGACAGAATTGTTTCAAATTTTCATCAACTGTTCAGGCAAGAAAGCCTGTGTACAATCCACCAGCAGTCATGAGTTCGAACACTCTTTCTTGGAGATACCCCCCTCATCCTGATATGCACATGGTAGGTGCGTCCACCACCCTCCTGCGCTGCCCCTTGGACACGGGAACTTCGCCCATGGAAGTCCCCAGAGGGGACCTCCTGGTACTGTTCTGTTAGCACTGATCCCTGATACTGCTGGGGTGTTACCCCGTCATGTTCCCTCATCCCCAGACTCACCACAGGAGTTATAGTTATTTTAGCAGGTTCTTTTCACCCGACTCCCATTTTGAAAAGTCTGTTGTAAACCTCATCGACGCCATATCCCAATGTGGGTGAATGATACAACTCAGAATCCCTTTAATTACATTATAATTTATTTAAATAAGATTCTCACCTTTTCTGGTCACTGGTAGGATGGTGAGGAAAATCTGAGATTTTGCATGCAAGTTTCTCATGTTTTGACTCTGCTGAGGTTTTGCACCCATGCCGCTGATGTTTGCGGACACAAAATTTCAACCACTGTATTTTGAGGATGATGATTCCTGCAAGCAAATCTCCTATTTCCTCAACATGGGCTGCAGCTCAGTATTTTTTCTGACCTCCCACGTTCCTCTGCTGTCCTTTTTAAGAATATTTTTAAGGCAGAACTTGATAGATTCTTGATAAGCAAGGGGTGAAAGATAGGGTTTGTTGGGATGTGGAGTTGAATTTAGAATCAGATTGGTGAAGATTTCATTGAGTGACAGAGCAGCCTCAAGGGACCAAGTGGTTTACTCCTGCTCCTAATTAGTATCTTCCCATAAAATACATTTGGATTGGCTGCTGGATAAAAGCCATTAGAATTTACTTGAAACTAATTTCACTAAATGTCAGAAGTTAAATGATACAAAGATAGCTTTGATAGGAATGGAATAATAAATCATTCGGTTTTAGTATACCGTTTGACCAAACTTACCCTTTGCAAGGATCCAGTACAATAGCTCTTGGCCTGGGAACGTTCGCAATAATTGAGCGATCACTGCCGTCCACTTTTATTGAGCTGATGGTTTGATTCAAATAATCACTATAATAAATCCTCTTGTTAATCCAGTCATAGGCAATTCCATCAGGAGCACCCAAGCCTCGGAACAAATATTTGTATATATTACTTAATAGTTTAAAATGTATAGTCAGTGACATATAAAAATAAAATGTAAGCTTTGGTTGTGTAAGAACAGCATTATTTCGAGTTATGAATTCTTAGAACCGAGTAATTCCAGCAATTAAGCAAAATGATTCAATATTATATTGATGCAGATGTTCTTCCCTATATTCCAGGATAAAATCCAATAGATCAGCAATTCTAGCTTCAAAATTCATATAATGAACAACAGTGAAAACACTATACTAAATTAGTAATAAGATTCAATTTTATACTGTTAGCAGAATCAACAATATTGATATCCTTCTTCCTATTGTGGTAGGAAGTTCAATTTTTAATGCATTTAGAATATCATTTGCAATTACGGTTTGTCTATTATCTGTTCTAACTATAACTGACTGATAACATGACTGTTAACAATTCTGAACTCTACATTGAATCCAGCATGGTACAACAATAACAGTTTACATTTAAGTAGTATGATAAATTAGAAAAATGCCCTAAGGTCCTTCAAGGGAGCATAAAATAATGAATAAAATGAGCACTCAGACGCAGCAGGAAACATTAGGAGGGATGAGGAAAAACTTGGTCAGAAGAGAAATGAATGGAACGGTGGAAGGGTTTAGGAAAATAATTCCAGCATGTAGGGCCTAGACAGCTGAAGAAGGCACAGTCACTAATAGTGGGACTGGGGGAGAGTGGATGCAAGAAGCCAAGGCCATAGAGTGGAGATTACAGAAACTTTTATTGATCAAGGGGTTTCCCAGTATTTGTACTCAGTCTTAGTGTGACCTATCCAATAGTCATATTACTTACTAGAAAATAATTATTATTGTATTTACCTGTTACCACCTGTGAAGGGGAAGCAGAGATGTCATCAAGACTGATGTAGCTGATTGTGCTGTGTCCTTGGCCAAAGCTTTGTGTGAAATAAATTCTGTTGTTACTGCTGTCATAGTCAAGTGCCACTGCCGTCCACCATACATTTATTGCTGGGAAGGGTAGCGTGTGGTCAGCAGTATCCAGGTGAAGACTGCGAATGGAGCCTTCTGTTGCATATATTAAATAATCATTAGTGGTAATAGTGCACTGTTTGCCATTTGAATCCAATCTGCCATGGGCACATCCGCATTTTGGCACCTGCAAACTGGGCAATGCAAAACAAAATTGGGAACACTTTCCATTAAGCTCCAAGCATGGGTTATTGTTAACTCGCTGGGGTGAAGTTGGTTGAATCTCTTTATCAAACATTACCACATCCCTTAACAAGTCCAAGTTGTCTCGGATGACAGAAGGTTGATCCATGTTTCCAGGTTCTTTACTGGCATGCAAAATCTTTTTCATGTTTCTGTCCACCCAAATCATATTGTTTTCAAAGATAGTGATTCCAAATGGAGTTGGATAGCGACTGCCATAACGGATTATCTGATGTTCTTCACCATCAGGTGAGATCCTGGCAATTAGGTCGAGGGAGTCATCAATCCAGTAGATGTAATTATTTGTGTGGTCAACAGTTAAACCTCGTGGCATGACAATCCCATCATCCACCAAGACAGTTCTGTTGGAACCATCAAGGAAAGCACGTTCAATTTTGGGATTCTGCCCATAGTCAGCCCAGAAGATAAATCGGATCTTTGGATTTACAACAATGTGTCTCGGCCGATCCATAGTCGTTTTGATGAGAACTCGACGAAAAGTGGTATTCAAACGGAGAATTTCAATATAAGTCTCAGTTACGAACGCATTTGTGAAATAAAGATTGCCTGTTCACATGAAAATAAAGAAACAATATTTCATTGTTTCAAAGGATAAACATCAGATTTCATAGTATAACCAAATAATTAGTATTGAATTGCAGACCTGAGCACAGTACAGAACAGTTTTGAATCCAGTGCATATATGGTCAGGGTGGTACAAATCCAAGTCCACATACAAGTTAAAATCACACAGATATATCATTCATCTCTGATTATTTCAGTTAATTTGTTTATTATGCACAAGTTTACTTTTCATTGCTTTGTGAAACGTAGCTGAGGCTACATTCGGATGATTGGCATCCAGCTGAAGAAGTTACTTACAGTGAAGAAAATCGCAATTTGTTACTGAGGTTGAAAAGTAACAACTATATCAGAATATTACAAAACAACAATTTCTGATCAGGTGAGTATGATGCAGAGTCATAAGACTCCAGTTTGCAGATAACTAATCAGAGCCATAGAGATTTACAGCATGAAACAGACCCTTCGGCCCAACTTGTCCATGCTGCCCCTTTTTACCATTAAGCTAAATCCCAATTGCAGGCATTTGGCCCATATTCCTCTATACTAATCTTACTGTCTAAAGGTTTTTTAAAAGGCAAAATTGTACCCACCTCTATTACTACCTCTGGCAACTCATTCCAGGCAGTCACTACTCTTTGTGTAAAAAATTTGTTCTTCTGGACCTTTTTGTACCTCTCCCCTCTCACCTTAAACCTATGCCCTCTAGTTTTAGATTCCCCTACTATTGGGAAAAGATATTGACTATCTACCTTATCTATACCCCTCATTATTTTATAGACCTCCATAAGATCACCCCTAAGTCTCTTACAGTCTTGGGAAAAAAGTTCCAGTCTTTCCAGCGTCCCTTTATAACTCAAACCAGCAAGTCCCAGTAACATCCTAGCAAATCTTTTCTGCACTCTTTCTAGTTTAATAGTACCTCATCTATAATGGGATGACCAGAACTGTGCACAGTATTCCAAGTGTGGCCTTACTAATGTCTTGTACAACTTCAACAAGACATTCTGTATTCAATGTTTTGACCAGTGAAACCAAACATGCCAAATGCCTTCATCACCACCCTGTTCACTTGTGATTCATTTTCAAGGAGCTATGAACCTGTGCCCCAAGATCTCTTTGTTCTATAAGTCTCCTGAATGCCCCACCATTAAGTTCCACCCTGGTTCGATCTACCAAAATGCACTACTTTGCATTTATCTAAATTTAACTTCACCTGCCATTCATCAGCCCACTGGCCCAAGTGACCAAGATCCCATTGCAATCCTAGATAACCTTTTTTCACAGTCCATTATGCCACCAATCTTGGTGTCATATGCAAACCTTTTCTTCATAATAGAAGCTTTTGATCTCACAGTAAAAACTGATAGCTGGGGCACTTTTAAAATGCTTCACATCAAACAGTTTTATACAAGGTTAACTATGAAACGCATGAAGTTAGCTCTTAAAGATGGTCTCATACCTAACATTTTCAACAGGCTTGGGATTGTATCACTGCCACTGCCACTTCAGCATTGAGAGCATATAGCAACAGAAGAAACAGGAACAGGACTGAGCTATTTGGCCCCTTGAGTCTGCTCTGCCATTCAACAAGATCATGACTAATCTACCTCCGTACATTTTCCTGCAGTATCCTTTGATATCTTTACTATCTAGAAATCTATCAATCTTAGTCTTGAACATATTCAATGACTATGGAAGGCTATGAGCTTCCAAAGCCCTTCAAAGGAGAGAATTTCAAAGATTTACAACTTCTTGAGAGAAGAAATTCCTCTTTGTCTCGTTCTTAAATGGCTTGTCCCTTATTCTGAGGCTTTGTCTTCTGGTTCTAGATCTCCCCCCCCCCCCCAACCCCCCGGGAAACATCTTACATACATCTACCTTCTCAAGCCCTGTAAGAATTTTATATGCTTCCATGAAATCATGGTTAAGACAGGAATGGTCGGTATATGTGGATAAGTTTCTACAAATACTAGATGGCAAAAGACCAGCTTTACTACAAACAATTAATCAGAAATACAGAACACAAATCCAAATCCAGGATTTTGAAACAAATTTCATAATAGATATTTTGGATTTATCATTATTTAGAGAAATAATAATGGGTGGTGAATATAAATTTAATCTAAAGAAGATAAGCAACAAAAGGGAAACTTGAGCTGACTATGACAACACTGATATCTGGACATTAAGATATTTATTATCTTTCAATCATTTAAAGGCATTTTACACTAGAAATGTTGAAGAAGCTTTGTTCAAGGCTTTATCTATTTCAAGTAGATCTGAAATTTGTTAATAGATAAAGTGGAGAAATGTGTGTATAGCTACTTTAGCAAAAGCCATCCCAAAATACTAGCATGTATTAAAATGTTTTAGATCTCTCAGAATACTTAGAACCATCCCTACAGTGCAGAAGAAGGCCATTCAGCCCATCAAGTCTGCAGTGACTCCATCTGACAATGCTATTTTCATTCTCAATCATATGATCCCATCAGAAACAGGAATGAGCAGTGCAGCCTTTCCAGGGTAGGCTCAATAAATGTAGGAGAATCAGGAGAAGAAGGGGACAAAGCCTCTTTTCATGACAGTAGCTACAATATTCAGCTATGTTTTTAAAGTCATTTCCTGAATCGGTGTGAATTTATGAATCAGTGTGTAGGTGAGCTGGATGAGTGAACGAATTGGATGGATGGGTGGGTTGGCGAGGTGGGTGGGGGTAGTCAGACAGTCAATAGGGGAATAGTTGAGTGGTCAAGGGTAGATAATTGGGTGATTGGGGCGGGGGCAAGAATTAGCTGATTGAGTGGCGAGAATCTGGTGGTTGGTTGGAGAGGGTTAGGTGATTGAAAGGGGGAGAGTTGGGTTATTGGCAGATAATCAGATGTCTGGGGACATTGATGGGTGAACAATGGGTGATCAAGGGTAATTAGGCCAGCTCTAATGGGTGATGGGTAAGTCAGTGGTGATATTCAATTGAAGGAGATTCCAAAGATCAGAAGCGGAAAGGCCATGGAGGGATTTGAAAACAAAAATGGGAATCAATAACTACAGAATTACAGGTATTAAACTGTGTAGCATTACCAGGGTAACAATGCAGGTAAATTCTGTGTACCTGGCCTAAGTCGCCACTGAGCGGACACTTACAAAGGGTCACTGGCAGAGCAAATAAGTCCCTCAGTAGCTTAAAACTGCCAAGCAATCATAATGCTTGTCTGTGCATGAGGACTTCCACAAAGTATGAATACATATTTCCCAACTAACATCCCATCTCCAACAACCTGAAGACCAGAAGATTTGGTTCAGTGTTTGTGATAAACTATTATTCTCCTGGCAACAGTCTGTGATTATAATAAGCCAGTCTATTTAAACCTTGGCATCATGTTTGATTTCAAGGTCATCTTCCCACTTGCTATTCATGTTATCACCAATACTGTCTACTTCCACTTCTGTAACATTGGCTGACTTCACCCACTACAGTTCATTTGTTACTGAAACCTTCATATTAAACCTTCACTGTAAACCTAACTGTTCTAGTCTTGGCTTTTCTTCCACTTTCTACCCTCCATAAACTTGAGGGTTATCAAAGTACTGCTGCTTGAATTTTAACTCATAGCAAGTGCAATTCCCTTATCGCCCCTATGCTCACAAACATGCATAGGTTCCTGGTCAAGAGACATTGTGATCTTAAAATTCTCATTCTTGTTTCCAGCATGGTGGCATAGTGGTTAGCACTGCTGCCACATAGCTCCAAGGACCTGAGTTCGATTCCTGGCTTCAGCCGCTATCTATGTGGTGTTTACACATTCTCCCCATGTCTATGTGGGTTTCCTCTGTGTGCTCCGATTTCCTCCCACAGTCCAAAGATGTACGGGTTAGGTGCATTGGCCATGCTAAATTGCCTCTTAGTGTCCCGGGATGCATAGGTTAGAGAGATTAGCGGGGTAAATATTTGGGATTACAGGGATAAGGATTAGGTGAGATTGTTGTTAGTTCAGATCCAAAGGGCCAGATGGCCTCCTTCTGCACTGTCGGATTTTATAATCCCTCCTGATTTCTGGAATCTCCTTCAAGTCCACAACAGCCAAAAACTGCATTTTAAATAATGGCCTCTTCGGCATCGCTGTTTTTACCTGCTTTGCCAATGGTGGCTGCACCCTCAGTTTTCCAGATTCCGAGTTCTAGAATATCCTGTCTATAATTCCCTGCCTCTCTACTATGCTGTCCTGCTTTGAAACACTCCTCAGCAGCCTACCTCTTTGACCAAGCTGTCAGCCATCTGACCTGATGTCTCCTTATGTAGCTCAGTGACATACATTGGACCCGATTTTACCAATTGGAGGCTAAGGGCCGGATCCGGACGTAAAACGGAATCCCCGTTCCAGCGCGCCCATGTGCTTTTTACCGGCTCCAATCCCATCTGTGCTGTGGGCAGGGCGTAGCATTGCCAGGACGATTGGACCACTAAACTATGCATGTACAGTTCGAAAAAAATCTGAAATAGCGCACCTGGGTGCGAAAGACAAAAACAGAGAGAGCCGGTGCAGGGGAGGGGGAGGTAGATGAGCTGCAATTGGACACCCCATGGAGGAAGGCCCCCCTAAGCATATGCCCCTGATCAGAACTCCCCCTTGGTGGCAGCCAACCCCTGATCAGACCCACCCTGGGAGGCAGACATCTCCACCATGGTCAGACCCTCTCAGCAGGACTTTAACCTGGTGTTTTGAGACTTCTTACTGTGTTCATCCCAATGCAACGTCGACATCTCCACACATCAACGAGTGAAGGATGGTGGAGGGAGAGCAATAATCTAGATAGGTTGGGTTGGGGTTGTGCTCTGCTGAGGGGGAGCCTGTGTCTTGGGGTATGGAGATCTGATTGTGAAGGGGGAATGGGGGGGGAGGTGGCAGCGGTCTGTCTCCAGCCCCCCCCCACCCAGAGGCGGAGGAGGGGTGTGCCAACGGGGCCTGCCCCCCAGAGGTTTCCAATCGCCGGGGTGGTTGGCGGGTGCAGGGGGCGGTTCTGCCGGTTAGCAGGAGTTGGTCTGCGAAGGGTGTCCAAGGAGAAGGACAGGCTTTGGAGGTTTCCCTGCAGAGTAAGAATCTGCTTTGGATTTTTATTCTGCAGATTGATAACAACATGGATCTGAATGGATCCAAAGACAGCAAAATGGGCTTTGGCGATAGAGTTGGGCGCGCATTCATTAAGTTAATTGAAATGCATGTTAATACATCTAAATTGTCAGGCCACCTGATTGGGGCACAGGCCAGATCCGCGCCCAAATTGGGTGTCAGTAAAGGCGCGATTTGCTCAATCACGTTACAGGCCTGACACCTGAATTTACCACGATTTCGCACCCATTTCGGGCCTTTTTTCATGATATGTTTGTGAAGCACCTTGGAACAATTTACTACATTGAAGGTGTTATATGAATGTAAGTTGCTGTTATCATAAATAGATTTCCTTTAAGACAGTAGACAGAAATTGCTGGCAGTCACTGTGAACCTGGAAGACAGAAAATTGACAAGCCCCTGACCTGCCACCCAATCCACAGCAATTCCTCGAATACCATTCTGGCCAATTCCTGTGACCAGAATGTTTTGAAAGGAAGACCCATCAGGTTTAATCCTCCGAATAGCGTTCCTTGAAGCTGTGGTACTGAAGTCACACCAGTAAATAAATCCTGACGGTATGTGTACATCCACATGCAGTGCAAAGCGACCTAAAGGGAAACATAAAAACATTACTGCTTTTAAATTTATCATTTCTGATTTGAAAACCTTAAATTACTTCATTTTTAAACAGGCAACATACCTAAAAGCTGTAAAAATTACAGAGTCGTGTTTCTTTTACTAATAGTTTTCAAGTAGACAGCACAGTGACACAGCAGTTAGCACTGCTACCTCATAGTGCTCAGGAACCCAGGTCTGGTTCCTGGCTTGGATCATCGTTTGTGTGAAATTTGCACATTCTCCCTGTGTCTGAGTGGGTTTCCTTCAGATGCTCCAGTTTCTTTTCACATTGAAAGTGCAGCTTAGGTTGATTAGCCATGTAAATTGTCCATTAATGTCCCAAAGCATGTAGTGTGGTAAACATGTGGGGTTATGGGGTAGCGCCTGGTTGAGATGCTGTCAGAAAGTCGATGCAGCCTTGATGAACTGAATGGCTTCACTCTGCACTGTAGGAATTCCATGAAAGCTGTGCAGCTTAGGTGGATTAGCAATGCTAAATTGCCCCTTAGTATCCAAAGATAGGTAAGTTAGGTGGATTAGCCATGGTAAATGTGCAGAGTTATGGGATAGAGCGGAGGGAATGGTCTAGGTGGGATGTTCTTTTGGAGGATCAATGCAGGCTCAATGGGCTGAATGGTTTTTATATAAACTGTAGGAATTCAATGGTTTTATGTATGACCTATGTACCTAGCATCACACTGCCACTGAAATTCCTATACTATGTTAGTCATTTGTGTTATAGGCTTGATGGCAGCATTCTATTTGTGGCAAACAACACTCAAGTTGCAACTGCACTGGAACAGCATGAAACAGTTAGTTTCACACTTCTTGCTCAAATGTTTGAGATACCTTCCCCTTGCTGGAAAATCTGCGATAGGCAGGGCACTTTTCAGGGCTAAAAGTGATAGTCTTGGACCTGGTCATGAATTTGTGTGATATATCACGCAAAATGACCTGATTAGGGTAGCCATTATCCCACAGGATATTTTTGACATACCCTATTTCAGCATCAAGCTTGCCTGGTGATCCAATGGCTTAAAATGGAGCAATCAAATTCATTCTTTCATTGAAATTCTAGCTGAGGAATCTACCGGGAGGTTTTCTATTATGGCCTAACACAAGCCTACCTTGACTAGTCAATAGATGCACTGGGATTCTTACAGTTGCACACGCTATAAAATTGGCTTTATTGGCAACCTTGGCCCAAGCTATTGCAAAAAATGCAAGACATTAGAATCACCAATTTCTGTGATGTGCTTATTATGAAACTTCTATGCACAACCCATTTTCTGTCAAGAATAATGATACTTACCAATGCCACCCACTGGTACCATGGCTTCAGAATGGTCATTTGCATCCAGATTGAATCCTCTGATGGTAGACAGCTGGGACACAATCAGAAATGAGTCATAGGCTGAACATGTCTGGTTATCTGGGTTCATACGGTAGCCTATGGTACAAGCACAGGTGTAGGCTCCATTGGATCTGGGCAGGCATAGCTGTTCACATGTCTCAGCATTGATACTGCACCCATTGGATGAACCAGCTGACTCTAAGAGAATTGAAAAAAAATACATGAAAGTAGAACAAAAATTTGTACGCGTAAGATTTTGTCTTCTCAAGAAATTCAAAAGGTTCATAACCAATCAGTCAATTATTTTTGAAATGTTGTTATACAGGCAATTCACCTGCCACACACAACAGATAATCAATTGGCAATTAATCTGTGAAACATAAAAATTGATGCCATCAATGCTTTCCAATGGGAATACTTAAAAGAAAACTAATTTATATTGTTCCTTTGATACTCAACTATTGTCACAGAGCCTACTATAAAAATTACACCTCTGTACACACTCGTTACACATATTATTGCAACAACTTCCTCTCAATTCAACCGGTAGAACCATAGAATCCATACAGTGCAGGAAGAGGCCATTTGGCCCATCAATTCTGCACCAACTCTCCAAAATAGCATCCCACACAGGCTCTATACCTGTAACCCCATGTATTTACCACACTAATCCCCTAATCTGCACATCATAGGATATTAAGGGGCAACTTAGCATGGCCAATCCACCTAACTGGCATATCTTTGGAGTGTGGGAGGAAATCAGAGCACCTAGAGGAAACCCATGCAGACACAGGGAGAACATGCAAACTTCACACAGACAGTGACCCTAGGCTAGAATCCTGGTGCTGTGAGGTAGCAGCGCTAACCACTGTGCCGCCCGGTTATCATGCGAAAGAAACATTTTACATGATGGAAAAAGCATTTCTCATATTTCCTTTTCGACGCAGGAAGCTTTATGCACAAGTTTTGCCATTAGTTTAAAAGATCTTAGATATCCAGGTATAATTTAGTTGTTTTTAATCTCAGTTGAGACCAGTAAGTCTTAAAAAAACACCTGAAATCAATTACTTAAAGAATAGTGAGATTCCATGGTTTAAAAGTAAACGCTAAATACCATCTAAAACCCCAAAATAACATGAGTTAAACAGACAAATTAGTGACAATTATAAACTATAAATTACGCATTAAATGGTAACTAGGCAGTTCTACTCAGCCTATTACCACGTCAATCTTAGTTGCAAAGTCCTTTCAAAACTCTGTCTTCCTTATGAAGGATTTCAGTTCCTCCCCTTTGAGAATTTAGTCTGATCCCCATCTGAAGCGGCTCACAATAAACCCACAGTCCACGGACACAGTCTTTACCAAAAAAATGACACAAGGTGCAAAACCTCCTTAGCTCTGTTTGCAGTTTTCTGAATGGCATAGATTCCGTGCTATCTACAAGTAGCAGAAAGAGCTACAGCAACTGTACATTTGCCTTTTCTAAGCTTCTGGATTGACACTTTGTCAGTTCAGCCTGCTAGTACTGCATCACTTCATTGTCTGAGCTCCAATGGGTCTGTGATCTCTTAAAATAATTTCAACCACTTTTGTTCCACTTTTCTAGCCTCCATTTCTATCTCATTTTCCTTAGAAAGTGGGTGGTCAATTTCTTTTCCCCTTTTCAATTATGATCTGTCTCAAAAAATACAACATTTGAAACCACATGGGCGTGATTTTACCTTCACACCCTGCCAGTTAATGGGTAGGACAAGCTGATAAGATCTCGAGAGAGCTGAGAAACCAAGTTTGCATCGGATTTCTTGTTTCTCATGATCTGACAGGTACCAGATATCTAGCGAGGTGCCATTTCTGGCGTGAGGCTGAATGAATTATTTAAATTAAATTTTAATCTACTTAGCATTCACTTAATAAGCGTGGGACATTATTGTCTGGGCTAACTTGATTCTGTGGCCTTGCAAAGTTTTTTCTGGTGAAAATCACAGCTGGTCATCAACAATGGGGACCAGATGTGATGATCTTGCCGGTAGAACTGTAGACTGTTGAGGCCCCTGGGAGTTCGGGGCAAAGGGAAGTGCTCCTGAGGCAGTGCAAGCCTGCAATACCAGCCTGCTACCCTGGTACCGCCAACCAAGCACTCTGGCATTGCAGATCTGGCATCAGGCAGTACCAAGGGGTGGGTTATGAAGGTCTGGGCCTTTCAGGGCAGGGACAGAACAGGCATGGCTGGTCATTGGGCGGGGGAAAGGAACCCACTGCCACTCTGCATTAGGGATTGTGGGGAAGAGAGGGGTAAGAAGGGAAGGATTAGTCCAAGGGGAGGTTCACGGGGTCGATCGGTCTGGGTGAGCAGGCGCGATAGGTTGCAAGTCCCCATGGTAGTTGGAGGTTGCTGTGTGAGAGGTTGGTTGACAGCAGCAAAGGTTGAATGACAAGCCTCTGCTGTTAGATTTCAGCACGTGTGCAATTGCACCCTCTCCTGTTCTAAGCCAGCGTTCGGGTTATTTAAGCCCCATCCCTTCCCCATGCAGGTGCAAAACCATTTTTGAGATTTTTTTTTGTTTAAATGCATAAGATTACAGATTTGGACACACCCAAAAAGCAAATCAGAAACTCTCCCATTTTCATGCTGGTTCTGGACTTGGAATTTGTTTCGTAAGATTGCCCCCTATGTTCTTTTACATAATCCAGTTGGTTTTAATATTGGATTTAGACATATAATCCATTTTCAGAGTGGTCTTTACTACATTTACAATCATATCCACTTTTCCCTACCACCTTTTCCTACTTTGTCTGGCTACTCTTTTCTGGACCTCCTGAGCAGAGGTTGTCTGCTGCTCGTACCAACAGATCATTGATTAATGGCTCTTTGTTCTTGATCAGTTGTTAAAACCCAGTGTTTTTTTTATAATGGGTATCAATTGCTAAGGCACAAATTCTCAGTCTGGCTTATGTTTCAACAGTCCTGGTAATCAGATAATATTCACTCTGCAATAATATTCCTCGGGTTGCAGGTAACAACGCTGCTGCGCGCAGCTTCACCGTGACATTCTGTGACTGGTAACGTGAATCTATGATAACTCAAACATTCCTGGCACAAATATTGAAATATAACTTAAGCTCCAAGCAATTCCTCTAGTTTGATTCCATTCATAAAATCAGGCATATAACTGAATAAGTGACCACTTCTCTTTGATTTTCTATAAGATGCACTCTGACATAGAATAGAATCATAGAATCCCTACAGTGTAGAAGGTGGCCATTCAGCCCATCAAGCCTGCACTGACAACAATCCCACCCAGGCCCAACTCCTGTAACTTCATCATCTACAATGCACAAATCAGGACTGTGATTCAATATTCTCCCATTGCCTGGATGACTGCAGCTCCAACAACACTGAAGGAGTTCAGCATCATCCAGGACAATGCAGCCCATTTGATAGCCATCCTCAGCCAGCATCTTAAATATTGACTCCCTCCACCATTGATGAGTGGCAACAATATGTAGATTCTATAAAATACAGTGCAGCAACTGACCAAGGCTGTTTTGACAGCAACTTCTAAACACGCAAATCCTAGCACTTAGAAAGCAAGGTCAGCAGACACATGTGAACAACTGCAAGTTTCACTCCAAGCCACACACCATCCAGACTTGGAACTATATTGTCACCCCTGTCATAGGGTCAAAATCCTGACACTCCCTCTCTAATAGCATTGTGGGTATTCCTATAACACATGGATTACAGCGATTCAAGGGGACAGCTGACTATCGTCTTCTCAAGGGCAACGAGAGACAGCAATAAATGCGGCTCAGTAAGCAATGCCTGCATCCCATGAACAAATAAATGTAACAAATGTGGTGTGCAGCAGAAAGTGCACAGCCCTCTAACGTGAAAGTGAGAACTCAAGATAGCTGCCACAACAGAATGTGCCAATGGCAACAAAAGAGCAAAGGAAAACTATCAGAAAGATGTTTGAAAGATTTTGCTGAGGGAGCAGTGGACTGGTCTTTCTCCTTGGCCTTCTTAAGATCCACAATGGGATAGATCAGTGGTTCCTGGATAAAAGTCATCACACAGAACATCGACACTTACACAAATGCTTCCAAAGTCAGTTAAGGGTGTAATGGGATAGTTCTGAGGAGTGCCTGCCTCTCTCCATCTTTAACCAAATGTAGTATGGGGAAAAATTCAAGAATATTGTAGTGTATCCAAGATCAAGCCCAAGCTGCAGTATCTCAATTAGGATAGGAACCTGTTCAAAAATCTCCATTCCTAACCAAATCTTCAACTTTAAAAGAAATTTTGCAGAAAACAATGACGCTCTGGTATCGGACATCCAATCAGCACTTCTTTTCTGGACATTTTTATTCGTGTTTCAACAAGAAATTCTATAAATTAAGATATTTCTGAATTATACAACTATGCTTAAACTCTCTACAATTAATGTACATACAGTGAACAAACACTGAGCATGTTTCTATGGCAATACTTCATACTATATTTTAATGGAGATACCATTTACTTTGAAATAACAGGCTTAATGTATCACGCAAACACGTTAAGTGTTTGTCTGCTAATATTACAAACAGTAAATGTTAAATACTGCATGCCAACAAAAAAATACATGTGCCTGGACTGGCAAACTCCAACACATCACTCACATCAAGGCAATTATATGACACGTAAACTGTCAGCAGTTTATAACAACCTAAAACAAAAGGTTAGGCTACTGTCTCATTACATCCAACTTTATGAGTTAGTACCTCGCTGAACGCCAGGTTATTTCAATAGTCAATTCATCTGAAGACTTCCGTCCTTAAGACTCAGAACGTAATTATAAAGATGTCTGTCAACCATGACTTAATCCTGCCTCACCCAGACCAATTAATGCTACCATATAATTGTACAATGCCCTCTTTCAGGTGATTTATATAGGACTGCTGAAGGAATTGGTTGAAGTAGGAGCAGAAGTTTTAAGATCTTCAAAAATGACCTATTATAATAAAAGTAAACTGCCTGCTGCTGCCACATTTGGATTTCATCATTTTAATTAAATTCCAACATGTTGAAAGTTGACCCACTAACCTAATCACTGAAACTGCAATATTGATAAAAGACATAGGGTGAGGTGAGAGTGCCTGCCCTTGATATGAAGGCAGCATTTAACCAAGTGTGATATTGATGAGCCTTAACAAAGTTCAAATCAAGGGAATCAATCTCCTCAGTCATACCTAGTACAAAAGAAAATAGTTATGTTAGGGTTTAATCATCTCAATGACAGGACATTACTGCAGGAGTTCCATAGAATGGTGGCATAGGCCCATTTTCAGCTACTTCATGAATAACTTTTCCTTCCATCATAAGGTCAGAAATAGAGATGTTTGCTGATGATTGCACAATGTTCAGTATCATTTGTGACTCCTCAGACATTGAAGTAGTCCATGTCCATGCAGCAAGACCTAGACAACATTCAGGCTTGGTTTGACAGATAACAAGTATCTGGGAGAGTTCTTTACCTTTGTTAATTGTCTCATCTTTTCTCCTGCTGACACCAACACTATATTAAAATATAACTCCATGTCATGTTTTGTATCCTTTTCACGATGGAATAAGGTGGCAGAGTGCATGTCAGGGGTGCATGGGGCCTTTGATTATGCTGCCGGCTTTTCTGAAGCAGTGGAAAGCGTAGATTAGCTTGTGCTGCTTGATCCTATTGGCATATTCCAAGACAATGTCTGTGGATGGCTGGCCTCCACTCCCCTCTTGTCTACTCTTGCTCATCTCAAGGGGTGCCTCCACTGAATAAACAATGTCCATTTTTTACGGTTCAATGTATTATGATCAGGCTGGTCTATACAAGATTGTATAGTGTATTTGCCTCTTAACTTACATAAGAAATGAGTAGGATGCTTCATTGGTGAAAAGTAGTACCTAGGCTAAGTTACTTGTCTATCTCTACCTCCTCACTTCACCATTTCTCCTGAGTCTTATATCCCACCACAGATGTAGAAAGTGTAAAATGTGTGATCTCTGCTTGCTTGTTTTTCCTATGTGCTGACCATAAAAATGAATGTGCCTCTCAAAATTGTAGTGGACTGTGCTTTTAACTGGCTCAATTGGCCCTTTAATTGAGGTTGGGTAGACTTCTGACGCAGGGTAATGACAATGGGAATCCTTCTTGATGTCATCATGTTCTATTTCAAGTACCATCAGCTGTGGGGAATGCCCACATGGGCAAGGTAACATTCAGGTTAATATCTCCTGGCAGCCTCTTTGCATCCTCCTCATGGCTTACCTTTTCACTTTGCCTTCCAGCCATTTTGTTTACTTCCACTGTGATCCTGCATTTTATTAATTTTCAAGTTTATATCCAATTCTCTTTTGAAGATATTAATGAATCAGCTTTCATCGCCCTTTCAGGCAATGCACTCCAGGCTATAACTCACAGAGTGAAATGTTTTAATTCATTTACTAACACATTTTTACAGCACACAACATGTAAGAAGTAACAAGTATCAAATTAATCAGGTGATGTTTGATGTGCATAATGTGTTACATAAATTCCGTCTGCATCAAAGGTAAATCATTGGTACTTCCTGTGAATGCATGTTCTTGCCTAGCCATGTTGCTGAATATACACAAGAATGCTGAACTCATGTTGCGATAATTAATAATCATTGAGATGTTTTAGTTAAAGTAACTGTAGAAATCTAACTAACTCATCAAACAGATGAGTTCTACATGCATGATACTTCTCACTGCTGTTATATAACTATGCAGGAAATCTTTGATTGATCAGCTTAGTGGTACTCACTGTCACGGAAGTGAACTCTGAGGCATCGCAGTCCTGCAATATTGTCCCTCAGTACAACGGGATTTTCACCAGTAACTTTATCCACACGCTCAATAACCTCAAAATCAGAATCCGTGTAGTAGAGGAAGCTCTCGTATATGACTAACCCCCGAGGATGAGAAAGGTGGTTAACCACAGTCATTCGATGTAAACCATTTAGATCTCCTCGTTCAATCTATAGGAAAAGTACAGAACTGTAGATACACGTGATAGCAATAATTTTACTTCATGAATGAGCACTAATTATAATATTATTCACACTTGAATATATTTTAGATAATTAATCAATGTCCACCAATATAAATAGAAATCTAAATATTGCCAACATTGCCAGTGGTGCTGGAGACAGCAGAAACAGTGGGCCCAATTTTACCATTGTGTCATGCCCGTTTTCTGGTGCAAAAATGTGGTAAAGTCGAGTGCGAGGCTCATGTCAGCGCAGATTGCCACTTTACCGAAATTTGGGAATGGTGGCGATCCGCTTTGCGCCCAAAAGGGATGCAATGGTGATTTAAATGCATTTGCACGCATTTAAATTGAATTAATGAACTGCCTGCCCAACTTTATTAGCATTTCCCCCTTTACCACTGCATTTGCCAATCCTGAACCACGCTGTAATGGAGCTGCTAAATAAAAGTCTGAATTGGGTTACTGAAGAGAGGGTTCAGAGCTTCCAACAGCTCTCTGACTCTGATTAGTTGTGAGGGGAGAAGGGAGGTGGGTCAGCTCATTCTCTGGTTGGGGGGGAAGGGAGTGAGGCCAGATCATTGTCTGGTTGGAGGGGAAAGAGGAGGAGGCGGGTGAGATGTTCCTCTGGGGAAGGGAGGGGGGTGAGATGAGTGAGGCCAGATTAGTGTCTGGGAGCTGGTGATAAGATGCATCTCTGAGGAGGGGGAGGCACAATCGCTCACTGGTAGGATGGTCAGATGGATCTCTGGTGGTTGGGGGAAAGGGGAGGAAGGTGGGGGAGACAGGGGATTCCGCTGCCACTCTGCGGTTGATTGGTGGGGGCAGGGTGGGGGGCAGGGGTGGCAATTGGTCTAGGTACGGGGAGGATGGGTTTAAAAGGGGGACAGCAATGTCTGTGGGTAATGGGGGAGTTGGATAACGGGGCAGTGATATCTGAGGGAGCCACCACTCCCATTTTTCGCTCCCAAGCTGCTTTCTCCGCTTTTTGCAGCTCGGGAGCAATATGACATGAGCGCGCTTTTTCAAATCATTTTTCTAACTGCGCACGTGCAGTTCAGAGCTCCGATCATTATGGGCACGCTAAGCCCTGCCCACAGCATGAATGGGAATGGCGATTTTTTTTTCAGGTTGAGTGCGTATGGGGGCACCTGAAAACAGATTCCTAAGTCAGATCTGCATTATGCCCAGATTTACACCTAGAATGAAAATGGTACAATCAAGCCCAGTGTGTGTGTGTGTGTGTGTGCAAATCCTATAACCAAGAGGCTCTCCCTGTCCTCCACAATGACTACCCATCCCTTAGCTTTTATTGGTAGGGGGATTGAATTTCGGAACCACAACGTCATGTTGCAACTGTACAAAACTCTAGTGCGGCCGCACTTGGAGTATTGTGTGCAGTTCTGGTCAAGATGTGGAGGCATTGGAGAGGGTACAGAGGAGGTTTACCAGGATGTTGCCTGGTATGGAGGGCAGGTCTTATGAAGAGAGGCTGAGGGATTTGAGGTTGTTTTCGTTAGAGAGGAGGTGGCTAAGAGGAGACCTTATTGAAACATATAAGATGATTAGAGGTTTAGATAGGGTGGACAGTGATAGCCTTTTCCTAGGATGGAGAAAGCTAGCACGAGGGGACACAGCTTTAAATTAAGGGGTGATAGTTATAGGACGGATATCAGAGGTAGGTTCTTTACCCAGAGGGTGGTTAGGGAGTGGAATGCCCTGCCTGCGGCAGTTGTAGATGCGCCAAGTTTGGTGGCGTTTAAGAGGTTAGTTGATAAGTTTATGGAAGAGAAGGGAATGGTTTAGTTTGGAGGGTCATTGCTTTTTATAATGGTCGGCGCAACATTGAAGGCCGAAGGGCCTGTTCTGCGCTGTAATGTTCTATGTTCTATCCCTGCCAGCATCCCACTCCTCCAATCACTTGTGTTCTAAGGCCTTCTTGGGCCACTATTCCAGAGCCTGTTGCAGTCATGATAGTGACGACTGCTTCCTGTGATGTTGCTGGGATAAACAGCTACTAACCCTCCAACTGGCTGTCATCTTTTGAGGATAGATTATTGCCTTTAAAGACATGTGATCCCAAAGGCAGGAAGTGAACTACCTGATTAATATTTAATTAAACTGGGGCTCACTGCATTGGCCAAGATGGACGGGCCCACCGCTGCTGCCATTAAATTCAGCCCCTTCTATTTATTATCAAACATGCCTGCCCAGTCAATATTGATGCAAAAAATAAATCTTTGATGAAACATCGTAAACGATGGAATAAAATGTCCACATTTCAGCGACATTGTTAAATTCCTTCATCTTCTTAAACCTACTCTCCACCCCTACCACATTCCCCAGCCCCACATTACTGATGGAATCAATGTTATTATCATGTATCACAATACATTAAGTAGCATTCTCTGGTGGAACAAACAGAGAAACAAAATTAAAAGCTGACAAAGACTCTTAACATTATTTCTCTCTTTCCACTGATCTCTTGAAAGCATGGCGAGAAACTGGGAGATACTGAAAATAAAGAATGCTTTGGTTATGTGTCTTGGTAACAAAAGGATAATACATACCACACCAGAACCAGACACAGCCCAGTACAGCCTGCGTGCCTTAATGTCAATAGTGATAAACTCTACATGATCCAGATCATTAGTGAAAAGAACTCGAGGATTAGAGCCATCCATATAAGCACTTGCAATCTTTGCTGGGATCCCGCTATCTGAACCTTGGTCAGTCCAGTACAACTTCCTGAAAAAGATTTACATGTAATTCTCAGATACTCTGAAAGCATGCAGTAATCAAAGAAGGACAACAAAAGCATAGTAATGGAACATGTTCGTTGTGTTAACTCATCATGCCAAGGTATGAGTGAGATTTTGTTTATGATGGCGATAAACCCAGCAATATTTTGTTAATAGTGCTATAATCTAGCTGTAAATACCTTACTTTGGGTTGGAAATAGTTCAATATAAATTTACAAATACAAGGTTCATTTATGTGTGCTACTGCATGCTGCACATCAGTATATTTTTGTTCTTACAAGCGATGATTTTACTGACTGCCATTGCCCAACCATAATTGCCCTTGACAGAGTGATGGTGAACCACAATCTAAATTGAAGTACAGAATTCCTGCAGTGCAGAATGAAGCCATTTGGCCCACTGAGTTTGCACTAACTCTTTGACATAGCATCTTTCCCAGCCCTAACACTATCCCCTCCCATCTCCCACACCCAATCCCCATAATCCCATGCACTTACTCCAATAATCCCCTTATCCTGGGGATGCTAAGGGACAATTTTGCATAGCCAGTCTAGCTAACCCATACATCCTTGGACCATAGGAGGAAATCGGAGCACCCTGAAGAAACTCATGCAATTCCACACAGTCACCCAAGGTTGAAATTGAACCTGGATCCCTGGTGCTGTGGGGCAGCAATGTTAACCACTGTGCCACCATGCTGCCCCTGGAGCATTAGAATGATGACTTCTTCTTTCATCCTTAGCTTTATGCATTGTGCGGTGGTAGCAGAATAACTGAGGCATGCTTTTTACACCTATCAAATTACAGCACCATGCTCTGGATTATCCAGTTTGCACATCTGGCAAGTGCTTCAAGTTTGTCTTTTGCACCAATGTGCTGGGCTCCATTTTCATCAATGATGGGGATATTTGACATGGTGGTATTGCCAAAAGTGATGAAGGATGGTATTCTCAAGCTGAAGACGGGACTTTGTTTCCATAAGGACGAGTGTAGTGGTTATTTTCACTGATATTATCATGGACAAATGCATCATGTAGACTGGTGAGGACAAGGTCATGGATGTTTTTCCCTTTTGTTAGTTTTCTAACCACTTTCTGCAGACCCAGTCTCGCAGATTGTCCTTTAGGATTCAACCTGCGTAGTCAATAGTTGTCCATTGACCTTATAACTACACTATTGCCACACCTACGCACTCCCCCATTCCTAGTTTCAGATGATAAGATTATTAAACATTAATTGGTTTTATGTCATATTTCGAAATGCAACATATTTAGCATTGCACAGATGAGAAACCCATCTTTTTTCTCCAACACTGCGATGGCCACATTTCAATATAAGTTACTTACAAACCTACTTTATTGTTCCACTCACCCTCGTGCTGGATCTACCACAATGCCCAGTGGTCTCCCAACACCAGTCCTTTGTCCATTGTTTGTTAGTATTGTTTTTCTGTACTTGACCTCACCATGCACCGTTACTACCTGAAAGGGTGCAAGTGTGTACAGTAAATAAGCTTTCTTATCATATTGGAGGAAAAAAATCTTAAATACCAGGTTCCATAATGATGTAGAATTGGTCCCACAACACCAGGTTAAAGTCCAACAGATTAATTTGGAATCATGAGCTTTCAGAGTGCTGCTCCTTCATCATGTGACTCACCTGAAGAAGGGGCAACACTCCAAAAGCTTGTGATACCAAATACACCTACAAGTTCCATGATGATTCAAACAGCTAATGAAATTATTAAACATCTATGTTTACATTTTTTAAAATCTCATCATAAAATATAAGAAATCCTGCAAGAACAATTCACAGTTACCTTACTACAATCACTCTCCTTCATATCAATTTTAGTTCAACACTGACCATATTTTAAACCTAAATGGTTCTTTAAAAGTGAGGCATTTTAATATAATTAAAGTTAAATCAATATTGATTTTATGATATTTCGTTCATTAAACTTACATTTCTCAGCTGATGGGAATTTGAATTCATGGACCAGATCATTAGTCAAGACCTCGACATTACTTGTCATGTAACGTAACAGTAATACTACCTGGTTATCAGCATTACAGATAAAATAACCCTTTGACCATGGGAGCAGTCTGGGGGCAAGGGGGGTTGTTCATTTATTACTGTCACAAGTAGGCTTTCATTAACACTGCAATGAAGTTACTGTGAAAATCGCCCAGTCGCCACACTCCGGTGCCGGTTTGGCTACACTGAGGGAGAATTTAGCATAGCCAATGCACCTATCTGCTGCAATTAGCAGTTGATGATGTTGCAATTAGTGCTGCTCCCAGCCAACACCAGCAGAATGTCCAGCAGTCTTAGATATGTGAATGAGTGTCAAGTAAGTTGGTAGGAGGACATTGGGCCTATCAGAAGTATCGTCCTCCTGGCCTCTTAAACCAAATCCCCCATTCCAGGTCCTGCCAGCCAGGCCCAGGCTGAATGTTCCTCTTCAGCTGTCATCCCAGCAATGGCC
Source organism: Sphyrna mokarran (assembly GCA_024679065.1). NCBI lineage: Eukaryota > Metazoa > Chordata > Chondrichthyes > Carcharhiniformes > Carcharhinidae > Sphyrna > Sphyrna mokarran. Next base: position 58,867,099 of record JAGIQG010000011.1, read on the forward strand.
ATCGTCTCACCCAATGCTGTTATCCAGCAGTCCTCTGAAGTGGAACTTCCTCCTGAGACAGAGTGGAAGGTTCGCCTCAATACAATTAGCGCTGTTCCCAGTCATGCGACAGCCATCAGGATCATGGGTGGGCTCTCCATAGACATTTTAGCCAGAGATGGGGTGGTGGGGACCACAGCATCCAGTAAAATACAGCCTGAAGTTTCACTTATGTTCTGATAATGAGTTGCTTTCCCCTTGCAGCTATCAAAGTAGACAACGTGAGAATCCCTTTGATGATGTAAATGAAGTTCCTAGATCATTTGTCAAAGGCATTTGTCCTGTGGAATGGAATCCTCAGATCAACAGGACACAGAACTTTTTCAAAGTGGCACAGTTTTCAAATGTGCAGGACACTAAGCACAAAATCTTATTATGGATAGTAAGTGCTGTAGCTTGATGACATCTTTTCACTGTTCTCCTACACAAAGGGCATCTTGGAATGCCAAATGGGGCAACTTTCTCCAGACTCATCTCATTCAGTATAGTGTCTACCTTAGGAGCCATTAAATAGCAGAAGTACAACTCCTTCAGTTCTTGAAGATTTTGTATCTCTGTGTTGCATTTCATTTCATTTCTAATTGGTGCATCTTTCTGTTCCATCCCCATCTTTGCAAAAGGCAGACAAAATATTAAAATCGATTTAGATCCTTTTCAACGCTTGTTCCCTTATGCAGCTAATTACATGTATGACCTTTAAGCCAGACCTTCCACATATCCCAATAAAATAGACCAAAGCTGTGTTGAATGTTTCTGCTAATTATTCAAATTACACTGCCTTGTAAATTTGCTTACAATCGGTTTAGTTTGCTATGGGCTTCATTTGACTTGGCAGACTTCCCTCTTTCACAGATATTCTTGGAAGCACAAATTAAGGCACACTATAATTTTAAAATATTAAACTGAAGTATTAAATTGCTCAGTGTCACATTGGTGAAGAAAGCCAATTTTTAACAAGCAGTGATAAATCCCACAAAAAGAAAAGCAAGGCATAATTTAATCAGATGTCCATTAGATGCATTTTCTCTCTCTTCATTTAGTTTCCACGATCAACTGGTGTGCATTAATCCTGGCTAATGCCATGATATTACTATGGGATAAAGCAAGAAGGCAGGCCCCATATTGGACACTTACTGATTTGCCATGCTTGGGGGGTGAGGGGGGTGGGGTGGTGGGGTAATAGATTTTCCACTGAGAGATCTGGATGCTTGGATAATGGCACCCCTAAACCTCAGCAGTCAGTTTCCTATCATGAATAGGCTCTGCCCAATCCCCCTGCTGGTGAGAATTATATTTTGCATCACTTTGTGTTTTCTCAGTGTGATATGATTGTGTCTGAGAGCTCGTCCAAAAAATCGACACGATTCCCGTTTTCACTCTTGTTCAGCATTTAAATTTTTTTGGTACGATCACCTCTTCAGTGTTAACTCTATTTCCTCTCCACAGATGCTGCCAGACCTACTTATTTAAATGAAATGTGGTAAAAACAGTTATTTGCTTTTCTAAACACATCATACTTTCCCACCTTACTAAGCCAAATGTTTCTATGCAGGAACTGAATTAATTGAAATTCCATTAAGCATACTGACCTCAATGGACTGCTGTTCAAAGTTGGTGTAGTAAAGATTCATAGAGAGCCAATCATAGGCCAAGCCCATAGGGGAGCCTATAGTCGAAGCCGGAGCAAACATGGTTCTATTCGTTCCATCTAACCGTACATTGTGAATTTCTCCCTAAAAGCACATAAATCAAAGTGAGGAAAATTCACATAATCTGAGAAGCCAAGGGAAAAAAATTCATGTTCCTTCCACACTTATAAATCCTCTACTTGTTAGTGTGATTCTAGGCACACTCGTAAAGAAGGAAATCTTTAAATCCTCCTAAGTATTTAGAAACAGTTCAGTAAGTCCAATATATAAGCCAGTATTAGCAAACTCCTTCCTTCATGCACTTAACAGCTGATAATGCCTGATTCTCCAAAAAAACTCAGACCATCTACCTGATAATAGCTCAAGTATTTCCTCCAAATGATTTGTCTGTGGCTGCTAAGAGATGATTATTCTAAACCCAAGATTACAGGAAGAAGTGGTCTTCTATTTCCACTGCAGTGCTTTTCCCTGTTGGATACACTAATATAAACAAAACATTGTGCAAATTTAGGGAATCTGTCTTCCAGAGGCTTACCCGACCTTCATGCAAGTGTTAGTCCTCACTTCTTGAATTTGCAGAATCCTTATAATAAAGACTACCTTTGTTGAAACTGATTCTCACAACACCGAGAAGGACTTTTAAGCAGGATTGCTTAACATTCTCCCAACAATGCATGTTCAATCTGCTTTACCTCCTCCAGCAACTTTAGTACTCATTCCACTACTCATACTTAGAGAAGTTGGCATTAGGATAATCAGATGTCTTTAGAGCAGCACAAAGAAAAACTATGTCTAACTAGAAAAAATATAATTTTCACATCAGTCCTGAGTGAGAGGGTGACATTAGCCAGCTTCAAGTTTCACTTAAGGGGGGGGTATGTATGTCACTTAAAATAATATCTTCATACTTATATACATCCTCGAGGAAAATAAATCAATTTGTGAAGAGCAATTTATTCCCTTGACCTGAACCACTCAGTTCTTATCAATATGGGTCTCCTCACATTGTGTCAGAGATCAGGAATGAAAAAGATTAGCACAGATGACAGAAAACAATAATCTTCACCACATATATTGAGATAAAATAATCAGAACAGAGGGGATTAACAAAACAGAATAAACACAGCACCAGCAGAAAAGAGTAAGAATATAAACAGGAAATGACAAGGCATATTGATAAACTAATCCTCCAAGTCAGCAGTTGGATAACTGGCCTCACTTTCATTGTCTGAGACACTTTTTAAAATGTCCCTCTGACCAAGCTTTTTGTCATCTGACCTGATTTCTCCCAATGCTCTTGTGATGCATCTCGCGAAGCTTTGTTATGTTAACGACACAATAAATTTGTTATTGTTGTTTCTGAGTTGGAATAAGTCCACAACGCAGAAAAAAATGAGGCCTATATGATAATGCTAAACTGTACACAAGAATATAACCCCACTCAACCATAGTCACAGCACAGTGTAACACTCACACAATGGTGCAAATTTATTCACTCTGCCACTGTAAAATAACAATAACAAGCAGAATTTTCCAACTGTGCTCGGCCTAGAAAATCTTGCCAGAGGTCAATGAACCTCTCTATGGTCCGCCCCTCACCTGCTCCAATTCCTGAGGCGGATGAAATGGGAAAACCTGCTCCCACAGGGAATGGGATTTTCCAGCCCTGCCCAAGGTCAACAGATTTGTCTGTCAAATCCTCCATTCCACCTGCGCTGATTCCCATGGCAAGTGAGAACAGAGGATTTAGGCCAAAATTGTTATTCATTTAAACGGAAAATGAGAGTGTGTTGCTTGTATGAGTTTTAGTTTTACACTGCTCTAAGCACTGCCTTGAAATAAAAAAAACATTGATGTAGTGGGAGAGGCAATCAAATTACTTCATTAAACCTTCTGGTCATATTTTAAATTATGGATTGTCACATGTTCATCAACTGTTTCTGCAATTTTACAATTGTTCACATTTGTTTCTTTTTAAACATACTGTTCTTACCTTGGATCTTTCCTTAATTGATATTTTCATGTGTACATAATTTAAAAGTGAGTGATAAGAGAGAACCAGCTTTTCTGAGTTACTGGTTCTGGCGATGTAAGGGAGGTAAATTAGCAGAAGTGGTGATGGTGAATTTACTGAAACATCCCCAAGTTAATGATTTATTCATTATTCATTTAGCCTCAGTTTAAAGTGCACAGCAGATATGAAAGAAATTCAGACCGGTAGTGCAAAGAACATGTTAAACAGTGCTCATTTGTCATCACTTCCCAATTGTAAGTAACTTCTATCTCGGTCAATCTTAAGAGAACAACTTGTACTTACTGGATGTTCTACCCAATATAGCACCTCCTCTTCATCAAAATCAACATCATAACCATTATGGACTCCAGCTACAGGAACCATGGCATCACTAGATTTGTCATCAGGGTCTAGAGAAATGCCAAAGATGATGCTGTCCCTCACAACAATGAGGAATGGCTGGTCAACTGGGAATGATGAAAGAAAATGATTTAAATTCTTGAGCAAAATTATATTTTTTTTATAAAAGTCTAAGCCTGTTCCAAAAGAGAGCTGCATCAGCAGACAATTTAATCTCAGTCACTAATACATAATAAGGCTTAATTGAGAATCCAGAAATTCATTAGTTTGTTGAAACACATGTACCCAGGGAAAACACTTATTGATTGACAGCTCAGGTTCTCTGATCTATGCTGTCAATTTCACAATGTTTATTTATTTATAGAAGACAGAGTTTCAAATGGTTGCAATTTCAGATTTTGATAGTTTCAAAGGTCAGGTGGATTGATACTTGTGCTTTTTAAAGAATGTCTTTAAAGCTTTTTTTTTAAACACATCCTCATGTAACTATAAGGTTGCTTGCTTCTATATAGCATGAAGGGGACAATAGCAGTTGAAAGAGGTGGGTGTGTAAAAATACCCTGGCTTGGAGTATGAGGAGTCACAGAGGTGAATAGGCAGGCATAATTTGCATTGAAAGGATTAGGAGGACGACTTGAACTTACCTTTCAAAAGGTTCACTTAGGCAGAATATGGTTCATGAAACCTCAGCGCTAGCTTGAACTGGCATATTGAAAAGCTGGTCTGATTCCATGAAAATCATGACATCCCTATCCGGGCAATGGAGCCAGCCAGATCAGAACTGTAGGGTGCGGAATGATGACTCAAGCTAGGCAGCACCTTTGAAAGGCATTCCTGAAAATCAGAAATCCCAGGAATGGGGTTGGGAATCAAGGGCCCCACTATCATTTTCTTAAGGGTTTCCAAGTCATCCTCACTCAGCAAAAATCCATTATGTAAAACATATTTTCATGGGTACTTAAGATTTTGTGTTCTTGTGAATTTGTATCTAACACAGCTGTATTAAGGCTTTGGATAAGCCAAGAAAAAAACTTCCTGCTGAAAATCATTGTTGGCAGCAAGTCATTCACTTTTTCAACAGGGATTAAGTTATCGCTAAACCGCTACTGAGGAGCAAACATATCAATTAGCAATGATTCCAAATCTTTCAGCAGCAAGTACATTTTCAATATTTGCCGTTATCTGCAATACTCATCAGGATATAATTGGAGCATCAGTGAAATTGTAAGCAATTAAAGGAATAAAAAAACCTTTCATCATCTTCTCGCATTATGTCATGAATGCATCATGGTTGAAAGTAATTCCCAAAGGAAAAATACTAATGCAATTTCAAAAGTGAACAGACTGATAAATTAGAATTATTTCAATGTACAATGAGTATTGTTGCATTCTAAGTGGGTGCCTATACAGTATGAGAATAATACTGCAAGCCAAAGTGAAATGTGAGCTTTCAATAAATACTAGCAGGGATAACAAGAATACAATCTCATGCAGGAACTATTCAATCCAGCAGACAATTAAATCAGTAATCCAGTGTTGGATTCCTATTAAAAAAGATACAAAGATTGTCTCTGAAGCCACTTCAATGCCCAACTTTAATCAGAAGATGTTATTCAGACCCACTAAATTTATTGAATTTATCAGATCCTGATCAATATTTTCTGCCAGGAGTTAATGCAGGCTTAAAGAAACCTAAAATTGTACCACAAGAAGCAGGTAGACCAAATCTGATGTGCCTCCCAAAAGAGAAATCCAATGCTCATTTTTATACTCCTTCACTGTATTCCTTTTGTATTTTGAGGATCAATTAATGGAGAAGATTACTGAACCATTTACCACAGTCTTTCCATTCTTTAATACCTTCAGTTACAAACACTTTGTCACATAGTTTTAAAGTTTTGTTTCATTATTAGTGTCACAAGTAGCCTTACATTAACTGTGCAACGAAGTTACTGTGAAAATCCCCTAGTTGCCACACTCCGGCGCCTGTTTGGGTACACAAGGGAGAATGTAGTATGGCCAATCCAACTAAACAGCATGTCTTTCGCAGTGTGGGAGGAAACCGGAGTACCCAGAGGAAAATCCATGAAGACACAGGGAGACGTGCAGACTTGCACAGTGACCCAAACTGGGAATCAAACCCAAGTCCCTGATGCTATGAGTGATAACCACTCTGTCACTGTCTCACTCTTTTTAAAGGTCTTTACACTTTTCCTCCAGACTATAGATGTTTTGGAACAATTTTATATAGTTCAAAGATCTTTAGTGTTGCCTCTATATCATATAACTAGATATGATAATGTTTATTGAATTACCGATGTTTTTGTGAAGAGAGAAATAGGAATAGTGTCCTACCTTTTGCACAATGTTTTAAATCCGCCATCAGGTTCCAGCCTGAGGGGCAGACACATGAATAGAATCTCGGAGCTGATGCAGAAAGGAGACACAAGTGGCTGCAGGGATTGGATGAACATGGATTCCAAGCTGGGAGACAAAACATACAAATATCTAGAATCTTTCTGCAATCATCACAGATGTCAATCAACTTTACAATTAGAATTTGACTCTGTCAAAGTCTACATGAATTTAAGATTTGGGCAACAATATTGTTGAGAAAATTATATGAATTTTTTGATTGTAATCCAATCACAAAGGCAGAACTTGAAAGAATATCAACCAAAAGGAAGGAATGTGATGTGAATTTGACTTTACTGTTTGCAATTCTTTCTTTTGGCTCTACTAAGTCATCTCTGCCTTGACTTAGGAGGCACACACAACTGAACTGGATTTTAAGGCAGCCCTTTATAATGGAAACCAACATGGCCAGGGCCACTTGATGGGCCTAGTATCAGTCTCCCTGTACTGACAAACCTCTCTGAGAGGATGCACTACAAGTTTGCGGCAGACTGAAAAGATTGAGTATGTAGATATTAAGGAAGCAGATGTGTTAGAACTTTTAAATGCTATCAAGATAGACAAGTCTCAGGGACCAGATGGGATGTACCCCAGGTTATTGTGGGAGGTGAGGGATGTCATTGCAGAGCCCCTGCCGATGATCTTTGCGTCGTGATGGAGACGGGAGAGGTTCCGGAGGATTGGAGGGTTGTGGATGTGGTCCCTATTTTCAAGAAAGGGAACAGGGATAGTCCTGGAAATTACCGACCGGTGAGTCTGACCTCAGTGGTTGGTAAGCTGATGGAGAGGCTTCTGGGGGACAAGATTTACGAGCATTGGAGAAGTTTAGGTTGATTAGAAATAGTCAGCATGGTTTTGTAAAAGGCAGGTCGTGCCTTACAAGCTTAATTGAGTTCTTCGAAAATGTGACTGAACACATTGACGAAAGAAGAGCAGTGGACGTGGTGTACATGGACTTCAGCAAGGCATTTGACAAGGTTCCACATGCAAGACTTCTTGAGAAGGTGAGAGGCCATGGGATCCAAGGGGCTTTGGCCTTGTGGATCCAGAACTGGCTTGCCTGCAGAAGGCAGAGGGTGGTTGAGGATGGCTCTTTTTCTGCATGGAGGTCGGTCACCAGTGGAGTGCCCCAGGGATCTGTTCTAGGACCCTTGCTGTTTGTCATTTTCATAAATGACCTGGATGAGGAAGTGGAGGGATGGGTGAGTAAGTTCGCCGATGACACGAAGGTCGGTGGCGTTGTGGATGGTCTGGAGGGATGTCAGAAGTTGCCGCATGACATCGACAGGATGCAAGACTGGGCGGAGAAGTGGCAGATGGACTTCAACGCGGATAAATGTGTTGTGGTCCATTTTGGCAGATCCAACGGGATGAATGAGTACACTATCAAAGGTAGGAGTCTTAGCTGTGTGGAAGAGCAGAGGGATCTTGGGGTCAGGGTCCATAAGACTCTCAAATCGGCCTCCCAGGTGGAGGATGTGGTTAAGAAAGCTTACGGTGTACTGGCCTTCATTCATCGAGGGATTGAGTTCAGGAGTCAGGAGGTAATGCTGCAGCTTTATAGGACCCTTGTCAGACCACACTTGGAGTACTGTGCCCAGTTCTGGTCGCCTCACTATAGGAAGGACGTGGAAGCTATTGAAAGGGTGCAGAGGAGATTTACAAGGATGTTGCCTGGATTGGGAGGCATGCCTTATGAAGACAGGTTGAGGGAGCTGGGACTGTTCTCCCTGGAGAGATGAAGGTTGAGAGGCAACCTGATAGAGGTTTACAAGATGTTGAGAGGAACAGATAGGGTGGACTCTCAGAGACTATTTCCCAGGGCTGAAATAGTCGTGACGAGAGGGCACAGATTTAAGGTGCAGGGAAGCAAGTACAGAGGGGATGCTAGGGGAAAGTTTTTCACTCAGAGGGTGGTGAGTGAATGGAATCGGCTGCTGTCGGTGGTGGTTGAGGCGAACTTGCTGGGGTCTTTTAAAATACTTCTGGATGAGTATATGGGATCCAATGGGATTGGGGGTTATAGATAGGTCTATGGCTGGGTAGGTTTTGATGTGTTCAGCACAACTTGTGGGCCGAAGGGCCTGTTTGTGCTGTAGTGTTCTACGTTCTAATTATATTGTAGAACAGAAGAAACTGAACCAGTCCCCAGTGGTGGCAGCAATAAGGCACTCTGGGATGGCTGTGCAGCAAAAGCTATCATAGTTGCCAATGGCATCGTCTTGCATTTTTTGCTGATTGAATGACCTGGCTTTGGGCAGGAGGTTGGTCACTTAAAGCATCTCTTTGCTTTCAACTCCGAGCTCCCAGCAACGCCCACTACCACTCCCCACCCTCAACTGCCTTCAGTCATCAATGACCTGGAAGTCCCTCCATGATCCTGGGCCTTGGGTAAGTGCAGTTTTACGAGCTGGTGCTGGTGGTGATGATGATCTATTGGCCCTATTGGCTGGCAGCTCTCAACGGGCAGGAGTTCTGCTGCTGGGGGCCTCAATCATAGGGAAGGCCAACAGAGGCCAATTAACTATTGAAAAATGTTTACTTCTTTTGGGACTACTCCCTCCCACCCGATGAAGCCAGCTCTGAATGATGAACGAGACTTCATAAGCCTGACAAAGTACTGGCCAGTAATTAAGTTACAGAGGAGTTGGGAGTGACCCGAGAGAAACTGTTTATATTTTATTTTCTATTCTTTGACTTACACCAGAATGGTCTTCAGAGTCCATTTAACTGAACAACTACATGTGAAGTGTAAAGCACAAACTACGCAATGCTAGTAAAATTCCATGACATGACATTCCAAAGATACACAATTTCATATGTCCTTAATTAGATAAATATTCATATGATTTTTAACGTACCAGGTGGTTGCCTAACAGGATGGACAGCAACTATTCCTAGGGGCTGAATTATATTACTGAGCAACACAGTCTGATTCTTTCCATGCCATTTATTTGCTCTAATAACACGGTTAGATTGTCGTTCAGTCCAATACACAAAATCCTCAAAAATGGTAATGTCATGTGGATGCTGTAGGACCTACAAAACATCATGCAATTTATAAGCGCTTTGTATGAGCAATATACATTCTGTAGAAGAACATCGATTTTTTTTAAGTAACAGGCATTTACTTACCAAGTCACTCGCCAAAACCTGCCTCCTGTTGTTTCCATTGTAATCACAATATTCAATATAATCCAAGTATGCATCAGCAAAGTAAAGCAGTTTAGTTGGATAATCAATACTTAAACCATTGGGCCAGAAGATTTTATTACTGATTAGGACAGTTCGTAATGTGCCATCCATACTGGCCTTTTCAATTCGTGGGTTCCTTCCCCAGTCTGTCCAGAACATTAGATGAGTACTACAAAGTAAAACATAAAGTCAGTTTAAAATCAGAAGGACCATCAGCAAGATTATATTGATGGCTTCTTCTCACACCATCCTCTTTAGACAATCTGGTTCACAGAGTTATTATTAATTGTTTTATCTTTGTGACTAAATTATAGTAAATATGATTCAGTTGAAGACAAGCAAATCTGCTTTTCTTTCCTATCAAATGAAAGGCAGCATTGTTACCTACTCACAGCATTTGAGTTTGTTAACCGGCTGAGAACTGATTAAGTTTACTCAGTTGAGACAAGAAAGCTAATAAAAAGATATCCTTGCCATTGAAAACAAAAGGGTTGATCAGGAAGAATACATTTATTACATCTGGGGTTCTATAAAACTCTGAAAATATATACAGTGCTAGTACAGATGGAACAATATGTACCAAATCAACTTGTCAAGACTCCTTGTCAAGGGCAATAGGGATAACAATAAATAATAGCCTTGCCAGCTTTGCCCACATCCCATAAACAGATCAAATAAGGCAGATTCTTTTGTTCATAGTTAGTATACAGAACATTCCTCCAATATATACTACATGCAACACAAATTCCATCAGTGTCTGGAATTCCCTCACGGCTTTTCTCACTCTGCTGTTACAGTTTTGATGGAAGTGCACGAAAATCCTATGCATGGGTTGAAACCAAACTTTCACCAGACATAAACTGTCACAACAAGGTGGAAATTTGTAGGAGAAATCTGATAAACAGTAATTGTTCAAAAGTGGATGCTTTCGAACAATTGTCTAGATGCCCACTCTTGGGCGCCACAGTAACACACATTGCTGCTTCATAGTGTGTCCTGAGATGTGTAGGTTAGAAGGGTTAATGGGTAAAATATGTAGGGATATGGAGCTAAGGCCTGGGTGGGATTGTGGTCGATGCGGACTCGATGGGCCAAATGGCCTCTTTCTGTACTGTAGGGTTTCTATGATTCTATGATTCTAAGGACTGGTGTTGAATCCTACAGAGTCAGTTTCAGAAAGTGCATAAAATACAGTCTTGTACATTGGATGTAGATTCTTTGTAATTTTTAAATGATCTTTACTTGATTTGATTTATTATTGTCATATGTATTAGTATACAATGAAAAGTATTGTTTCTTGCGTGATATACAGACAAAGCATACCATACATAGAGAAGGAGAGCGTGCAGAATGTATTGTTACAGTCATAGATAGGGTGTAAAGAAAGATCACCATAATGTAAGCTAGATCCATTCAAAAGTCTGATGGCAGCAGGGAAGGCAGCAGGCATCCCTGAAAGTAGGCAGTCAGGTCGAGAAGGTTGTTAGGAAGGCATATGGAGTCTTGGCTTTTATTGGTAGAGGGATTGAATTTCGGAGCCGCAACGTCATGTTGCAACTGTACAAAACTCTAGTGCGGCCGCACTGGGAGTATTGTGTGCAGTTCTGGTCCCCACATTATAAGAAAGATGTGGAGGCATTGGAGAGGGTACAGAGGAGGTTTACCAGGATGTTGCATGGTATGGAGGGCAGGTCCTATGAAGAGAGGTTGAAGGATTTGAGGTTGTTTTCGTTAGAAAGGAGGCGGCTAAGAGGGGATCTTATTGAAGCATATAAGATGATTAGAGGTTTAGATAGGGTGGACAGTGATAGCCTTTTTCCTAGGATGGAGAAAGCTAGCACGAGGGGACAGCTTTAAATTAAGGGGTGATAGTTATAGGACGGATATCAGAGGTAGGTTCTTTACCCAAAGGGTGGTTCGGGAGTGGAATGCCCTGCCTGCAGCAGTTGTAGATGCGCCAAGGTTGGTGGCGTTTAAGAGGTTAGTTGATAAGTATATGGAAGAGACGGGAATGGTTTAGTTTGGAGGGGCATTGCTTTTTATATTGGTCGGCGCAACATCGAAGGCCGAAGGGCCTGTTCTGTGCTGTAATGTTCTATGTTCTATGTTCTAAGAAGCTGTTATTCAGTTGGTTAGTAATTGTCCTTAGACTTTTGTACCTTCTTCCTGAAATAAGAAGATGGAAGAGAGTTTGTCCGGAGTATCTGGGGTCTTTGATTATGATGGTTGCTTATCCAAGGCAATGTGAAGTGTAGACAGTGTCAATGAGTGGGAGGCTGGTTTGCGTAATGGGGCTTTATTCATGACTATGCAGTTTATTGCAGTTTTGAGCAGAACAGAAGCCATACCAAACTATGATACAGCCAGAAAGAATGCTTTCTATGGTACATTATAAAGGTTGGCAAAAGTTGTAGTGGATATGCCAAATTTCCTTAGCCTCCTGAGAAAATAGGGGTGTTGGTGGGCTTTCTTAACTATAGTGTCAGCATGAGGGGATCAGGACAAGTTGTTGACGTTGTGGACATGTAAAAAATTGAAGCTTGTGAAGGGGCATATCCTCCACTACACCTCCTGAAGTCGATGACTATCTCCTTCGTTTTGTTAATATTGAGAGAGAGATTATTGCCATCACACCATTTCACCAGGTTCTCTATCGCTTCCCTATACTCTGTCTCAGCATTCTTTGAGATCCAAGCTTCTATGGTCATGTCATCAGCAAACTTGAAAATTGAGTTGGAAAAGAATTTGACCACAATTGTCATGGCTGATGCAAAAACAGCACTAGTTAATAATGAATGGTTCACACCTGCTCAGCTTTTTGAAAAAGCACCCCTTGATTCTATGATTATGTTACTGATGGTTGAAAACTGTAAATCCTCGTAAAGGTAATAATTAAAGATCCTGTGCGGAATTTTACAGCCTCGCTTGAAACCCAAGATCCCACCCAAGATCAACAAATCTTTCCAGAATCGACCCCTCGCTTGCTCTGATTCCTAGGACAGGCACAGTGGTAAAATTCCAGTCCAATTAATCAATATTTCTATAATGTCTAGATTTTAAAACATTATTCATTTATACCGGTATTTTATCAGAACATATTTAATTAAGCAGAGGTGATGGCCAAGTAATATTATCGCTAGACTATTAATCCCCAACCTGTTCATGTTCTGAGGACTTGGGCAGATGATGGAATTTGAATTTAATAAAAAATATCTTGAAGTAAGAATCTACAGATAACCATGAAACCATTGTCGATTGTCAGAAAAACTCATCTGGTTTATTAATGTCTTAGGGAAAGAAGTCTGCCATCCCTACCTGGTCTGGCCTACATGTGATTCCAAAGCCACAGCAATGTGCTTGATTCTCAACTGCCTCTGAAATAACCTACCAGGCTATACAGTTCAAGGGCAATTAGGGATGAATAATAAATGCCTATGTCCCATGAATGAATTTCAAAAAAAATCATCAGCAAACGAATTAAAATATGTACTGCAAGTACTTAAACCTTTAAGTATGCTAATTACTAAAATATGCTGGGGAGAAGGGGCTTCACAAGCCCATTTTGCATCCAACCAAATCTGACAACAAGGCTAAAACAGGATTCCAACTGTGCATCGTCATTCACCCAGCCCACCTCACCAGTGCCAATCAGATATATACAGATGCTGGACAGGAACCACATAGTGATGCAAATCCAATGATTTACTTTCTATTAGGTGCTGGAAGCTCGATTCCACAGTCTCCTGCGATACACTCACCTCCCAGCAGGAACTGCACCAAGCAAGCTTTGATGATAGTCTGACATTCATGGACCTAACGTGATGGACTTTGAGAGGTGGGGGAGGGGGAGGGGTTGTGGAGAAGTCTTCAAGCATCCCTCTGCCATTACGAGACTGTAGGGGGAGTGGCCCCCTTTGGACCCGGGCATTCGGGGGTTTGGGCAGAGGGCAAGGAGTTAACCTCTCCCCAGGATAGAGGTCTTGTTGCTGGACTTCCCTTTCTAGCCCTGGGAAACCTGAAGATCACTCTTTGCTTGATGATTTTAGGCAGCTCTCTGGCCATGTCTTTCCAATGTGAGGATGAGCTAGTTAGAAAAGGAATGCTATCTCAGTTCCTGGCAATGAGGCCAGGACACCAGCATTGACTGAATGGCTTGACAACAAATCAGTTATAGTCCCCATCCCCAGGCGATTCCTGTATAATTGCTGCTTCTAAGTGGCTGCGTGCGCAAAGTGTGTCTGTGGGTCCATCACTGACAGGTAGCCAGCATCATAGGCAATGCCCATGTTTTGTTGTGCAATTAACAATGCTGGCTTAAAATCAGATGGGATTCTAGGTGGGTTGGCTAGATGTTTACAGAGTTGGATTGATTATAGGAGACCAAGAGTAGTGGTGGAAGAGCATTTTTCAGAATGGAGATCTGTAGCTAGTGGTGTTCCAGAGGGACCAGTGCTGGGACCTCTGTTGGTTGTAGTATATATAAGTGACCTGGAGGAAAATGTGGGGTGTGTCATTAATAAGCCTGCTTACTAATGAGATATGGAGGTTGGTTGCTGATAGTGCCAGGGATTGTCAGAGTATACAAAAGGATATAGATAGATTAGAGACTTAGGCACAGAAATGCCCAATGGAGTTTAATCTGGACAAATATGAGGTGATTTTGGAGGACCAAATTTAGGTGTGAATTATACTGAAATAGCAAAACCCTTAGGAACATTAACATACAGAGGGATCAGACTGTGCAGGTCCACAGTTCTCTAAATACAGGCAATACAGATGGCCAAGGTGATTAAGAAGGCATATGGCATGCTTGCCTTCATTGGCCAGGATATTGATTCAAGAGTTGGGAAATCATGTTGCAATTATTTAACCTTAGGCTGCATTTGGAGTATTGCGCGTAATTCTGGTCACCACATTACCAGAACGATGTGGAAGCTTTGGACAGAGTGCAAAAAGGACTCAGAAGGTGTTACTTGGTCTCTAGGGTGTTGACTATGAGGGGAGGTTGAATAAACTAGGCTTGTTTTCATTGGAAGGATGGAGGTTGAGAGGAGACCTGATAGAGGTCTACAACATTATGAGAGGCATAGACAGGGTTCATAGTCAGAGGCTTTTTCCTAGAGTGAAAGTATCGCTTACAACAGGACATAGGTTGAAGGTGAGAGGGTATAAATGTAAGGGGGATGTGCGGGGGATATTTATGATGCAGAGAGTGGTGGATGCCTGGAATGCGCTGCCAGAGGAGATGATGGAAAGAGGTATCTGAATGGATACATGAATAGTGAGGGAATAGAGGGATGTGCAGTAAGAGCAGAAAATTCTTTTCTTCAATTTGGGTAGGGCATTATGATCAGCGCAGGTTTGGAGGATCGAAGGCTCTGTTCGTGTGCTGTACTTTGTTCTATCTGTGTGCTCGTAGGGAAGGGCAGCTCATAACAATTGGGAAAGGATGAAGACTGATGATAGCAGCCTTATCTCTTCATCCTGAACTGCAGGAGGAAGTGTTTGAGCTTTGAGAACAGCATGTGATCAGATGAGAATGGAGAGACAACAGCAAGAGTGGCTTAATGAATGGACACAGGAAAATCTCTGGCAAACAGGAGGCATAGATATCATGTGTGCACTACTGGTCACATGGAGCTCAAACTAGTACTGGACTGAAGAATGTGATGGATTGCAGATTATCTTCTAACTACTCTTCTTTCTTATACAGGTCAAGAGCAACCAGTTGTTGAGATCAGGAGACTGGGAACGTAAGACGATACAACATCACTTCATTCCCTGCACCTTCTACAGTGCAGATACTCTCTTTCTTGTCGATGGGTATTCATACATGATACGGGAACACAACCTAGTTGCACAGCACAGCGCAAACACAGTCAAGTTGGGGACGAACTTATCAAAAGTATTTGAAGTGTTGAATGAGCATGAAAATGAGAGAGAATCATACCCATTTTGGGGGCAAGTTTTCAGATGCTATCCTACGGCACTTCAGACAAAAAAGCCCCAAATGTGATTCCCCACCCCCGTGAGAAGAGTGGACAGAGTCTATTCATGCTGGGAAGCCAACTGTTGGCTGCTATCGCACATGTGCCTCAACCTGCCAGTGTACTCTGTAGTGATCAGTAGTCTCTCTACCTGCACACCCTCTCACCCAACACCCTCCTCCCCTCCACCCCATCCCATTGGCCAATTCTGATAACCCCCTCCCTGGCTAATTGCTGCAATAACCCCCTCCCTGGCCCCCGGCTGCTTGCCATTGCCATCCTATCATAACTCTGCTCCCATCTTGGTCCCACTCCTTAATGCCACTTGGTACTATGATGGATGCATACAGTGGACAGGTCATGGCTCCTAGGTGAACATACCAAAGAAAAGAGGCACAAAACTCCCTCTGTCTAACAGTGCTAATTAGATTCAATAATTGAAGTGATCAGGGTTTCCCGTAGTCAACAGAAGCACTTTTCAAACATTACTTCAAAGTGGATTGTAATTATCCTATATCCCGTGTGAAACCCAACTCAATTTGGGTCAGAAACTGACCTCAAACCCATGGTGCAAAATCAATATGGCTTGTATTAGAAACCCACCAAGCAACTATTTTCTCCATGGGTTAGATTTTATAAAGTAATAGGCAACCCACCTAAATGGTGGTCAGCATCTCGCCAATGTGAAATCTGGCTGCCCACAGTGATAAGCTGAGGGTTATATTATTTAGATCAGAGTGGGTCTTTCACCTCTTAGAGACAGGAAGTCAGATCCGAAAGTGCTGCCAGCCAATGTGATTGGCCAGGAGCTCTGTATTCCCAGCAGAGCCAGAAGAGAACATTGGTCACTGCTGGGACTACAAGCAGTCCCAAAATAAACTGAAAATGTTTCCTGGATTTCAGATTAGTCTTTGTTGGGCACTGATGGGATAGATGGCTGAGGCTTGGATTAGAGACGTTGGAGGGAAGGAGCAAATGGATGCTCCAGGTAAGTACAGGGGGCCTTCGAAAGGAGGCACATCCCCCTCCTGCCTGCCAGCAGCCCATACAGTAAACGTTGCTGTGCTAGTTTCCTCCCACGCCATTATCCAGGAAAATTACAGCAGAGGTAGAATCAGGTCCTTAAATTCAGTTAATTGCGCACTTAAGGGCTTCATTAGTTCTAAGGCTAGATAGACTGCCTAATGTCTTATTCCCTGTTATATGGGAAATATCTGGGAGGTGATGTTGATTTGATTTATTATTGTCACACGTATTGGTATACAGTGAAAAGTATTGTTTCTTGCATGTGAGCGGTAAGGCAGTGGACTGACAACTCACTTCATCTTACATGCTCACATCTCTGCCTTCAAATATAAAGTGGGGGTCCCAATAATCCATTCCATGTCTTTCTATTAATTAAACGTTGTAGAATGTATGGGAAATGATTTGATGTCTGAAGGTTCTCCTTAACTTGAAAGCTTTTGTTACAACATAGCTATATATAAATGTAAATGAATGAAAGTGCTTTTCCAAATAGAACCCTTCTTCTCTAAAATGCATGCACATAAATGCATTTTTTTTTGTCTTACTCATTTCTGGGATCCAAAACCAATCCTCTGGGGTTCGTTATATTATCACTGAGTAGTACAGTTCTGTGACTTCCATCCAGCTTTGAAACCTCAATTGTTTGAAGAATGTAATCTGTCCAGTACAGATTGCGGCCTACCCAGTCCACAGCAATACTTTCAGTAACAGTCACTCCACTATCAAATATCTGTTGGCAGAGATTGAACCATCAGTCATAATGCAGCAAAGTACATCCAATAGAAGATGTAATCTGACATTTTTAATGCTGGAGACAAAATTCCCAGGAAAAGTTTTAACATTGTAAAGGTATAAAAAAATGCAAATAATTTGAACACTGAAATATCATGTCAAATTTTTGCAAACAACTAATAAGGAAGCTATTCTCTTACCAGCTAAAATTCCATTGTTCTGTATTAGCTAATGTTATGTGCCACGTATAACAATAAACTATATTTCATGGAATTGCTATTAATCCGTTAGAGAATAAAAAGTAAACACATACAATTTTTTGGTCTGTTCCATTTTGAAAAGCACTCCAAACTTTGTCCTGTATTACATCCGACCAAAAAATACGACCCGTTTCAGAATCAAAGTCAACTGCAACAATATTGCTCCCATCACGGACCACACTCTGAATGACATGTAGATCTGCACCAATATTGTCAGAAACAAGCTGACCTCGGCTTGCCACCATAATTAGAACATTGGTTGAATCTGAAAAGAGAATTATTGCAATATCAACTCCACTGAATCCACAAAGCAAGAAGAGCTGACTGAAAATTAATAACACAAATGATTGAGCAATAGCAAATTGAACTATACTACAGGCTGCTGGCCAAGCAGTTACATCCCACAGAGTTTGGGTTTGGGAAAGACAAGATAATTTGGAGTGCTGCGTCCAGTTCTGGTCGCCTTGCTGCCGGAGAGACGTGGGGATTCTGGAGAGGATGCAGAGGAGGTTTACCAGGATGCTGCCTGGTATGGAAGGTCTGAGTTATGAGGAGAGGTTAGGCCAATTGGGACTGTTTTCCTTAGAAAGACGTAGACTTAGAGGAGATCTAATAGAGGTGTACAAGATTATGAGCGGTATAGATAGAGTAAACAGGGTTAAGCTTTTTCCTAGGATGGACTGGAATAGCACGAGGGGTTACAGGCTTAGGGTGAGGGGGGTAAGGTATAATTTGGATGCTAGAGGGAGTTTTTTCACACAGAGGGTGGTGGGGATATGGAATGCGCTGTCAAGAAAAGTGGTGGAGGCAGGTACTCTGGAGTTATTAAAGAAATACTTAGATGGACACATGAACAGAATGGGAATGGAGGGGTATAGAAAACTGATTTAAAATAGGGATCATGAGCCTTGGGAGTCCCTGGGAAGTGTGTAAATAGATGATGATATTGATGTACTTGTTTTTATCCTACAGGTGCTTTGGTCCACCTTGTTGTCTAACAAGGGGCATACACGCAATGGGTCGTGAGAGGGCTGCTCTTGGATTTTTTTTGAGAGTATCCTAGTGCTTCACGTCGTTAGTGTATGCTTGACCTGGACAATTTGATGGGCAACACGACAGCTCAGTGACTATCGCTGTGCTGTGCAGATACATGGATTTGGGCCTGTGTCTGTGGGAGTTTGCGCATTCTCCCCGTGCTTGCGTGGGTTTTCTCCGGGTGCTCCGGTTTCCTCCCACATCCCAAAGATGTGCTCTTAGGCTAATTGGCAAAACAAATTCTCCCTAAATTGTCTCAAATTTGGTTTTTAATCCATAGATCTATAAACATAGACAGGGATCATGGGTAGAGGTGGGAACATCAGGGTGGCGGCACGGGCTCGCTGGGCCGAAGGGCCTGTTTCCCGTGCTGTTTTGTTCTTTGTTTGTTCTTTATAACAAAAAAAAATTGCTGAAGTGAATTGCACAAAAGTATTAACATGGGGTTCATCAACTAATTTAAGCTCAAGAGCCTTAAGAAGAAATTACAGGCAAGCAAAAAATTGGCAACTTTCCAACATTGTACATTGGCATATTCACTGATATTCCACCACTACAACTATAGCCAAGCACAAGCATACAATATGAAAAAGCCAAAACCAAAACTTGTCAATGTAACCAGTGATATATGCCTTTGTCACTCACCTGCCTGAAATCTGAACTGCACTCTTTCTCACCACACTTTCTTTCACTCTCATTCTTCTTCCTTACAGCCATTGGTTCCAATTCCCAGCTCGATCAATGCTTAAAGAGGATTCTGAAGTCATTCAGGAAACAAATTGTCCTCTTTGCTGCAAATCATCAGAACGTGCCACTGGCCTTTGTCTATGCCCTTAATGAAACTTTTGCCCACCTACCTCTCTAATGGGCCTGGGCTAATCCACCTTAGGACCATAGTGCAGCAAGTAGGAAAACCACTTGCTTCATATCCAGACCAAAATCAACTAGATTTATTAGAAATAATAACTTTTAGCCAACCTAGAATGGTAAAAAATTATACCAATGTCATCCCAAATTTCTCATAGTGGGATCTGTAGCACGCACAAAGAGCCATGCCTAACCAATAGAAGAGCAATCTCTTCCTGTCACATGTTCCCATGTTGCAATATTTCATTTCAACTAGTTTTAGTCCACTATAAAGGAGCCCAGATTTGAGGCACTGAAAAATATCCAGTCAGACTTTAATGTCTCAATTATTACAAAACCTGCAGCAATAATCCAACCTGAACACATAAATATTGAAAGTGGATCAGTGGCATTGCTCCAGTTAAACAGGGCACACTTAGCATGCGACTGCATCAGCACCAGTGTATCCTATTCAAAGCAGGTCTTATGCTTTGAATAACTAAACCTTACATTCAAAAGGAATAAAAATGAAGTGACTGAAAATCTGCAACTGCCCTGGTGGACCCCCACCTAACCTATCCCTGCCTGCTTACCATTACAAATTCTAGGGTGAGAAAATAGTGGAGAAGTAGATGAGCTTCAGGATGTGCTGAAGTTCACCAATGTCAAGTAAATGAGGGGACCTCTCCCTTACCCTGAGAACTCTGGCGTGAATATATCTTGATATTTACAGGAAAATGCCCCAGTAACAGAATATCTTGACCAAAACCTTACTAAATGAGTTGATAACCTTGATAAAACTAGATAAGACATTCATTCTTCATTCCCTAAATAATTATACTTCTTTCTAATATGAATGTTGAGGTATACAAGCAGAGAGAAAAATTGACTGTGTAGCAGACTGTGTACTGCAGCAAATTGAATATAAAACAAATAAAACATTGTTTTTGAAGACCAATACTAAAATAAACATACGAAATTAATTGTGAATTTCTATCTACCTTTATCTTAGAGGATTTGATGCTAAGGAAAAGATAATGTTGAAACGGTGAATTTCAAAGTCCACACTAAAGGTTTATTTTTGGCCAGTCAGTAATAGTCTCAATAAAAAGTCGGATGAAAGCATATAAGCATATATTCCTTGACAGATTAGTCGATACTGCTTGGCTGGCAAATGGACACTAATCCTCAGCACAGTCTTGAATTCTAACAACTTAATTTAGATTGCAGGAGAATTACCACAGGAATTCACTAATAATTGCCACTGTTTAGAAATGCACATATTCATTCTGAACCAGATTACTTTTAACTTCATTAAAGTACTTGTCTATCACTACATGCTTAATGAATGTCCTCTAATCCAACACAGAGCCTTTGTATTCATGGCCTATAGCCATGTCATAATGGCCAATCTACATCAATCAGTGAGCAAAAACAGCAACCTTACTTCATACCAATACGATGTCCACACCCTTCCCCAACGTGCCAACATATATAGTAGTTTCCACACATCATAAGGTGCTGCTACATCATTGTCAGTTGCAGCATTTAAGAGCACTGGTGCTCAAAACTATACAGAAATGCAACAACAAATTGAAGCAGAAAGAAAAAGATGTATTTAGCTTTTAAGGTGATCTCTAATTTGGTGAAAATGCTACAGTCAAGAAACACAAGACAATGTTGTCCTTCTGATCACTGGTTTTCTAATCAAGGTAATATCCAAGCAGATAATGTCAACACCTGCATTAGTGCTCTGTGACCATTCAACTATTTAGATTACATTGTAAGTGTCACAGAAACATAAATGTATTACAGTGCTGGAAACAGTCAAGTAAAATACATTTCAGTCAATGACAGGAAATGACAATGGGTTTTACCTGAAGCTTTGCAGGTTCTCCTATCAACTTCCAAAGTATATCCGTCATTACAGGTGCACCTGAAAGATCCTCTTTCATTGTAACATATCTGGCTACAAATTCTTGGTGGATTACATTCATCAATATCTTCACAAGTCTTGGAATCATTTTTAAGCTGATAGCCACTTGGACAAGTGCACTGTGCACCAAAGGGCCCTTCAATACATCCATGTGTGCAACCTGCATTGTTTTCATTGCAGCTCTCTGTATCTAATTTTTGATATAAGGAAAGAAAAAATAATTTTAAGACAATATTTTTAAATCATTATCGAAAAATCTCCACATTTCTATATATTGTTACAATTAAATATTTAGCATGACTTACATTTAAAAAACAAATGGCTTTTCAATTTACTTGTTCCTGTTTTGGCTAATTAAAGATTTAAAGATATCTTGCAAGGCCTAAATTCTAGAGAATCAATTTAAGGAAGTAATGCAGACAGAAGGATGAAGTACAGCAATAGTTTTATATTTTTATTTGACAGTTGATCATACTGCATACTAACAGAACAATAGTAAGCAATTTCTACATCAGAAAACAATATAGTCTGTCATCCAGTAATTTCAAATAACAGTCATGCTGCTTGTATTTTCCATCCAATCCAATCTATTCTTCTTCCCACATCTAGTGGTGCCTGTGAGACAGACTCTCATCTGTTTCCATAGCTAGTAATTTCCAGAACAGGGCAATGGTCTGTCACCAGAAGCTTAAAGTTTAAGAGACACTACTCCATATCAAGCTCTCTTGCTCTTACTGCCAGCCGTTAGTGTGTTTGGAAGGATTTACAGGTTGACTCTCAATCTGTTTGACTCTGTTTTGAATGCAGCTTTCTTGATCATCAAGCCCTTGGATGGAACTCAAACCTACAGCTTCTGGGCTCGGAAGTAGGAACATTGCACACTGCGCCACAGACCTCCCCTTGTATCTTCCATAATTAGCTATATCTTTGGCATAAATGAGAAATCGAGAGTGTACAGTTCAACAATGTGAGTAATTTCCATTGTTAAGCATGATTAAATAAAACGTAAAAGGTATCTACCTGGCAATGCAGAAAGCTTCCCAGGTACTTCCTGTCGACAAAAAAAGGGCAAATGCAATGCAAATACCAATATCAGCTTATTCCTGATCATCAAAGTGATGGAACAGAACAGCAGTGTTATGAGGCGGACTTGTTTACTAATAATCTGCTTGCTGATGCGCAGTCTAGGTTTCACCAAGGTCCTTGCAACCTTGGTCCAAACATGGACAAAAGAGTTGAACTCCAGAGGTGAGGTGAGAGTGACTACCCTTGACATCATGGCAGCATTTAACCCAGTGTGACATCAAGAAGCCTGAGAAAACTGGAGGCAAGCGGGGGTGGGGGGCAAATGAAGGTTGGAGTCGGAGTCATATCCAGCACAAAGGAAGACGGTTGTATTTTTTGGAGTCATTTATCTCAATTCCAGGACATTACTACAGGAGCTCCTCAGTGTAGTTCTAAGACCCTTCTTCAGTTGCTTCATTCAAGACCTTCTTTCCATCATAAGGGCAGAAGTGGGAATTTATGATGATGATTTCACAATGTTCAGCACCATTCAGAAATCCTCCCATATTGAAGGAGTCTGTGAGCGTATGCAGTGAGACTTGAACAACATTCAGACTTGAGCTGAAAACTGAACATCTCGATCAAGAGAGAATCAAACCATTTCCCCATGACAATTATTGCCATTCCCATCACTGAATCACCCACTATAAACATTCTGGGGTGACCAGTGACCAAAAACAGAGCTGTGCTAACCATATAAACACATTCTGAGGTGAGCAACATACTTACTAACTCCCCAAAGCTTGTCAATCTTCTATTAGGCACAAGTTGATAGAACACTTCAATTGCTTGGATGAATGTAGTTCCAACAGCACTCAAGAAGCTTGACACTATCCAGGGTAAAACGAACTGCTTGTCTGGCACCTCATTCATCACTTCAACATTCACCCCCTCCACTATAAATGCATAATGCCAGCAATGATTTTCATCTCCAAGGTGCACAGCAACTCATCAAGGCTCCTTCAATTGCACCTTTCAAACCCACAATTTGTACCATCTAGAAGGGCAAGGGCAATTGATGTACTGGAACACCACCACTGCAAGCTCTCCTCCTAACCACACACCATCCTGACATGGAACTATATCGCTATTCATTCACTGCTGCTAGGTCAAAATTCTGGAACTCTCTCCCTAACAGCACAGTGGATGTACCTAAACCACAGGAACTGCAGTGGTTCAAAAAGGCAGCTCATTACCAACTTTTCAAGGGAAATTATAGATGGACATTAAATGCTGGCTTAGCCAAATCTGTGAAATTTTTGTTTTAAAAAAATTCTAATTAATTTCATCTAATATTCTGAAATACAGAGTGATTAAATGTCTAACTGTAATACATAAATATAAAAAGAGAGAAAGTTTGAAAAAATAGATTTCTGAGACAAACACAGAGATGTTGCTGTCTCTCAACTGAGGCAATGGAATCATTGTGGATGTTGATTTTCAACCCACTGTCTTCAAGGACTTAAGATATGAAATGTAAATATTTAATTTATTCCCAGATTACTCTTTCATCAATGGTGTGTACAATTCTAAGAAATTGTCCTGACATGTAATAGTGAACGCAAAAGTGTCATTATTTTAACTGAGAACAGAGAAATTTGAAGACATATTAGTCTTGAATTATACAAGTTATATTAATCATTGCAATAAAAACTAGAATATATCATCATTCAAAGCCAACTGAACCAAGAAAGGATGCTCAGAAACCATATTCTACACAAAACTGCATGTGGTTAACTAGTTAATATTTTAAATTAGAATTCAGTATTTTAAATATAACATCTACTAAAATGGTATCCATGTGTTCCGAAGATGGTTGCAAGAGAATCAGGAATGATGGAGTGAAAAGTTTTTTTGCATCTGGATTTTGAAACAAATGATACATCATGGCAGGTACTGTAATATTAATTTGTGCCCGACTCTTGCTGCCGCTTATAACAGCGGGATCTTACAGTCCCACTGACAGTGCACTCTTGCCACTGGTTTCCCAGCAACAAGGACAATGTTCAACAGGAAACCACACCGATAATGGCAAGACTATAAGATCCTGCTGCCAATGAGTGGCACACCAGCTCATCCGCAATGAACAATACCACAGAGAGGAAGGAAAATCCTGCTCTAATATTCACATCTGTAAGTTTTGATTTGCAAATACATGAAGTCTTCATCTACTAATTTTGAATCATAGAATAGAACCATAAAATCCCTACAGTGCAGAAGGAGACCATTTGGACCATTGAGCCTGCACTGACAACAATTCCCACCCAGGCCCCATCCCCCTAACCACAAGCATTCACCCCACTACTTCCCCAACACTATGGGGCAATTTATCATGGCCAATCAACCTAATCCACGCATCTTTGGACTATGGGAGGAAACTGGAGTATCCAGAGGAAACCCATGCAGACACTGGGAGAATGCGCAAACTCCACACAAACAGTGACCTGTGGCTGGGATTGAACTAGCATCCTTGGCACTGTGAGACAACAGTACTAACCATTGTGCCACTGTGCCGCACTCAAACAGATTTTGAAAACTGTAAATTCTAGGTTCAGATACTTTTTAAAAAACCTAATATGATTGACTATGATAGCATTCAACTTGTATTGCAAAGTTTCAGGAATGTTTAAACTTGAGTAGAATGTAGACCTTCATTCTACTCTGCTGGCTTCTTACCAATTCAGTGGCCAGAATTTCAGAGCAAACTGTGGGGATCAGTGTGCTAGGTCAATTGCTACCATGTAAATAGATCTCTGCTTGAGAAACCCAAATATCTTCAAAACTTTTAAAATTTAAAATTGGCAGACTTTTTAGCTCTTATCAGGATATTACTTTTAAAAAAGGCAGGGCAAAAAATATACTGTCACATTCTCTAAAATAATGAATCAAGAATTGTTTTGAATTTTACATGAAATATGTCTGCTATCAGTTCATGAGTAATTCAAGGATCTCATCATAGAAGAATCATAGAATCCCTACAGTGCTGAAGCAGACATTCAATCTATCAAGTTTGCACTGACTCTCCAGCAAAGCATTTTACCCAAGCCCACCCCTGCCTCATTCCCTTAACTGCACACATTTAGCCTGCTAGTCTCCCTAACCTACACCAAGGGGCAATTGAGCATTGCCAATCTACCTTACCTGCACATCACTAGATTCTGAGAAGAAACCCACGCAGACATGGGGGAATGTGCAAACTCCACACAGATAGTCACCCAAGGTTGGAATTGAACCCAGGCCCCAGGCACTGTGAGGCAACTATGTCACCATCTCGCTCTCATGTTTAAGTATGTTTTTTTCCCATCCAGGTTACAACATTGGAAGTGGTGCAGAAAATTTTAACATAGGACTACCATTACTGACATACATTTACTTATCATTCCACATTATCATAAGTTTGAAAAAGTCATCCTCATGTTTAGATTCTTTCATAATTCTCCCTCCATAACACTGTGACATCCTCCAGTTATACTACACATATCCCAACATCCCCAAGCTCCTTATTCCTCCAACGCTGATCTTGTGGTTTTAGCCCCATCATCAGCAGCCACGGTTTGAATTCCTACATCTCTCCGGTCAGGAATTTCCTCCTGAAAATTCTCCTTTTCTTCAAGGTGCTCCTTAAAACTCAACTTTTTGATCAAGCTTTTGGTCGTTCCAGAGTATGAGCACAGAAATCAGTGCTGATGCTCCAAAGCGAGAAGTCAAACCGAGGAGCAATCTGCATATGAGGTTGGATGTAAAAGATTCCATTGAGAAGAAGTTTAGATGAGTCTGGTGGTCAGATATCCAGGCCAACATTTATTTATTGATTCAGATAATCTAAAAACAGATTGTCTGGTCACTGTTACACTGCTGTTTGTGGAAGCTTGCTGCCTGCAAATTGGCTACCACATTTTTGACATAACAACAGTGACTATGGGCTGGATTTTTGTCGACTTATGGAGACTCTGCATATCCAGATGATTCACAGATCTCAAAGACCTGCCCTCATATATGGCAAAAATCATTTTACCGAAGACAGGTAAAAATGGGAGCTGAAGAGAATCCCACATGACAAAACTCAAACCTCTTCAAACTCAAGGCCAAGTTCCAACTTTTACTGGGCAGAGGCTGTATCCCACAGCTTGGGAGTTACGAATCTTTAGAGACTTCACAAGCAAGTGTGAAGGATGGATAAGGTCTGTAGAACTGTAAATCTGTCAAGATATGTAAATGTCCCTTTAAAATTGAAATTAAACTGCCTTCAGACGTGAGAGATTTGAAACTATATCTGTTCTAAAAGTTTCAATAGTTGTTTGTTGACACAACGCTAAATATATTATTTTAAAATTATTAATGTTCAATTCTTTTGCACAACTCATCACTATCACAGTTAAGGATTGTAAGTTTATAGTTTGAATGACAATTAATAGATTAGTCTTCTTTTATGTAGGGTTAAGAATATAAGTATTTGTTTTTATAAGGGATTATGAATATATTAAATGGACATTCATGAATGATAGTGTTTTTTTAACTCAAGAAATCTATAATACATGTTGAGAATATTATTTTCTCCCATCTCGACATAGCTCTGAGGTCTGCCTAGGCATGGGTGGCACAACAGAAATAGACAGTGAGTGGGGACTTGGGTTGACATGAGTTAGCATTAAGATGGCAGAGTTTATAAAAGGTCATCAGAGTATGTAGGGATGTATATATTAGTATGTATGGCCATAGGGTGTCGGTGAGTATGAGGCAGTATATGGGTAGGGTATAAGAGTGACAGACAGAGAGTCACATGTTTAAGAAAACAACTGAGATAAAGTCCAGTAAACTAAGGTAGGTGTTAGCTCACCTTAGCACTCAGCAACCCTGTGGCCACCTCTCATCTGTGTTTTATGTCAATGGAGCAGAATCAATGCTACACCCCTCCCGAAAACAAAGAGCATATCACCTGGGGCACTTTTTCCCGAGTAGGTGTGGCAAACAGGAAGTTTATTGGTTTAGGAGTAAAGAATCCAGGCACATATGTCATAGAACATTACAGTGCAGAACAGGCCCTTCGGCCTTCAATGTTGTGCCGACCAATTAAGAAAAAGCAATGACCCTCTCACCTAAACCATTCCCTTTTCATCCATAAACTTATCTACTAACCTCTTAAACGCCCCCAAACTTGGCACATCTACAACTGCAGCAGGCAGGGCATTCCATACCCTTACCACCTCTGGGTAAAGAACCTACCTCTGACATCCGTCCTATAACTACCACCCCTTAATTTAAAGCTATGTCCCCTCGTGCTAGCTTTCTCCATCCTAGGAAAAAGGCTATCACTGTCCACCCTATCTAAACCTCTAATCATCTTATATGTTTCAATAAGGTCTCCTCTTAGCCGCCTTCTTTCTAATGAAAAGTATTCATGAGTATTTCATTAACTTGTAAAGCACTTTGATATATCTGGTGATCTTGATCAATGCTATATAAAGACAAGTCTTTCTTTCTTTTTACTGCCAACCTGGCTCAATGGCATTTTGTTTCTGAATATTTATCGGTGAAGTACATTGTGGTTTGCTATACGTAATGCTTTATGTAAATGCAAATTGTTGTATTGTAGTAGTATTGGTAAATGTCGGGACATGATGTATAGCCCTTCCTTCAACTAGGCTTTGTAATGATTTCTGATAGACTCCTTCAAAGTCAACTAGACATCAAAAGCTGAGAGGAAACACACAAAGAGGAAATCCCAAGGCAGCAAGTGATCTAAAACTCCATCACCTGCAATAACCTGTCCTAGTTACAACAGAACCTTGCGTGTGCTGATCAGTGTTAGTCAGCAGTCACCCATTCACCCAGTGGAACCCTAGCAAACATCACAGATGATGAACATTATCAGCTTCACCTCAAAGGTTGAGCAGGAGAAGAGATAGGCATTATACACACATAATTTACTGGATCCTTTAATAATTATAAAGACTATGGAAAATATTAAAATTCTTTACTTACTGCAGAGTGGTGATTCGTCTGCACCATTTGGGCAGTGTGGAGTACGGTCACAAACCTTATCCAAACTCAGGCAGATGCTGAGACCTGGACACTGCCACTGGTTACTGGGACATTGAAATGGCTGTGTTGGGCAGTCTCTTTCATCACTCATGTCTCTGCAGTCATTATCACCATCACACAGCCAGCCTTTGAAGACACAGTTTCCATTATCACACTGGAAGTAGCTGGAAGTACAGTTATTTGGTGGACAGCTAAGGTGTTCATCTGATCCATCTGTGCAGTCTAAATGGCCATCACATTCCCAATTTGATGGTATACAGGTACCATCATTCTGACACTGAAATTCATTTTGGTGGCACATACCTGGCGGTCTAGTGGCTACAAGAAGAAAAAAACAAAGATTATAATCAATATTTTAACAAGGTTATATAAAGCAACTTTGTATGCCAGTTAATACTTGATAAACCAATTACGTATTATTGGGTAAGGACATTGAAATGAGGCTTAGCCTCATACAAAATAACTAGAGTAAAATCTGCGAGGATATAAGATAGCCAAACATTATTGGACATTGAACAGATGTTCCCCCTTGTGGGACAGTCTAGAACAAGAGGTCATAGATATAGAATGAGAGGAGATAGGTTCAAAACTGATATGAGGAGAAAATATTTCTCTCAGAGGGCTGTGAATCTGTGGAATTCACTGCCCCAACATGCAGTAGAGGCAGAATTAATCAACAAATTCAAGAAGAAATTGATAAGTTTCTGATAAAAAACAGGATAAAGGGCTATGTGGAGCAGGCAGGTAAGTGAAATTGAGACCAGGATAAGATCAGCCATGATCATGTTAAATAATGATGTGGGCTCAAAGGGCTGAATTACCTACTCGCGCTTCTAATTCTTGTGTTCTTTGTTGTTCATTATTTGAATAAATTCAGTGTTTAGAGAAGGAAAACAGCATTGGATCATAGTTAGGTCCAGCAATGATCTAAGTCCTGCATTGCACTGGTGGGAAGGGAATATTTTTGGCCTTAGTCTCAATAAATTTTAGGAATACCAATAACATTTTCGAAGCAATCATTGCAGCATGGAGCAAGGTTCCATGAAAAAAAAATATTTAATCAGCAGTAAATTGGTATACATACGACATCCTGCCTCATCAGACTTATCACTGCAATCAAAAACTCCATCACAATGGTAGGTATTACTGATGCACTGTCCTCCACTGGCACATTTAAACTCGTAGGAAGTGCAGTTGTACACTGTAAAGAAATTAATTTTAGTTTAGGAATCTGAACCATAAAATATTATTGTTCCAAAAGATGAATTGTCTCTGATTCCAGCTATTGCCTTTCATCTACACTTACCACAGCCCCGTTCATCCAATCCATCTAGGCAGTCTTCATCACCGTCACATATGTAAACTGGGTCAATGCACCGATGCTCTGGGCATAAAAATTGCTCAGGTTGGCAGGTGCTGGTGAAATCTTTATTTTGGAAAGGAGAAATCACAGAAAAAGCAGGCTTAAATTTATATTTAGTAGCATTTTGTTTACCTGCGCAGCTAAACTTACATTACATGCCTAACTTACTAGCACCAAATGCAAAGAAATTAATGATTCAGTTTGTTAGCATTCATGTAAAGTATCACACTAGTTAATGGAGAAGGAATGCCCTAACTGAGCAGATGGCACGAGGCTGGCATTGATCAACCATGATCATCCTGAATGGCAGGGCAGGCTTGAAGGACCTACTTCCGCTTCCATTTCTCAATGTCAGCTCTGCACTGGATTGAAAATCAATAGCTCTGCACGCCTTACAAATATGTGGACACAGCAAAATAGCGTTGAAGTGATCAATAATTAATATTTCTCCATTCATTTCAACAACTCATTCTGATGTTTTAATGTAATACTGCAAATATATCACTTTCTCCTGCAGTGAACAAAGATATCATTGCTTATGACACAGTCATTTTTAGATGTTGTTCACTATTGGAAATAGTTCTGAGCTGAAATTCTATTCTCGGTCTGACTGTTAGTTCACAAACAGAGAGAAGGACTTTTTTGGCTTCTAGGCATGGAAGAAGCAGGGCTAGTAAAATATCAGGGAGCCATATCCCTGATGCAATCCTATTATTGGGTAGGTATCCTAGCCACAGGACTATTGCTGCCTACTGAATGGAAATGGGCAGGCAATTTGAATAATTAATGGCCCAATTAAAAGTGATTACCCTTGGATGTTGGTATTTTGCCAGTGGCAGAGTGGTCCTTCAGTGCCTGAAGGACAGCCTGCCAGTTACATTGAGGCAGCTTCACAGTAGTTTCCCAAGATTCCATTTAGTTTGCAGCTTCCATGTTGGCAGAAGGGATTGCTGGCACAAAATAACAGCCCACTGGCCCCAACACCCTTCAGGCCCTTATTTCCTTACCATTCTTAGGACACTTGCCAGCATGTTTTCTTGGTACCTTAGCTGCCATCTATCTCAGTGGTGTTGCTGAGGCTGCAGAGTTGCTGGCCCTCTGTGCCAGTTACAGGATTGGGCTGTCATGTTTTTGTAATGATATAAAAGCACCGATCTAGCTTAAGGGATTGAGTACGTACATTGTGGGTTCATTTATTCAGACCAGGCACATGGGAGCATTTATGGAAAGTATAAAGCTTGAAGACATCAGAGCTTCAGAGCAATGTGTGCTTTCTTTGCAAACTTCTTTTGGCTCAGAACTGACTGAGTATGTGCTTTGCCAAAAGTAAAAGCAAAACTAAAACAGAATCGCATGATACACTTCCTTTCAAGTGATGTCATGCTGCAATCTCTTAAAAACATATTATAACAAGGACCACTTGCCTTCCTTAATTGGCCACCTTTACTTAGTTCTTAATTGTTACTTGTTGATAACATCATGGGAGAAGTCTTGCCTCCTTAACATGCTGGCCATCCAAACAGCACACTGATAACAGCACTGCCACCTCTTCAACAAAATCTAACCCACATGACTCTTAAACATTTTAAATATAGCCACATATTCTTAAATTGACACAAACTTTATCTTGTGTTTTACTTTGGCTAGCCTTTACTTTTACCTTACCTTGACCATATAAGAGCTTCACATTTTCTCAATTGCAGAAAATGAACAAACTTTGGAGAGATTATTATGCCCCAATCTGATCAAGATAATTATATTAATTGGTCTAATGGTCAATAATGCTTAACTTGCATAATGATATTACATACTTAACAGTAGTATTTCATTTGAAGATTTTGGGTGGGATTTTTCTCCCGCTCTGTGGCGTGTTTCACAATGGTGGGAGATAGAGCTCTACTTGTTGGAGACAGGATCTTATGATCCCGCCATTGCCAGTGGGATTTCTCATTGAACGCACCCCTCATTGCTGGGAATTCTACAACAAGTGTGATCATCAGCTAGACCATAAGATCCTACTGGTACGAACAGCAGCAAAACTTCAACATTTGTTTTAAAGATCACCTAATAGAAGATAATACATTCTTACTTCTTAGTGAACAATGAAACATTTTATTTAATCTTGTTGAAAATGTAATATTTGAATTCGTCAGCTGTTTGTTAAATGAAAATATTCCTCCTGAAAATGGTCCTACATTTCTTTAGAAACTGCCACTGCTGAGGTTGCTAGATGTGTGTCAGAAAACTAAAATTTAATCAGGTATTAAAATAAACAGTTGTAAAATTG
The DNA here is from genome assembly GCA_024679065.1 of Sphyrna mokarran. Lineage (NCBI taxonomy): Eukaryota > Metazoa > Chordata > Chondrichthyes > Carcharhiniformes > Carcharhinidae > Sphyrna > Sphyrna mokarran. The sequence continues at coordinate 58,899,350 of JAGIQG010000011.1, forward strand.
TACCATATTCGAACAGGGGTTACTTCATTTCAAAAAAGTCCATCCCACATCATTTAAACTTATAAAACACACCTCACAGAATAAAATGTAATACATACCACAGTTAAGCTCATCTGAGCCATCTCCACAATCATTGTCTGTGTCACATACCCATGTCTTAGGGATACACCAGGAATTAGTGCAGGTAAAACTGTTTTCATTACAGATTCTCGGGATATTGGTTGGGCATTCCTTTTCGTCGCTCCCATCCAAGCAGTCATCTTGTCCATCACATTTCCAATAATTTGGAATGCACTCGTTATTAGGGCATGTAAAGGCAACTGAAGAGCATGTGATATCTAGATGCAGAAATACAGGACAAGAATATGAGTGACGCATATAAATAGTTCAAGTCCATAGTTTTCTTCATGGTTAGGTTAGTAATATTATTTACAAGTAATACTCACCAAATGCTAAGATGACTTGTCTCAGAAACTAAAAGCTTACCAACTTTGATCAAATTAATTGTTTATAATACTAAATGCATGTCAAAAGTTTGTCAACTTTCTCAACACATGGAAGCATTTAAATTTTACATTTGTTCACAAGACACATATTCCAACTCTTATGTCAGAATATTTGATTTTGTACCTATGGATCTTAAACAATACATTTCAGTAATGAATTTGAACTGAAGAAATATTTGGAGTCTGAAATTAACCTTGCTGTATTAAAACCTGTATATAATTGAATACAAGATAAAATCAGAAATAAAATCAGTAAAATTGAATTGTTTCAAAATCACTTTCAGGACTTTACATTGAAAATACAGGAGTTTATCAAAGAAATTGTTGCCAAATGACTATTAAAACAATTATACTGTGGTTCAGTTGACAGTACTTTCACCTGAGGCAAAAGATTGTGGTCTCTAGCCCTACTGTAGGGTCACTATAGTATGGTACTGAGTTTTGTGTTCCAAATGAGACATTGATCTGAAGTCCTTTCAAGTGTATGTTAAAGGCCCAATTTTGAAAGGGAGTTTTCCCAATGCCCTGACCAATATTTATCCCTCAGCCAGCATTCCCAAAGGTTCAAATCATCACCACATTGCTGCTTGTGACATTTTGCTGAGCACAAATTGGCTGCCACATTTCCTATTTTACAATTTTGCCTATGTTTCAAAAATATGTAATTGCCTGTAAAGTGTTCTGGGACATCCTGGGGTCATGAAAAGTGGCATATAAATGTTAGTCTCTCTTCTCTTTTGATAATCAGTAAGTTTGTACTGTGCCAGCTTTTCACTAAAAAACTATCAAATAATCCATATATTTATGATTTGATTATACTCAATAGACTGCTTGTAATACCTCAGAGATGTCAGTGAAAATTTCATGCAGGACTTTGATGAGAAATTTAAGTACAACCTTTGAGGTTGGATTTTAGAAAATGAAGTGGGTAGCTTGAGTCAGGAAAATTCTCAACTTGACAGATCTCCCTCAGTTTAACCATTGAACTCAACTTTCTCTCTGGTCAGGTGGGGGCAGAATTGAGTTCAGCATGCTAACCCCAGAAGGAGATTCTAGGTGGCCTCAGCAAAAACTGAGGCAATTGGTTAGAAATCCTTTTGCAGTACTCTGGGTTTTTATTTCCCCTGGTTTATTTTTTGAAGCTGTTGGACCCTATAGCCCTCAGCCTTTATGTCCTCTTGAACCCTACCACCTCATGCCATCTCATACCTCTATAACTCCCTATGCCAGCTCATGGATTCAACTCATCACCCATGCCCACTATTTCACATCAAATGGCCCCTCAAGCCCCCATGGCTCCTTATACTCTCATATCCCCTCCATTTCCACTCACTCAGCATCCACCGTGGATGGACCTCAGGAGGTCATGTGGAGATGAAAAAAATATAAATTTCTTCCCAATGTAATTGGGAAGTGAGAACAAAGATCTACATTGAAAGTGCACAAACCAATGACAATGTACTTTTCTTACTTAAACCAGATGACCTATCAATCAAAGCAATCCGATACTTAAAAACTTGCATTGACAGTTTAAGTCTTTACTTCCTCAAGTTAAAAGAATAGGGAATTTTTCAAAACTTTAGATCATGTCACTGAAACAATGCTTACTCGCATTCAGGGAGATTTACTCCATCAAACACCACCACTTGGAAATTCCCTTCTAACTTACTCGCCTAATTTAGAAATGCATCACTGTTCCTGGGTCAAAATCCTGGAACTCCATCCCTAACTGCACATTGGATGTACCTACACCACGTGAACTGCAACAATTCAAGTAAACAGTTTATTACCACCTCCTTAAGGGCAATTAGGAGTAAGTAATAAATACTGGCCAACCCAGTAACAACCAAATCAAAGTATGAAAAAGTATCAATTTGTGGCTCCCATACTGACAGTTAAGGACCATAGAACAGCCAAAATAAGATTTAATTGAACTCAGAACAAGGCTGAAATAGCCCTTTTGTGTGAATCACATCTCACCCCCTTATCCATGTTGGTAAAAACTGAGTTTGTTGGAAGCAGGAGCAAGACATCTGCCTCTGGGTCCTGCATACAATTTTTAAAGGTTTGTGGAATCTTCCCAACTCCAGAAAATTGGGTCCTTTGTCTGATAGCCAAACATGTTTTCAGTTGTATTCCCCATAGGAAAAAGTTGATTTAAAATTCTAACATTTCAACTAATTTTATGATGGACTTCACTGTCACAAATTATTACTAGGTTCAAAGTCGGCTTGCATCCCAATCAAAACACTGTTTGAAGTATCATTCAAGATATATTAATTAAATGTTATGGTTCATAAAGAATTGAAATCAGTAGATATATTAGAAACTTAATTAATGCAACAAAGAGAAGTATTCTGGAAGCTGAGGACAATTGATCTCATTCTGTAACATTTCATAATCTTTTATTTCTTAGCCCAAGAATGTATTAATTAGAAGTGCTGAAAGGTAAATTTGATCTTATGTAACAAGAGAAATTACAATCTTTTAAACAAATAGGCGCATTAAACTCAATTGTACTGACACATTGGCGGCATTGTATGTAAATTTCAACAGTACATACTTAAAGTTCCACAGCTTGCTTCATCACTATTATCATGGCAGTCATTAACTCCATCACAGCGATTGTAATTTGGCACACATTTCCCATTGGCACAAGTGAAAGAAAACATGCCGCATTGTTGTGTGTGTGGTTCACTTGCTGGGTCTTCAATGCAATTGATGTTGTTGGAATCAAGTTTCATTCCATAAGGACAACCACAGACTCTCTGAACATTGGGTATCGGGAAGCAAAAATGGCTACAGTCTCCATTGGGGTTTGTTGGTTTATTACAGTTGTTGGATCCTATATCATAAAAACAGCAAAATGTCTATTAGATAAATGTAGAAGATGCTAAGGCTTCAACATGAGAATTCATTGAAACAAAAGTTTCCCAGAATTAAGTCAGATGGAACAAAAACAGAAAATGCTGGAAATCTCAACAGGTTTAACAACAACCATGGAGAGAGAATAGAGCCAATGTTTCAAGAAACACATTGGGCAGCATTTTCTGGCTGTGCTTGCCCCAAAGCCAGAAAATCCTGTCCTAGATCAATGGACTGCCCCTCATCTGCTACAATTCCCGTGGCAGGCGGAATGGGAAAATTTGCACCGTTCACTCTATTTTCTCTCCAAGATGCTGTCAAATCTGCTGAGATTTTCCAGCATGTGCATTATTTTATCTTTATCTTAAGTCAAAAATGAAGTTACTAAATAATTTTCGTTTTGAATATATTCTTCACTAAATTTAAATGGCATGCTTTCCCTTCTATTCAATCTATTAGCTCAAAATGCATTTGGGCTCAAAGTTGGCCAACCAGCAGACAAAAAAATGGAAGATTTGCATTTATATGGTATCCTTCATAACTGACGTACTAAAGTGTTTCGAGCCAATGAAGAACTTTTCAAATAAAAACCATTGTTGTAATGTGAGAAAAACAAGTCGCAGGCAGTAAACTTCTAAAACAGATTAAGATTAAGAGATTAAGAGATTAAGAGCAACACAGCACGGGAAACAGGTCCTTCGGCCCAATGAGCCCGCGCCGCCGTCATAACTATATAGTAGCAAATCCATTATCCTATTATATTATTCCTATATAATAATATATATATTATTCCTAATATGGAAAATTCTCACCATAGGGACAATTTGTTTCCCAATCAGCCTAAAAGCGAATTTTTGGGTTGTGGGAGGAAACCGGAGTGCCCGGAGAAAAACCACGCAACCACGGGGAGAACGTGCAAACTCCCGCAGACACCGGCCCAATTCCAAGTGTCTGCACAGCCACATCGATAGTCTCTGAGCTTTCATGGTGCCCTTCAGGTGGTCCACATAAAGCACTCATATACGACATGAGGTACCAGGCAACCCATGAATCAACATCCAAGAGCTGTACCCGCACCACCTGCCGAATGCATGCTCAATGTTGGTCAAGTATGGACCAAAAATGGAGATATTCCGTTTTTCTGATGTTGATTAAAGTCAGGATAGGAAAACACTCTTGTACATCTTTGAAATAGTGCCATGGGATTTTTATGTCAACCCATGATAGCAGACAGGACCTTAGTTTCATATCTCATCTTGAAGTCAGTGGATGCAATCCTACCTGCCATTCACACTGCCTCCAGGTTAATTCCTTGGGTTCACAGCCAGCCAAATCTCCATTCACTGCAGGAGATTGTAGAAAATCCCAAAAGGTGAATGACGATAAGGTTCTGGCAGAATTTTTGACAATGCAGCACTCTCTCAATACTGCATTAGAATGTCAGCCTTGATTTTTTCCTATTCAAGTCATAGAGTCGTACTTGAATCAGCAACTTTCAGACTCAGAGACAAGAGCGCTAGCAAGTGACACAGCCAAAATTTGGAGCAGAGCTTAGTGTTACAAGGATTCCACCTTGCTCCATTTTGCCATCTTCTGCTGGCAGAAGTACAGGCTAACCTTTTATCTCCTCTGTCAAAGATGGATTGTCTGGATTTTTTTCCCAAGCTATGTCAAGAATCACACCTAAAACACCATTCTAATGGTCCATCACATGAGATGTGATGGTGCTTTGTTGAAACATCTTTGAAAAGTCTTAGTCTTTTCCCAGACAAAAGTAATCAATACATCAGAGATCAATTAATTTCTCTCTGGAAGCTGAGTGGCTCCTTATTTAGTTATACATTATTGTTGCTTATTTTGTTTCATTAAGGAAAAGGCCAGTGGGTATAAATTGGGATGGGGCCTACACCTTTGAGCTTGGCCAAATAGAGATCCTGCTCCACCACAATGGCACTGATAAAGCCTGACCCTCAAAATTTTAGACCTGTGTGCTTTGGAGAAGATTCCTTTATTCACAAATCCAAATTTGCATTTGTCAGCTCAACATAGATAGTTAAAATATATAATCATTTGATTATTTATACATACCAGTCTGGATAGAAGCATCAAATGATTTTACATGCATAATATTATTAATGCCTTTTCTAATAATAGACATCCCACCACCATCTGTTTTCCGCACACGGACAATCGCATTCAGCCTCCAATCAGTAAAGTATGCATAATCTGTAGAGAAGAGATAATCAATAAACTAGTGAAGACTAAACTAGCTAATGTAGCTTTGTTCTGTTTAACAAAATGATCACAACTATATATCATGAAAGTTTACAAGATACTTTCATTTTTTTACAGCAAGTCTCATGATTTCAATGTTTTATAGGATTGGGACTTACCACCAAACACTGTAAGACCAAAAGGGTGTGACATTTGGTTAATTTGATTGAGTGTCTGTCTGTCAAAACCACTGAAGGAACTGTGCTCAATTTTATCAAAAAAGGCATCCACCCAATACAGACGAGAAGAACTAGAAAAGTAGAAATCTTTGATTCAGTTCAAATGGAGACTAAATAATAGTGTAAAATAATGTGCTGTATTCAAAACATGCCCGCAGAGATTGAAAAATAAACTCAGTGTTACTCAACTGCTGACTGTCTTAAACAAATATAAATCCTGCATATGAACCAGGACTGCAGACAACAAAAGGGGAATGGCAGCGTAATGGTCATATCACTGGACTGGTTAATCCACAGTCTCAGGTTATTGCCTTGGGGAATGGGATTTCAAATCCCATAATGGCAGCTGCTAGAAATTTTGAGCAAAATCTGCAATATAAAGCTAATCTTTGCAATAATGAAACTGTCATCAATTGTCAATGAAAGTCACCAGGTTCGCAAGGGAAGAAAATCTATCATCCTTACCTAGTCTGCTCTACATGTGACTCCAGACCCAAAGTAATGTGGCTATCTCTTAACTGCCCTCTGAAATGACTGAACAAGCCATCCAATTCAAGGGCAATTAGAGATGGGTAGCAAATGGGCATGGGATTTTGGTGTTGCTGACCTTGCCAGCAAGACCCCCATTCCATAAAAGAATAAAAAAACTCAAGCTTTGGAAAATAACTAGCAGCATATGGAACCAAAGAAGAGAAATGGCATACAACTAAATAATGTGCAAATGTATTCATCATTCTCATGGCTACCACTTAGATCAGAATTCACTATATATTTCAGAGCAATCAATAAATCTTTTACTTTTTACATTCACTAAAAATGAATGTGACATAAATGCCACTCCATTTTCTTCCCTCTGACAATCAGCAGTTATATTTCTTTTTTCAGGACATTCGTGGAAACCCTTGCTTTTACTCAACGAACAACCAAAGAAAGCCCATTTTAAAACTGAAACAATTTGTGTGAAACTGAATTGTACTTTAATTATTGCAGAGAAAGAGGTCTCTCCCTGTTCTTTTCCTAAAGGAGAATTTTTATTCTGGCTCTTCTGCTACGTGACAAATACCATTCCTTGTTATACAATGGCTAGACAGCCTTCAAGATTCCTTTTTATTGTACAATTGGACCAGCCGTAATCAAATAAATGAGAGGTTTGAAAGTGGCTAACGATACTTTTCTCCCCTATGAAGAAGTGCCTTGACACTCTCCCCTCATCCCCACCCCCACCCCCACCATACCCGACTATGCTCTGGATGTTTATGATGGAGAAACTTGTATTCAGCTATTCTGTTAGATTTAATAATGTCTAACCAAATAAACTGCTAATTTATTTTCATTTTCATTTGTCAAAGCCAGCAAAAGATCAGCACGTTTTAACTGCAGACTGATTATTAATTGGCCATTAGCAAATGAAGGAAAACATACCTTCCTGGATGTTGGCAACTATAGAATTAACCTTTTGAATTATCAGTTTGCCTTACCTCCAGTCAATGGCAAGGCCATTTGGCCAACCAAGTGTTGTATTGACTATTGCCATTGCATTTGACCCATCAGCCCAGGCTCTCATGATCTTTGCAGGTCTGTGCCAGTCTGTCCAGAAGATGTATCTATAAATAGATGTTAAAGTGGTAAATCCAACACTTATGATTTTAGTTAACAAAATCAATGAATGTCACTCAAAAATCCATCCATAATATTAGAAAACTGTGACACTGAAAATTTTATTTACCCCATCGTTGGATGCACAACAATAGACCTGGGATTGTTCAAGTTCTCAACAATCGCTCTCCTGGATTTATCAGATAACCGTAGAACAGAAATGCTGCTATAGCGTGCATCAGTCCAGTAAAGATTTCTTGAAATCCAATCGAAAGCTAGATCTTCTACTCCATCCACTCTACTGGCAACTAGGATTTCCCGGTCTACATATCAGACAGAAAACCAAACATTGTTGGTATTAATTCTCACATCTGCTCACTGGTAGGTACAGAATTCTGTTTACCAGCTCTTAGCTGGGTTGGAGCCAGAGAACAAAGGAATGACAATCTCACTTACTGTACGGTCTGGAGAAAATACACATCTCTTTAACCTGTACTCAGTGCCCCTTCCACTCACATTGTTAGCCACTTTAAGACTTGAACAGCAGGTTAGGTGTAAAGATTTGCATTCTAATCAGTAATCTGTAAACTGTCTGTGTTGTTATATGTGTTGTCTGAGACCAGAACGCCTCATTCACCTGCCGAAGAGGGTAACCTCGAAAGCTTGTGAGTTTACTACCAAATAAATTGGTTGGACTTAAACCTGGTGTTGTCAGACTTTTTACTGTGTTTACCCCACTCCAACGCTGGCATCTCTACATCATGTCTACATAATGGGAGCAAGAGGCAGCGAACATCAGCAAGAGAGTACCACCCAGCCTCCATCCATATGGCTACACTATTTCCCAAAAAAATGTGCTGCAATGAGGCACTCCACAGCTTAAAATCTCAAATTAAGTAAAGCGTAGCCTCAATCCCTAATGATAGAATATAGGCAAGAGTGTCACATTTACTAAAATGAATTAGTAATGTTTTATTGGTGAAACTGGCAGAATTATCTCTTTAAAAATTGTAAGTATTTCTTCTCCGGCAGCAGAAGTATCTTTAACTACAATTTTAAGAGGATAGGAAGGAACCAATGACATTATGAGATTACCTTCAGATATAGCAAATAAAAAATAATCTAATTAGATCAATACAACATAAGTAAAAATTAACACCTAGAAATCAATCTTTTAAGAAAGCTGAAGGGTGATAAGGTTTCCATACGCTGTTTAAAAATCAAAACCCACAATCTTACTATTGCAGAAATGAAAAAGTTGAACATTTACATTGATTTGGTTTTTTTTATTACCTGTTCCATCAATTTTTTGTTGATAAATGAGGTCTGTTCTTGTATCAGAGAAAAAGATTGTCTGCTGCGCTGCATCAAAATCAACTCCCACAAAGTAAGAAGGGTTTGATGTCACAGGCAGGATGATATCTTTCTGGCTGGAAATGTTGAAAGGGATTCCACGCACAGCCAGCTGGGATGAAAATAGTAGGAACTGGGTCACAGCTGCAGAAGAGAGAACATGAAGTATTTAAATGTTCTTCATTTAACACATGCAGGAGGTCTAAACCACATGCAATTTTCACATCCAGCTGGATTTCAATGCAGGAGCATAACTGGACAAAGGTGGATGAATGGGAAAGAGAGATGGGAAGAGAAAGAAGGGAGAGAAGGGAAGAAGAGGCAGAGGAGAGAAAAGAAAAGGAAGGATAGAAAAACAGTTGAAAAGGAAGATGGGAAAGAGAAGGGAGGATAATCAGTGTATGTGTAAGTGAGAAAAAGAGAGAAAGAGAGATAGAAGAGTGAACAACAACAGTAAAAATAGGAAAAGGTTGAAGAGAGGGACAATGATGACACGGAACAAAGTTTAACATTTAAACTATTGAGTCCATTTGTTGATCAGTGGAAAGCTACACTTAAAAGGAGGGATGGGTCACATGATTGAATGTCCAGACTTCTAGTCTTACCTCTCATCTATTCTTCCTAGCTATAAATTCCCTGCTGGGAATGTGGGAGACTAAATTGGCCCCAATATTCTGTATAGAACGAGACCGTTCGGCCATCGAGTCTGTACTGACTTTCTGACAGGTACCCACCAACCATTCAATCCCCGTAACAGCACACATTTACCATGGCTTTTCCATCTAACCTACACAGCTTGGCACACTTAGGAACAATTTAGCATGGCCAATCCACCTACCCTGCACATCTTTGAAGTGTGGGAGGAAACCGGAGCACATAGAGGAAACCCGAGCAGACATGGGGAGAATGTGCAAACTCCTCACAGACAGTTACCCGAGACCAGAATAGAACCAGGTGCTGCGAGGCAGTAGTGCTAACCACTGTGCAACTATGCCAAAAACTAAGGGAAATCTTCAAATGGCATGATGGGGGAAATAATCCAATAAAATTTATGAAAGCTCTGATTGGGCCTGATCTTACCTCACTTAAAACCCATTCCATCACATGTTTTGAAAGTCAGCCAACTCCAGAAACTTGAGCGTAAAAATCCAAGTGAACAACATTTCCATTCCAGGATCCATTAAAACGTGGCATCGGCTGACCTCTCAGATGAACATAAAAGTTAGGCAGCACGGTAGCATTACAGTACTTAGCAATGCTGTCTCACAGCGCCAGGGAACTGGGTTCGATTCCCAGCTTTGGTTAATGCTTGTGTGGAGTTTACACATTCTCCCCATGTCTGCGTAGTTTCCTCCAAGTGCTTTGGTTTCCTCCCATAGCCCGAAAGACATGCTAGTTAAGTGGATTGGCCCTAAATTCTTTCTCAGTGTACCCAAACAGGTACCAAAGTGTGGCAATCAGGGGATCTTCAAAATAACTTCATTAAGGTGTTAATGTAAGCCTATTTGTGTCATTAATAAATAAACTTTAAAAGATCCCACTGCACTATTTAAAGAAGACAGGGTTGTTCTCCCAATATTCTGGTAAATATTTATCACCCAACCAAACATTAAAGCAGTTTAATTTGATCATTCAACTCCTTGTTGTGTACAAGTTAGTTTCTCCATTTTATCAGACTGTGACAGTGTTTAGAAGTCATAAAGTACTTCCTTGGCTTTAGTGCACATTGGGAATTCCTGAACATGTGAAAGTTGATTCTTTCTTTCTTTGTTGCACAGCATTACATTTTTCTATGTCCAGCTGACAGATTTGCCTTATGTTTTGCTTGTTTGGATTGTGATATTTTCTATAATGTAACTGCTAAGTTTATATTAAACCACAAAAGTACTAGGGGGTTAATGAAGGTACGTGTCAATAAGCAATGAAAGCAGATTGCAGAACATGTTTCTACAGATACTCTTTACGTATCTTAAAAAAGTAAAAACGTTTTTGTGCCATTCTCATACCATAGCAATGTTTTCCATCACGGTGAAGATCAAAGCCCAGTCTGCACCGACATCGGAAGCCTAGGCCATCATTGTCTGTCGCATGGCTGAGAATGCAGATATGATCACATGCGCCATTGTTCCTGCCACATGGATTTCTCACTAAAATCAGCACACACAAAACAAAAGAAACATTGGAATTAAACATATGTTTTAAGGAAATATCAAGCTACTCACATTTCATTGCAGTGTAGAAAATGTATTAAATCAGAGCAGAGTTAACCCTGGTATCTTATCAATAGTGGGAAGTCATCTTACATAACTGTAATCTGGGTGAATGAGAAAGACTCAATCATTAAGCTAATTTTTTTATTAGCTTGACAGGGTAGGATAGGGTGCTGCCTCCCAGGGGGGGTCTGATCGCAGGGGCTGGATGCTCTGCCAGGGTGGCCTGCCTCCCAGAGGGTTTTGATCGCGAGGCAGGGTCTGCCAGCGTGGTTAGTGGGGGGGTCTGCAAAGGGTGTTTGAGAAGAATGGACTTGGAGGTTCCCCTGCAGAATAGGAATCTGCTTCAGTTTTTATTGTGCAGGTTGATAACAGCACAGATCCAAAATGGATCCGAAGATGGTAAAATGGGGTTTGGTGGTAGAGTTGGATGTGTGGTTCATTAAGTCAATTTAAATGTATGCTAATGCATTTAAATCATTGGGCTGCCCGGTTGGGGCGAAGACTGGATCCGCGCCCAAATTGGACGTCAGTAAAAGCACAATCTGCTCGGTTTTGGGTGCAGATCGCGTTATAGGCCCTAAATTTACCCACAATTTTGTACCCATTTTTTGATAAAACCGGGCTCTAAGTGTGGTATATCTGATGTCTATCCTCTGCTTATCAACTGCCACCCTGAAGGAAAAGTAAAATGGGAAAATATGAATATTGGTCTGGACTGATTTTTCTTTCAAGTTGTGGGACTAATACATCAAATCCTGTCTCAATGATTGACAGCATTTTAAAATATCCCTCATGGTAAGATGTGCACAACACGTTTTAAATTAATATGGTAGAGGGATAGCAACCAAAGGGTAGGCTTAGATGGGTCAAACTCAGATTAGCAAACAGGAAGCAGAATATTAGTTAGTGAGGTAGTTAGAACATAGAAAGACAAAAGAAAACAAGGATTAAAAAGTATCTAACAAAAGAAATTGAGAAGGTTGAACTGTTTATATTTCAATGCAAGGAGTACTACAAAATAAGACAAAACAAGATCTAAGGGCACAGATAGACACATGGCAGCAGGATGCCTTTGTTATAACAAAAAGTTCATTTAAAACTCTTCCTGTATCGTCTGCATCTTCACACAGGTTCCCTTCTTCATCTCCATTGCTCCGACTTTTGTCCTTAATTTTCTTTTTGCTCTGTATTTACCGATAAAACACCTTTGAGTTTGCCTTAATCTTGCTTGTGAAGTATTTCTTTCATGTCCTTTCTTTGATTTCCTTACTTGATTTACTTGATCCCAGAACTTTCTATATTCCCCTGGTCTGCGTGCAGTGTTGAGATTTTTTTGTGATTATCGTAAGCTTTCCTTTTCGTTTAACCTTCCCCTGAATTTTCTTATTTTTGGAGGGAACATGTTTATTTTGTACAATAAGGATTTCACTTATTGATGCTTCCCATTAGTTTTCCACTGATTTATTCTTTAGCAATCAGGTCCAATCCACCACAGCCAAATCACTTCTCAGTTTTATAAGATTTAACTTATCCAGTTTAATACTTTTACTCTTGATTTATCTCTGTCCTTTCCTTAATAATACTAATTTTAACCAAATTGTGGTTACTATCCCTGTCACTGCGATCCACTATCACTTCACCCACTTACCCATCTTTATTTTCCAAGGGGCAGCATGGTGGCGCAGTGGTTAGCACTGCTGCCTCAAGGCACCAAGAACCTGGGTTCAATTCTAGCCGTGGGTCACTGTGTATGTGGAATCTGCATGTTCTCCCCGCGTCTGCGTGGATTTTCTTTGGGTGCTCCAGTTTCCTCTCACAGTTCTAAGATGTGTGGTTAGGTTGATTGGCCATTATAAATTGCGCCTTCGTGTCAGGGGAATTAACAGGATAAATTCATGGAATTAAGGAGATAGGGCCTCGGTGGGATTGTTGTTGGTGCAGACTCGATGGGCCGAATGGCCTCCTTCTGCTCTGTAGGGAGTCTATGATTCTATTATATAATGAATTCAGAATTGCTTCTCCTTCATTGGGCTTGTCCCATATTGTTTAAAAAAATTCCTGGACACAATCATTAATTTTTCACCCTCAATGCACCCACTCTATCTTGCCTGAAAATGCGATACCCAGGGATACTGAGCTACCAATATTGCCCCCCCTTTTGTCTCTGGATTCACAAAGGAAAGGAATGATGCACATGTAGCAATCTAAGAGGAGGGGTAAGGTATTGGATGAAGTAATCACAATGAGTGAGGATATGTTGGAGGAGTTGGAGTCCTTGGAAAATGGATAAGTCACCAGGGCCGGGTGGATTATTCCCTGGATGTTGAAGGAAGTCAGGAGAAAATAGCAAATGTTCTGAGAATTATTTTCCAATTTTCACTAGACACAGGGGAGATACCAGATAAATGCAGAAATGCAGATGTGATTCTATTATTTATAAAGGGTACAAAGAAATTGCCATACGATTATAGGCTTACTTTAATGGTGAGAAAATTGTTAGAAGCAATCCTGAGAGATTAGGTAAACTGTCACTTAGAAAGACATGGACTAGGCAGGGATATCAGCAAAGTTTTATTAAGGAAGGTCATGCCTTACAAATTCTTTGAGAAAGTGACAAGGCAGATTGATGAAGTAGAGTACTGGATGTTGTATACATGGATTTTAGTAAAGTATTTGATAAGGTCCAGACTGGTCCTTTGGCAAACTGGTCAAAAAGACCGTGAGATACTGGATATGCCACAGGCATGTTTCTTGGCAGCACGCTGTTCGCTGGCAGCAGGATTCTCTGGGCCACCATTATCAATGAGATTTCTTATTGAAACCATCCCAAGCCGGCGGGAAACCTGCTGGTGGGGATGCACTTCTGGCAGAGCCAGAGAATCCTGCCAACTTGAACAACTTCCAGAGAATTCTGAATCTCAAACTGACAAGAAAAACATTGCACCTGATCTTGGGCTTGGTCTGATTCTTGATTTTAGCAAAAAGGTTGACAAGCAGTTGTCTGAAGATGTTACTTTCTCTTTCACATGCAAACTCTTCAGACTAAGCTGCTGGAATCCCTGGCTCCTGTGCAACTGGTGTTAGAAGAGTGATCATTGTCAGAAAGTGAGATTGGTGGGGAGAGAGGGAAGTTGGGGAGGAGTATTGGAAAGGGGCAAGAGGTGTGAGTTGAGCACTTTTTTTAATTGGGTGAAAGGGGATGGGGTCAACATTTTGTTGGGTTGGGGGATTAATGTTGTCAAAGGTTGAGGAGGATGAACAACTTCAAAGGTGAGTGAGGTGTTTGAACATTGTTGGTGTAAGGGAGGGTGCTGAAAATCTTTGGAGCTGAAAGAGGGGATTGACACTATTAGGGTGAGGTGGGGGAGAGTAGTGAAGAATTTCAGGACTGGGGTGAACTTTGTCAGGAACAAAGGAAGGGGTGAATAACTTTGGGGATGAGGACATATGGGTGAAGCTGCACGATTTCAGAGGTTAACAGATCTGTTAAAACATTGTAAGTCAATGAAATTCCAAAAATGAAATAAATCTGGAACCTATTCTTTGTTGTAAATGTTTAAAATTGTGTTAAAAGTTTATGTACCATGAATTACAATATTACTTTCATCTGTTGAGTAAAATATTAAAATGAACTAACCTAATTCTATGTAATTGAATTAAACTTACCCAGTGGCTGTCTGAATGCATGATAAACTGTCAATCCAAATGGTCTCAGTGAAGATTGATAGACAACTTGTGGGTTGTTTTCTGTGGACTTATTGGATCTCATAACTGCCATCTTAGTCCAGTCAGTATAGAATAACTTATCCTCAAAATTGGTTATTCCATAAGGATGGGGAACAGCAGCACCTCCACTAACAACAGTTTTTCTGTGCAAAAGTGAGGCAAACATGTTATAAGACATTAAACACATTGCTGGATAACTGCCTATGAAAACAATATATTCTAACGAGTGCCTAAATTGTCCTATTGAAATTAAATTCAAGCTGGCGTGAATGCATTGTGACAGAATCATGCTAACAGGATCATTATAGACAAAGGAGTTGGGTGGCATATATCCAATCCCTATGGGACCTGGGTTTATATTCCAACTAATGGTAATAAAGCCTTCTATTTGATGAGCCCAAATGTTTTACATGAAATTGGTCTTGCCATTCTCAATGCAGTTTGATTGGGAACAGATCCATACATCTCAGCATTGTTCAAGATTCAGCAAAAATGGGAAGTAAATTGACAACCTCATGATGTGAAACTATGAGGGATTAAATGGAAAACAGACACTTCTTTAATGCTTAAAGAGATGGGGAGAAATGTTAATACAGCTTTTCTTTGTATCCAAGGAAATTTTAATGATACAAAACATGGAAGCAGATTTAATTCCACGTGTACTGATATCCTCCTCTCTTCTGCTTGTTTGGCTATGTGCAACAGAGTTGCTGCAGAAAGCATTACAACTTGTAATTACTAACAAATTGGTTGGAAAGGTATTGACTTAAATCCAATTGTATTGATGATGGATAAGTATGAAGTTCCATTTTCTGTCAGAAAATAGTTTGGAAGCACAGAAGCAAAATAATCTTTTTACTACATTGAGTGAGACGATGGTCTAGTGGTGTAATCACTAAACCATTAATCCAGAAATTCATCTAATGTTCTGGCGACCCAGGTTTGAATCCCCCCAGTTGGTGGAATTTGAAATCAATTAAAAAAATCTAGAATTAGGAATGGACTGATGACCATGAAACCATTGTCAAATCTTGAAAAAACCTTTCTGGTTCACTCAGATCCTTCAGGAAAGGAAATCTGCCTTCATGTGGCACCAGAGTCACAGCAATGTGGCTGACTCTCATCTGCCCTCTGAAATGGCCTAGCTGGCCACTCAGTTGTATTAATCGCTCAAGAAGGCAGTTCACCACCACTATTTCAAGGAGAACTAGAAATGGGCAATAAATGCTCGCAGCTAGCAATATCCATGTCCCTGTGAATGAAAAAAAATAATTTTAGACTGCATTAGTTAGATGATGTAAATCTCAACAGTGAATTTGTTAAGTGTATGTAGTAGAAAATTTTCACAGCTGTAGTCAAATAAATGCACTGAATCAGGAATCAGTGGATTGAATAATTCGGGCCAGCAGTTTCCAAATTGGTGGACTCAATTTCCTGTTCAATAGCATTGAGCAGTCAGCTTGGTTTGCAGTTACTGCATTCACAACAAATATCCAGAGACTATTTGCCCAGAGAGATACCATATTCTTTCCTCTTTAAATGTGAGGTGGGACTGGAAACCAACTTTACAAATTTAAGATTGGAAGTATAGGAAGTGGAAACTACTGAGAATCTACAAAAGTCAAGGTACACAGTGAGTATGACATTCCAAAAATGAAGGCAATCTCTTTTTCTCAGAAGATTAATATTCTTCCTCCTGTCCAATTAAAGAAAGGTTGGGACTGGATACAATGCTTATTAATATGTATGATAGATTTCAATGCCTTTGACAGATAAAGATGACATAAACACTATTTTCATTATGAATGAATAAATAACAATGTTCTTAATGTGGATAAGAGCAAGGCTGTCCATTTTGACAGAAAAAAAATAGAAAAGCAAATCATTATCTAAATGGAAAGCAGATTCAAAATGCATCCAGGCAAGGGGATCCTGATGCCTATGTTCATGAATCACAGAAAGTATGCAGCTGCAGCATGTAATAAAAATGGCAAATGGGATGTTGGCATTTATTGTAGTATAAAAGTAGAGAAGTGCAATTGGAAAGAGTGTTGGTGAAACCACATCTGGAATATGTGTCCAGTTTTGGTTTCCTTATTAGAGAAGGATGTGGTAGCATTGGAGGCAGTTCCAAAGAAGTTCACCAGATTGATTCCAGGGATGAAGCAGTTGACGTATGAGAAGAGATTAAACACTTTGGGCTTGTATTCGCTGTAGTTTAGAAGGATGAGAGGGGATCTAATTGAGGTACATAAAATTAATTTTAAAAGGGATTTATAAAATAAATGTAGACCAAATGTATCCTTTTATGGGGCAACCTCAAACAATAGGTCACGGGTATAGGTTGAGAGATACTAAGTGTAAAACTGAGATGAGGAGGAACTATCTTTTGCAGAGGGTGGTGAATTTGTGGAATGCACTCCACCATAGTGCAGTGGAGTCTGAATCGTTGAATGGTTTCCAGAGGGAGATATGTATATTTCTAATACAAAAAGGGGAAAGAGGGATATGGGGAACAGGTGGGAAGATAGATTTGAGAAAAGGGAGAGGTCAGCCACGATTGAATGGTTGAGCAGGCTTGAATTTAGCTACACCTGCTCCTAATTTCTATGTTATTTCATTTCATGTTGAACAATAAATTGGAAGGCTGGAAATTTCCCATTAGCTTAATCAACTGTGGTGAATATAAATGGGCCTCCTTCTCTCCACTTTCAATCTAAATCTTCTATTATCCTCAAAACTTTAAAGCAAGAAGTGATGGATCATTGTCAGTACACAGATTTAAGCTTGCTGGCAATGTTGAGCACAGTGTTTCATCAGTGGCAAATTAAAGCTTCTCAAATGGAATTGCAACATACACAGTCAAACAGACACAGCAATGGACAGCCAGTTTAATAAGATGTAACATACAATCTAGGATGAGGCCCACAAACTTGCATGTAGATTGTGTTACAATCATAAAATAGTACACCATAGAAAAAGCCATTTGACCCATTAAATTTGCGCAGTTTCTTCTGAATCTAGTTGCTTTCACATCCTTGCACTTTCCGCTATCCCTGCGAGCTGTGATAGAATAGGTTTGATTGAAATATCATTATTTTAATTATTAGAATAAGGAGGCACAAACAGATGATTTTTTAAAATATTTTTTCATTTCTTCTTTCTTGTTTAATCTCTCCACTACTAACTGCACAACTCTATCCTTTTCCCCAATCCTTTGAAGGAAATTATCTCCAACATCATCACTGGTGCTCTTTTAAACTCATGGTTTTCTTGAACCACTCCTCAGCCACCTTATACACATTCTGGATAACGTCCTACCTAGCACAACATCCAATTTACTTGAATCAATTATTTGGATACAAGTTAATTAGTGTCATTTTAGAATGACATATATGACTTTAACCTAATTGACCATCTTAAAGACTATTTTGCTGTGGTCAAATTCCCCTACTAAAAGCAATAATAATCCTGTAATCTACTTCTCCACCATAAACCATCTCTTCCAGCCTCCCAACTACATGTTATATTTTCATTTATATAAGTTGTGAAGTGGCATGTGGTTAGCATTGCTGCCTCACAGCGCCAGGGGCACAGGTTCGATTCCCAGCTGGGGTCACTGACTGTGTGGAGTCTGCACATTCTCCTCATGTCCTCTGCATGCTCTGGTTTTCTCCCACAGTCCAAAAGTGCTTGGTAGGTGAATTGACTCTTCCTCAGTGTACTTGAACAGGCACCAGAGTGTGGCAACTAGAGGATTTTCACAGTAACTTCACTGCAATGTTAATGTAAGTCCACTTGTGACACTAATTATCAAACTTTAAAGAGTATTTCATCAATATTTTATTTCCAAACTCAAGATCATCAATCCATTGCTTCTTTTCGAAACAAAAAATAATTGACTTGAAAGATAAACTTTTTTTTTCCCTCCAGCTGCTACCTGACCTGCTAAATATTCCCATCACTTTCTGTTTTTTTTTAAGTTGGTCACTTAACATCCTGCCATTTAAAGTTCTTGCCCAAATCTATTTACATTGCTATTTCCCGATTATACAATTTCACTGATCATGCATTTATTTGCAACCTCCCAGATTTAACCTGTCTCCACTCATTGTCTAGCTTTTCTTTTTTAAAGAATGTTAAGTTGCCCATTTACATGAGAAATACATAAGTACATAAAATGAGAGTTGCTGTTGAGTTTCAATCTAGCATGAAACATTTTCTGGTTTCATTCACACAAAGAAGCAGCACACATTTAAAGAACTTATTAAATGTGCTTCATGAAAAACAGCAAACAATTTATTCTTGAATACACTGGCAACTCAGAACTGTTTGTTCCTTCCTTTGTATCGATTTTTGTTAGGTAAATAAAACACACAAGCATTTACTAAACTTATCATTACGGGCACTTAAAAAATAATTCCAGTATTTTGTTGCAAAACTTTCAACCTTTGAAGTGTCTCTTTCTTCAGCATGGTGTTATTTTTAATTAAGTTTCTGGATGGTTACTGCCAAGTTTCATAACCTTGAAGACTCTTCACCAAGCACATTTATGATAAGACAAATTCTGAAAATAGTCCTTGTTCAAGTTATGTGAAAATAGAAGTGACTGTAGTGTAATAAAACTTTTTTGTTTATTCAATCACTTCTGTGTCTACAGAAAAGGGGACATAGGACATGCAAGTGTCAGGAATATGGTTAGGACATAATACAATCCCAAATACACTTTAATACTTATATTCTCTCAAGATTATCATTTTTTATTATATATCAAACATTTTGTCTTATAAACCTTACACAAGAGCAAGCCGAACGTTAGGATAAGCAATAGCTGTTCAAGGTTACAGAATTGTTATAGTACGGAGGACACCATTTGGTTTATCATGTCTGCAGTGCCACTCGAAATGAGCATTGTGACTTACTGTCATTCTGGTGCCTTTCACCGTACCATTACACATTGTTTCCATTCAAGGAATTATCTAATGCACCCTTGAATGCCTCAATTGAACCTTTCTCCATCACGCTTCCAGGTAGTGCATTCCAGACCCAAACTGTTTGCTGTATGAAAAAGTTTCTTTTCATATCATGTTTGCTTCTTTTGCAAAATATCTTAAACAGTGCCTTCTCATTCTTGACTCTTTTACAAGGGGGAACAGTTTTGCCCTATATACTCAGTCCACCCTTCTTTGATTTTGAACATCCCCTTAAATCTCCTTTTAGCCTTCTTCGCTCCAAAGAAAACACCAACATCTCTAAACTAACCTCATAACTGAAGTTTGTCATTCTTGAAACCATTCATGTAAACCTCTTCTGCACTCTCTCCAAAGCATTCACATCCTTCCAATAGTATGATACCCAGGTCTGTACGCAATATTCCAACTGAGGTGTAATAAGTATTTAGTATAAGTTCAGCATAACTTCCTTGATCTTATACTCTATGCCCCTATTAATAAAGCCCAAAATACTAAATAGTTTATTAAATGCTCTCTCCACCTGTCCTGCTACCCCCAATGAAGTATGCACATCTCTCAATTCCTGCATGCTTTAAAAATTTTACCCCCTATTTTATACTGTCCTGACATTGATACTTCCAAATAGTTAGATGTGTTAAAAAAAATCGATAGATTGTTCTTGATACATTTACCTTTCAAGGCCGTCATATGATACAGTTTCAATGTAGTCATAACGGCTGTCAGCCCAATAAACTCTTTTTGTAATGATGTCCAGTGTTATTCCAGCAGGCCATCCTAGTTTTGTCTTGACTAGTTCAAAGCGATGTGTTCCATCCATAAAGGAACGTTCTAGTTTAGGTTCTCCTGAAATGTCATTCCAGTCAGAGAAGAATAAATAGCTGGAAAAAAAGTGATAGTTCTTTTTGTTAGTTTTAATGGAAAGCCATAGACACAACAATTCAAATGCTTTACCATTCAGTACAACGAATAATTGCAATTAGACCTTCCGCCCCTCCTCAGAGTTCCTCCCTTGCCCACTCTGCAAAGCTCACCCTTTCCTCCCACCCCCTTGTAGAGCTCCCTGCATTGCTTCCCCTTGTCATAGCCCTACCCCACTCAGGTCCCATTCCCTTGGCACTGCTCCTATCACTGTTATGGTATCCGGTGGGCAGCGTCAGGCTACCTGGTGGGCAGTGCCAGGATGCCAGGTGGGCACTGCCAGGCCATGACTGCCCCATGGGCACTGTCCAGCCATGCCCCTGACCAGCCGGAGGCTTCAATGTCCTTTGTAGCTCCTGTTATAGCCATCACGTCCCTGTTAGTGGAATATGGTTTACAGCGTAAGATCAGCTCAGACCCTACACAAAAGCTTCATGCGCCATCCTCCCAGCTCATGCCCACCATGTTCAAAAGATACTTGCACTGTTAAATTCCAGCCTAAATTTATTTTGTAGTTAGCTTAAAAGAAAAATCCTATAGCTTTTGAAAGTAATAGTGAAACTAGAAGTGAAGTGTCAGTTATGTGTAGCAACATAGATCAGCGAGTTCTAGAAATGGAACGGCACGATAGCATAGTGGTTAGCACTGCTGCCTCACAGTGCCAGGAACCCAGGTTTGATTCCCGGCTTGGGTCACAGTCTGTGTGGAGTTTGCATGTTGTCCCTGTGTCTGCATGGGTTTCCTCCGGTTTCCTCCCACAGTCCAAAAGACGTGCTGTTTAGGTGCATTGGCCATGTTAAATTCCCCTCAGCGTAGCGTAACAGGCACAGGAGTGTGGTGACCAGGAGATTTTCATAGTAATTTCATTTCAGTGTTAATGTAAGCCAATTTGTGACACTAATAAATAAACTTTAAACGTGCAAGTTATGGCACAACATAGTCTCCAGACTTTGCTAGTTAGCTTGTGCATAGTGAGTGTCATGAACATGCTGTTAATTTTTCCAGCCACTCAAAATGCGTACTTGATGACAAGAAGCAAACATTAATCTATGAAATTGTAGACCATAATGTGGATCGATCTTTGCCACGTGCTATAAATCTTACTATTACCAGATTAAGTTTCATTTTTTATTTAGAAAAACATTATCAGATCAACATCGAAAAAATAAAGATATATCTGCTTTGAATAATACCACACAATATTTTGCATCCAGCAGTTTAACATTGCCACCTTTGCCAGACCAGTTCTTCCTCAGTATTGTACGAAAAGTATTAATCTCAGTCAAGCGCTCAAGTTCCTGGAGCAGGAATTTGCACCAAGCAGATTAAATCAAAACTATTCCCTTGAAACTTACAGATGTAGATTTATATGTGCCCTGCTTTCATTTGGAATAGCAATTTTAACATTAAATACAGTTCAATTTCAGCAGCACTCTTTGAAAGCATACAGATTCAGAGCTCAGAAAGCCAGAATTTAGCCTTTACCTTCATTAAATTGATACAAACGTTTACCATCCTCACAACAGAGGCTGTGATATTGAAAGCAAACCACACTAAGTGCAACACATATAATCACTTTCCAAAGTCAAAGAAATAACATGATTTGTTTTATTACAAAAAGCAATTCTTTCAGCGCTTACCCTACAGTGGGGTCAACAGCAATGCCTCGGGGGCTTCCCAGGTTTTCTGAGATTAATGTTATGCGATTACTTCCATTCAGATCGACTACTTCAATTCGGTTAATGCTGGTCTCCACCACATATAACTTATTGTTTACCCAATCCACAGCTATGTTCTCAGGAGTATCGATGGAAACATTTAAAATTTGTTGGACCCTGGTGCCGCTGTGATCCACAGAGAACAGCTAATAAAGACAAGAAAGCGAAGTAAAATAGTCTGAAATATTTTCATTCGTCTTTGGAATTGTTTTGATCCAATTGTAAAATTTTGCTTTAAATGTGAAGGTGCAATACAGAATGTATGCTATACTATAGATTACATAATACTTATGCAATATATATGGACGGAGACAACAAGTGAGCAAGAGCGAGAGAGAGAAAGGGGAGTCTGTTTGGATGCTGTAATGCAGAGTTATTTCTTGCTAGCAGTTTAGATTAAATAGTCAAACCATACAATCTCATTGGGTTTGGAAAGTAGGGATAGTGGGGGTTTAAAGGGTATAGCAGGCCTTTCACCAGTTGGTCCCAAGGTTACTGGGGATCTGGATTGAGTGATGTATCCCTAGGGGATTTTCACAGTTAATTCATTGCAGTGTTAATGTAAGTCTACTGTAAAAGTTTATTCATTAGTCACAAGCAAGGCTTACATTACACTGCAATGAAGTTACTTTGAAATTTCCCTAGTCGCCACGCTGCGGGGTCTGTTTGGGTAAATGTCCCCAGCCGGCATGCCTTTAAGACTGTGGAAAGAAATCGGAGCACCGGATGAAACCCATCAGACACGGGAAGAACATGCAGACTCCGCACCGACAGTGACCCAAGCCAGGTATCAAATCCAGATCCTTGGTGTTGTGAAGCAGCAGTGTTAACCACTGTGCCACCGTGCTGCTGTTTAAAACTTTATAATCTTTATAGATTTTGGTGCTTTCACATTTCAACAGTTGCCAACTATGCACTTCCTCCTCTGATTGTTAACTATTTTGGTTGCTTTGGCCACTTTTGCTCTTGAAGAATTTATCTTCCTGCACCACGACTGAGAATCTAACAAGTGGGGAAAGGCTCGTTTACTACCATAGTGGCAGAAAAATAAATAAGAGGTTGGGTTGGGTTTAGGAATGATAAGGATAGTTGCCTTTATTCAAGCTTGAATTTTTCAGTGATTCGCAACTTGAATAAAGGCAACTATCCTTATGATAGTTATGAACGGAGATTATGCAGTGATGGTGAATTCCGTGTGAGACAATGCAGTTCATTTGGAATGTAGAAAGTTTAATCACGTAAGCGTTACCAGATTAGCAAGTAGGTTATCAGCAGTAAAATACCTTTGGGAAATTAGAACTTAGAAACACAATATGCATGGTGTTAAAGAACTTTCAACACAAGTTCATCTTTCGCAGGTTATTGATTCAGTGCTTAGTTTCGGGAACCTTGCCTACCTTATTCTGAATGGTATCTGTCCAAAAGATCATGCCAAGATAGTAGTGGAAATCCACACCAACAGCAATGCCACGATTGCGAGACTGCACAAGAATCCGTACATTCCTTCCATGAACATCACCAATCAGCAAATCGCGACCATTTGAGAAGATAATGGATGGAATTCCAGCTGAAGGCAGGAAATTCTTTTACATTAAGTGTCCAAAAATATTTTTCAACTATGTTAATCCAAATTTAGAAATCCTTGCCTACCTGTTTTTGCAATTATAACACAGATGCTACAATATGTCCATTTTGAAAAGTATCTACTTAACTGTGCACTGACTTTATAATAGTTTGAAAAAAAACCCTAAAAGTGATATTATTTCTCAAATTACTGTTGTGTTGATTCATTTCAAGAGTTTGGTTCAACTGAATGCACAACTCAATTGTCTGTTCATACTTTTTCATCTTGTTTGTGTTTTTACAGCTAATCAAAGGATTTCAGAGTCTCCAAGAATAACATTTTCATAAACGAGGACTTTTAAAGTTTTGTATTGTACTTCTTCTCATATAAATTTACCGTTTCCTAATAATCATCTGCAGATTTTATCAAACCTGCTGAAATGCTGTAGAACACAAACAGCTTCATATGAGCATTGTGCATAATTCAGTAAACTGATAGTCAGGAACAGTAACAGTTGTTGCCAATATACAAACAAAATGAAGCATCTGACTTTAGCATGGGGTAGAGATGCCAGCGTTGGACTGGGGTAAGCTCAGTAAGAAGTCTGACAACACCAATTTTAAATTCAACCGATTTATTTGATAGTAAACTTGCTAGCTTTTGGCGTTTGTGCCTTCGTCAGGCGAATGAGGTGTTCTGGTCTCTAAAAGCACACATATTGGATATGGGGCCAGACACTGGATCCCGTCTAATGTGGGGCAACTGTTCCTCCCGCAGCAGAAGTCGATGGCTCAGGAGAACAACAGGCAGGTGAATTGGTCAGCCCTATAGCCCCTTTAGAGCAAGAACCAGTATCCCTCAGCAGATGTCAAGCACAAAGAACCTGGTAGATTGGGACAATAGGGAGGAGGGGATCAGATGGAGTTGCCAGAGGTTATGCATAGCCATGCATGGATAATGAGGGGTCTGTCGCAGCCATGAGTGCTACCATGTCTCAGGCATGGAAGTGCATAGCCACTTCCATCAACTGTTTGGTGATCGTCATGGAATATCAGATCCAAACAGCCCAGCTTTTCATTCTTATTATATTGACAAGCTGAACATCTTTGGCTGGAATTCACCCACAGCTGCGATTCTCTGGTTCCATTGCTGGGAACAGAGATTTAGCTGAGCGCCGAAGGCTCCATTCTGGCTGGCAGTGGTAGCAGGCCATGCAATACCTGAGAATTCCAGCCTTAGTTTCTCTTCAAAATGTCAAACAGAAATATCCACCAATCAAGACTTCCACTGGATTTTGTTTAATATTGATTAATCAAATAAGATGAGACTTTACAAACATTTTGTCCATTCATTCCAAAGTTTAGCACAGTTAACTTATGCTGTCATTCCAGTCCAGTACTGTGTGAGTGCTGCACTGTCGGAGGTGTCCTTTTTTAAACAATACATTAAGTCAGTTTCAGAACTAAATAATTTGGCACTATTTGATGATCAGCAAGGGAGTCCTGATGGTGTCCTTCATTGGTTATGAAAGGTGCTAAATAAAAGCAAGTTTATTTGTTTTCCTAATTGACACCTAAAGGAACAAATAAGAAGCTGATGCTCAAAACTTACAAGAGGCGTTTGCTCGGCAGTGCTTATGGTGTTCTAGGACATAGCCCTGCACACAGGAACACGCATGACTTCCAACTCGGTCTTCACATAGCTGGTCACAAGCTCCCCAGATATTACATTCATTAAAGTCTAAATCAAAAGAGGACAGAGAGGGATTGATTTTTTAACATATGTATTTTGTTCATTCCCTATCACAATTGCACTGGGAGAAATGATAGGAGGATCATGAATTAGATCAGGAGCTTGATTACTGAGTTGTGATCAGCCCAGTAGGGATCTCTGTGAGATACTGCCACTCCAAACAAGGACAGCAATGTAACAGAAAGTGTGCAGGGAGGAAATTCCCAGGTTGGCTGATTCTTTGGACCTGTCCTTGGAAAAGGGTGCAAGAGAGAATGGCAAGTGCGAGCCAGCTTATTAAACAACTGTCCATCTAAAACAGAAAAACTCAGTTTTGTGTTGTACCTGAATCTCCCAAAAGTGTATAAAAAACATATCTCCTTTATCCAACTATAAATGGGACTGATGGGTCTTGTAGTATTTCTTCAGCATCATCCCACTCATATCCATAAGACTATAGACCATAAGATGTAGGAGCAGAAGAAGGCCATTTAGTCCATCTGCTCCACCATTCAATGAGATCATGACCGATCTAATATGATCATTCTCAACTCCACTTCACCCCCCTCCCGATAACTCTTGATTCCCTTATTGATTAAAAATCTGTCTACCTCAACCTTGAACATACTTAATGATCCAATACTTACTGTCCTCTGGGATAAAGAATTCCCCAGATTCACTACACTCTGAGGGAAGAAATTCCTCCTCATCTCCGTTTTAAATGGATGACCCCTTACTCTGGGATTATGCCTCTGGTCCTAACATCTCCCACAAGGGGGAACATTCTCTACTCATTTACCCTGTCATGCCTCCTGAAAATTCTACATTTCAATAAGGTCACCTCTCATTCTTCTAAATTCCAATGAGTTCAGGCCAATCTACTCATCCTCTCCTCATAAGAAAATCTCTTCATCCCTGAGGTCAACTTTTCCAGACTGCCTCCAATGCGGACATATCTTTTCTTAAATAAGGGGACCAAAACGGTTCACAGCATTCCAGTGTTGTCTAACTAGTGCCTTGTATAGCTTTAGCAAGACTTCTCAATTTTATACTCAATTCCCTTTGAAATAAAGGTCAATATTCCATTTGCCTTTCCTATTCCTGCTGTATTTGTATGCTAGGTTTTTGGGATTTATGCATGGGGACCCCCAATCCCTTTGTGCTGCAGTTTTCTGTAATCTTTCTCCATTTAAATATTATTCAGCTCCTTTATATGTCCTATCAAAGTGCATAACTTCACATTTTCCGACATTATATTTCATCTGCCAAGGTTGTGCCTACTGACTTAATCTGCCTATATGCCTCTAAAGACTTTCACCACCTGCTTATCTAGCTCTGCCACATTTTGCAAGCTTCCCCTATGTCTTAGCCACAAAATATGCTCCACACTAGATAGTCACTCAAGTTTGTGCAATTGAAGTAATCATCAGCTGATTCTGCAAGATCAGCATTAAGAATTTCTGCCAGTTACATCAGATTTTAAGCCCATAGGTTCTAAAAACCTATATATTTGAAATTTAATTATCCTCGCATTCTACCATATACAATATCAACAACATCAGACAGAACTATACAAAAAAAAACTATTATCCTTGCAGGACTCACCAAAACAAGTACGCCCATCAGTGCTCACGACAAATCCTGATGGACAATAACAGACCCCACCTGATGGGGAAGCATGACAGCGATATTCACAGCTTAAAGCAGCACAGTTAGTTACACCTAGAAGAAAATAAAGACTTGTGATTTAGGGGAGAATTTGAATAACAAAATAAAGTAACTTTGCTAACTTTATAATTAACTGGTTGGATTGCCTCCTGCAATGAAACTTTAGAAATTATTATCTGTGATCTTGCAATTAATTTGTAAACTGAACATCTGACACTTGTGATGAACATTGAACTTTATAAGGTGTCAATGTTTTAAAATGTCTCCTGTAATTTAAGGTGAAGTACAATGTTCTGGATAGGAGATGAGTTGGTGGGCATACTAAATTCTCCCTCAGAATAGTGCTGGAGCATGGTGACTGGTGGTTTTCACAGTAACTTCATTGCAGTGTTAATGTAAGGCTATTTGTGAGACTAATAAATAAACTTAAAACTAGGTGGTGAATATATTGAACATCTATGTGGAGACAGGACCGTGTGATCTGATTGTGGTAGAAAAATTGAAACCTATTAAAAATCAGGTGACAGTTTCTTGACAGGAAAAGAGACAGGGATAAGTTAATTTACAGGTAAGTTGGAAGGAACTAATCTTTAATGTAACATATCAGTCAGAACTGTGATATAAAGTAAAAACATTTCATGAGCGTATTTTGGTTGCATTAATTAGTTAATGCGAAACATGCCTTTTTTCTTTAGTACGATGTACTATTTGCCTATTAAGAAATGTATGGTCTATGTTAATTTTAGATTGTTTCTTATAGTAAAAATCTTAAACATGAAATCTTGCCCAAAAATGGTACAGTGTTGTTTCCAGCGAGAAAATAGGCATGTTTCTCTCAAGATCTTATGACACTCTGCTTAAAAAATCAAGGGAGTGTGTTTCACACCATTATGCAGCGGGTTGGGACTGCAAACAAAGCCCAGCTGCACATAATAGAAATAAACCTCTCTCCAGCCCACTTTGGAGGTCTCAAGGACTCCCCTACCCAACCCCTGATTGAAGTCTTAGAATCATAGAATACCTACAGTGCAGAAGGAGGCCATTTGGCCTATCGAGTCTGCACTGACTCTGAAAGAGTCAGCCTATTCCTATTCCTATTAGGCTACCATCCAGGTGATAAGGACAAAAATTCCTCTATCTTCAAACTACTCACTGCAGTTGCTGCCTGCTGTTGTGTTTGTTTCATCTTCACCAAAGGAACAGTCTTGGATATGATCACATAGTTTGTTGATAGGGATACAGTGGCGGGAAGTCGGACAAGTCCATTCTCCTGGCAAACAATCTTTCTGTTCACTCCTTTCTGGTCAGAAAATGGAAATAGAAATATATTTTTAAAATCCATAGGAGCATTGGTTGAAGCAAATCTTTGAGCTTTCTAAAAATATATTTCAGAAAGTAAGCAAAACCTGAAAACTGGAACACAAATGTAATGAAAATAATGATATTATCATCCTATATCCCTAAATAGGAAATATGGAGATATATTAATATATTTATTATGCTAATATACATTCAATATTCAATTCATTTGCATCATAAATTGTCAATACAATCCGTTGATAAATTGCAGATCATCTGCATTATAACCTTTTGTCAAGATCTTTTGCTAATTGCAAGTCCTTTTAGTGTCTCCCAGCACCGGATTTCTGGTGGGACAAGCTTCATACCAGAAATTGGTGGGGAAGTGCAGAAATTAGTTAAATATTAATTTCAGTATTATTTAAATGAGATTGGCAGGCTTGGGACAATGCCAAGAAGACAAAGCCAGTGGGATCTGATGGAGGTGATCAGTGGGGATGAGGGGGGGGCAGGAGGGGTCACCCTTTGTTTCACAGACAGGGCTAGTGAGAGCAGCGATCCGGGAGGAAGGGGTGGGGGGGCAGCCTGCTGGAGCTGTTGAGATGGAAGAGGGGGCTGGAGAGGAAATGATAGTGGGGGGGTGGATTTGGGGGACAGCGATCGGGCCATGGGGTACAGAAGGCCAATATTGCAAAAGTCACCAGGCTGGCCAGTAATTAAGCTGGCTAGCAGTGCAGGGCCACTGCACATGTGCCGATCTCGCCACTGGCAGGTCAGTGCATGCGCAATGGCTTCCTCAGCGCCATGCTGCCAACCTTTCCAGTGGGAATAGGCCCTGTCCACTGATTTATAATGATATACATGATAGTGACGTCTGCAATGTGGGAGACTCTTCTCCGAATTCCCACTGACAAAACCAGTATGAATGACTCCAGTTTTCACACAAATTTGACACATAGATTTATTTTGGGAGAATTCTGGCCAATGACCCCTCTCTTGGGGTTTTATGAACCTTAGTTCATCATTTTGCAATTTTTATTGGTCAATTTTCGCAACAATGTTTAGATTTTCTACACTGTACTTCAGCAAGTTTGCCAATCTTCCAACATTATAGGCAAGTAATCCTACATTTAGACTCAATCAGGCCCTACCCCCCTCCAACCTCCTACTCTTTTTCCTTCCTTCTTTTCTTACCTCATTCCTTTCTTCCATTTCATTTCCTGCTCCTCCACTCCTTCCTTCCAATCCTTCCAACTCCCCCATTCCTCTTCCTCTCTTGTTGCCCCTTCCATCCTTTCCTCCCATCATCCCTTTCAATCCCTACACCTCCTTCCCTGCTCTAATGTTTGACAACTTTTTCTTCTTCTCTCCTACTTCTTTCTCCTCCCCTCCTCAAGCTGAGCCCATTAAATTCACTTCACTTAAAAAACTGTGCCTCAGATTGATTTACGAGTGTTTGATTTAACATGCATTATAAATATCAATGCCACTTGTTATCCGTACGTTGACACTGTTAATTCTAATTATTATTTTTAATTTAAATTTTAGAAACAAACAAACCTATTTAGAGGAAGCAGATAGGTAGTGAGATTGGGAGGATAAGGAAGCAGAAAAATATCAGCCATGGTTGACTGGCGGAGCAGATTTGATGGACCGAGTGGTGACTTCTGCTCCTACATCTTGTGGAAGTGGTTAAAACTGAAGGATTTCTCTGGTCTTTCAATACACATTCTTTGAAGAGTGAGGGAGTTCTAATGTAAAGCCATGAATCTGAAACATCAGTCTGTGTTTATCTGCCAGTTTTGGGGGCACCAAAGACTGAAATAAATCTGGGTCTTGAGTGAACACTAGCTGGCAGGAGTACTGGCAGCCTTTGACTTTACCATCCTATTAAGGACAGCAGGTGGGATTCGATGTTGCCCACCTCAAAGGCTAAGATGGGCCTTGTTGAGACATCTAGGAGGCAAGTAGGGGTAAAGTTAGATAATAATCAGAGATTCCAGGCAGATTTAGAGCCTTCTCGGGACAGAGTCTCCAGTTCTGATGGTCCCCTAGACCATCGCAGAGAGTCTGCTTCCATTGAGCTGTAGCTTCTACATGTAGAAGACGCTGGACAGGTCTTCTCATTTCTCAATTGGCTGCCCATCTCTGTGATGCAGTGGCCAATCCCAATCTCTGCCTGACATTGGAAACATTCTCTGCAGTGTGGGTGTCTCATCCTGCTGCTGCTTGTTGCTATTTCCCTGGCATTTCCCCCCACAGCACCCCCCCACTCTACCCCACCAAGCCCAGGCTCCAAACCTGCCACCTCAGGACTCTGCCCATTGTGCTTCCCTCTCTCTACCTGTCTTGCCTGATCTGCTGAACATTCCCAGCAACTTTTGTGGTTGGATTTTCAAAAGTACAATCCTGAAGAACTACATTATTTGCCGTAAAGATTCCTCCTGATCCTATGGATAGAATCTTAACAAAACTGACCCATCCACTAATTCAAAGTTTGCATACTTAATGACTTTCCAAGAGCTGCTTGCTAGTAACTCCCTCCCCCCCGGCCCCCTTCACTGGCAAACTTCACCAGTCAAATCCAGAGGTGGGTGGGAGCATGTCTAGTTGCTGATCCAATGTCACTCTTTAGAATTTAATTGATTTAACCCCAATCGTGAACCCATCTCTCCTATAATACTTCTCAAGAACTCCATGAGAGCAACATTAACACTGTCAACCAAATGAACTGAAAGATAATTCATCGTGCTGGCACAATGCAAATTGCTCAAACTACAGTTCAAGGTTACATGAATGAATGTTAACTTCTATAATCCTCCTTCCACAGTATACAATCTCATTCATTTAAACTTTTATACACTCACTGACTGCCCACACTCTTACCACATCCTCTTTCATCAGCATTGTCTCCACAGTCATCATCTCCATCACAGAGCCAATTTTGATGAATGCAGTGACCACTGGGACAGGTAAAATAATTTCCTGTGCAGGCTGGATAAACTGTAAATCACAAGAAAGTATCACCATTTAATCATTAGAAATGATCATATCTTAGATATTAAAAATATTGTCCCAACAGTGTGTTAGAATGTATTTTTTTTAGATCAAAACAGAATTTACTGAACATTACACTCATTTTTTGGTCTTTACCCATCCAAAACTAACTAAAAATAACTTTAAACCAGTATGCTTGATCCTTAAAATTCATGCAACAATTCAATATTCATTATTCAAATGACCTACAAATTTACATTGCAGGGAATGACTTTTACCATTCATACAAAATGATTCTGAATCGGTATGGGTAGGAAAGATACTGACATACATTGTTATGCCAGTTTCTTTTGTTGCAGACTTTTGTTGGCCACGTACACCTCCCACAAAGAAAGATGGAGACAGGGAAGAGAGTTTCAATCCAGCTTGCTTCCATACATTTCTCCAGAATTGGTTATGAAGCATTAGATACATGTCATATATCTTTTGCTTGACTGTGGGTTGTGAAAATATTCAGCCTTCTCAAAAAAAATTTAAATAAGGTTTTAATGTGCATGGAGCCACAAAATAAAGTGACCCCAAATTTGATGCCAATTGCCAAAATATTTTATTCATTATCAGGATGTAGATATCAGTGGCTACATCCAGCATTTATTGCCCATCTCATTCATTGACCTTGAGAAGCTGATGATGAGCTGTCTTCTTGAATTACTGCAGTTGTGCAGCATAAGTACACAATAATGCAGTTAAGTAATTAAGGGGTTTAAAGACTTTTATCCAGTTACAATGAGGAAACAACAACATATTTCCAAGTCAAAATAGGTGTAACTTGGAAGGAACTTGTTCCTATGTGCCTGCTGCCCTTCCCTTTCCAGCTGGTATAGGCCTTGAATTTGGAAGGTGTTGTTGTCGCAAGTTTGACGAGTTGTTGCAGGTCATCGAGTAGTCGGCACTCACTGCTGCCACTGAGGGCCAATAACGGAAGGAGTGAATGCTTAAAGTAGTGCAAAACATACCAGTTAAATGGGCTGCTCTGATATATCATTATTATGCATCTTATAATGGAAATAAGGTCATTGATGAAGCAGTTGAATATGGTTAGGCCAAGGACACCGCCCTAAGGAACATTTGAAACAATATCCTGCAGCTGAACTAATTAGTCTTGAACAACCGAAAGCATCCTCCTGTTTTGAATTTAGCATAATTAAAGCATCTGGGACCAAGGTTGATACCAGATGGTTTAGCCTGTGCTCTTACTGAACTTTTCTGTAGTAGCTTGATGCAAGTGTGTTGCTTGCTAGGGTAATTAAAGTGTTACATAACATAATGGAGGATGTCCTCATTATGAAGATGGGATTTAACCTCCACAAGGGTTATGTAGTTGTCACTCCACCCAATATTGACAAAAAGGGACCCAGCAGCAAAAGTTGAGGTGAGGTCACATATGTTTTTCGCTCACGTTCATTCTCTCATCATCTTCGCAAGCAAAGCCTGGCAGATATGTTCTTCAGAACTTGGCCAGTTTGGTCAGTGGTGGATGTACCAATTCATTCTTGGTAATAGACATTGAAGAACTTCACCCAGAGCACATTTTGCACGCCTGCCACCCTCAATGTTTCTTTCTTTTTATTTATTCCTTCATGAAATGAAGACATCATTGGCAAGACTAGCATTTGTTGGTCATCCCTAATTACACCTGAGAAGGTGATAGTGAGATGCCTGCTTGAACTGCTGCAGTCCATCTGGTGTAGGTACAACTAAAATGCTGTTAGAAAGAGTTTTAGGATTTTGACCCAGTGATAGTGAAGGAATGCAACGTAATTCGAAGTCAGCATGGTGTGTGGCTTGGAGGAGCACTTGCAGGTGGTGTTGCTCCCATGTGTCTTCTGTCCTTGTCCTTCTAGAAGGCAGAGGTCACAGATTTGAAAGATGCTGTCGAAGGAATTTTGGTGAGTTTCTGCAGTGCACCTTGTAGATGGTACAGACTGCTTCCTATATGCATTCCTGGATGAGGGAGTAAATGTTTGTGGATAGGCTGCTAATCAAGCAAGCTGCATTTTCTTGGATGATGTCAAGCTGCGTGCATCCAGCAGTGGAATGACTTGTGCTTTGTAGATGAAGGATAGACTTTGGGAATTAAGGAGATGAATTACTCTCCACAGAATTCCCAGGTTCTGACCTGCTCTTCTAGCCATATACTTATATGATTGATACAGTCCAGTATCTGGTCAATGGTAAATCAGGATGTTGATAGTAGGGGATTCAGCAAGGGAAATGCTGTTGTATGTCAAAGGGAGATGGTTAGACACTCCATTGTTGGAGGTGGTCATTGCCTTGTGCTTCTGTAACATGAATGTTACTTGCCACTTATCAGTCCAAGTCGAAATGTTGTTAGGCAGTGTTAAACATGGACGGGCCACTAATTCATCAGCTTCCAGAGAGTAGTATGTTGTAATCAGCAGGTTTCCTTGCCCATGTTTAACATAATGTCACAAGACTTCAGGGACCCAGAGTCAACTTGAAAATTCCCAGGATCATCTCAACTATGTACCATAGTTATAGGTAAGCTAATGGAGAGGATCCTTAGGGACAGGATGTATGAGCATCTGGAGCGCTGCGATCTGATCAGGGATACGCAGCATGGCTTCGTCAAGGGGAAGTCTTGTCTTACGAATCTAGTGGAATTTTTTGAAGAAGTGACAAAAACAGTGATGAAGGACAGGCTGTTGATGTCGTCTACATGGATTTCAGTAAGGCGTTTGACAAGGTTCCTCATGGTAGACTGATAGAGAAGGTGAAGGCGCATGGGATACAGGGTCGGGTATGTAGATGGGTCGAGAACTGGCTCGGGAGGAGGCGACAGAGGGTAGTAGTGGAAGGCTCTTTTTCCGGCTGGAAGCCTGTCACTAGTGGAGTGCCACAAGGCTCAGTACTAGGTCCTCTTCTATTTGTGGTCTACATAAACGACTTGGAAGTAGGGGGAGGGGGTGAGATCAGCAAATTTGCTGATGACACCAAGATGCTTGGATTGGCGGGTACAGAAGAGCAGTGTCAGGCAATACAACAGGACATAGACAGGTTGGTAGATTGGACAGATAGATGGCAAATGGAATTTAATCCAGAAAAATGCGAGGTGATGCATTTTGGCCAGAAAAATGTAGAAGAGAATTATAGGATAAAAGGTAAAACTATAAGGAGCATAGAGACGCAGAGAGACTTGGGGGTGCAGGTTCACAAGTCTCTGAAGGTGTCCTCACAGGTGGAGAAGGTGACAAAGGCGGCGTATAGTATGTTAGCTTTCATAGAAAAGGGTATAGAATATAAGAGTAGGAGTTTGATGTTGCAGTTGTATACAACTTTGGTTAGGCCTCACTTGGAATACTGCGCCCAGTTCTGGTCTCCGTACTATAGGAAGGATGTGGAGTCCTTGGAGAGAGTGCAGAGGAGGTTTACCAGGATGCTGCCTGGTATGGAAGGACTGTCCTATGAGGAACGATTAGATAGACTGGGGTTTTTTTTCCTTGAAAGACGTCGGCTTAGAGGGGATCTCATAGAGGTGTATAAGATTATAAGGGGTATAAATAGAGTAAATGGAGGTAAACTTTTTCCACCTTTAGAAATGGATAGGACGAGGGGTCATGGCCATAGGTGAGGGGGGCTATGTATAGGACGAATATTAGAGGGCAGTTTTTCACACAAAGGGTAGTGGGGGTGTGGAATGCACTGCCGAGTAAGGTGGTGGGAGCAGGCATGCTGGGGCTGTTTAAGGGTCTCTTGGACAGCCACATGAGCGGTATGCAGATAGAGGGATATATGAGGACTGTTTAACTACGGCTTTTTTCCACAGGTAATTCGGTCCATAATTTGAGCACGCATTCGGCAGGTGGTGCGGGTACAGCTCTTGGATGTTGATTCATGGGTTGCCTGGTACCTCATGTCGTAAATGAGTGCTTTATGTGGACCATCTGAAGGGCACCATGACAGCTCAGAGGCTATCGATGTGGCTGTGCAGACACTTGGAATTGGGCCGGTGTCTGCGGGAGTTCGCGCGTTCTCCCCGTGGTTGCGTGGGTTTTCTCCGGGCACTCCGGTTTCCTCCCACAACCCAAAAATTCGCTCTTAGGCTGATGGGGAAACAAATTGTCCCTATGGTGAAAATTTTCCATATTAGGAATAATATATATATTATTATATAGGAATATTAAAATAGGATAATGTATTTGCTACTATATAGTATGACGGCGGCGCGGGCTCGTTGGGCCGAAGGGCCTATTTCCCGTGCTGTGTTGCTTTAAAAAAAAATGTACCACTGTGCCAGTAACTCTAGTGACTGTAATAGAGGAGGCCCAGGCATTTCTGTAAGGTACGATTCTGTGAATATGACTATATCAGCTTTGACTAATCAAGGAATATCTTTCCCAACCTTGGCACAAGTCCTCAAAGGTTACTGAAGAGGACTTTGCAGGATCAACTCAGCAGGACGTGTATTTGCATCTGGGACCAAGGTTGATACCAGATGGTCCAGCCTATGCTCTTACTGAACTTTTCTGTAGTAGCTTGATGCAAGTGTGTTGCTTGCTAGGGTATTTCAATGACAGTTCCAAGTCAGCCATATTGCTGCAGATCTTTTTAACAACTGTTCCAATTCACCATTAATAACTCTAGCTTTTGATTTATTTAATTGTTTGAATTTTAATTCATTTATTCAGAGCAGTATGCCAGCTCTGTGGATTATTACTCCAGCTTCATAATCACTATTCTACCACTCCCATAATACAGGATTACCCCATAACAAAGATGTTTACATAACAATTGACACTACAGAGGTTGCTATTCTAAGGCTTAACACTGGAGGGACAGAAAAGCAGTATCTGTTTGCATTCTTATGTACTTGAATTAGCAATGCCTAGTGCTCTAAGGTTCAATTTCCCAAGATTAATGTTGCTCAACTTAATAACACTAAATTCATATGAAAAAATATATATTCTGATCTGCAAAGAAGTCTCAACAAATATCATATTTAAACAGAATATGAAACATGACACAGATCAGGCTTCAAACTCATTCCTATGCTTGCTGCAGCATCTCAGTATGTTAGTCTTGCAACTGCATTTTAAAAATGAGACACTGCTTCTCTGAGTTCAATTACAAGTTATCCAAATGTTGTAATTTTAGACCATCCAGTTAAAAATAGTAATTTTTTGACCCTTTCTAACTCTGTAACAAGTATGTAGCAAGTTGTGCCGAATACCTCTAATTTGCTTCGCACAGTAGGAAGTAATAAAATGACTATTCCAGAAAACAAACATTACCACATTTTTGCTCATCACTTCCATCGCCACAGTCGTTATCGTGATCACATACAAATATTTCTGGGATGCATTCTGCATTGGCACACTGAAACTGACCGCTGTTACATCTCTGTGCTGCAAAGGGTTGGAAAAGAGGTGAGGGAAAGGTTGGGCGTAAGAAAGGAAGAAAATAAATACAGCTTTTACATTCTTTTTCAAAATGTTCAGATTGTAAATTGTACAATTCTAATATCTATGGGTTGATAAATAAATGAATAACTCAGTAAAATTTCAAACTATTTGTCCTGGCAGGATTCAGACTATGCTGGGTTGGTCAGGCTATGTGGGCAGACATAATTTACCCATACGTCCTGTACTGTGAATGCAAATGATCAACTGAGTTGCCACTCCTGAAAACTGTCCGGTAACCCCAATTTGACCGAGGTCAACTGACATTTCCATTCGCCCGTTTCAATTCCATGGCAGGCGGGATACAGAATTCCGGCGATTAGCTCTATTCTCTCCCCATAGATGCTGTCAGACCTGCTGGGATTTTTGAGCATTTTCTGTTTTTGTTTCAGATTCCATCTTCCACAGTATTTATCTTTATCTATGCTGGAAACGTGTACATATATGAGGCTGTCAGTTGAAAACAGGATCCATAGTTAAGTAACTCACTAACTCGCATTATCTCACATCTTTGTCACGAGTGAAGAATGATAATTCTGGTGACGTGCCAAATTTAAAAAAAGTGAGAGAAAACTGAAAAAAAATGCTTTTGTATCAAGAATTTACTCCAATATTTATGAGGGGTAAACATTTGAATAGCTTCTGTCCTATTCTATTACTTTCAGGCATAA
This sequence comes from Sphyrna mokarran, assembly GCA_024679065.1. Taxonomy (NCBI): domain Eukaryota; kingdom Metazoa; phylum Chordata; class Chondrichthyes; order Carcharhiniformes; family Carcharhinidae; genus Sphyrna; species Sphyrna mokarran. The sequence continues at coordinate 58,937,081 of JAGIQG010000011.1, forward strand.
TTTTCTGCCACCTTTAGCAACTCAGAACTTTGTTTAAAGCTTCAACACAGCATTGGGAGACAGCCAACAATGACAGTGAGACTATTAAGCTTCAGAAATGAAGCTCATGGATATTCTTCTCCCTTCCCTATTGGAATAGTGCAAATGTTCACCCAGATAGAATAGCTAAAGCCCCTAAAATCAGGTGACGAGTAATAAAAATCACAGCTTTTGCACATTCATGTTTTGAAAGGAGGTGTTAACGTCAAACGTTTGCTGCTGGATTCACCATTTTAACATTCCTTTTTCTGTGAGCTTATGGAATGCAATACAAGAGGTAGTTATTGAGGCAGAGACTATGGTGGGGGGAGGGGTGGAATTTTTCCATTCCACCTGCTATGAGAATATTAGTAGGCATGGGGGATAGGATGGAGGGGAGGCAGACCATGCAAAGGTCCATTGACTGTGGGTGGGATTTTCCAGTTTTGGGGCAAGCGTGGCTGGAAAATCCTACCCTATGTCAAAATTGAAGAATTGGTTAGGAAAGTCTTTAAGGGAACAGAAGAGATACAGGAACAGAGAGTGCTCTTCAGTTTGGGGCTATTATTTATGTGGCGGTTAAATTGTATGGACTGGTTAAGCCAAATGTCTCTTTGTTTGAAAGTCCATATCACAATAGCTTAATTCTTTTTGAACACATTGGTATGTTATTTATGTGTGATTACATAATGACAGAAATAATGCATAACTTCTCTGCATTCACAAATTGAGTACCAAATGCCTGAGCATAAACCTAATGAAATGCAACAGCCTTTAATTATAGAAACCACCCAATTTTTATTTCTATTGATCCATCCTGTGATAACCACTACTCTATCAGTCTCCATGAGTAGATGGAAAATTCTTCTTATCATGTTTGTTGCGGCACTCATTTATTTACTTTTTCAAACTGGCAGAGAACATATTAAATTGTTTCAGATATAGTCTGTGTTTCAGTATGTCTGCATATCATTGTCTTCAACAGGTGATTTGTTACAGCCAGGCAGTTAAGATCTAAATATCAGGAAAGCAGAACATACTGCAATTGCTTTCATCTGTTCCATCCCTGCAGTTCAGTACTCCATCACAATGCTGGCTCAAGTTGTAACAGGCTCCATTTGAGCACTCCATCTGGGTGCAAATAGGATAATCTAAAGGAAAAGGAGAAGAACAAATGACTAATTCACAACACTTTCAGAAGTTAACAGGCCACATATATAGCACGTGCATCGAGAATGCACATTTTAGTGCAAAAATGAAGATTCAAAATGATCCAAACATCTGAAGACTCCTGCAAGTTACAGATTTGTTTTAGTCTTTAAAGATTTTTCTGACCTGTAACAGTTGCCTTCACCCTGTGAATTTTCCATCCATACAAAGAGTCATAAAATCAAAAGGATTTCATGACTCTTCGATGGAGGCTATTCAATGCTTAACATGTGGCCACTTTGCACTCATAGAATCATAGAATGACTGTAATGCAGAACGAGACCATTTGGCTCATCGAGTCTGCACTGATCATAAAGCCAGGCCCCTGTCTCATAAACCCTCATATTTACCCTGCTAATCCCCTGACACTAAGGAACAATTTAGCATGGTCAATCAACCTAACCCACATATCTTTGGACTGTGGGAGAGAACTGGAGCACCTGGAGGAAACCCACACAGACATGGGGAGAATGTGCAATCACTACACAGACAGTGACTCAAGGCTGGAATTGAACCCGGGTCCCTGGTGCTGTGAGGCAGCAGTGCTAACCACTGTGCCACCCCATAACAAACTCCATAACAAACAAATTCCAATTTTAAATCTATTAGTTGCTGCAACCTTCCCCCTCAACTTTTATCTTTAAATGTTTTAAAGATGTACGCCTCATATACACTCATTCAGAAAAGGACATGATTTCATCCAATGGCACAAAATAATTGTAATAACCTCATTTGTCTTCTGCAATGGTTTTAAGCAACTATTTTATCAACTTTTACTTGACTTTGCATATTTTTATTGGACACGATCTTCATCCACACTGCTACCAACAGAATGTCAACCTTGCCATAAATTGCAGACTGCACAGGGTGGAGGCAACAATTTCCAGCAGTGCAGACCTGTCACCTGTTCTCAGATAAAATACTGCCAAATGTTGTGAGCCACACAACTGCCAGGCAATGACCATCTTTGACAAGAACCGTCTTCCCTTGACATTCAATGACATTAATATTATCTACATCCTGCGGTTAGCATTGATCAGAAATTGAACTGGATCAGCCTTAGGAATACTGTGGCTATAAGGGCAAGTCAGAAGTTGGGAATCCTGTGGGAAGTAACTCATCTCTTGACTCCCAGAGTCTTCCCACCATCAACATGGCACAAATCAGGAGTGTGATTAAATACTCTTCACATGCCTTAGTGAGTTCCAGCTAGTTCCAAACAGCACTCAAGAAGCTTGATATCATCTAGGGCAAAGCAACCCACTTGATTGGAACCCAACCAGCACCTTAAAGATTGACTCCCTCCATCACTGATGAATAGTGGGAAGTAGCATCTTCCAAACCAACAACCTCCATAACCTACCGCAGATGCATGAGAACACCACAATCTCCAAGCTACATGTCATATTGTTTTTCATTATCATTGGGTCAAAATCCTGGAACTCCCTTCCTAATAGCATCATGGGTGTACATACACCATATGGACTGTAGTGGTTCTAGAGACAGCTCATCAACACTTTCTCAATGGCAATTGGAAGTGGGCAATAAATCCTGGCCTAGTCAGTGATGCCCACATCCCTTGAAAGAATTTTTAAAAATATATTCCTGATTCTGAAGTGAGGAGCATCAGTATGGAATCAGGGAGGCCAAGCCCACAGTACCTGATGGGTGCACAGATTCTTCAAGTCCTATCTTTCCTTCTTTATGTAGCAAGCAAATTTTGTTGCAACAGACACTGTTCACAGTAGTTCACTGGACTGTCAATGTTGACCACCATACATAACTCCAGGTGAGCATCTTCACCTTAAATATATCCCGATGGGCACTATTCAATTCAACTAGGAGCAACTCTCTTTCTGATACAGGGTACTCTGAAATCTTGGATTTGGATCTGGAGCTCTGGTTCCCCCAAAGTATGGTACCATCTTCACAATTTAATTGATCTTTTCAACTATAATATGATTTTATCTCTTCAAAAACTGTGCCTCACTTTGGACTACAGAGAATGAATCAATACTGGTCCAAAACTTAGCTTATTGTGCCTAAACTGACAACATGTCCAAGAAATTCAACACTGGAGGAGGTGTAACACTTTCTAGTAAAGGCAGATGACTAAGCATATCCACATTCACAATATGTGTTCCAGGCCGATGCTTGAATGTATATTCGCTGGTGGACAGAATGAACACCCAACACTGAATTCTTGCTGATACAATTGGCGGATTTGCTTATCTTCTCTAAAAAGACCCCAGAGTGAAAATGATAAATTGCCTCCCATATACGTAGTGGTGCAAATTCATTACTCCATATACTATTGACAAGCCTTTTACTTTTCAATCTGCGAGTCTTTGATCTTTGAGAGGATGCGCACCCTATCGGTCTTTCAAATCCATCATCCATCTCATCCATCTCACGGGACAATTCATCCTGACCATCTCATGGAATAATACTGCATCAACACCAGATGCAGAGGTGATTCATACCAATGTCTTAGTTAAGTTGAATGCAACAATAAACTTGAAGATTGTACCAATTGATTTATTCTGTTAAAAGCTGCTCTCTGGGGCAGCTTCTGAAACTAATTCTGCTGCTTCTTTAGCAGCATATGCAAATTAGACCAATAATGTGGACAAGTTTGGTTCCATACACCAATAGTAATTCACCAATGATTTGAGTTCAGATGTGTTTTTTGGTGCCAGTGTCGCCTTTATTACTCTAACTTGTCTTCCATAGCGTGCAATCCTTGTGTACCTATGCAATATCCCGGGTAGACTACTTTATATACTATTGCAGTGGTTTTCAATGGGTGTGTTGCAGTACACTGGTATGTCATAAGAAGTTTAGTTTATTAAAATTTATTTTATTAGTGTCACAAATAGATTTACATTAGCACTGCAATGAGATTATTGGGAAAATCCGCTAATCACCGTACCCTGGCGCCTGTTTGGGTACGCTCAGGGGGAATTTAGCATGGACAATATACCTAACCAGTACGTCTTTCAGACTTGTGGGAAGAAAAATAGACGGCCCAATACTGATCCCTGTGGTGCGCACTGGAAACTAGCTTCCAGTCACTAAAGCAGCCTTCTGTCATCACCCTCTGTCTCCTTCAACTAAGCTAATTTTGAATCCATTTTATCAAATTACCCTGTAACTCATGTCATTTATCTACTTTACGAGTCTCCCATGTGGGACCTTGTCAAAGGCTTTGCTGAAATCTATATATACTACATCAACTGTACTACCCCTGTCTATATACCTCGTCATCCCTCAAACAATTCAATCAAACTTGTGATCTTTCCCCTCCATACTCTTTATTGGAATCTATATGGATTGCTACAGGAAGTATTGCGATTGGGAAGTGACCTTAAATAGACAATATGGCATTGGCCTCCAGTTACACCCACCTTTGCACACTCACCCCATAGTTGATATTTAGTTTGAGTAAAGTTGTTTTACTGACCAATCCAAAATTTTATCCCAGCCTTGTGTCCTCTGCAACTGACTGCTCTGGTTTTTAACGATAAGGACTTATGACTTGAGCTGCCAGTTCCAGAGAAGCAAAACCAGCCACTGAGACACAGAAATTATTCACCACTGGAAGATGTCTCTCTTCCAGTAGTCATCAATCAAACTCTGAGCTGTTTTGGGCATCACCAGTTGCTGGGTGAATTGAGCTGATCCAGAGCAGAAAATTCTCAGCAGATGTAGAGTAACTTTCAGTGGTTTTCTGAAGGGAGTGATTACCCCCACACCAGATAAGACTCAACTTCAATTATGGGCAATTGATTGATAAAGGCAAGTGTCTCATGTGCCCTTTCTCACCACTATACTAACATGCTCTTCTGCCTTCAGAGATCCATGGACAAACATGCCAATGTCCCTCTGTTCCGCAGAATTGTCTATGATCCTAGCATTCATCGAGTACTTCCTTGTCAAATTGCTCCTTCCAAAGTGTATCACCTCATGTTTTTCAGAGTTAAATTTCATCTGCCATCTATGTGGTCATTTGACCATACTGTCTATATCTTCTTGTAGCCCAAGACATTCTGCCTCACTGTTAACCACCCCAGCTAATCTTTGTGTCATCTGCAAACTTAGTAATCTTATCTCCCATAAAGCCATCAATGTTATTTATATAAATGATGAAAAATAGAGAGTCCAATACTAAACCCCTGTGGTGCGCACTGGATACTGACTTCCAATCACTAAAGCAGCTTTCTGTCATCACGCTCTGTCTTCTTCAACTAAGCCAATTTTGAATCCACTTTATCAAATTACCATGTACGTCATGTCAGTTATCTGCTTTACAAAACTCCCATGTGGGACCTTGTCCTAGGCTTTGCTGAAATTCATATACACTACATCGACTGTACTACCTACGTCTACTCACCTGATCATCTCCTCAAACAATCCAATCAAACTTGTTAAACGTAACCTCCTTCTGATGAGGCCATACTGACTATCCCTGATCAAGCTTTGCCTCTCCTTCAGAAGTTTCTCCAAAAGTTTCCCACCACTGACATGAGACTCACTGGTCAGTGGTTCCCTGGTTTATTTCTACAATCCTCGTTAAATTAGTAGATCCACATTAGCTGTTCTTCAGTCATCGTGGTATGTTCATCCAAGTTTGACTATTAATTCACATGTCCCTCATGTTAAATCTGAATGTCAGAATATAAGATAGTTAATGTAAGTTGATTTATTTGTCTAACTTTGCATGTTAAAGTTTCGCTTGGTTTGTATAATGATGCTCATGACCAAGTTAATCCTATTTCCTGATTCTTGTATGATCTCTAATCATGTACGATACTGTCATGAACACTTTAATCACAGAAAATGGTTAATTTTCAAAGACTAAGAATATTTTGGAAGAATCTGTGTTTTAAAAGACACTTTTTAAATGATTAATTTAAGGATTATTTACTACTTCTGGAAAAGAGATCTTTTATAAGAAATGATAATTAAACAGTTTTAAATAAGGTGGAAATCTCTTAATCTGGGTGGACTGTTTACAAATGATGCACCAACTGGTTTAAAGCTCTGAAAAAAAAATTCCTGGAAAACTATGTTTAAAGGTTGGTTTTGGTTTGAGAAGAAGGAGGGCCAACTGCTTGTGAAAAGAAGACAGCAACATTTTTGCAGCCCAGAGCCTGTCCGTAGTTGGAAGTTCCTCTGCATACTGGAATAGGTTAACTGCAGCTGTCCTTTGATCCTGCCTGCAAAGCTGTGCAAGGTCACTGCTTGCTTGGTAGATCAGTGCTGAGATAACCATCATATAATCAGGACACCATTTGAAGGACTCCACTTTGAAGCACTGACTTTTAAGTTTTGGGTATGTGTGAGTGTGTTTGTAGGTGATTTGGGATATCTTGAAAAAGTAATAAGTATACATTCATATTTCATATGATATGTTAATAAACTTTGCCTTTCTATTTGACAGGACTAGTTTTAGAATAAACTAATAAATTGGTTGTTTACTGAAAGAAGACAGGTTAAAGTCTTTTCTTATTCTTGTTAACAGTAGCAAAGGCAACAAGTGGCCATTTTATTGAGTGAATTAAACTTTTAAATGAATGGTGCAACCTATGGAGTGGTAGGGCTAGTCAAATTGCACACTCTTTCCATCCCACGTAATAATAATAGTGTAGCATTCACTCTCACTGGTGATGTCTGCAGAGAAATTTATTTGTGAAATAAATGTTAATACAGCTTTGTGAAGTGTCTCAGACAGTCACCTGATATGCATTAAAAGTCCTCTTCAAACCCAGAATACTCCTGTCAATATCCAGCAGCAAGTAAACAGTTAATGTGGCTTTAATAAAGCTCAAAATTCTCACAAATGACTCCTTTACTACCATTCAGCTATTAAAAGAGGTGTCCACTATGATGCCCTGCTAAAAATAGGCATGCAGCCTCTTTAATGGGAGCTCGGAGTAAATTTCATTGGTCATTGTAAGAATTAATTCTAATGACAGTTAATAAGCTTGTGAGTAAGGAGCTATGTTACAATGATGTCATTCACTTTCAGAAGATGACTGAGAAATATCTTAGAGAATAACTCCAGTTATGTTGTGGTCTTACTTAAGACTACTTTGTAATTGGTATGTAAATAAATGTGTTTTCAATAAAATACCATTGCCTCCAGCAATAACTCTTCTAAAGTAAAAAACTACAAATCTTGAGATAAAACCATAATAACAGATGATGACTGGAGATTTCTTATTCTATTGAGCTGATGTTTCCAGCCGTGGCAGGAGCAGAAATAGCCACTTCTGCTCTCCTTTCCATTAAGACCTTGTGAACACTTTGGTATGGTTTTGTTTGACTATAAAGGGAAGATATTTCTTATGGTGATGGACTAATATTCCCTGCATTGTCATCCCTAATAACAGACCACATTTCATCATAAGTAGTTCAATGCATTGCAGAGTTGTATGGATGTTTACATGTCACAAACTCCCCAAAATACCCACAAGCTAACATAGAATTGGATTGAAGAGTACACACTGTCAAAGACTTTTTGGTGACTCATTTTGGTAAGACAAACTTGAATATGGACTACAGGGTCAACGGCAAGATTCTGAGGAATGTGGAGGAACAGAGAGATCTTGGGGTTCATATCCACAGATCTCTGAAGGTTGCCACTCAAGTGGATAGAGCTGTGAAGAAGGCTTATAGTGTGTCAGCATTTATTAACAGGGGGTTTAAGAGCTGTGGGGTTATGCTGCAACTATACTGGATGTTGGTGAGACCACATTTGGAATATTATGTTCAGTTCTGGTCACCTCACTATAAAAAGGATGTGGAAGCATTGGAGAGAGTGCAGAGGAGATTTACCAGGATGCTGCCTGGTTTGGAGGGTTGGTCTTGTGAAGAAAGGTTGAGGGAGCTAGGCCTTTTCTCTTTAGAGTGAAGGACGATGAGGGGGCGACTTAATAGATGTTTATAGGATAATGAGGGGGATAGATAGAGTGGACATGCAGAGACTATTTGCTCAGAGGGATATAGCTGTTATTAGGGGGCATAACTATAAAGTTCATGATGGGAGATATAAGAAGGATGTCTGAGGTAGGTTCTTTACTCAGAGAGTGGTTGGGGTGTGGAATGGACTGCTGGCTGAGATAGTGGAGTCGGACACTTTAGGAACTTTCATGCGGTTATTGGGTAGGTACATGGAGCACACCAGAATTATAGGGAGTGGGATAGTTTGATCTTGGATTTGGACATATCTCAGCACAACATTGAGGGCTGAAGGGCTTATACTGTGCTGTACTGTTCTATGTTCTATGTTGGATAAAAAGAATGATGACCTTTGAGCTTGTTCTGCTTAGTTATCATTCAGCACTATTATATTTTGGGTTTGCCCCATATGAGCTTCTGATTGGGCTGCAAGCTCAAGATCCAACTTCCTTTCCTGCCTATGCCTTATAATTAAATGTCATGGTGGAAGACTATTACTGAGCAAGAGAAAAGGAAGAAGTCTACTGAGAAAGTCATGCTCCTATGTTTAACCAAAGACATAGGACTCAAGATCTTCCAATTTTTGGAAAAGGAAAGACAGTTTAGATCAGAAACTGGAACGATGTAAGAACAGTAATTGAGAAGTTACACCAACCAGGATGACACATGGTCAAGATACAATCAGGCATCATTCAAAAGAATCAATCTGTCCTAATCTCAATGGACAGGATATTAACAGCATAGGCAGAGCACCCTGAACCTCAAAAGAGCATCATATTACTGAACCACAATTCAGGGAAACCAGGAATAACAACCTCCACAAACTGATCTCAGAGCAACAGGATTCCCATCTATCTTAGAAGGAGCTCTGCAGCCATTCAGAAAGTTGGGTAAAACTGGGTGAGATCTTTCCTTTAAAAGAGATTTTGGAGACAGCTGTAACAGAATATGTGTATATAATGGGGATAAAGACTAGGAGGGGATAGGTTGTGGAGCAAAGGTACAACCCTAATGATAGCTACTGAGCATGTGTATATAGAGTTATGCTACAGTACTGTCACTCACTGAGAAAGATAACTGAGAAACATCTTGGAAAATAGCTCCAGCTATGTCATGATCTAATAGAATCACAGAATTGTCACAGTACAAAAAGCTATTTGGTCTATCATGTCTTCATTGGCTCACAAACTGTCATTATAAATTAGTGCTATTTCCCTGCTTTTTCCTCATACTCCTGCACATAATTTCTATTCAAGTAATTATCTAACGCCCTCTTAAATGTCAGTATGATGGAAACAGGTTCAATCAAGGCATTTAAGAGGGTATCAGATAATTACTTGAATAGAAATGATGTGCAGGGGCTTTTCTCTCACACTACCTAATTAACCTTTGTAAGTGGTATATAACTAAATGTGTTTTCAGCAAATGATCCTTTCCTGCAGCAAGAACCCTTGTATAGTGAGAAGTTAACAAATCTGAGGTAAAACTACAACAAGGGAGTGATCAGAGCCATAATGATCCATGAGGTGGTCATTCTTAACATCCCCTTGGGCAAAATGTTGCCTTGTGTTAAAGGTGGACCAACCAGACATTGCAGCACAAGACCACTCTTGATCACCTCTGAGACTCTTTAATAGCTGAAGAATCTGGAGAATATCACCCTGTTTAAATTTGAAATCTATTACTGCGACATGATTATCTCTGTGTGTAATTTGTTACAAAATAGAAAACATAGGCTGGAATTTTCTGGCAGTTCACACCCTGCTGCCATTGTTAATCAAAATGGAGAATCAGCCAAATCTCTGTTCATTGCAGTGAGGCCAGTGAATTCCACTAGCACAAACGACCAGAGCGTCCCATCCATGCTTTTCATAAATGGATATATGATTTTATTACACATAGCATACAAATGAAATCTCCCCTGCCCATCCACTGTCCCCATTCTCTATCTTTTCTTAACTCTAGCCCCTGTAATGCAGGCTTTTTTTTAGATTATTTATTCTTTCTTCTGACTTACTTCATTAAATATGGTAAGTGCAGCGTGTTTGAGATAAATGGGTAACTTTAAACCTATAGTTCTCAAAGTTTTCCATTGTTGATGATTTTCCTCAGCGTAGCCAAAATTCTCTGGACCTGAATGCTCCGCTACCACTGCCAACACTCAGTCAAGTCTCCATTCACAGCAGTGGGACTGGAGAATCTCAACTATGGGAAAGACTAAGACCTGCTTTAGGCTAACTATCAGAGGTTGATTCCTATGATTGATCAGCAACACCACTAGCATTCTGTCATGCAATAACCAGTCTGGTAGATGGCAAACTAGATGGCAACTTTTTTTTTAATGTTTGAACAATTCTTATGTTCCTATGTTGGAGGTGGAAATGCTTGAAAAAAGAGAGTTCTCAAGCAATTTTATAGGAGATACCATCAAAGGCTTATGACTAATATGATTAATCTATGAAAGAGCTGCTGAACCTGTATATTGTATATTGTATATTGTATATTGAACCTGTATATGGGACACAGCTTTAAATTAAGGGGTATGAGTTATAGGACGGATATCAGAGGTAGGTTCTTTACTCAAAGAGTGATTAGGGAGTGGAATGCCCTGCCTGCAGCTGTTGTAGATGCGCCAAGTTTGGTGGCGTTTAAGAGGTTAATTGATAAGTATATGGAAGAGAAGGGAATGGTTTAGTTTGGAGGGGCATTGCTTTTTATTTTGGTCGGCACAACATCGAAGGCCGAAGGGCCTGTTCTGTGCTGTGTTGTTCTATGTTCTATGTTCTATGTTCTATTGAGTAGTCGTGCAGGTTGTATGAGAATTATTGAAATCAGCTTCTCATTTGAAGTTTGCCATGCCTTCATCACCAGCTTTGCTTGCTGGTATCAAATGTTCTAATTTATGCATTGTTTGATCATATTCCTACAGTACTATATCTTTTTTGGAAACCCAAAACTGATTCTTCAAGCTTCAGCGAATTTGAGACTTTGATCCCTGTCATTTTATACAACTGTAGACATTCTTAGATAATTATTTTTTAATAAAGTGCATTCTTAAGTCAGGTCCTACAGTTTTAATTAATTGGTAAATATTTTATTCCACTGTCTTGTATTTCATATTTTCTGTAAAAGGTCTGATAGTACAATTTAATAACTTGTTAAAACACAAAATTTCATGTTGAGACTATGTTTGCAATGATCTACTGGAAGTATCAAAACGTAAAAGGAATTTGCAACTGTAACATATTAATCTGTCACTCACATGTCTTCAATAAAGTCCTACAAGATAATATCCAGACCTGTGCTCTCAAACTGGTCATAATTTCTATTTTTTTTATTTCATCTTGCGCATGGAATGGGTAAGATTATTTATCCATTTAAGCACATCTAAGAGATAGCCATCCATTCCTCAGACTGTCAAACAGACTTTTCTTCCTTATCCTCAGTAAGCAGTAAAAATCCTCAATATTTGAAACCCTCAAATTACTCAATTAACACCATTTAATAGCAGTCAGCAATTGCACAGAGAAAAAGATTATTTGTCTCAGGGATGGCTTACAGGTGAAGTTGCTTTCTGTTTATAAAATATTTCCCAACACATTTTCCTCACTATGCAATCATGAATAAAATACAATATAGGAACTTGCCCAGATGGCTAATGTAAGATCAATATGCTCATGGCTACAAAGTCAGAATAATTTAGAATGATTTCATATTCTTGTGATATGAGTCAATATGGATAACCTTCACAATTTGCATTCAAACCATTCGTCTTAAAGGAAATTCTGTCAGATTCCGTACTTGTACCATGGTGTTTAATCACAATAATTATATAAAGTGGAAATGTTCCCACCCCAGGCATATATAGTCCGTTATACATGATCACTTTTATTTATTTTGGCTGTGAAAATCTTAACATGCAGCTATGCGTGAAATTGAATTGTAGCTCCAATCACCAAACCCAATCATGTTAATTCTAATAGGCTCAGTGGTTGAAGTCTAACGTACTTGTGAAATATCCACTTCAAATTATACCAAATAATCAACAACACTATCCATATATTTAAAATACAAAACTGCAGCTCGATTTTGTCCCTTAGCACTGACCAAATGACAACCACTGCCAGTTGTACTAACACGACCAAGCAATTGCTTCACTCTATTTAAATATCTGCTCTAATCCTCTGAAGAATCTGCTGCAACTTTCAGAAAACAAGAAGCATTTTGAGGATAATTGTTTCCATCAGTGAGCTGTTTAATCTAACAAGGTGACTAAAATATCAAAGGGACACAGGCTGACAAAAATGCAGTATGAGGATTGAAGGACTTACGACAGCCTCTTTCATCGATTTTGTCGGAGCAGTCATCGACATGGTCACACCTGTACACATTTGGAATGCATTCTCCATTGCTGCAAGTATACTGCTGACTGGAGCATGTCTGTGCAGCTACACAGAGAAAAAAGAGAAAGAAAGGATGTTAAAATTAAGAATGAACTTTACATTTTTAAAGACTTTAACCACAATTCACTGTTGATTGTACATTGGAAACTATTAGTAAATTAAGCCCATGCAATATGGAAAGGAAACAACAGATAGAATTTTTCTCCGATCCTGTTCATGGCAGTTGTAGAAGTAATTTATTGCACCATGACACTAAACAATTAAAATTATTTCCTGCCAATATAAGATGGATTTGAATCATTCAACCTTCTAGCACATGTACAGTAAATCAACAGATTATGCTCAATCCCTATCTTATTTTAGGCAGGAGTGTGAATAATTACAATTTTTATTTGCTTTTAGGCAAAATTTGCCTTTGTACAGGAAGGATTAGGCTCCCAGTCATGACAGGAAATTTACTCCATCCGCTGGACAGAAGTGGAATGGCCATGCCTGGGAAATGCTGGCGATTGACTTTATCTCCGTGTAGCCACCAGCAGTGCGACCTTCACCATTTCTCAGGATAAGTGACCTCAAGCAAGTGCACAGCTCATAACATTGAAATCGAAATTTTATGACATTAATAGTTTTTGGATTCAACTAGGTGGCCTTTATTATTAAGACTCGATCTTAAAAAAGGAGTACGCCTCCCATGGGGCAGCATGGTGGCACAGTGGTTAGCATTTCTGCCTCGCAGCGGCAGGGATTGGGTTCAATTCCCGGCTTGGGTCACTGTTTGTGTGGAGTTTGCATGTTCGCCCCATGTTTGTGTGGGTTTTCTTCCAGGTGCTCCAGTTTCCTCCCACAGTCCAAAAGAGATGCTGGTTAGGTGCATTGGCCATGCTAAATTCCCCCTCAGTATAGCTGAACAGGCACAAGAATGTGGCAACAAGGGGATTTTCATTGTAACTTCTTTGCAATGTTAATGTAAGCCTTCTTGTGACATTAATAAATAAACTTAGACTTATTGCATGGTCAACTTTCCAAAAACTTCATGGACGAAAAGCATATCTCACTATCTTTTTCAATAAGAAAGGAAAGAAATAGAGTGGCACGGCATTAAAAATAATTTGTGTTGATTTTATCTAAGGCACTGGACAGACCCCACTGGTGTAGAAACCATAAGAATTATAGAAAAGTTATGGCACAGAAAGAAGCCATTCAGCCCATTGTGTCTGTGATGACTGAAAGAACTAGCCACTCATTCTAACGCAGCACTCAACACATTTTATTGAAGGTTACAGCACTTCAAGTGTAGATCTGGGTAACTTTTAAACAGATTGAAGATTTCTATCTCAACCAAGAATACAAGCAGTTAATTCCAGACACCTAAAATCTTTCTTATTATCCCCTCTAATCTATCTGCTGATCACCTGCCTGACCCTAGGGGTCAGGGCCATTGTTTGGGAGGCCAATGATCAGGAGGGTTAAGGCTGGCAATCAGGAGGCTAGTGGTGGGAGTGTAGGAAGGGGGTCAATGCTGGTAATCGGATGATATCTGATGGGTGGGGGGGGGGATGCCAACCACTGTCCCAGTATACTGGAATATTGACACATGCACAGTGGTACCCTAAGCACTCCGCTAACAACCTTTCTAACAGGTTTAAACTCTGCTCCAAAGACTCAGCACTAGACTTCTGACATCAAAGTAGATGCGTGGCACATTGGCACAGTGATTAGCACTGCTGCCTTATAGCACCAGGGCCTGGGGTTCAATTCCTAGTTTGTGTCACTGTCAGTGCGGAGTCTGTACATTCTCCCCATGTCTGCATGAGTTTCCTCTGGCTGCTCCATTTCCTCCTACAGTCTGAAAAATGTGCTGGTTAGGTACATCGGCCATGCGAAATTCTCCCTCAATGTACCCAAACACACACCGGAGTGTGGCAACTAGAGGATTTTCACAATAACTTCATTGCACTGTTAATGTAAGATTACTTGTGACACTAATAAATAAATTTAAAACTAATTGAAACATAGATCATTAGCAAGAATACAACATTGCTTACTATTGACACAAATTGTAATGAAACAGTTCGAGTTCCCGCGGTTTTTTTTAATAGCCAAATTGTTGTGTTGGGATGGATTTCTTTCCAAATTTCTGTCCATCAAATATACCATAATGGCAAATATCAAGACAATGGCTGGAATTTTCAGCTCACATTTTTCTCACACAGGATCGGTGGTGGGAGCAGAAATTGTCATGAAAACTCCAAAGTTGCTTTTCACGTCATTATAAATGCATGACGCACCCCACAATCAGAAAATCCATTCAGGTCAGTGAGGGCGGAATGGCATGAATCACAAGTGGTATCTCAACACCTCCATCTGGCATGTCAGAGATTGCTTTGCCAGTGTTACGTTGTGCAATCCAATCCTTGAGGTTCTCCTTACGAACAATACTGCACAGCGGAAAAAGCTGCCATTGCTGTCCACAGCTTCATGCTACTTTTCCCAACTGCTATTGGCCTCTGTCAAATTTTGGAAAAATTCCACCTTCAGTAAATGACATTGCACCAATTGTAATGAATTATGGATAAAACTATTCTGAAAGTGGCTCTTGTTGAAGTGACATTTTTGAGGGATCATAATTCTTAATGAAATTTAACAGCATTTTTTTAAAAAGCTAATCAGCTTCTATTATTCATTTCCCCCCTTGGATTTGAATTTAATCTAAACCATTAAAAATAAATGTTCTTTCCTAGTCAAAGAATTTTGCACAGAGTTTGGCAGTCCTAACTCATTGCTAAATTGCATAGTTTTTCAGAATAAAACTGTCTCTAATTCTACAATAATTAAAGTCAGATTTGCAATTAATTTTACTCCAAGGACAGAAGGATAGTTGATCCAGAAATAAAAACATTCACAATGGCCCATGAGGGTAAGGATATTCTTCTGATTAACACAAAAACATTTGAGTAGAAGGAACCTAATGCTGGATCACATTTCACTGAATTTGAATGCTTCACGTGACATTGAATGCTAAAAAATTTAAAGTTTTCAGTTGCCAGTACTGGTATCTTTTACCTTGGAGAACATAACAAAACAAAAAAATTGTCTTCCCCGTATTGTAATTTGGTATGCAATTAAACAACAAATATGCATGTTGAAATCTAAAATAGTTTGTGTGAGCCAGAGAAAATATTTGGGAATAGTCCTGCAATGGACAGTTCACATCAAACAATCATTGAATTACTCATCTTGGGTAACTTCCAATGTTTGATTGTCGTAACTTAATTGTCAGCAGCCTCTGTCCAAAGTGATTTTTTTTTACTTATAAATATCCAAAATGGCTAGCAGTTTCCTGGAAAGTCATTCTAAGTTACAGTTAACAGGAACATTCATCTCAGAAGAGAATTTATCAGGCAAGTTCTATTCCTAAAAATGCAAGTGTTACACTATATCACTGCAGAGGTAAGCTTGTGATGCACTGGTATCACTATGCCATAAATATTTGCAATGCTTTTCTCTAACTTCATTGAATCATCCTTTGGAAGCACTAAAAATTCAAACTCTAGAAATAAGTGCATTATTAAAATAATCACTTTCTTGGGCATTAATTAGTAACAGTAAATAAAAGCTACAGATAAATATCTTAAAATGACCTTTGTTTAAATTCTCGCTGTAGCTGACTTGGTTGCTAAACTTTGCTTCTTAGAAAAAAATATTGCCCAATTCCCAAACTGCATCCTGGTCTGGCAAATGGAACTGTTTGGAAATTCTTGGCATGCATTTGACAGATAACAGATCAATCTACATTCTCAAGCTGGCATGATAAGCACAGATAATCCATTATGACCAACAATTTCAACAGTTTTTCAACATTGAGATATAGAGATTTCTTTTCTATGTGGTTATGAATTCAAAAATCTCATTTCAATCTTGTTCTCAGAAAAAGAAAAAATCTAAATTTAAGACTCAACTATTCTGTCATTTGCATTTATACCAATATGCAGTGAACGATATTGTTGTAATTTAAATAACTATAAGCAGTATGAATTCTCACTGAAATCTATTATAGTTTGTTCTAAGACACTTTCAATGTGTACATTAATGTATAGAGAAGTCAATCATGGATAATAATGACTATCAAAGATGTACTGCGAGGAACTGAAATTGCCTAAAAGCTGCATGAAGTTTCTCCTCTATAAATTTCATGACAACTCCATTCATGATGTACAGAATATTAGACTCCCCAATCAGCATAAATAATGTTTCTCTATCCATTTTATCAGTTCACATTAATACTTCAAAAATTTTGTCATATCACCCTTTATTTTTCTAAATTTCAGGAAAAAACAACCCAAGTTTGCATAATCTATCTTCATAATTATAAGATTATTCCAATCTTATTCTGCTCCTCTCCTTGTACTGCGGAGTTTCTGCAGAGTTTAAATTGCCTGCTCCTGTTCCAGTCTTTTTCTCACTCTTTTACTATGTATCCAACAAACATCAAGTTTAATGGAAGCAATGAGGATTCTCCAGAGTAGAGGATGCTTCAGTTTGAAGCTGATAGCAGACATTGTACAAATGCAGTCCCCAATGCAAGTCATCCTCTATCCTGTGAATTGCAAGGATCACACAACTGATGCCTTGGTGGCATCCCACAGCAGTTCTAAAATGCATTGAACAGCATTCAAATCCAGACAATTCCAGTCAGGCTTCAGTGAAAGTGGATCAAAATCAAATCTTTTAAATTAATTTGAAAAGGATTCACAAATTCCTAATTTTTACCACATTTCCTGCATCTGAAACATTTTAAATAACATCCAAGACTTACAACAATGCTGACGCTCATCAGATCCATCATCACAATCTTCCTCGTCATCACAGACCCAACTTTGAGAAATACATTCTCCATCTCCTTCACACTGGAACTGTGCTGCTGTGCAGGTAGGTAGAGCTGAAATCAAAATAAATCTAACATTGGTGAAGTGAAGATAAAAGGATTTTTTTAATTAATTAGCAAAATATAAACACCCACAATTGTACTATTAGAGAATCATATTTCCCCATTCTCTCCGGACTTTCTGTCTGCATCGGTGATTCTGCAGATTGCTAATGCAGCTCAAAATTGCCCTTATGGCAATTTTTGTCCAACTATTTGATTGTGGTAAAGAATTTTCTAATTCAGGACAAGAATGGGTAGAAAATATAGTCCACGATTGGAGCTGAGGGCTACAATAGTGAATAACTGTCTCAAATGTTTAGATAGTGAGGAATTGTTAAAAATCACTGGATCTTCAGGCATAAATTTAGTAAGTTCTTTAACCTGGAAAATAATTGCTTGCATTATAACTTGAAACCTGTTATCAATATTCTTATATAAGAATATATTTTGTGAATTGGGGTACAAAACTAATAAGCTGCACGTCATTTAAGGTGGAGCTTTTACAACATGAGCTCTTACTTTACATTCCATATTACCATCCAGCAAACCAAATAGTAGCTTAGAACACTTGAAATGATGTTCATAAAATGTATTCGGTGAATAATTGATCCAGTTACAGATCAACAATTTAACTGATCTCAGACTGCAATTAACCTGGAGGAGAAGTAAAATCCTGATCTCAAACCAGAATCCTTTGTCCAAACATCCTTGCAAGCTTATCAAATAAGGGTAGGACTGGGCACGGCTGTGGTCTTTACTACAATCATTTAGCTGGACAAAAATTGCCATGGGGTGATTTTGAACCAGCATTAGCAGTCTGCAGGATTACCAATGCAGGCAAAAAATCTGGAGAAAATCGGGAAACATGATTCTCTCCAGAGAAACCATATTTCTTGATTTTCCACGCCCCTCACCAAAGAACAAAGAACAAAGAACAACATAGCACAGGAAACAGGCCCTTCGGCCCAACGAGCCCACGCCGCCAGTGATGTCACATCACTGTGAATCACAAGATTCACATCCACAAAGGCTGAGAATCTCATTTTGATGGTTTTGCATGTATTTTGATTTAATTAGTCAGCCTCCACCACCCCCCCACCCCCTGCCACCATATGGTCCCCCCCCCCTCACTGAACACTCAAACCTCACCAATGTGATGTCATGTCGGTGATGTTTACAACAGGTTTTGAAAGGCAAAGCTTAGCTGATGGGATATCCCAGTAAGTATAGCCCTGGAGGGAGAGGCATGCCGCTTATCAATGGCAGGCTGCCTCCCACCACCACGATACCTGACGGGTTGCATATAAATATCACTCTTAGGGCAGAATGTTCCCATAATTGCAGAGTGCTGGCTCGGCCAAGAAGAGGCTGTGTGAAACTTCAACTTCACAGATGCTTTTTCTTGCCATTTAACATCATGTTGTGAAATTTCATAGTGCTGGCAACAGCTAGCTGGAAGGGCAGTGACCTTAGGATTCTGAGATCAGGTGCCCTAATCCCAAAATTGCACATAAGGACCCCTCCCCTCACATGGAAAATAGGCCCCTGCCCTCCCCCCACATAGAGTTCACTTCTCCCCCATCTCTCCACACAAGCATTGGGATACCCAGCACCCCCAAACATCAGGGCAATCCTCCAACAGGCCAACAAATATTGAGACACCTCCACTTCATCCCGTATTGTCATCGGAGCTCTTCCCCCACCTCAGCATTATCATCAGGTTCTCTCGTCCCCACCGCCCTCATGCATGCTGCCATTGAGACTCTTCCTCTATTCCCCTGCCCACCGTCCAGCATTGCCATTGGAGCTTTCACCTCTGCCCTCCACCCTACACTGTCATCGGAGCTCTCCCTCTTCCTCCTACTACATATAAGGGGATACACCCCCACGCAAGGAGGCCACAACCCTTGACAGAACCCCCTTTGCTCTGCCCCTTTCATGTGCCCAGACAAGTCTGGGCAATGCCCAGGCTTGTCCCTCAGCATCCAGCACCTCCAGGCATCTTTTGAAAACAAATGTGATTCATGCTGACATGCCAGAGTATACACTGTGTGTGGACCCTACGATGTCAAGCCCTTTAATAATATTGAAACGTATTCAAATTCATAAAAATCAGGTTTATGTCCTTCCAGGGGCGTGATCATGTCATGGTGGGAGTTGGGGTAGATCTCAGAGATCTCACCAGCGCAAATCCCATTTTAGCCCTTTTACGAGATTTAATGGCCATAGTGGGATTTGCGCCATTGGCAAATAGGACAGCTAGACCTGACCCTAAGAATCCTTGAGGATGTGATTCCAAGGGCATTGTCATCTGGACTTTCCAAGGAACAAAGTTAATGTGGTCTCTAATTTCCTTAAAAGACTAAATGTCCTACAAAATTCTCTTTATCTTTAAAGTTCCAGAGCATGAACCAGGCTTGGACCCACTTCCATTAATCATCAGGCCATTATATTTGGCTTTGTTAATATGAGTCCAACTTTTGTCCCATTAGGGTGGAGCCACAGAAACCTTTGGTCTAGACCACATCCTACCCTACACTGCTAACCCTTTTTGGGAAAGGTGGAAAATAATCCTTTGGTAAGGTTCTGCAGAAACTTTCATTAATAGCAAGAACCCAGATAGCCTGACTCCTAACCAGATTTTTGACTGTTCCACCAGCCCCTGGTCAAAGTTGTAATGGGTGCACATTGAAGAAGGTTTGTGTTATCCAAAACACCCAGGTTAGGGCTAATTACATGTGATAACTTTAGAATTCTAAGTGTTCTAGCAGAGAAAATTCCAGAAGCTAATGAATTCTCAGAACTTTTTTTAATTCATTCATGCAATGTAGGCATCATTGGCAAGGCCAATACTTGCTTCCCGCACCTAACTGCCCTTCAACATGTGGCTTGCTGGATCATTTCAGAAGACAGTTATGAAGTCAACCACATTGCAGTAGGTTGAGAGTCACACATAGGTCAAACTAGATAAAGGTGGCAAATTTTGTCCCTTAAAAGACGTAAGGAATGGCTCGATTTAAAAGCATTTGAATGGCTGAAATAAAAGGGCTTTTCTAGAATTATATAAAAAACATTTCCATCACTGGAATAGATTGAATGTTATTAAAAAAGATCAATGAGCACAAAACACAATGTAAATAATGCTTACAAAAGGGTAATTCTGAACGCCAGTGCCCTCTGTATTGAATTTATTTAAGTGAGTGTCAATTGGAGGTTATAGTCATAATGAATATGTAAATAGTATTTTAATAATCAGTCAATTCTAACCAGGTTTGCAGAATAATCCCAAGGTTTTGTCAGTGTACTTACGGCAATCCAATTCATCAGAATCATCATTGCAGTCTACAACACTATCACACCTCCAGTCTATAGGAATACACTGGCCATTTTGACAGCGGAACCGATCTGCTGTGCAATCTGCAATCCAAAAGTGAGAGATTAATTACATTGGTGCCTTCTGTATGACCAGCTGAGGTGGAATGCACCTGTATTGTGAACTGCGAGTATTTATTTTAAATAGGATCGTACTAATAGTAATTACTTTTATTGTTTAATGAAAGCTGTGTGAGGGTGTTGCGGCACCACATGACAGAGCACCGATATATTGTACCAGTGAGCAGCAGAACCTGAAATTATGCTTTTGATGTGATTAGTACCATTGTGTAAAGTGAAAAGTCTTATCCTAACTGGCAGGAGTTTGTGTAGGTATTCCCTTGGGACTGAGGTGGTCTTTGCCTTAAGTGCAGAGATGTAGCAGCAGCCGGTTGGGCATTTGTGTTAGTGTCTATCAGCATCCTGCAGGATACCCACATTTCGAGAAGATTCCTGCAACACTTCTAGCGCTGGCTGGTGGATCTATAGTCAGCAGGACAGCAAATCTACCCAGTGATGACCTAAGGAATGGTTATGAGTTGCTGCTCACCAAGACTGGTGAAGCAAGAAAAGCCAAGCTTCTCCACTATGACACCCCACTCCCTCCACAATGAGCATCCGTGACAAAAGTTAAATCTATCTTTAGAGCTTCAGTATTTTCCTAAATGGTGTGAACTACAATGTTACAAAGCCCTACATCATTGTGCCATAGATACCGTAGCAGACTCCTCCAATTGCGTTTCCATCTGTTGCACAAATTCAGAGAATTTCAACATTGCCTTCAAATAAACTCTATGTTCTGAAAAATATCCTCCTCTTCAAGGAAAATCATGATATGGGTCTTGATTTCTTCGGCTAAGGACCAAGATCTTTAAGGCCTTTACTCAGTTATATCTTCTTCCTCATCTCCTAGATCCACCTCTTCCTGCTCCTTCTGCGTCACCTCATGCATTTCCTTCTGCCACACTATCTAATTATCCTGAGTATGTACCACCGGGGTCTATTTTTATTATCTTTTTAATACCAGCAGCTCATGAAGAACATAAATGGGAAGAGAGGCAGTTGGAATATGTTCCAGAGAACATTTTCAGACAAAAGAGTGACAGAAAGCTGGATGATCTAGCTTGTTGCCAGGTAAAGTAGATGTTGCATTGCATTGATTACCAAATAAGTCTGTTAAAAAAATTCTTCATAGACCGCTATATGTTAACAGTAAGTCTTGATTAATTGCTTATAACTATATATAAAGGATATACTTATGGAGCTATCTCCATGTCTCAGTCACCACACTGACACTAGGTGTAAGTCATGGGCCTTCTTACAGCACTGTGTGGGTGGTACTGTATTTAGTCTCATATTAACCTTGTATGAGCTAGACTCTTAAGCTACAGCATGGTCCAATGGCATGGGATGGAAAAGAAGAATTGACATAGATTCAAGAGTGGCAATAGGTGTAGAAGGGACATGAGGAAGAACAGCTTTGTTTGGAGATTAATGAGTGTCTGGAATTTGCTGATCAAGTTGGTGGTGAAAGTATAGACAATAAACTCTTTTAAAAAGTATCTGGATTTGCATTTTAAGTGTTGTTAGTTACAGAGCTCTGGGCCAGGTGCAAAAAGGTGAAATTAGAAAAAGCACTTAGATGCCCTGGGGCGTCACAGAAAAGATGGGCTAAATGGCCTCTTTCTGTGCTGTAACTTTTCTATGGTTCTATGAACCTGTAGCCAGAACTTGGTTTCTTAATTCCAGCTTCCTTTGTTATCTTCGCCTCATGAAATTCCAACAACTCCTCTTCAGGTGCATATACCGATCCTTAGCACCTGATAAAAGGCAGGTGTTTGAGTCTACCTATGGTCAATCTCTCTTTGGCATTATACTTTGACTTGGATTTTCACGCATTAGTGCATGTCGGAATAGAGGCATGCCAAAGAATAAATGACAGATGGGACCCAGATGGAGTAGGCCTAACCCTGCTTCACATACTTTTGTTTATGTGGGGAGAGGTAGGTATGTTTTGCACGCAAATTCATTGAAAATTTTGAAGAGCTAATATCTGCCGTGGAAAAGTTTTCAGACCCCTTTTCATCATTTTCAACACTGCAGTGAGGGGCTAGAAGTAAACCTTTAGCAACGAGTTGTGAATGCAGTTGGAGAGCTAGCTGAAGGTTCAGAACCTTTATTCAGAGTTATCCCAAAATGTTATTACTTTGTTAAAGTCAATCAATATGGGTTGAATAAAGAGTGCTCATACACATTTTACTATATCATTGGTATTCCTTCTGATTGTCTCATGTCCATTTCATTTGTTTAATGATAGGATACTCATTCTTCACGTGAGAGGCCCTCTTATCCTGGCATTCTGCACAGGAACCTTCAATAGTATCTCTGCCTTACAGAGGGACCCACTTATCTTTCCAGAATACAGATGGCCATGGAAGTGCTTGCAGCATTGAATCCAGATGTACACATGTTCACTCGAGGCATTCACAATTGATGCAGTCTCTAACCATGCCTCTTTGGAATGGGTGAGGACAGCATTCTGCCAATGGGTACAGAATGTCCCTCTTGTCACTCACTGACTGCAGCAAGAACTGCAGGTCTTGGTCACTGAATTAACGTACACTCAAAGCCTGGGTCCCCATTTACATTCTCTTTTGGGACATTGTGGCATGCAACAAACAAAGCATGTGTCGTTATGCATACTCACCTAATATGAAAAGTCACATTATCCTCTTGGATAATCATAGGATCATAGAATCCCTACAGTGTATGAGGCTGCCATTCAGCCCATTGTGTCTATGCCAATTCTCCAACAGAGCATCTTACCCAGTCCCTATCCCTATCACCCCACTTATTTATCCTACCAGTCCTCCTGACGTACACGTCTTGAAATACTAAGGGGCAATTTAGCATGGCCAATCTATCTAACTTGCACATCTTTGGACTGTGGGAGGAAACCAGAGTATCTGGAGGACCTGCAAACCAATTCCTGAGATTCCTGCACAAGGACACACAGATCCCTCTGCACAGCAGTATGCTGCAATTTTTTACCTTTTAAATAATATTCCATTTTGCCATAATTCCTACTAAAATGGATGATCTCACATTTACCAACATTGTGCTCTATCTGCCAGACCTTTGCCTACTCACTTAGACTATCTACATCCCTTTGCAGACTTTGGGGATTGAATTTCGGAGCCGCAACGTCATGTTGCAACTGTACAAAACTCTAGTGCAGCCGCACTTGGAGTATTGTGTGCAGTTCTGGTCCCCACATTATAAGAAAGATGTGGAGGCATTGGAGAGGGTACAGAGGAGGTTTACCTCTCTGTACCTCTCTGGACAGTGATAGCCTTTTTCCTAGGATGGAAAAAGCTAGCACGAGGGGACACAGCTTTAAATTAAGGGGTGATAGTTATAGGACGGATATCAGAGGTAGGTTCTTTACCCAAAGGGTGGTTCGGGAGTGGAATGCCCTGCCTGCAGCAGTTGTAGATGCGCCAAGTTTGGTGGCGTTTAAGAGGTTAGTTGATAAGTATATGGAAGAGAAGGGAATGGTTTAGTTTGGAGGGGCATTGCTTTTTATATTGGTCGGCGCAACATCGAAGGCCGAAGGGCCTGTTCTGTGCTGTAATGTTCTATGTTCTATGTTCAGCATCCTCTGCACACTTTCCTCTTCCACTCATTTTAGTGTCATCTGTGAATTTTGACACACTACATTGATCCCCAACTCCAAATCATCGATGTAAATCGTAAACAATTGCGGTCCCAACATTGGTCCCTGAGGCACACCACTAGTCACTAATCGTCAACAAGAAAAACACCCATTTACCCCCACTTTTTGCTTTCAGTTAATTAACCAATCCTCTATCCATGCTAATACATTACCCATAACACCATGCACCTTTACCTTACGTAGCAGTCTTTGGTGCTGCACCTTATCAAATGCCTTCTGGAAATCCAGATACATCACATTCACAGGTTCCCCACTGTCCACTGCACATGTAATGTTCTCAAAGAATTCTACCAAATTAGTCAAACATGACCTGTTCCTCATTAACCCATGCTGCGTCTTACCAATGGAATAATTTATATCCAGATGTCTCATTATTTCTCCCTTGATGACAGATTCCTTACTACAGATGTTAAGCTAACCAGCCTTTACTTACCTACTTTTGTCTACCTCCCTTTTTAAGCAGTAGCGTCACATTTGCTGTTTCCCAATCTGTGGGAACCACCACAGAGTCCAGCAAGTTTTGGCAAATTACCACGAGTGCATTTGCTATTTCTCTTGCCATCTCTTTTAGTACCCTGAGATGCATTCCATCAGGACCAGGAGACTTATCTAGCTTTAGCCCCCATTAACTCGCCCAACACTACCTCTTTCATAATAATGATAGTTTCTAGGTTCTCACCTGCTATAGCCTTCTGGTCATCAATATTTGGCATGTTATTCGAGTCTTCCATTGTGAAGATCAACACAAAATACCTATTCAATGCCTCAGCCATTTTCTCATTTCCAATTATTACATCCCCCTTCTTGCCCTCTGAAGGACCAAAGAGGTCCTGCTATATTCCTGAGGCAACTCATGAGTTTCCTGTTAACAAATTTGGACTGGCTGTTACATTGATGGTGGTTCTCTAATAGGTCCTGGGAGGACAGAGAGGCAATCAAGAGAGAGATGAATACAGACAGGCACAATTAAAAGAAAAATCCTGACTTTATGTTGGTAGCCTTTTTATGGGCTGCCAGTTAGTTCACTGAATCTAATTTCACCAAAGGACCTATAGGCATTGAGCTCTTTATGTAGGTCAAGGGTAGTAGCTATATGGGAATACCACCACCTGCAAGTTCCCCTCCAAGCCACTCACCATCCTGACTTGGAAATACACTGCCGTCCCTTTGCTGGGTCAAACTCCCTTCCTAATGGCATTGTTGCTCAACCCATAGCACGAGGACTGCAACACCTCAGGAAGACAGCTCACCGCCACCTTCTCAAGGCCAACAATGGATGGGCAATAAATGCTGGTCAGTCAGTGACACCTATGTCCTACAAATGAATACAAAAAATAAAAAAAATATGGTCCTGATATCAGATTAAAGTGGCCTCCAGGGATATCTAAATAGAATATTCCTGAAAACTGAATACAACAACTAAGTGAAAAGATTTTCTGCAAGATGTTCAATCTAAGGAGAGGATTTGAAATTCAAAATTTCATGTCTCGAGCCCTGCCAATATTATTGACTTTGTTGATGCAGATGGGTAAGCAATTGCCCTATTTATGGGGTCTTATTATACCCTATTATTTTATTTGCAGTGCATTTGCTTTTCCAGGAAATTTTGGAATATGTTCACAGTAAGCAATCACAAAATGGAAGGACATGTGGCTTATTTCAGAGAATATGCTGTTCCTCGAAATGATGGGCCAACGTTTATGCAACTACACAACTTTTCTGTGCATTGCTGTAAACTAATAGAGGGGTGTCATTGACCCCCTTGCCTAAGAATATAACATGATAGGTGTAACAACAATAACAGTGAATATTGTGACATGACTACTATGTTCTATATAAAACAAAGGAAATTAAAAAATCAGTCCGTTCACTTTGCAATGCAATTAACCAATCTATATTCAATTTGTCATCAATATTCTTAGTTTTACTAAAACTGTCAAACACCTTTGCTGTTTCAGTAACTGTTAATATTTTTGCAAACATAAATATATGTTCACCATCATACTGAGATGAAGAAACTAGAATGAGCATTTTAAGTATTTGTCTTTGCTTTTTTTTTACTCATGTTAAGTTTCAGTAACATAATGATGCATGTAATGTGGTTGTGTTATGAAATTAAAATGGCAAAAATAAGATTGAAATCAAGATAGCGTCTAGAAAACAGAATTCATTCTACTGGTCTCCAATAAATCTCCCATTTCATTTCTACTGACTTAACAATGACATTTTTGCAAGTCATCCAGCCTTCATATCATGTGAATGCCATTTTCATCAGAACTATTTGGTTTCATTCAATTAAAACCTTAATCTTCTTGGAATGACTTTCAGTCTGTCTTATTGAGACCCAAATTTTAACTAAACAAAGTCCCCACATGCCTCAGCTGTACAAGGTAACCTCCTGCACCAAAATCATTTACAGAAATTCAGAGAACATCTTTAATGAAGTTATTTAATACTCTTTGGAGCATAGCAGGTAGACAACTTCTTAATCCTACAAATTCTATTAAGCTTCCAGGGGAGATTATAGTGAAATTCTATCTCAACCACACAAAACTTTGAGGTGCTTCACCTTCGGATTTAAGCCACATTGAAGAAAGGGGTTGAGCTACATTTCTGGTAAGTAGAAAGTTCAAAATTACTGTTGTCTTTACTTAAAGATGCAGCTATCAAACAAAGGTCTCAAGGCTCCTGAACTATGGTTATAAAACAACCTCAACATTATTGCACAAGGGTGACTCAAAGTGTAGAAGATCAGACTCATTGATATTTGTCTGGATGATTAGAGTACAAAATAACTAGTTTTTAGTGAGGTAAATACATGTATCAAACAAGAGAATACAATGAATTGAAGAACTAAAATGAAATCCAAACTTAGTTAATTAATCTGATTACAAAATGATAAAATGTTTAAGGCTGAGGAAAGTTGTATGGGCCATCTTAGCTAAAATATCCAAATAGATTAAAAGTCCATATTGCAATATCTAATTTGATCTTAAATAAGTCAATAGTTTTCACGTTTGCTACTCAGAGATTCACAACATATACTGACCATTTTGTTTAATCTAATTCCTGATTTCAGTCCTAAATGCACATTTAATTGATTTGAACCTGTAGTCCCATGTTCTAATCACATAATCTATTTTAAAGCATTTTTTTTCTGAGTTTAACTGTCTAACAAATCCTTATAAAACATTGCTTATATATGTCTTTCAAAGTTGAAAAGGGTAAGCTTCTGCAAGCTGGCTTCAGTTCAGATCAATGACTAAAGATAAGTTTCATGTCTCCTGTCTTTCTCTAATGCTAAACTTCTCCTTGGATTAAAAGTCCAGAACTGGACATGTCTGACTAAGTATAGTTTAATCATGAAATCCTCCAATTGTACTTTACTTTTCTTTCAAATACATTTCGACAAAATCACTTGGCTTTGATGATGGTTGCTCTGCATGCATTGTGCATTTAGCATTGAGTCCATCAGACTCCCAGATCTCTTTCAGCTTCACCTTTAATGATTTCAACATTGCTCACAGAGCAAATGTGAAAATAGTGAGATGTTTTTAGCAAAGTAAGACAGTATAGAAGTCATGTAAGTTTGTACAAGGCAAATTATTTGCGGCAAGATTTTCACACAATATGGGGACATGAGTAGAGGCAGGATAACATGTAAGTTTGCATTGCCAGCTGGTTTGCTACAACATCTGTTCTGTTCTGCCACTTGGGGAGCAATAGGGCAGTGGTGAACTTTGTTAAGGTAACTTAAATACTCACAAAGCCACTTATCAAAGGTTGACTGGAACTTTTCAGACAGCATCGGCTCCTGCCACAGCGACAGAAGCACGGCAACTACCTTGAGGTGGCCTCCTGGCAACAGATCAGGAGACCAACACTCCAGGATACTATTGAGTTCCCACTACCCCTACCAAGCTTCAGCTAAATCCGCAAACCACTGTGTGGAACAATTTCTTCCAAAATGGTAAACCAACAGTTATAACTAATTTTTATTTCAAATTTGTCAAAATTGCTAAGAGAGTGCCTCAAAATGAACACACCCTCTCTCTGCCCACCTATAATGGCAGACTGCAGCTATCTTCCCTGCTCATGCACAAGGAGGATCGTGACAGACACCTCCAGACGCTGAAGGATGCCCTCGTGAGAACAGGATATGGCGCTCGACTCATCAATCGACAGTTCCAACATGCCACAGCGATAAACCGCACTGACCTCCTCAGAAGACGAACACGGGACAAGGTGGACAGAGTACCCTTTGTTGTCCAGTACTTCCCCGGAGCGGAGAAGCTACGACATCTTCTCCGGAGTCTTCAACATGTCATTGATGACGATGAACAATTTTACATTTTAAAACTTTTACTTTAACAAATGACAAGAAGCACTTTGAATAAACCCAATGAGTTCTAGAACCTTCTACGGATCCTAGAATCCTTCTATGAAACACATTAAAGCTATGCCCTCGGTAAATGACTAGGGAAAACAGGTCTTTCCTGTCTGCATCTTCCCTCTTCTGAGTGATGACAGAGACAAAGGATGGGATTTTCCAGCTGGTGCTTGCCCCAAGACCAGAAAATCCCACCCGAGATCAACAGACCTTTGCATGATCTGTCCCTGCCAGCTACAGGGCAGTACACAAAAATTCCACCCAAAGTACTTATTGAAAACTCTGAACACATCTCCTGAATCAATGTATTTGTTACTATGTACATCTCTGATAGGCCCTACCCTTTTCTGCATTATTCTCTTGCTCTTAATGTTCTGCTAAAACATCTTCGGTTTTCTTTGACTTTACTTGCTAACATTTTTTTGTGTCCTACCTTTGCTTTCCTGATTTCCTTTTTTAAATCATGCTTGTACTTTCTATACACCTTGAGGCTTTCTGCAAGTTAAGCCTTTTGTGATTGTCATAAGCTTTCATATTCTGTTTTGCCTTATTTTATATGTTTCTGGATAACAAGGCAGCTTTAGATTTACATAGAACATAGAACATTGCAGCGCAGTACAGATCCTTTGGCCCTTGATGTTGCGCCGACCAGTGGAACGAATCTAATGACCCTCTAACCTAAACTATTCCAATGTTATCTATATGCCTATCCACTGACCATTTGAGCACCCTTAAAGTTAGCGAGACCACAACTGCTGCAGGCAGGGCATTCCATGCCCTTACCACCCTCTGAGTAAAGAATCTACCTCTGACATCTGTCCTATAATTACCATTGCTCAATTTAAAGCTATGTTTCCTCGTGTTAGCCATCACCATCCGAGGAAAAAGGCTCTCACTGTCCAATCTATCTAATCCTCTGATCATCTCGTATGCCTTTTTGGCAGTACCATCCATCCTTTATCTTTGTAGGAGCATATTTACACTGTGTCTGTCATGTGACAAACTGCAAAATAAAAACGAAGAAAAAATACACCTTTAAATCAGACATCAGGCCATCGGAGTTTGGGAACTACAGCACTGGGCAATCAAAGGAAACCCACGCATCATAAATGATGTGGATGAGGGTGTACAGGGATGCGTTAGTAAATTTGCTGACGACACCAAGGTCAGAGGAGCTGTAGACAGTGAGGATGGATGTTACAGTTTGCAGAGGGACATAGATAAGTTGCACAGCTGGGCCTAGAGGTGGCAAATGGAGTTTAATGTGGAAAAGTGTGAGGAGGTTCACTTTGGTAAGAGTAATGTATGTGCAGAATATAGAGCTAATGGTAGGACTGATAGTAATGTAGATGAGCAGAGAGATCTCGGTATACAGGTGCATAGATCCCTGAAAGTTGGTACTCAAGTTGATAAGGTTGTTAAGAAGGCGTATAGTGTGTTTGCATTTATTGGTAGAGGGAGTGAATTTCTGAGCCAAGACGTCATGTTGCAACTGTACAAAACTCTGGTGTGGCCGCACTTGGAGTATTGCATGCAGTTTTGGTCACCACCAAAGGATGTGGAGGTATTGGAAAGGGTGCAGAGGAGGTTTACCAGGATGTTACCTGGTATGGTGGGTAGATCTTATGAGGAAAGGCTAAGAGACTTGAGATTATTTTCATTAGCGAGAAGAAGGTTAAGAGGTGACCTAATTGAGACATATAAGATGATCAGAGGGTTAGGTAGGGTGGATAGTGAGAGCCTTTTTCCTCAGATGGAGATAGCTAACATGAGGGGACATAGCTTTAAATTAAGGGGTAGTAGTTATAGGACGGATGTTAGAGGTGGGTTCTTTACTCAGAGGGTAGTATGTGGACTCGCCAAGTTTAAGGGCGTTCAAATGGTCAGTGGATAGGCATATGGATAGCATTGGAATAGTTTAGGTTAAAGGGTCATAAAATTGGTTCCATTGGTCAGCGCAACATTGAGGGCCGAAGGGCCTGTACTGCACTGTAATGTTCTATGTTCTATGTTCATGGGGAGAATGTGCAAACTCCACACAGACAGAGACCTGAATTGAGCCCGGGTCCGTGGCACTGTGAGGCAGCAGTGCTAATCACTGTGCCACCATGCTGCCCATGTGACATGTGACAATAATAAATCAAATCAAATTTTAAAAATCTTTGCAATTCCGTATTCATGCAGACCTGGGTCTCATTAGCGGATCAATATCTTAGTTTGGAAAATGAATACAATTTCACACAACCATGCTTTTACAATGCAGTTTTGAAGAACATTAGAAAGAGGAGAAGACCGTGTGCCCAAGCCTCTTGCCTCTTCAGCCATTCAATATTATTATGCCTGACCACTCTCTCCAGGCTCCCCATATCTCTTGGTTCCCTGTTTTGAGAACTTCAGTGGAACTGCTTTGCCACCCACACTGGCAATAAGCCATGTACCTCACGGCCAGTATAGACTCAGGATATTTAGTCTTTTATGTTCTGATCAGATAGAGACCTAAAGCACACAGTACATTATGGAAATGTAAGAAATCTACACATGAAGTGTTGATCTTGACAAAGATGTTTCTTTAGCTTGCTTTATTGCTACAAAATGTTCTGCTCACTGTGTACCAGCAGTTCACAGTTAAAAAGAATCAATTTTTTTTAAATAACTACTTAAAATAGAATATTCCAAGAGATTTTATCTTAGAAAATTATCATGCTTTGAGAATAGTCAGAACAGCAATCTGTACAATTAATTTATATTTAAAGCAGAGTAACCCTTTTTTAATTTGTAAGTTTGATGCTAGAAAATGCATCATGTAAGATATACAGTCGACATTCAATACTGCTGCAATCCATACTTTCATTTCAGCCTTTTGCCTGCAACACAAGTGATTGAAGGTTAGTTATTTCTGCAAGTTAAGGTTTGAGAAGCCTGTGCCCTGGTATACCTTTGCTCTAACAAGATGCTTTAATAAGCTAGGTTCATGGGTCAGGACTTCCAGGCAATTCACACCACGCCCCCTCCCCATTCCTCACACACACACAAACACATCAATATTACAGTGGGTTTTCCAGCGGGGGAGGCATTGGCTGCTGGTGGAGTCATCTGGTCCTACCAAAGTTAATAACAATATGTGATGCTCACTAGCCGCACTGTCACAGAACCCTCCAGCCAATGGCAACCCGCCTCCGCCAACGGAAAATCTTCCGCAGGGAGGCCAGAAATTTCCAGCCAATGTTGTTTCAAGTTGGCAGTAATTTTTGTTCTTTTTCAGCTTTTCTAAGGTATTGATTCGCTTTGACTAATTCTCGAGGTTGAGGTGTCTGTATTTTCTTCATACATAATGAACTGTCCAGCTGTTCATACCAGTGGGATTCTCCGCTTCTGCCAGCAGCCCACGGGTTTCTCACTGGTGTGAGGTGATATCAGTGGGACTTCCCTTTGATAGCAGCAGGATCAGAGAATCTGTTCTGGGAGGCCTGAGAATTCAGCCCAGTGATTTTCAGAGATAGTCTTTAGGCATTAAAGATTTATAATCCAACTGCTAACTTGAGACAAATCAATTCGACAAGAAAATAACACATAGTAGAATGTTCTGAATGGCACTGTTTTTGATTTAATGTTGACATGAAGATATCCATAGACACCTGCATGTCCTTCTCCAAAGATCCAACAACTCTTGCCCAGTAATCCTAGATCTTGAGACCTGCGTCAAAATTATTCCCTAGTCTCTGGAGAGCATTCTTAATGTTCTACTTGATGGTAAAACTCCTATGGTTACACATAGACTCAAAGACACCCCAAAAATAATAAATCAGTATCCTATGATAACGCTATTTGACAGAACATTCTTATAAAACCTCCAACATCACAGGCAGCACAATGGGATATTAGCAGCTAAGTCTATATAGCTATAATAATCTGTACTGTGCTACACACCACAGAAATAGTTTCATGTTCATTCACATTAATTTTAGCCCTTCACACATTTTCAAAGTAGTTCAAGAAAAGGAAATCAATGTGAGAGTTTTAATCCACTATAAAATAGCTGGAATAACTTGTTACTGTATCAAAGAGTTTATTTTTGTTCTAATATACTAAGATTGCAAGTTCAAATGAAAGACATTGTACAAAGACAGCCTAGCAACATTACAGATATTCATAATCCTTGGCCTTATCTATAGCTGCCTGAACTACTTAATCAAAGGCAGAAGGAAAATTTAATGTAGACATGAAAATGAGCAAGTTATTCAACAACCAGCAATAAGCAAACCAATATACAGAAAAACAAACTGTTCTAATTATTTTCTGAAAATCAACAAACATTTCCCCATTAATTTATAGTGTGGAAGGATATATTGTACTGTACGTCCTTTAAAAGAATGCATTATTCTCTAAACAGAGGGCAACTCCTTGGCTACCAGAAACAGAAACAAGCATTGGAGAAATGGTGGACTGGGAAATGTCAAAAATGAATGATAAAAGAGCGTGATTGGGAAGATTAGTATTGATCACTTTAATACAAGTGTGTCAAATGATGAGAGTATATCCACAATAAAAAAACTATTTTGACAGATCGATTACCATAGTGACCAACCAGCAGAGAGCTACCTGATATAGGACTTAGCTGATTACCAACTTTCAATTCCACCGATATGGTAACAACACTTCTCGAAAACCACACCCTCAAAAACATTTTAAGTGGTTAAAGCCAAAAATCATCACTCCCAAAACCATCGAAACAAGATGCCTACTCCCACATTTCTTTCACCGCAAACAATCGGATAATCATTCAATGCATTTAGAAATTCTGTGATTTTAGGTGTGCCGGTAACTCTCTGACTTGGCATTGGAAGGCCTTTTTATTTGAAAGGCAATTGAAACATATCTGGATTACCCAGAAATTGTTACCCAGTCTTTTGCTCTGTTTGTTTAATATGTGTTACAATGCTTATATTTTCATATTCTGTCTTCCTGAACAAATTCAATGTAAATAATTTTCTTTAATAGGTTTAGTGAGAAACCTTTCCTGTGTTCCTCAGGTGCCTGATATATGCTTAGAATCAGAAGTAACAGAAAAGAATGAGGCTGGTTGCACCAATACAGCAGTGCAAGGTGCAAACAACAATAATCCTCATACTATCTACCAGAGGTAAACCAAGTAGGCTGCTGATTAAAATCAACCTCCAAGTTATCCTGTTGACATATACATTAACCTGCATTTTTGAGGAGACAGAAGGAACAGCAACCTCGAGCCACTGGGGTCCTTTAAATATACAGTTTAGGATACATCAGGAATGTATTGAAACCCAGACTGTAATTTTAACTGAGCTGAAAAAGAAAGCCATTGTGGCCAGTTGAAGATGTTGGGAAGAGGATGCAAGGTCAATAGAGGCCTAATCCAGCAAGTCTTTTTTTAATCTTTCTTTGTGGAGCCAAGAAAGTTCATATGCTCCTGTCGGGCCCTACTACAAATTTTTAGGCTTCAGACAATTGTTTCTTTAGTGCCTGAAATTTACTTTCCACTGACCGGCTGGAAATCAGCTGACTGTCCAGATTTCATGCTGCCAACATCATGGGGGATGTGAATATTGTGCTCATCTCACCATCCCACTTCCACAAAGACCAGTTTTTGTCTCTATAGCTATTGTTTCAGAGTTTCATATTTTGATAACTCTGTGTATGGGAAACTAACTTCAAACATCCCCTTTCGGTCAGCCAGTGATAACCCTGAGGTAACGTTATTGTTACTAATGCAAAGACTAATGCTGATCTTCTTGACCTTTTCAAAATCATGAAAACAAGGAATAGATTTTCTTTTTATCCCATTGAAAACCAAGGACAGGAATGTTCTTACAGCCCCTCCTTCTTCCCTGGCATAATTTCACCTGAATTATGGGTGGGACTCCATGTCTGTGTTTTTTGTGTTCATTCTAGATAAAAGATCCTGCTATTAAACAACTTTTCTCTTTAAAGGTTCAATGTCATTCTAGAGAAGGACAAATGAGCCATGATAATATGTTAACACAATAATCTTAAACTTGCTGGAACAAAAGTAAAGATGGTCAATTACTTGCATCCAATAATCCTGGCCAATATTCATCCCTCAACCAACAACACGTGAACAGAACAACTGTTCAGCTCATTATTATATGCAGGACCTTGCTGAGTGCAATTAACTTGCTGTATTTTTATAGCAGTGACTACATTTCAAAAGTAATTAATTGCATGTAAAGTGCTTTGATACATCTTGAGGATGAAATAAGATGTTATATCTTTCTTTCACTGCAGTAAAATGACAGTTTGTGTGAATTTTACATAGATGTTGGGGAATTTCAAAAGGTGCATTGTTCAAAATGATTAAAGGCTTCTAGATACTCTATTGCAATGGACTGACAGGGCTGGAGTTTCACGGAGTTGGGAAGAGTCAGCAGACCTTTAAGAAATGTGGATGGAATATGATGTGGAAATCCTGTCCCATTACAACAGATAACACTCTTTGTAGGCAGAGGGAAGGAAAGATGTGATTCACACAGATGAGAAAACCAAACTGAGCAGAGAAATTTGAGATTAATGCTAAATTTAAACCAACTTCATTTTGACAGCTCCAAGAGTCTTAACCTACAGTGTAAGAGTTACAAATTGATGGAGTAAATGTAAATGCTCTTGAAGAGTGGATAAGATCTTTTTTTAAGAATCATGATCTAAAGTATTTTAAATTTCCTGCTCTTTAAACTTGGAAAAGAACAGATATGAACTATTGGTGAGAGTTAGTAAAAACACCATCTGCTGAATTACTTCAACTGATAGACAATCAGATGTAGCTTAGAAAAATACATGACCTCCCGTGCCAGAGTTTTGATAGAGTTCTTTGTCTTCATTTTCAAAGGGCTATTATGTCACTATGAATACTTGGCTGAGTTGCAAATCCTTCAATTATCTCAGGCAGAGGTTCTGAATTCTCAGTTTAATGACAACTGAAGAAGCCTTTAATGGATTTGCTGTCTTTGTGTGGTTACTGAATAGAAATATGTTTGCTTTTATAACAGAATAACCACTTGAGAAGATTTAAAAGTATTGAATGGATTTCATGAATAGAAGTGTTTTGTGTGTATGAGCCAGAGCTCTGTTAGATTGTTAATAGTTGTCTTCTATCTCTACATAACTTCTAAGATCTGCCCATAGTGGATATTTGCTGAGTGGCCATGATGACGGCATAGCGGTGTGAGGGGAGAGGGGGATGGGTCAAGGAGGCATAAAATGTCATGGAGGTGGCATGAGGACTATGAAGGAGCATGTGGGTGGGAGGGTGAGCGGCTGTAGGTGGGTATGTGGGTGAGACCTAGAGGGCCTAATACTTTCTAAAACAATTAGGACAAAGATCAGAGAACTGACCTCTTTTAACCAGCTTGCTGAAGCACTCACTGCTGTCCATGGCTGTCTACAAATTGCTTCAGTAGTTGACAGATCAGACTCTGCCCTGCCCACACCTCTCTAGAACGTAAATTTGATCTGACAGGGCTGTTTAAACCAAGAACGGTCTTCCAATTTGGAAAATATCCTGACTGGGGCTACTTTCCTTGGTCATGAAAATCACACCCTATTCTCCTGACATATTTATATGTCAATAGACTTAATAATTTATAACTGAGAACTTTGTTTCCTCCACAGCCTAAGGATGTGCAGGTTAGATGGATTGAGCCATGCTAAATTGCCCCTTAGTGTCCAAAGACGTTAGGTGGCGTGGCCATCTTAAATGTGCGGAGCTATAGGGACAGGGCAGGGAGGAGGGGAAGATGCTCTTTCAGAGGTCAGTGCAAACATGAAGGGTTGAATGGCCTGCTTCTGCACTGTAGGAATTCTATGGTTTTAATAACTTATTGAATGTGTCACTCCTGATGAAAACATCTAAGAATGTTTTTGCAAGCATTAAAGCAACAGAATTTTATTTTATGTTGTGCTCTATTACACATTGCCATATGTTATCATCTGGTTATACATATTAAAGTTCTGGCCTATGCTATTGTTTATTCTGAAACTGCTTGTGGAGGCCTGTACTTGGGACAGAGCTTGGAGACAGAGATGGGTGAATCACAATCTCAATCAGGGTGGATTGCAGAGTGGGAGCTGAGAACTACATATACTTCCACAAGAGGGAGAATCAGAGGACAACCAAAGCCAGAGTTCCTAGAATGACAATGCAGTAAAATCAGGCAGAAAAGGGAGTGTATGATGTTTGCTTAATAATACCTGGGGAATCAGGCTGAATATAAATAAAATACAGAGGATAGGTGAATAGGCAAATCAGTGGCAAACAGACAATGACAAAGAGATGAGATAAAAGGAATCTCAAGATCTTCTGAAGGCATATTAATAGACCAAGCTGGAGAACCAGTGTTGGAAACATAAAGCAAAGCTCAAGGACCAATTAATCCTTTGCATCAGAGTATACCACAGAAGAGACTGGCAAAGATATGGTAAATAAGGAGGTTGTCAGAATACTGGATGGGATAAAAGTAGGAAAGAGGAAGTTCCATAAAATCTGACAGTATTAAAAGTAGATAAATCACATGGATGGCTGCATCCATAGTTGCTGAGAAAAGTGAAATTAGAAACTGCAGAGGAACTTCCAATCCTGCTTGGATACAGCGTGGTGTCAAAAGACTGAAGGATTGAAACTGCTACACCCTTTGCTCAAAAAAGAGGAGAAAGTAAACTGGCAACTGCAACTCAGTCAGGTTAACAAATGTTGGAAGAGGTCTCTTATTTGGAAACAATAATTGGAGAAACAATTAACAACTACTTGGACAAGCACGGGCTAATAAAAAATAACCAACAAAGATTTATTAAGAGAACATTATGTTTAACTAAATCAATTGAGTTTTTTGAGAAGAACTAACAGCAACTAATTTGATATTGTGTTTATGAACCAACAAAAAATGCTGTTGGCCTAAATAAAGTCCATGGGACAAAAGTGGCAGGAACTTCTAGGACACAAAATTTGTTAAAGGATAGAAAGATGAGGATTGTGGTGAACTGTTTTTTTTACAGACTGGAGGGAAACATATAGTGGATTGCGCTGAAGTTGCCTGCAAGGACTGCTGCTGCTTTTGATATATATTAATGACATGGACATTTTTTTGCTGGGGGGTGAGTGGTTGGGAGGGTGCACAGGGAATTTTGCCCACCCCCCAAAAATTTTAAACTTTGCAAGTGACACAAAACTTGGTAGTGTAATAATCACAGAAGAAGTTAACAATAGATCTCAAGAGGACACAAACTGGTGGATTGAGCAAACACACAGAAGACAAAATTCAGTGTAGAAAAGTGTGAACAAGTACTATTTAGCAGAAGGAGACACTAAGACAATATATAGTAAATGATATAATCTCAAAGAGGATTCAGGAAAAGAGATACTTGGATGCGCTTGTGCAGAATTTTTTAAGGTGTCAAGTGACAAAGTTGTTTATAAAATGCTTTATGAATAGAAGTAAGAAAACAAAAGTGAGCAAGTTTTTTCTAATACTACATAAAACATTAGTTCATCCCTAGCTCGAGTAATATATTCAATTCTATGCATCAAACTTGATGAACTATGGGAAGGCTTTGGAGAGTATATAAAACACATTTACCATTTTATATTTAAGTCACAGGTAGATAGATTTCTGATAGACAAGGGAATTAAGGGTTATGGAGAGCAGGTGGGAAAGTGGAACTGATCCACTTCAGATCAGCCATGATCTTATTGAATGGCAGGGCAAGCTCAAAGGGCTAGATGGCCTACTCTTGCTCCTATTTCTTATGTTTTTATGTACCAGAATTGTTCTAGGTATGAGTAATTACAGATGTTTGGATTGACTGTAGAAGCTGGAGTTGTTCTCCTTAAAGCAGAATAATTTAATCAAAGATGTTGAATATCATGAAGAGTTCAGATAAAGCCAATGGAGAGAAACTTATTTCCTATGACTACTGGTAAGTACCGCAAACTACTGATAAGCAGGGGAACAGAATTAAGGTGAATGGCAAAAGAACAAGAGGAAAAATCTTTGTAAGCAATAGGGTTAGGGTCTGAAATTCTCTTCTTGATAGGGCAGTGGATACAGAGTCAATCATAATGCTTGAAGGAGAAAAGTTTGCTGAGACATGAGCTAAGCTGTGCATATGTATGAAAGCAAATTATTGCAGATGCTGGAACCTGAAACCAAACGAGAAAATGCTAGAAAATCTCAGCTGGTCTGGCAATATCTGTAAGGAGAGAAAAGAGCTGACACTTTGAGTCCAACGACCATTTGTCAAAGCCTTGGGGGACGGGAGGGCAGGGCAGTGGCAGACTATGCAAAGGACATTGTTGTCGGGCAGGATTTTCTGTTTTTGGGTTGGACACAGCTGGAATATCCCACCCTAGGTGACTTCTTTTCCCAAATCATCCAACCATCTTCCTTGGACATTCAATGTCGTTATCATTGCTGAGTTCCCAACTATCAACATGTTGGCAGTTGCCATTGATCAGAAACTGAACTGGACTAACCATATAAATACTATGACTACTGCTACAGTTGAGGCTGGGAATTCATTGGTGTGTAACTTAACTTCTGATGCCCCAAAGCTTGTCTACCATCTACAAGGCAGAAATAACCATTTGCCTGGTTGAGTGCAACTCCAGCAACGTTCAAGAAGCCCAACGCCATCCAGAACAAAGCAATGTTAGAACATTATTGGTGATATCTTTGTATTGGATGTAATGTGACCAATGGTAACAAGCTTTCAGGATCAGCTGACCCAGTAAACTATGGAACCAATTATAGAATGATGTAATAGTCAGCTCACCATAAATAAGAGCCTGTTTGGAATTGTGGGGAGCATGGAGTGGGCTGGGCATACCTCAGGTTTGGATTAATGATCTTTCTTTATTAAACCCTTTCTTTGATTTTTAAGTTAGAGTCAGATTTGTTCTATTTTTATTGTCTGCATTTCAAGAGTTGCTTCTGATGAAAAAAGCAGCCAAAGCAAAAGCAAAACCTTAAATACTGAATTCATTCACTACCAGTGCACAGTAACAATAGTGTGCACCATCTACAAGGTGCACTGCAACAATTTACCCAAGCTCCTTTGACAGCATTTTCAATACCTGCAGCCTTTCCCACAAAGAAGGACAAAGACAGTAGATGCATTGGAACAACACCACCTGCGAATTCTCCTTCATGCTACACATCCTGCTGACTTGGAGCTATCAAGTCATTCCAGTCGGTGAGTCAAAATCCTGGGATTCCCTTCTGAACAGCATGTTGGGTGCACTTGCACCGTACAAAGTACTGTGGTACAAGAAAACTTGGGATAGACAAAAAATCCTGGCTTAACAATTACACTCCCATCAGTTAAATGAATAAAAAACACCCAGGATGGAGTTCCAGCGGTGCTGACATAATGGACATCAGGTAATCCAGTATGGTCCATGCTCTTCTTGGACACTTGGATGGTAGTTATAGGATGGACGTTAGAGGTGGGTTCTTTACTCAGAGGGTAGTAAGGGCGTGCAATGTCCTGCCTGCAGCAGTTGTGGACTTGTCGAGTTTAAGGGCATTCAAATGGTCAGTGGATAGGCATATGGATAGCATTGGAATAGTTTAGGTTAGAGGGTCATAAAATTGGTTCCACTGGTCAAGGGCCGAAGGGCCTATACCGCGCTGTAATGTTCTATGTTCTATGGACACAGTATTTTTTTGGCATCCTTTAATTTTGAGAAGGGATCTGAAATAAAGGGGGAACTGGAGATAAACCCCAAGAGTGGACCTTCTGGTATGCAAGAGGGATAGATAGAAAGTAAATCCAACACTGGTCCTACAGGACCATGAGTATCACGGAGCAAGATTTTAAAAACTCTACACTAACATCAGCACAATGGAAACTGCTATTGAGTTACTGTGGAGTTTTTTTTTATGTTAGGTTTACTTCTGAAAAGTTAATAGTCTTGATATGGACAGAGGAGAGAATTTTTTTTGTCTGGTCTGCTACCGGAACTATAGTAGGTGGGAGGACGGATCATGCAAAGGTCCGTTGACCTCGGATAGTTTTTTTCCAGGGCACGAGCACGACCAGAAAATCCCATCCAGAATGTATTTGCTCTCTTACTGTTCATAATTAGTACGTTTGTAGAAAGAAGTGTAAAGAAATGTATTTTATTTTACCCTTGGAATGTGTACGCCACTTAAAAGTTCAGCAGCAAGTTTCTTGTAAGTTCAAAATAAAGAAAATTATTTATTCTTTCATGCTCATCCTGAATTAAGACAACATGTTCAATTTCACGCACGCACACACATTTGATACAGATAGAGATAGTGCACTTTTACAAATTACTGTTAATTCAATCTCTGATTTACGATTTCTGGTTTCTAATATGGTAGGCCTGTGGTTCCTTGAATGGAATTAATTATTTAAAGTTGAATTGAAGATCTTGTAAAGCAAAAGGTTCACCATTGGTTGCAAGGTTTACTGTAATTGAATATCTCAGAATTTGGTTCGCAACTGAGTTTTGAAACTAAATACAAAAATAAGGAAGTTACTAAAAATATTAGTTTGGCTTCATCTGAAATATTAGACACTGCACTTAGAAAGGATGTGAAAGTTTTAAAGAGGGTGCAGAGAACACAGACAAGAATGGTTCTGGAGTGAGGGACTTTAGTTACGCGGATAGACTAGAACAGATGAGCTTGTTTATGCCATCACGAAAACTGCATATTTTACATCTGTAACATAGTGTCTTTGCCTCTGCATCAGCTCTGAGCCTTTGTTACCTCCAGCCTTAACTATTCACTACATTCTCTGCTGGCCTCCCAAATTCTATTCTCCTTCAATTTGAGACCATCCAAAATGCGTCAATCTGGATCCAAACTCACACCAAATGTATTCACCCATTATCCCAGTGCTCACTGACCTATGCTGGTTCCATGTTGAACAACACGCTGATTTTAAGATCTCATTCTTGTTTTCAAATTCCTCCATGGCTGTGCTCTTCCTCCCTCTGTAATTTCCTCAAACCCTACAACACTCTGGGATATCTGATCTTCTTTAATTCTGGCCTCTTGAGCATCCCTGATTTTAATTTGTGGGCAAACGGCATGGGTGGCACAGTGGTTAGCACTGCTGCCTCACATGCGCCAGGGACCTGGGTTCAATTTCAATATCGGATTACTGTCTGTGTGGACTTTGAATGTTCTCCCCATGTCTGTGTGGGTTTCCTCCAGGTGCTCTGCTTTCCTCCCACATTCCAAAGATAGAATCACAGAATTCGACAGTGCAGAAAGAGGCCCATCAAGTTTGCATTGATCACAGCCCCATGCATTTATTCTAGCTAATCCCCCTGACACTAAAGAGCAATTTAGCATGGCCAGTCCACCTAACCTACATATCTTTGGATTGTGGGAGGAAACTGGAGCAACAGGAGAAAATCCACACAGACATGGGGAGAATGTGCCAAATCCGCACAGTGACCCAAGCCAGGAGTCGAACCCTAAAATCTGGCACTATGAGGAAACAATGTTAACCACTTGATATGCAGGTAAAGTGGATTGGCCATGCTAAATTGTCTCTTCCGGTCAGAAGATTAGCAGGGTAAATATATGGGGTTACTGGTATAGTGCCTGTGTCGGATTGTTTTTAGAGCATGATTGATGGGCTGAACAGTCTGCTTCTGCATTTTAGTAATTCTAATTCTAATTGCTCTACCATTGGCTTTCAAATGTGTGGGTCATTGGCTTTGGAATTTCCTCCTTAAACTTCACCACCTGTCAACCTCACTTTCCTTCATGGTAATTCATAAAATCAACCTTCTGGACCAAGGTTTTAGTCACCTGTCTGAATATCTCCAGTGGCTCAGTGTCATATTTCCAATATGCTTGTGAAGTGCCTTGGGGCATTTGATTTCATTAAAGGTGCTTCATAAATACATGTTGTTGTTGGTTGTTGTTCCCATGTAGAAGGGAAAGTTGAGATTTGACAGAGATGTTCAAAATTATGTGGGATTTAGGAAGAAACTGTTCCCATTAGTGGAAGGTTCAAAAGCAAAATGTCACAGAGCAAAGGTGATTAGCAAAAGAACTAAAATGACATGAGGAAAATCATTGTTACACAGTGAATGTGCTGCCTGAAAGATTGGTGGAGACAGATTCAACCACAGCTCTCAAAAAAGAATTGGATAAGCATCTTAGTGGGAAAAAAATTACATGGAAAATGTAGGGAAGGAGAAATACCCAATTTTTTCTTGCAAAAAGCTAGCATGAGATCAAGGGACCAAATAACCTCCTTCTAATTAGTAGCCATTCCATGATTCATTTCTCTCTATCTGTCAACATTTTGCCAAACATAACTGGTCAATTAATTAAATTTAATGAAAATAAATATGTCTCCATGTATGTGCTTGCACAGGCATTAGATAATCATCAAAAATTCTTAGTCAATCTTCTTCAGAGCATCCCTGGAGCTATTGTAAATATCTGTGCATACATGAGAGCACAATGGCTTTCTGAAAGCAATTCTCAGGTAGGAACCAACTGCAAAGTATTTTAGAGACTAAAAAAGATTAAAGAGCAATGAGTAAGATGAACACACGAAAGGAAAAAAAGCAGATTGAGTGACAACACACAAATGTATAAACCCG
This sequence comes from Sphyrna mokarran, assembly GCA_024679065.1. Lineage (NCBI taxonomy): Eukaryota > Metazoa > Chordata > Chondrichthyes > Carcharhiniformes > Carcharhinidae > Sphyrna > Sphyrna mokarran. The sequence continues at coordinate 58,980,740 of JAGIQG010000011.1, forward strand.
AAACATTCTTTGCACACTTTTAACCCACAGAATGGGCTGAATCTTTATGAACTCACTAAGAAGTCTGACAACATCAGGTTAAAATCCAATAGATTTATTAGGTAGCAAAAGCCATTAGCTTTCGAAGTGTTGCTCCTTCATCAAGTAAGTGGATTTCATTTCACAAACAGAACATATAAAAAGACAAAATCAATTTTCAAAATAATGCTTAAAATGTGAGTCTTTACAGGTAATCAAGTCTTAAATGTACAGACAATGTGACATGCTCACCAACAGGAAGAGGAGAACATATCAGCGGTCATGGGCATTCAGCCTCTGATCTTCAGGTAAGTGTTCTCTAAGGTGGCCTTCATGAAACACGACAGTGCAGAGTCGCTGAGCAGAGACTGATAGCCAAATTCTGCACACCTAAGGACGGCCTCAACCGGGATCTTGGGTTCACGCCACACTATCTGTAACACCCACAACTTGCCTGGGTTTGCAAAATCTCACTAACTGTCCTGGCTGGAGACAACATAATTCTCTTTAACCTGTGCTTAGTCCTCTTTCCACTCACATTGTCTGTACCTTTAAAACTTGACTTACCTGTAAACACTCAATTCCAATCATTATTTTGTAAATTGAGTTTTTGTCTTTATGTGCCCTGTTTGTGAACTAAAATCCCACTTACCTGATGAAGGAGCAGTACTCCGAAAGCTTGTGGCTTTTGCTACCAAATAAACCTGTTGGGCTTTAATCTGGTGTTGTGATACTTCTTATTGTGTTTACCCCAGTCCAATGCTGGCATCTCCACATCTTTGTGTCCTGCCAGGGATGGCAATGAGGATGATGGGGTCAAACATACAAGTGCCGTTCAGTTAAAGTTTTTAAAAATTTGGACATCTTCACATTGAAGTACTGTTACTAATGTTCTGTTACAGCCTGCTGCTCTTCGCAAGCTAAAAGACGTCTTATTGTTCTTCTTGCTTTGAGAGCCCGCATACTGCCCTGAATTAGAATAAGAACCTGTTTCTCTGCCAATTAAGGGATGTATGTGTGAAAATCCAAAGTTAGTAAACATTCCGCAAGAAACAGGCCTGGAGACAGTCTTGATCTCTGTTTACCATCTCCAGAGGGTATATTGAGCCCATACGTATAATTAAGGAGTATTGCTGAAAAAATACATTTTGTCAAAGCTTTGCTCTGATCAGATCATTTCATGCTGCACATTGCACAAACTCATGAAGGAGCCCAAGGTTGGCTCTGTAAAGTGCCCAGTCTACCTCAGATCACCCTGGAAGGGTAAAAGTGTCTCAGAAATTCAAGCAACAGGTGAAAGCTAACTGTTTCATGCTTTTTTTAAATTTATTTATTCAATTCAATCAAATCAAGTACAATACAGAGTCTCAACAAGTTGCGACATTCCCAATCCAAGATGACAAAACAGGGCTCTCACTTCCTGTCTTGGGCTTGATCTACATGATCCAAGCTGACTGGAGTAGGTATTGCCTATTCCAAGGCTTGATCTTATTTGCATCTTAGCCAAAAGGATGAGATGCAGCTTTTAAAAACTGCTTCAAATGAAACTAAAATATAACGTAATGACTTCAACCAAGGACAGCATGTCGATATTACACTTGATTTTAGCTAAAAGGCCGAGCTAGCTGTTTCATACCATTTTTTATTTCAAAAATATACTTCATTCATAAAAAATCTCAATTAAACCATTGGAAATGTACATGTCTAAAAAATGGCAAACAGTGCAGAAAAAAAAAACATTTTTACAGTCCTTAACAACATTACAGTCATTACATTTCACAACTTAAAACTATATACATGCCTCAGATTTTACTGTATGCCATTATTTCTCAGATTGGCACACAGTTACGCAAACCGAGTGCAGTTTCGGCCCCTTGATCTGCCTCCGTACTGTTACTTCACAGGTGCAACATGAGTGGTGTTCACCATTAACAGAATGTTGCTGTCAAGCCAAAAAAGCTGTTCTGCCAATCACACAAATAAGTCATGTGATGTATGAAATTCAGCGCCAATGTGATGTTTGGTATGTAGGCCATACATCCCAAAGACAGGTGGATTACATCAAACAGAATGACTCTTCTGCTGTTTGCAATGGACAAGAACTCACTGAACCCCCAATTACACATTCATGCAAAGCTCAAAAATGCAGTGTTCAACATTAGATATGATTCTGCAATTGAACATTTACTAAGTAATCTTCAGTGTGTAAAAAATTATGCTGACAACAAATTTAAACATGTCAGTCAGGCTTGCAGCGTATCACATTTGTTTGTACTGGAAGCTACTAATGTTAATGCACAGAGCTTGCTATTTGCAAACAGGAAGAACATGCATGAACATTGTGCCTGTTTCAGATAAACAAGCCATTTGGTTGCTCATTCATCAAGCCAATGCCTTGAGCAGTGTCAAGTTGCGTGGTTTAAATTTTCAAATAATGTTTGGCAGTTAATTGTCAGTCAACATTAACTTGTGCACTCCCCATGACAATGTCTTGGCAATCAGAGTCCACTTGCCAACAAATCAACACTCTCTTCTCATACAGTATAAAGTTGTTGGTATTCTTGGGATTGTCTAGATCAGTGCAAGGTGAAAAGCTTTGACAAAATGGTTGGAATTTTATTGTACCACCCACCTCGGGAATCGGAGGGGACGGACCATGGAGAGAGCCATTGACCTGAAGCAGAATTTTCTGGTTTCAAGGCAAGCGAGGCGAGAAAATCCCGCCCAATATCTTTTCTCAGCAATATTCTGTCAGGAAGGTTCTTGGCAACAAATTGACATAATTGTTGTAAATCCACTGACAAGCTTCAAATACTAAAAAATGTACATCTTTACATGAAAAAGTGCTCCATGGAACACAGGAAACTTTAGATTTGAATCAGGAAAAGAAAACCAAATTGTCAAGCATTTCAGATGGACACGGCCATTCAATTGTGTGTGTGTATTGGGGGAAGGAGTTAGTTCTTGTTGGTGATAGGCAGAATCATCAACTGCAACTTAGCAACCAATTGCAATAAGTCGTCATCCTATAACATCCAGGAATGACCCTTAGAAACAATGGTTAACTTGCTGTGCAAGCCTCAGCTAATCAATTCTTCCTAAAAGCTAATTCAGCTACCACCAGTTTCAGACTCATTTCCCACTGCGTGAAGTCAGAGGTCAGCCTATGTTCATAATTACACTGAAAGAATTCTGCTGAGACATCTCTTACAAACATTCAGCACCAAAAAGATACACCCCAACTGAACACAACGGGGCCAACAGTCCTTTGTTTGAAACAAAAAGCTAAGGACATTTTTTTGATATACTGCAAAGTTGCAGGACCAAAACTAGGGAATCTAAAGTTTTAGATTATTTATTAGTCTCGGAATGCAATCATAATAATAAGATAATAAGGAAGCGTACATCAGACTCCTATTTATTGACTTTAGCTCAGCCTTCAACACCATTATTCTCATGAAATTCATCTTCAAATTCCATGGTCTGAGCCTCGGCATCTTCCTCTGTGACTGTATCCTGAACTTTCTAATTCACAGATCACCAATCAGTAAAGATAGGCAACAACACTTTCTCCATGACCATTCTCAACATCTGTGTCCCACAAGATTGTGTTCTTAGCCCTTACTATACTTTTTATACACCTATGACTGTGTCACTAAATTCCCCTCCAATCTGATTTTCAAGTTTGCTGACAACACCACTGTAGTGGGTTGGATCTCAAACAATGACGAGATAAAGTACAAGAATGATATTCAGAATCTGGTGAACTGGTGCTGCAACAATAATCTCTCCCCCTGTGTTAACAAAATAAAGAAGACTGTCATCAACTACATCAATGGGGATAAAGTAGAAAGGGTTGCGAGCTTCATGATTTTAGGTGTCCAGATCACTAACAATCTGTGCTGGTCTCCCCATGTTGACATAATTAAGAAAGCCCACCAATGCCCCTACTTTCTCAGAATAAGGAAATTTGACATGTCAGCTGTGACTCTCATCAGCTTTTATAGATGCACCATAGAAAGCATTCTTTCCAGTTGTATCACAGCTTGGTATGGCTCCTGCTCTGCCCAAGGCCGCAAAAAACTACAAAAGATTGTGAATGTAGCCCCATCCATCACCCAAACCAGCCTCCCATTCGCTGACTTCCCAATGCCTAAGCAAAGCAGCCAGTATAATTAAGAACACCACATACCCCGGACATTTTCTCTTCCAACTTCTTCTATTGGGAAAAAAATAAAGAAGTCTGAGGTCACATACCAACCAACACAAGAATAGCTTTTTCCCTGCCGCTGTCAGACTTATAAATGGACCAAACTTGCATTAAGTTGATCTTTCTCTACACCTTATCTATGACTGTGATACTACATCCTGCACTCTTTCATTTCCTTCTCTTTGAACAATATGCTTTTTCTGTATAGCTCACAAGAAACAACACTTTTCACTATATATTAAAAAGTGTGACAAAAATAAATCAAATCAAATAAGTCGGCTTACATTAACACTGCAATGAAGTTACTGTGAAAATTCCCTGGTCGTCACACTCCAGTGTCTGTTTGGGCACACTGAAAGAGAATTTAGTATGGTCAATGCACCTAACCTACATGTCTTTCGCTCTGTGGGAGAAAACTGGAGCATCCAGTGGAAACCCTTGCAGTCACAGGGAGAACGTCCACAGACAGTGATTCAAGCCAGGAATTGAACCCGGGGCCCTGGTGATATGAGGCAGCACAATGGGAGAGGCGTAAGAACTGTTAGGAACTCTGCAAGTTTGATATAACTGTATAGTTTCAATAGTGACAAAACCATATTGCAAAAGTCATTCGAGTGACATTATACATAGCTTTTATTTTTAGAAATTGCTCCAAGTTTGCATTATTATTTTGAAAAGGCTTACATTTATATAGTGCCAATTACTTCCTCAGAATGTCCTGAAGGATTTTACAGCTAAAAAATTAATTTTGATGTATCTTCACGACTGGTGTCTAGGCATACACAAAAATGACTTGCACATAGCAAAGTGAAACAAAAACAGAAATGGGATAAATTACCACAATCTGTTTTTGGTGATATTGATTGAGAAATTAATATTGACTAGAAAACTGGGAGAACTAGTTACTCCTGAGCAGAGAGACAGGACCCCATTTTAGCAGTGACTGGGATTTTCCACTCCCATTCCTATCGGACATGCATAGCAACAGGAGCAAGCCCAAATTGTACCTTTTGTTGGTGGAACATCTCATCACGATTGTCCCTGCCTCCGTCAATGTTCCTGCCATGCCACACAGGGAACTTCATTTCAATATATTAGCATCTCATTATCGACTCTCCCATGAGCAATCATTCGCTCAGACCCAAAGGTTTGCCCACAACAATATGATGTCACAGTGGCACCATTTACAATAGCTTTTTAAAAATGGGAACCTGGCAAGCTCACCGAGGGGTGTTTGGAGGTGAGCACACAGTTCACAGGGGTGTTTGGAGGTGAGCACACAGGACACAGCTGAATCACAGGGAAGAGAGAGCATTGGAAAGGGCAGGGGGGCACCAGCAAAGTGGGTAGCAGCAAAGGAGGCACTCAATAGTGAGGGGTAGTGGTGAAACAAAGATAATAGTGCAGGGGGTAGCAGCAAAGGCACTGGTGTCAGAAGGGTCTAATGCACCAGGCCAGGATGCTGAAGGCTCAAGGGTTGAAGGTGGACAAGAACAGCATGGGACAAGAACAGCAGGTACTGGGGTTGAAGGGCCATCAGTTGCAGGGGAAAAGAGGGCAGGGAAAAGGGGCAAAGGCTTCCCTACCTATAGGGAAGAGCTGGGTTCAGAAACGGCAGGAGACAGTACCAGAAGGGGATGAAAGCCAAGTTTTAAACTGACCATTCCTGAGGTGACTGCTTCAGCCTGTGAGGCTGGAGCTTAAGTAATTACAGGATGGAGGGATTTGGATTGTCCTAGGCTGCACATTATCTTCTTCTCCTCCCTGTAGATGCCCAAAGGTCTCTGGCTTCTTCCTTGGGATAGAGGAACAGCTGGAGTAAGCCCACATAGACCCACTATCCCCTGTGTTGTTGCACAAGTGCCTGCATTGTGGTGTGCATGCCCTGCCACATGGAATGCTTGCCCTGCCACAGGGAGAGCATGCCCTGCCACAGGGAGAGCATGCCCTGCCACAGGGAATACATGCCCTGCCACAGGGAGTACATGCCCTGCCACAGGGAGTACATGCCCTGCCACATGGTGTGCATGTCCTGCCACATGGTGTGCATGCCCTGCCACATGGTGTGCATGCCCTGCCACATGGAGTGCATGCCCTGCCACATGGAGTGCATGTCCTGCCACTGTACAGTGCATGCCCTGCCACTGTAGAATGCATACCCTGCCACCGCAGAATGCATACTCTGCCACTGTAGAGTGCATACCCTGCCACTGTGGATTGCATGTCCTACCACATGGAGTGCATGTCCTGCCACAGTGGATTTCATGCCCTGCCACTGCAAAATGCATACCCTGTCACTGTAGAGTGCATGCCCTGACACTGCAAAATGCATGTCCTGCCACTGCAGAGTGCATACCTTGCCACTGCAGCGTGCATACCCTGACACTGCAGAATGCATGTCCTACCACTGCAGCGTGCATGCCCTGACATTGCAGAGTACATACCCTGCTACCGTAGAGTGCATGCCCTGACATTGCAGAATGCATGCTCTGACACTGCGGAGTGCATACCCTGCCACTGCAGCATGCATGCCCTGAAACTGCAGAATGCATGTCCTACCACTGCAAAGTGCATGCCCTGACACTGCTGAGTGCATACCCTGCTACTGTAGAGTGCATGCCCTGACACTGTGAAATGCATGACCTGATACTGCAGAGTGCATGCCCTGACACTGCAGAGTGCATGTCCTGCAGCAGTGCAGAAGTCTTTAACAACAATATTTCTACCAGCAATAACACAGAGGCGAAATTAAACTCAAAAGGAGTAAGAATACTGTATCAAAAGATGGCCAGAATACATTCCAAATAATGTCATCCTGAAGCAGTGCATTGAGCAAAGAAAATATTTTAGTGTTGTGGATGACTTACTGATTTACCATGAGAGACTGATTGTTCTAAGAGGACCATCAGAGAGGACACCAGGAACGCCTGTGCATTACAAAGTGTAATGCAAGAGTGTGAAATTCTGTTTGACGGCCAGGGATACCAAAGTCAGTAGAAAAAATGATGTCAAGCTGCATCACCTGTGTAATCCAGCGCCCTAGGGAAAGAGAACCATTTCTTTCTATCCAGACCAAGGGAAAGTCTCCGAATGATCTTTCTGAGCTCAAAGGAAAGATATTCCTCATAGTTATTGATTATTACACCAGGTGGACAGAGGTTAAGTGTCTACATGGTAGCACTCAGAAGCTGTCAGTATATTAGTGAAAGAAAGTTTTACCACGCGCGGAATTCCAAAACTATCTATTTTAGATAATGGCTCACAATTGACAACAAATGTTTTTAGTTGTTCATAGAAGCCTATGCGTTTGCCCACACAATCTCCTCACTCAGATATATGCAAGTTAATGGGAAGGCTGAAAAAGAAGTAAGGAAGGTTAAGGCTTTGTTGAGGAAAAATGACAATATTAGCTTAGCACTGTTGAGCTACCATTTCACACTGCTCCACAATCATTTGACTTCATTGGAACTTCTAATGGGAAGACCCCTGCAGACTCAAAATCGGGGGCAATTCTTCCATATCCCGCTATGCTGTTCTAGCAGCCCAATAGGCCAGGAGACATAAGCAGAGGCCGTTTACCGGAATCCCCACAGTGTGTCATGGCCTTTGTGCATATGTAAATTCAAATTTTTATCCAATTAGCGGGCCTGGGACTGAAGTCTCCTGGCCTGATAGCGTCCCCCACTCTCTCCTCCCTCCACCTCCCTCTCCCACACCCCCACCGACCCTTGCCAGAAGTGTTTCATGCCAGCGGGGTTTACAATAGCTCTTCATTAGCAGGCTAGTTAGTTAGAGAAATTAGGACTGCCAGGAGTTGGAGAGGGATACAAGGGTTGGGGGGGGGGGGGTGCAGTCAGGGCAGTCACGGAGACTCTGGAAGGCTAGCAATTGGGAAATGGGGGAATCAAAAGGGTATGATGCAGGGTCGCAGAGCTGGCCAGCGATTGGGAGGCCAGCAGTGTGGGGCTGCTGCAAATGCATCAATTTCCACTATGACAAATTGGCGCATGCCAAGTGGTCTTCTCAGCGTTCTACTGCCAGCCTCTTCAGCCGGAATAGGCCCTACTCTCTGATTTTTATCGTGATTCAGGCTAGCATGCTATGCAACACTCAAGATGTTGGAGATTCATTTTGAAAATCCTGCTAAAAAAAGCAGGATTTATTCCAGTTTTTATGTTTTTAGAACATTTTTTGAAAGAATCCTGGCCGTCGTGTTCTTCGCACATAATTATGACATGCTTCGAAGTAACAAATATATAGAGTGAAGGTGAAGGAGGTTGAAACTAAAAATTATAATCAATGCCATGGAATACATAACTTACCAGAACTCCAGGCAAGTAAATCAATATGGATTCGTGATCAAAATTGTGAAGATCAGATTTTGGAAAAAACACAACACCTGCAATCTTATCTTGTGGACACAGAAAACAGAATAGTGAGAAGAAAGAGAAACACATCCATCTCCTCAGGATGGTCTTCAATGGAATGGATTGCTACCCATTAGGTCAGGAAGATGAACTTAGCATTGAGCTGGTACTCTCTGATAATTCACACGTTACTGAGTTCAGGAGACAACATGGAAAGCTTGTTTCCTACATATGCTCTGAAAGAGTTGAGGACAAGGTCAGGGAGATTGGTGAATCCACCATGTTAGTTATCTCTGTGAACCAGGGATGAATGCAGAGACCTTAAGTGTAGGATAATGTAAATAATGTACTTAATAAAGTCAGAGGCATGGAAGGAGATATAAAGGATTATTGCTAATAGACAGAATATATCATCACTGATGTAAGGTAGCATGATAACAAAATCTGCTGAGAAATAGTTCTATATGAAGCCTCAGCTAAGATCTGTCCTCTATATAGAAGCATTGTTAATAAAAGTTAGTTTACCTACAATTTTGGCTCCGGCAGCCTCTATTGATCCTAACCAAGGACAATCTCAATTATGATCCACAATATTGATATCAGAGAGATAAGCAAACCATGTGGTGTGAAGTTGTTCAGTTGTAGTATTGTTTGCAATTATTCAAGTGAATACACAGATAACTGTTCTAAATAACTCATGTATTGGAGCAATGGGCTCTCAGAACCTACTCCAAGAAAACGATGACACCCTGAAACATAAAAGAACAAAAATGATCATTCCGGATTTTTATAAGAACGGTGCCTCCAAATTGAATCTGAGTGCCGGTAGCTACTCTGGAATAACAAAGTGGCAGTAAGCAATTAGCTCCAGTGCCCAAAAACCTTTGAGTGTCAGCCGTTGGGATGCATGAGGCAATAGCAGCAATAACCCACCAAACTTCAGTACTTGTTCTGCAAAGAGTACTCATCTTCTTTAAAAAAAACTTCCCACAGACTGAAAATAATTGTTCTGTTTAAGAAGCTGAGAAATTAAGCGTTTTTCCCCTGCAGCACAGGGTGAATTCAAGCTGAGTTAGTCATTAACCTAACATTCGCAAATAACATTGCTGACAGCATGCTGTCTTTAGACTGGCTTTGCTGTCAATGCAAACTGCTGGTTCTCATTTCATATGTAAATAAAAGAAACAGAATCATTGTTGATTGCCAAACAAGTTGCCTTGGCCCATGAAGAAGTTCAACAAGCAAGTAATTCTATTTGCATTTTAACTGGCAGAAAATATCTCATAGGGTGCTAATTTTTAACCAATAGTAATTTATTAAATTAATGAGTTCTGAAATATTTTCCAATGTATCTTTTTTTTACATAAAACAGTAAACCATTGAGGGAAAGCAGTGAATAAAGTCAGTAATGATGCACCAACAAAAGTCTAACTGCTAAACGAAGGTCAATGTCTGGACAGATGACAACAGCTATTAAGTCGAAAATTCAGGTCCAAGCTCCAAGCCAAACAAAATAAGCCCTGGCAGACTGGCCAAGACAAGGTTTTCACTAAACAATGTCAGATTCAGAGATTTTAAAAAGTTATGCCTCACAAGAGTGTCTTTTTTTTAAACAGGAGGAATAATAACCAAAGTTCATGTTTTTTGCCATCAGGCAATGAGAATACCACGGTCTTTACAAATGGATTTTTGAAATGTTTCAAAAGTCTGTTGCCCATAAATTATACTTGGATTTATGCCAAAAAGTGAGAAACTGCAAATGCTGGAAATCTGAAAGAAAGAAAGAAAATGCTGCAAGTTCATTAGCATTCAAAAAGGGGAAAGGTAGTTTAATGTTTCAGGTCCAGGTCTCTGACAAAGGAACTACACTCCAAATGTCAACCTATCTTTTCTCTTTTCAAATCCTGGCAGGCCTGCTGTGTGTTTTCAGCATTTGATGTTTTCATTTTATCATCATGCATTTTACATTTGGAAATACCTTCAAAATCAGTTATCAACATTCGTCTCATGTTCGAAGTGTCACATTTGTGTTGCTTTTGTGTGAACAGCTCGACAATTATGATTTTTAAAGGCAAATTCCTTTGATAAGGGGTGATTATTTGTAAAGTTGAGTTGAAGTGTGGACTGTTTAAAGCTATTTTATTTAACAGAAGTCTAGGCATTGGCAGATAGGCAGTATCCTTTTGTTGGCTGTGTTCTATTGTATAAATGGCCTTATGTTTGAGGAACCAATGGCATCATAAAATGTGGAACTGCTGCTGTGCTGTTGAACAAAGAGAGCCAATTTGAGTGGAGTAAACATGGGGACCAGATCCCATAGTAAACAGTAATTAAGTGCCTATACAAGTCCAGCATGACTGGAACTAAACTAAAACAAAGATGAATGGCACATTAAAGTTACATTCTCAGATGCAGCAATGGAAAATAAAACGTAAAGTTGCATTGAGCTAAATGAATGTTTACAGATGAATAGCACCATACTATAGCTCCCTCTATATTGTTTCCCCTTCATTTTTTTCCCTGTTTCTGTCTCTTCCTGAAACCAATGACCCACACTAGACACATTTTAATGGCTATTGTAACTTTTCAGTGTCTCAGTGAAGTGAACTTAGGTGTCAGCAGATTGTTTTACCACGGGGGCTGACCTGTCCTTAACTGACTTCCAGGCACATATAGATGCTTTTTAGCAAGAGTTACTAAATAACAGTCAACAGTGTGACCCCTGGTTGATGTTTCTCTCACTAACCCAGAGATACTGAAACAAGCTGTGCTGAGATCAGGCAAAGGCACTTCTATCATGAATATAAGTCTCTGGAAAACATGTGCTGTGACAGAAATCTTTCACTTTATGAATGAATTTTAATAAACTAAGCTGCTGGGAAGGAAATATTAGTAAGTGTATGTTGTGCATCAATGATGTTCACAAAATGCACTTTTAAGTTAAATAATTATCATTCATCTGTACTCTTACTGTTGACTCTTAAAACATATATGAAAGCCCATATTCTTGGAAGCTACGATTAAACGTCCACTTACAATGAAACACGTGAAGCAGATTTGTCGCTTTTTAGTGAGGAAATCCCAGGTCTGCAGCTTCCACTAAGCTTTATCTGGAGCTTGGCAGGAAGTAAGGTAATTAGTTTGTGGCCCTCTGTTTGAGCAGTGCTCACCCAGGGGTGCCTGACTAATCACTAAATTGTTACACTGTAAAACAGAACAAAATCACTAGAATCATGAGAGAATAACTTTTTCATAGCAGTTTTCTGATTTTTATAGTTTGTAAAATGTCTATCGAAAAGGTACAATAAACTAACCATGGATTCAGTCCAATGAATAAAAGTGCCACACACCAAAAGGGATTTATTTACTGTTTCAATCTTTGCAGATATTAAAGTAGGAGTACACAAGACTATTTTGGATTAATTGTATCTATCTGTATGCCAGAAAGAACACGAATAATGCAAAATGAAAGCAGCGCTCTTGGGGGAAGACAAGAAGAAAGATGTAACCTTGTTATCAGCACTGATTCTTAATATTAACAATAAGAATATTTTACTAAGATATCAGGCCCAAATAAGCATCATACCCAAATCCTACAGAAAGTAGAATGGAAGTTCATTAGGATGTTTCCCTAGATGAGGAGAATTGTCCTATGAAGTAAAAATGAATAGATTTGGCCGAGATTCTCTGTAGTTCAGAAGAAGAAGTGGCCTAATTCTCCCCCAAAAATTCTAAGTGTTGAATTTGTGGAAAAACTGGAATAATTCACATTGTTTTTTTTTAATAGGAATTCACATTAGAATCTCCCTTTCTCTATGCACTGCAGAGGCCACCAACGTGAATTCATTAGATTTTAGTGGGCAGAGCCTATTCCTACCTGGGAGGCTGAAACCAGCAGCCTCTGCACATGCACAGTGGCCCAAACTATCAATTTCCTGATAACGAGCCAGCCCAGGACTCCTACAGTGCTGCTCCCCAACTTTCCACGGCCCAATTGTGGCCCCTCTGACTATTCCCAGGCTCAGCCGCACCCCATTCTCTGTCCCAAAGCGATCCTAATCTCCAGCCCTCCCCATAAATCCCTCTAGCAGGCCCAAGGCCCAATCCCAAGCACTGCTGACCCCTCGGCAGGCAAACTCCCTGCCAGCCCAGCCAATCTACCCCCAGTGCAGAGCCCCTGGAAGGCAGATCTTCCCCATCCTCCAGCAAATTCTGCAATGCACAGAGTAAGGGAGATTCTAGTGTGAATACCCACTTAAAAAAACAATGTGAATTACTTCAGTTTTTCCACAAATTCAACCTTTCAGCCTGCCCCGATTGCTGGCCTCTCTGTGGCTCTGATCAATTCCAATGCATAGTGGCAGCTGGACACACCGACCCCGCTAATTGCTGCTTGGCCTTGCCCCCCTCCTCTCACCAGGCCCCACCCCAATAGGTCCCATACCCTCTGAGGCACTCCTCCATGCCCAATGGGCAGTGCCAAGATATCCACCGGGCTTGGGTACTGAGCCCGTTGGGTGCCAGGAGCACAGGCTGGCATCAGCAAGGTGCCCATTCCAGGAGGCATCACCCACCACTGCTTGACTCGCTGGGGAGGCCCTGATTGCCCCCCCTTCACTCCAGCAAGGGTCATCTGATAGTTCCTTGAAAGCAAGGATGTACTGTAAACTCTGTTGATGTGAAACACTCTGGCGGGATAGGAGAGGCTAGTGGGCCCACAGAATTCAATTCTGGGCTGGCTAATTACTTATAAATTGTATTAAAAACAGACTTAAATAACTTATCTGGTCTTCCCGTCAGTTTCCAGTGCTGCTCTGATGGTGCTTGTGGAGGGAACACAAATATCACATTGGTGTGGCGGGGTGAGAGATTCATCCCAATAAAATTCTTCTATACTTTGGAGGGTTAATACCAAGAAAATGATTCATCTGTTTCTGGATTTGAGAACACGGTGTCACAGTCAGAGTCAGTCATTTAGGACTGAGACAAGGAGCAACTTCCTTACTCAGCGGATTGTGAATCTTTGGAATTCTCTCCCCAGAGAGCTGTAGATTCTCAGGCATAGAAACATCAAAAATAGAAGCAGGAGTGGCTTACTGAACCCTATGAATCTGCTCTGTCATTCATTATGATCATAGCTGATCAGTCATTGAGAACATTTAAAATAGAGGTCAACAGATTGTTGAGTGCTCTGAAAATTGTAGTAAGGCGGAGTTGAGACATGATCTTATTGAATGGCAGAGCAGATTGGAAGGGCCAAATGTTCTACTCCAGCTCCTAGTTCTTATATATTCATGTTCCTATGCGGCCACTCAAAATATAATTGAATGGACAACTGAAGTAGTTAGGTTTCTGCTTTCTGGATCACTCATGAAGAACTCTGCCAATACTTGAGAGGGGTCATGTCAAGACTTGTTATGATCTGCTGTGTTCAGCACAACCTCAACATCAAAAAAGCTCAATGTTTGCTAGTAGGGCTACCAGTTGCTGAGGAAGAAGATGAGAAGGAAGGATTTATGTCAGAAATTCAACTGATGTGGTACCAGTGAATGTAATCTCAATTCCCCACTAAATAATAGTCCCATATCTCACTTTCCCTCCCTCCATCACATCAACTCCGTGGTCACAATGGTGAAATAAAAGCCTCCAAAAAACAAACATTCCAAACAAAATTTATAAATGAAACATTGCTAAATTGCATACATAAGTCAATTAAACATCCTTGTGCATTTGCTTAATGATATAGAACAGAGAACATAGAACAATACAGCACAAACAAGCCCTTCAGCCCACGAGTTGCGCCAATCACATCTACCAATCCACAGACCTATCTATAACCCCCTATCCTATTCATTTCCATATACTCATCCAGAAGTCTTTTAAAAGACCCCAGCGAGTTTGCCTCAACAACCTCCGACGGCAGCCCATTCCATTCACTCACCACCCTCTGAGTGAAAAACTTACCCCTAACATCTCTTCTGTATTTGCTTCCCTGCACCTTAAATCTGTGTCCTCTCATAGTGACCATTTCATCTTGGGGAAATAGTCTCTGAGAGTCCACCCTATCTATTCCTCTCAACATTTTATAAACCTCTATCAGGTCGCCTCTCAACCTACGTCTCTCCAGTGAGAAGAGTCCCAGCTCCCTCAACCTATCTTCATAAGGCCTGCCTCCCAATCCAGGCAGCATCCTTGTAAATCTCCTCTGCACTCTCTCAATAGCCTCTACATCCTTCCTATAGTGAGGCGACTAGAACTGCGCACAATACTCCAAGTGGGGTCTGACAAGAGTCTTATAGAGCTGCATCATTACCTCCTGACTCCTAAACTCTATTCCTCGATTAATGAAGGCTATCTTTGCTATCCTAGTGTTCATGCGCATTGCTATCTCAGTAGCTGAAATCCTGCTGACTTTCAGTGGAGAAGCAGGCAGGAGCCTTGCAGGATGACCTTGAGCAGCTCAGGCCCTAGACATCTCAGTTTTTGACTGCACTATCTCAGCGTGGACACCGGGAAGTTGGGCTGACAGGCAACATCCAAGCCTTTGGCAGAGTGGCACTGATGGCTGAATTGCTGTGGCATTCAATGTCACTGCCTGAGAGTGTGAAAGTGAGTAATGGTGCTTATACTCCATGCCTGTTTCTCTGCTCTTCCAGATCCTTCTATTCCACCACTGTCTGAGCAAATGGCAATTCTCTGGAATCTGAAAGGAGAAATGTACAAGAGGTGCCTGCTTACATCATCTGCAGCTTGTAAATCAAGGGATGAAATTATGGGATGAGGAAGAAGAGGAATATGAGGCAGAGGATTAGGTTTGAACATACCATCATCTTCAGTGATTTCAATTCTATCAATCTCAGTTAAGGTCATATCATGGGGATAAGAATATGATCTTGTGCCTGTCTCCTGCGGGTTAGGTGTTATGCCTCCTTTTCCTACAAAAGAGAGGGGAGTACGCTTATGGTGCAATGTACCTGAGTAATGTGATAGTTATGTTGAATGGATGGCAGTGGGTACAAATGTTGGAAATGGGTGTGAGGTTGGAAGCAGTTCTATGTGGCTGAAGTTAAGAACATAGAACATAGAACATAGAACATAGAACAATACAGCACAGAACAGGCCCTTCGGCCTTCGATGTTGTGCCGACCAAATAAAAAGCAATGCCCCTCCTAACTAAACCATTCCCTTCTCATCCATATACTTATCAACTAACCTCTTAAACGCCACCAAACTTGGCGCATCTACAACAGCTGCAGGCAGGGCATTCCACTCCCTAATCACTCTTTGAGTAAAGAACCTACCTCTGATATCCGTCCTATAACTCATACCCCTTAATTTAAAGTTGTGTCCCCTCGTGCTAGCTTTTTCCATCCTAGGAAAAAGGCTATCACTGTCCACCCTATCCAAACCTCTAATTATCTTATATGTTTCAATAAGATCCCCCCTTAGCCGCCTCCTTTCTAACGAAAACAACCTCAAATCCTTCAACCTCTCTTCATAGGACCTGCCCTCCATACCAGGCAACATCCTAGTAAACCTCCTCTGTACCCTCTCCAATGCCTCCACATCTTTCTTATAATGTGGCGACCAGAACTGCACACAATACTCCAAGTGCGGCCGCACTAGAGTTTTGTACAGCTGCAACATGATGCTGCGGCTCCTAAATTCAATCCCCCTACCAATAAAAGCTAAGACTCCATAAGCCTTCTTAACAACTTTATCCACTTGACTGCCTACTATCCTAAACTATCCCAGTTTAAGGTGAAGACATTTTTTTTAGTCTATTCATGGGATATGGATGTCACTAGGATATGGGCATTTATTGCCTTAATTGTTCATGAGGTATTAATACTCATACCTCAGATGCAGTGAGGAGTTAGCATAATGAACTAGTAATCCAGAGACTTGTGGAAATGTTCTGGGGACATAGCATGGCAGATGGTGAAATTTAAATTCAATTAAAATGCTAGAAAAATCATTGTTGATTGTTAGAAAAATCCATCTAGCTCACTCCTGTCCTTTAGGGAAGAACAGGGTGGTACCTGACTGCCATACAGGGAAATCCAACTTCAGTCGGGTCATTTGATCTCAGTGCTGAGCTCATTTTCACGAGACAGTGGGCATTATCTTACAATGAGTGACTTACAATTTTTAGAGTAGATGTGAATGCTTGTAAAAGTGGACAAGGGCTGTGAAACTATCATAGAGTCATAGAGATTTAAGCATGGAAACAGGCCCTCTGGCCCAACTTGTCCATGCTACCCTTTTTTAAAACTCTAAGCCTACATTTGGCCCATATCCCTCAATACCCATGTAACTATCTAAATGCTTTTAAAAGACAAAATTGTACTTGCCTCAACTACTACGTTTGGCAGCTTGTTCCAGACACTCACCAATCTCTGTGTGAAAAAATTGCCCCTCTGAACATTTCTGTATCTCTCCTCTCTCATCTTAAATTTATGCCCTCTAGTTTTAGACTCCCATACCTTTGGGAAAAAATATTGACTACCTAGCTGATCTGTGCCCCTCATTATTTTATAGAACTCTGTAAGATCATCCCTCAACCTCCAGAGAAAGAAGTCCCAATCTATTAGCCTCTCCTTATAATTCAATCCATCAAGTCCCAGTAGCATCCTAGTAGCATCTGCACTCTTTTTAGTTTAACAATATCCTTTCTTTAATTGGGTGACCAGAATTGCACATAGTATTCCAAGTGCGGCCATACCATTGTCTTGTACAACTTCAACAAAACATTCCAACTCCTGTATTCAGTGTTCTGACTGATGAAGCCAAGCATGCTGAATGCCTTCTTCACCACTCTGTCCACCTGTGATTCCACTTTTAAGGAGCTATGAACATGTACTCCTAGATCTCTTTGTTCTGTAACTCTCCGCAATGCTCTACCATCAACTGAGTAAGTTCTATTCCAGTTCAATCTATCAAAATGCATCACCTCGCATTTATCTAAATTAAACTCCATCTGCCATTCATCAGCCCACTAGCCCAACTGATCAAGATCCTATTGCAATTGGAGATAACTTTCTTCATTGTTCACCATATCACCGATCTTAGTGTCATCTGCAAACTTACTAACCATTGAAAGTCAGCAGGATTTCAGCTACTGAGATAGCAATACGTATGAACACTAGGATAGCAAAGATATCATTAAGCAAATGCACAGGGATGATTAATTGACTTATGTATGCAATTTAACAATGTTTCATTTATAAATTTTGTTTGGAATGTTTGTTTTTTGTTTTTTGGGCGAGCAGGAGCATGGGGAGAGCAGGGGCAAGGAGAGAGCAGGAGCATAGGGAAAGCAGGAGCAAGGACAGGAAGAGAGCAGGGTCACAGGGAGAGCAGGAGCACAGAAAGGGCGGGAGCACACGGAGAGCAGAACACAGGGACAGCAGGAGCACAGAGAGGGCAGGAGCAGGGCGAGAGCAGGGGCAAGAAGAAAGCAGGAGCACAGGGAGAGCAGGAGCATGGAGAGGGCAGGAGCACGCAAGAGCAGAGCACAGGGACAGCAGGAGCACAGAGAGGGCAGGAGCATGGGGAGAGCAGGAGCACAGAGAGGGCAGGAGCAGGGCGAGAGCAGGGGCAAGAAGAAAGCAGGAGCACAGGGAGAGCAGGAGCAAGAAGAGAGCAGGAGCACAGAGAGAACAGAAATCTCACAGCTCAGAAACATTGAGGGGTCAGGAACATGGACAAGGCAGAAGCACAGAGAAACAGCAAGAGTATAGGGAGAGCTGGAGCTTGGCGAGAAAGAGAAAAGACGGGGAGCAGAATGCTTTTCAGTCACTGCTCACGCACTGACTT
This sequence comes from Sphyrna mokarran, assembly GCA_024679065.1. NCBI lineage: Eukaryota > Metazoa > Chordata > Chondrichthyes > Carcharhiniformes > Carcharhinidae > Sphyrna > Sphyrna mokarran. The sequence goes on from JAGIQG010000011.1 coordinate 58,999,154, forward strand.
TTGATCATTGCATCCAGGGCTGTTTCCTGTGTCAGGTAAGTGCAATATCAGCTTTTCAACAGAGACTCCTGCAAGATTTCTGTGGAGCATCCACAGATCTATTTGAAAGCCACTAGTGTAGATGGTATGCACTAGATTGCAGACACAGCTTGGCTATAGTTGAGAGAGTGAATATTTATTGAATAGGGTGCCAATTAAGCAGGCTGCTTTGTTCTGAATTGTATAGTTTCCTGACTGTTGTTACAGCTTCATTCAAGACAAGGCACTCTGATTATGCCTTATAATTGGTGAGCAAGCTATGGACAATCAGGAAGTCAGTCAGTCACCGCAGCATTCCCTGCCTCTGATCTGCTCTTCCTGCCACTCTTTTTGAATGACAGACCCAGTTAAATTTATCAACTAAACTAGTTGGACTTTAACCTGGTGTTGTGAGATTTCTTATTGTGTTTTACCTCAGTCCAACGCCGGTATCTCCACATCATGGAGTGGAAATCAGCAGATGTTTCCTTGCGCATACATTGCATGAGATCATAAGATATTATGGGCTCAGGAATAAACGTTGAGGAGTCTCAGAGCAACTCCTTCTGAACTGTATGCAGTAACGATAGGCAATAACACCTCCTCCACGATCACCCTCAACACTGGTGCCTCACAAAGTTGTATTCTCAGCTCCTTGTTATACTCCTTGTAGACTATGATTATGCAACCAAATTCTTCTCCAATTCGACTTCCAAGTTTGTTGACGACAACACTGCAATGGTTCAGATCTCAAACAATGATAAGACAGAGTACAGGAATGAGATAAAGAATCTGGTGAACTGGTACAGCAACAATAATTTCCCCCTCAATGTTAACAAAACAAACAAGATTGTCAATTACCTTAGGAAGCATAAAGGAGAACATGTCCCTGAATACATCAATAGGGACAAAGTAGAAGAGATCAAGCGCTTCAAGTTTTTAGGTGTCCAGATCACCAACAATCTGTCCTGGACTCCCATGCCGACACTTAAGAAAGCTCACTAATACCTCCACTTTCTCACAAGACTAAGGAAATTTGGCACCACAGCTACGACTCTCATCAACTTTTACAGATGCAACATAGTAAATATTTTTTCTGGTTGTATCACAGTTTGGTATGTCTCCTGCTCTGCCCAAGACCGCAAGGAACTACAAAAGGTTGTGAATGTAGCCCAGTCCATCACGCAGACCAGCCTCCCATTCATTGACCCTGTCTATACTTCCCACTGCCTCACCAAAGCTGCCAACATAATTCAGGACCTCACACACCCTGGACATTCTCTCTTCCACCTTCTTCCTTCGGGAAAAAGATACAAAAGTCTGAGGTCACATACCAACTGACTCAAGACAGCTTATTCTCTGCTGCTGTTAAGACTTTTGAATGGACTTTTACCTCACATTAAGTTGATCTTTCTCTGTACCCTAGCTATGACTGTAACACTACATTGCGTGCTCTCTCATTTCCTTCTCTATGAACGGTATGCTTTGTCTGTATAGTGTGCAAGAAACAATATTGTACACTGTATGTTGATGCATGTGACAATAACAAATCAAATCAAATCACTGTATGGGTCCATCCTGCCAGTGAGACAGGACGTGCAATGAGATGGCAGCGCAGGAGTCTGGGACATTGGTGTAAGTTATAATTTGGTGAGTATGACCACGTTGCTTGAATAGTCCGAGGGATAGGTCTCCCAGTTTAGCACAAGTCCCCATTTATTATTGAGGAGGATTTTGCAGAGCCAATTGTAGATTTGTCACAGCCTAAGTCCCAGTTGTTTCCTCCTACATTTTGTTGAAATTGTTTGATACAACTGAATGGCTTGCCAGCCTATTCCAGACTGTAATCAAAACTCAACCATTTTGCCATGGTCTGCTGAGGCTTATAGACTATGCAAGGTTAGAAAATTTCTCCTGCCAATAATTAGTGAATCAGATAAGTCTTTAAAGATAATTTGGCAGTTCCACGGGAACTATTATTGGCGCTAGCTTCCAATATTTAAGTGTCCCAGCTGCTGGTGGGTATTGAACTCAAGTCTCCACATTACTAGGCCAGAAACCTAACCAGTGATGCTACTATTCCCACTGCTGTGAAAAGCATGGAAATATTTTCACTACTCTGTCCTATTTTCACAACTCTGGCGGCATGATGGGACTGTGGTTAGCGGTACGATTCGGGTCTGTGCGGAGTTGCATGTTTTCCCTGTGTCTGTATGGGTTTCCTCCCATAGTCTGAAAGACATGCTAGTTAGCTGCACCGACCATGTTAAATTCTTCGTCAGTGTATCCGAACAGATGCTGCAGTGTGGCAACAAGGGGATTTTCACAGTAACTTCATTGCAGTGTTAATGTAAGCCTACTTGTGACACTAATAAACAAAAATAAATTAAAAAAACTAAATGGGAGTTGACCCTAGTCTTGGAAAAACACCCTGTACTCCACCAGCGCAACAGTGTGACACTATACAATACCAATTGTATAGTGATCTCTCTGAGTGAAGCTATCTTTAATCAGGCAGTTTTGTGCATTAATGTTGAAACTGATCTGAGGCTGCCCAAACTCATTTTGCCTGATGGTCAGCTAAAAGAGGAGACTTTCACCTCATTATATTGAGCTGATTGAATCCAAGTCTCGCATGAGAGAGGCTGGTTTTTAACCCCAGTTCCTTCAAGTGTGCAATTATGCTATGCAAGACTGCAAAACATAGGTTTGCCTAACCAAAACCTGCTCTATGTTTTCATTAATGGCTGACAGAATAACCTAAATGATCTATTTTTTCATTGACCCCATCTTAACAACATAATCCCTGTGATTTTATCTGTTTATGATTAATTTGACAAGCCAATATTATCAAGGTCAATTTCAAAAGATTTATAACGACGTTAAGAGCTTGTACTCAGGCTGCTGTGTGGTTTACTCTGGTTAAGATCATCAATAAAACAAACCTCTTACCAATTCAAGAGGTATAAATTAATATCATTTAAATCTTGTACATAGTACATCATGTTCAAATGTGTTGTTGCAAGAAATATCACCTGTTTCTAATCGGTTCAATTTATCATATGCTTCACTCATACAAAATAGTAGGAAAAGCTTTAGTAGCCTATAAGACCATCAGGAAAAGGAACAGTAATAGACCATTCAGTCTTTCGAAGCTGTGACACCATTTAATAGGATTATGGCTGGTCTGGCATTCTTCACGAACAATTTCCTGCCCTTTCCCTGTAACCCTTGATTCCCTTACTGATCCAAAATCTATCTATCTTAGCCTTAAATGGACACAAGGGCTTTGCCCACACCACTCTCTGTATCAAAGAATTCCAAAGACTCACAACCCTCTGAGAGAAGAAATTCCTCCTTATTTCAGACTTAAATTGACGACACTTTATTCTGAGGCTATGCCGTCTGGTGCTAGACTCTCTCATGAAGGGAAATGTCCTTTCAGCATTTACCCTGTCAAACCCCTTAAGAATCATATATGTTTCAATTAAACCACCTCTCATTTTTCTAAATTCCAATGAATAGAATATTAATCTGTTTAATCTTTCTTTATAAGACAATCCCTCCATAGCAGGGATCAACCTAATGAACCTCCTCTGAACTGCCTTAAATAAAATAACATCTTTCCTTAAATAAGGGGACAAAACAGCGCATGGTACTCCTGATATGATCTCATCAGTACCTTGCTTAGTTGCAGCAAAACCTCCCAATCTTTTACTCCAACCCTCTTGAAATAAAGGCCAACATTCCATTATCTTTCCTGATTACCTGCACCACGTGTGCTATCTTTCTGTGTTTCTTATGCAATTACCTCCAAGTCCCTTTGTGTTGTAGCTTTCTGCAGTTTTTCTTCCTTTAAATAATACCCTGTTCTTTTGTTCTCTCTTCCAAAATTAACAATTTCACATTTCCCACATTTCTTCCATTTGCCAATTTTCTGTCCACTTAAGTTATCTAAATGTGTCCTTCTTGAAGCTTGGCTTTCCATATATTTCTACCTATTTATTTCTGCAATGTCCACCAATCTACCTAAAAAAGCAATATTTTAATATAATAAACATAAAAATTCACAAATTACAGAACAAAATGGGAAAACTTACCAATGTTTACTGACTGCATTCTTGTTACACTTTCACTAACTTTTACCTCCACAGAATTCAGCAGCTTTGGCATTGCCTTTAATCACTACACAAAAGTGATCATATTTCATAAGTAATTAATTGGTTGCAAAGTATTTTGGAACATTCTGAGGATGGAAAAGATACTATATAAATGCAAACTTAAACATTTTTCTTACTATCTACATTTGTAGGGAGTATACCATAGAAGATAGCTATTTTCTGTTTGAATCAACCACACTTCAGTCATTGTCATAGATCAGTTTATTAAATGTACGTGTTTTGTGTTTGTGTGTGTGGTGTGACCTTTCTTACATACTGATGCATCTCTCATGGCCCATGGCCACTGCAGCATATCTGGGTGGAATCTTCTCAAATCTCCTGCCTTGGGAATCATAGCAGGCGGGACAGGTCCATGCAAAGATCCGTTGACCTCAGACAGAATTTACCGGTCTTGGACTAAGGGCGGTCATAAAATCCTGCCAAGTGTTTAATTGATATGTTTATGAGCTAGCATCAATATAAGTTTGTTTGATCGGACTTCACGTTCATATTATCAGAAAGTGATGCTTCTTTAGGTGGGGAGGAATCTGTAGAACAGTTTTCTGTCATTGGTCTAACAAAAAAGTAGGGAAGAACTGTACATTTCCTGAAATTCCCTTTCCAAATTTCCAAAAAACATTTCCTAAAGAAGATCAGAAGCCAATGTAGATTGCAGATACATTAAATTAAGACGTAAAAGAAAATGGAATACATGTTATGTGCTAAGGGCAGCCGTATTATCCATTCAGAAGAAGCAAATTACAACTACAAGCAAATGTTCACAAAGTCATAACTTGTTTCAATTTTGTCTGATCTTATGTGTGGCATAAATTATTAGTTCAGTTGACACGGAAACAAAAACTAGCATTTCAATAAGAAAGCTACTCAAATTTAGTTGTATAATATTGCACTACAAGTACCTCAAGCATTGACTTCACAGTATTAACACTGACATGAGCAATTGATTGCACAAAATCAGAAAGCGTAACTCAATGAAAAAAGAGAATGGAGATAAATGTGAAATGGGTGAAGAGTTAAATTATTTTAAAAATTATTTTAGTAGATTTAAGTGAATGTGAGAGGAATATTGCTGTATAAGGAGATTTGTTTTATTAATATTGGTCCTTTGCGATGAAATTGGTTGGGCCAGAGACTCAGGGACTCCATGGCACTGTTGGTATCTGAGGATTGACAACTACAAATATTCATGTCATATATTCAGTTTGGTTTTGAACGGAGGTCTTCAAGAAAAAAGTACCTTCCTTTTTTCAAAACGTTATCCCATAGAAACTGAAAACCTGAATCCAACCCAAGCTGCTAGGATGAATGCCTTCTCTCTTTGCCAACAGGCCCAGTACAGATATAATAAAAGTCCTTATTGTGTGCCTGTTAAAGGTTTGAGTTGATCAGTCCCTTTCAAAAATAGATAGCAGCAGGACTGAGATCGGGAAACTCCAGGAACTCCACATCAGACATTTCTATTTTGTCTAGCTTAGTTCGGCAACTAGGTAGCGTCTTTGGCCTTTAGGGTAGAAGTAAGATTATTCAGGATTTTAATACAGGTCACACCATCTTTATTCAATACATCAAAACAAAAAAAGATCAAAAATAAATATTTTCTTTAGGTGCTTCATTTAATAACAAGAGCAAAGAGCTGGGAGAGATCTTAAATTAATGCACTAATCCTGTGATTCCCCAACACTGCTGAAATATTTTGTTTACAATGCCGTCACACAGTTTGATTGATGGGGAGATCATTTGAAGCTAACCCATCCAGTAGGAACCTGATGGGATCAGATGGACTGCCCATTTTACACTCCATCTCAATTCACCTCACTTTAAAAAAATCAGACAGAGTGTAAAATGGGCAGCTGATCCATTTCCCACCTGTTAGATCAGGTTAAAATGACCCCCATGATTTTGTAACTCAATTATAATCATCAGTTACCTTAAATGTGACTGCATGACTATTCGTCTACTTTCTTCTCAGCTAAAATCCACTTTGCTGCTTGTTTCTGGGCTTTACTATGATTTCCAACTTTGCTTCAAGTCCCACTGCTTCTCTGTGTCATATGTGTGTCTACTTATATAAACCTCTTCTTTGGGTTTAAATTCTCTCAAAGCCTGACTTAACCTACCCCTGAAACATCTGCAAGCCCTATATTATATCTCTTCTGCTTTTGGCCTCTTGTGCATTCCTCTCTTTCTTTCCCCTCATTATGCAACCATGCTTTCAGCAATATGGACCAGACATTAAGGAATCCCCTCCCTAAGACTATCTGAACTCCACTTCCTTTCCTGCTTTAAGATCCTCATTAAAGCCTAGCTCTCTGACCAACCTTTTAGACAACCATCTAGACCTATCAACCACAATTCTAAGTACACTTCCATATAGCACTTGGAATATCTTCCCACATTAAAGATGCTATGTAAATTTAAGTTATTGCAAGTTATGTAAGTTTATCATTTATCGTTCATTACTCCTTTGTGTGTGTGTGTTTGAGTATCCTAGTTGTGAAGATTTTTGATCACACTTTTATGCCAACTTTTAATAGTAAAGCAATTATAATTCACTGCCCAAGCCTGTAACTACATTATTGTAAGCAATAGTGAGACAATGAAGAATTTTTTTTGGAGTTTCTCCCAATACTATCCTGTACACAAAAAATCCGTATCCCTCAAAATGACCTTAGGCACTGTCACATATAATTTGCTAGTAAGCAAATGTGTAGCTTGACTTGCTCAGTTTAAAGTGTGCTAACATCAATTTTGCAATCTTACATTTTCCTTAACCTTTGCTTTAATCAATGCATAGTCAGCCAAAAGAGCAGTGTAGAAGTGACTTTATAAACTTTTAATGGGAACAAGGATTCAGGTATGCAATTAACCAATTTTGTCATATGTCTTATCTTGTCTTCCAGCAAATGCAACTCCTGACCTCTTCAGAACCATATAGATATAAATCTGAGTTGGACAAAAATGTCACCTTTATAGTTTGTGAGCAAACAAACCTGTGATTAATAATGCACCCAAGTTGATGAGAAACTTGGTTTAAGATTTTAGAATCAAATATATTTTGTCATAGAGAAGATATCGCTGTTTCTTAATTTCTTATGTTTACAATGGTTGATATAAAAGAGTTCTTTTTTAATAACAATATCAGTTGCGTTAAAACCAATTACTATCTCTTACATTCTACTGCCCAATAAAATAGTTAACAAGCAACATTCTTAACGTTATGATCACCAAATTGAGAAATTATTACTGCTGGTTAAAAACTATAGCGATAAAGTTAGCCTACAACTTTTGTAAGTAAATGTAATACTAGAGTGTTATGGTTCTGTATGAAAACATGCACTAATTGTCTACACTCAATGAACTAGCACTGATAGAGATCTCATTACATAATCTCAAGTTACAAAACACATCCCTTCATATTTCTACTATTTGATGCCAAGCATGTCTAAAATTTAGTGCATAAATAAATTTAGTAATGTTAGAAAAATGTAAGGCATGAAATACTAAAAAAAATTGGAACAATACTGATAATAACACGGTTCTTTAGAAATCTCAGATTACTTTACACTATAATTATTTGTTTTTGAACATGCTATTGATTGAGAAAGGAATATTAGTCTGGATACCGTAGTACTCCCTACCCATTTTGAACATCACAGAAGACTAAACTTCTGTGATGTGAAGGCAGAAAATAACCACTGGGACAAGCAGAAGGGGGATTGTTTTAATATCTCCCCCAAAAGACAGAATATCTGACAATGCACCACTATAGTTATTATTAAATTATGCCCCCAAAGTTTTACTCAAAGGTAAAAGTACTACCCACCAAACCAAACTGATATTACATTACAAAAGTGCCAATATCCCAATCCCTGAGTTAGAAGTTGCAAGGTTTAAAACCTAACAAACCATGCAGTTGTTCCAAGCCACAATAGAAACCTTAAGCCAAATGGACAGCAGTGGTTCAATAAAGTGGTTCACCACCACATTCTTAAGGGAATTTGAGATGGTAACAAATGCTAGCCTTGCTGGAAATGCCCACATCCATGAAAGAATTTATATGAGTACAGTGCCGCCCGCACAGTGTTGCAAGAAGGCACATTACCCAAAGCCATTGGTAGTGTGGTATTGAGCAGAGAACACAGACTGTTGGCATGTGGTGTTGAGCATTCGCATAGACTGAAGCATGGAGACAGCTCCCAGCACATTTTTTTTTAGTACTTCAGTAAATAGTTTTAGTAGGTAATAGAAACTTATAGTTAATCAGCAGAAGACAATGGAGACTTCTTTACGAAATACCAATCTATAACCAATACCCTCCTAACAATCTCAAGCACCAAATGATATTTTACATGTATGTGCCCTTCAGCAGGTGGTGGTGATTGCCTTCTTGGACTGCTAAAGTCTGTGTGATATAGGTACACCCACAGTGCTGTTAGGGAGCCAGAATTTTGGAAGCCTGAAGGAACAAAGAAGATATCTTTTGAAATCAGAATAGTGTGAAATTTAAAGGGGAACTTCTAGGTGTTGGTGTTCCATGCAACTGCTGCCCTTGTCCTTCTAGAATGGTAGCTGCCTTGGGTTTGAGCTTTTCCTCATATTGCTTTGGCTTTTTTTGACAATCACCTTCAATCAGTGTTCTCTAGTTCTCAATTCTTCTGTCTGGCAGCAGTTTCTTTCCCTCTACCAAATCCCCCATGATTTTGAATCTTTAAATCTCTGCTCAACTTTCTCTGCTCCAGGGGAAACAGCTGCACTTTCTCCAATCTATCCGTGTAACTGGTGTCTTTCAACCCTGAAACCATCCTCATAAATCTTTTCAGCCAGGTTGTTTCAGTTGAGTCAGCCCTAACCTAATCCAAATTATACATGAATCAAATTCCAATGCTTAGATAAGCTGAGTTATATTTTTCAAGCGGCTGAAGAGGATCAAAGTTCAGGATAGGTCCAGAGATCAAGAAAATGCAATTAGATGAATCGCGTTTCGACATCTTATTTTTACAAGTATCTAACTACATCTTTCTTCTCCAAACGCAATATTCTTGATGGGTCCAAGTCCAATTAAAAAATTGAAGCCACATTACAGGATTAGAATTTTACTTATTGCTGATGATTGAAGTAGGAACACCACATAATAAATAACGACACCGTTTTATCTTTTTGATGCAATTCACCAGCTGCGGTGGTGTAGTGAAACATACAGGAATAAATAGCTATCTTGTTAGAAGCTGCCTACGGATTTGTGTCGGATGAAGAATTGCTGAAGCACTAAACTAATGGAAAACCCGATGTCACCAAGGAAAGCTTAGCCAAATGGTTGGTTCTGATAAGGTAGCAGACTGCACCAAACCTATGATGTGATAAAAAATGACGAGAATTAACATTTTCCACTGACACCACCATCACTTGGAACACAGGCTGATTTATTGTTTGCTGGACCTGAAAACTGCTCAATTCCTTCTGTATCAAAGTAGAAAAAGGGGACAGTGACACTTTGTGCTAGTTCTTGGTTCCCACTCTGCTGATCCAAAATTTCCCGCACTCTCCTGAATAGGCCTTGAGCTTGTATTCCCACATTAATGAAACACGAGGTGGAGGCTTTGGGAGAGGACATGCGCAGATGTCCATCTGTAGTGCATTCACATTCAAGGGCACTTCATAAAGCTGGCGATGGAGCTTGCATTGTTTTAGTGATACTTTTTTCACACATCTTGATTGTCTCACATGCTGTTCCATTTTTGGCAGGCTAGATGATGTACATTTTGTGCAATAATTACACAGCCAAAATGCATTTTGTTGTATGTTCCCGCTTGGTTATATTCAATTAAATAAAGAACCTGCGTCTGTGATAAAAGTAAAAGAAGATGGCACCAGAATGAGGTGACTTCTTGCAGGCTGGACCCAGCTTACCCTCCAATTCCATCTTTTACTTAAGTTCTATACTCATAAAATTAAATGCCCAACTCTACTAAACTTTCTAATAATGCTCTGATCTTTCTCTTCATCCTATCTATAATGCAACATTAAATTCTGCACTCTCTCCTTTCCTCACTGAACAGTATGCTTTGTCTGTATAGCACACAAGAAACATATTTCTCACTGTATCCCGATATATGTGACAATAATAAATCAAATCAAATTACTTTTCTAAAAATGAGAAATTCAAGTCTGCATCTGATGCATAATACACACAGAAATCCAATTCAAACATCATGGTATGTTGCTACAATATATATTGACAATTTTATTTCCAGGGACGAGGGAGAAAGAAAACAGAAAATGTATCTTGAGTTACAGATAAAATTGTTCTGATGACTGATTCTAAAACTGAGGTTATGAGTTCAACTCTCAACATGGCAATCTGAGGGAGAGCCAAATTAAATAAATTTGGAAATGTGTAGGTCAGCACCATTTGAAAACTAGGATAGTTAAAATTATCTGCATCCCAAAAACAAATAAATAAATAGTCCTTAAGGTAATTCCTGAAATTAGCAGGATGTATCTTTGAGCAAAGCAGAAAATTCCAGCAATTATGTAGAATTAGACCAATTCATTTTTGACCCTACTTGAATATGGAAGGGAACCAAGTTTGTGTCTGTGGTGCCAGCCAATCTGTAAGGGGATGATGCTAAAAAATAATTAAATTAATTTTTTTTTCAACAGTCCAACCATTTTCTGGCGATCCACTTGTATCCTCTTCAGGCACATATATCCTTCATCCCATTGGATCTTGTCAGCCTCTAACCTCATGCTGGGTCTCACTGAGGCTGGGGACACAGAAACCTGAAATCCATGACCCTTACAAAACACAGGTTTCTAATCCCAGTTGCTTTCAGGGCCACCATAGCTCACAGTTGCCAGAGCTATGAGTGCGAAGCAGAAGAGGTGAAAATGTTTAACCCATTATTGTGTGTAAGAAAATAGAATAGAAAGATATGGCAAAGTAAAAAAAAGTTAATAGAGCATTGTGACTTCTTATGAGCAATCTCCAGCATACCCTCCAACTTCATCTTTTACTTACATTCCACACTCTTAAAATTAAACGCTAAGTCTTCTGAACTTTCCAATAATTCTCTGACCTTTCTCTTTATCTTATCTTTAATTGCAACACTTTTGAAGAAAGTGAGTTGTAGAGTTTAGCAGTAAGATTAGTTCGTGACAAAATCTTAAAGTATTTGTCAATAGTATTTGAATTTTTAAGGTCCATGTGTATAACAGGTAGTACTGTAAGTGCTAAAGTAAAGTATATATATATAATATGTATAGCACCTTACAGCTTCTTAGGATTTTGCAAAGAGCTTCACAGCCCTTTCAGATAGTTATTGTTGCACTGTAGACAAAAAAGGCATCCAGAAAGAACAAATGAAATAAATCACTTTTCCTCTATTCATTCATGAGATATAAGCATCGCTAGCTGGGCCAGCATTTATTGTCCAACCCTAATTGCCCTCAGTGGGGTAGTTAAGAGTCATCCACTTGCTATGGGTCTGGAATCACAGGCATAAGATGGCAAATTTCCTTCTCTAAAGAGCGTCAGTGAATCAGGTGAGTTTTGCAGCAATGGTTTCATAGTCATCATTAGATTTTTAATTCCAGGTAGCTATTGAATTCAAATTTCAACATAGTGAGATTCGAACCAGGTACCCAAAGCATCACCCTGGATCGCTGGATTACTAGTCTAGTGACAATACCATTATGCCACTGCCTCCCCAACTGAATGTTAACCAGAACAACTTGCTGCCATTCAAACAGTGTCATCTGTTCTTTTACATTCTCTAAGCAAATGAATGCCTCAGTCATTTGGTATCACAGAATTTGATTATTACTGAAAAAAGTTACGTGTCAAAGCTCTTTGTCTTGCACTCATCAGAACATTTCACAAGACTATCGATGTAAGAGGAAAACAACAATTTATATTTTATGAGAGGAGAATGCTGATTGGTTAGCAAGTAGGCTCTGATTGGTAGAGGCATTGATATGGCAAATGTACCAGGTGACTGAGAGTATTGTTTGAAATATCATCCGAAAAAAGGCACTCTGACAACACAGTACACCCCCAGTGTGATAATGAAATATAAACACTGACCAGAGAGTAGAGTTCCCACTTTGGGCCCAACAAGAAAAATTTGCATATTAAGCACTTAAAATTACATTTCAAGTTCTTGCTAAGATGCATTTGTTTAAGCACAAATATAAAAATATTGCATAATCAGTGCAATCAGCCAGTATAACAGAATTCAATCAGCCCTTCTCATTTCATTAAATAAAGTTTTCTTTGATGTGTGTGAACAAATTACATAATTCTGAAAAGAAAAAATCTGAAAAAGTCTTTATTATTGTCAATGTTCCTAGAAAAAATTAGTACCTAAAGGAGTACAGTCAACAGAATTTTAAAATGCTGCCATGGGAATGTGATTAGAAATTTGCCTGGTTTTGGTAATGAATCTTCGAACCAGTGGGAAATATCATGGAAAACATAAGCACGAATGGAACAAAAACAGAAAATACTGGAAAATCTCAGCAGGTCTGACAGAGCACTATTGAAGGTCATCTGACCTGTACCATTAGCTCTATTCTCTCTCCATAGATACTGTCAGAGCTACTGAAATTTTCCAGCATTTTCTGTTTTGTTTCAAATTCCAGCATCTGTAATATTCTGCTTTTATGTAAGTGTGAATGGTTTAGGTGCATCTATGTTTGCACTGGTTTGAAAAATTCCACCCAGATTTCACTAATGCAATGAGCAGAAATTTGACACCCAAACCCTTTGGTGCCTGATTAAGATTTGAATACACAATCTTGTCCTTCAGAGGTGACAGCCCTACCACCAAACCAAGCTAACACTCAAGATTCAAAATTTGCAGACTTTATCTGCACATCTCATCACCATTTTCGTCAAATATATTACAAGCAACTAAGAAATGGAAAACATTGCCAAGTACAGCTTGATGATCTCTAAGATGAAAACAGTCCTTTTTTGTGACTATTGCAGTGTAACATGCTACCTGATAAAAGAAGATCTAGAGCAGTTAACTATTCTTAAATATCTTGGCATATAATTGCAAAGTGATAATAACAATACAAAGGATGTCAATTTGAAATATTGATAGCAACTTCCAGTCAACAACTGGAAAAGTGGCAATATTAATTTAACCTTTTAGCTTCATTTATTAAGATCCTATCAAATATGACTGTGAAGACTGGACCTTAAGAAAAAGCATGCAACTCTGATGTATTAAATACTTCTTATTTATTTATCATTCTGCCATTCACATCTCTTCCAGATACAACTTATGTTTCTTTACTGCCATATTACCACTCTGTAATGACGCCCACGAGGAATCATGAAAATATCTACCTGTGGGCATGAAGTATCAGCAGTCTTGTTGAACGAGCAGAGGTTCACCCTTTAGGAAGCAGAGTTATTAAGCGTTATCCAGACCAAGGTTGTAGGTCCTCAAGTGATGACTACCTGACTATATGCCATAGGATCGACCTGTCCCTTTGGTGCTCAATAAAAGGTATTAGTGAAGGGAAAACGGTGTGGGACTGTATTACTACACGCTCCCTTTTGGCTTTGCAACGTCACTCCTTTTGTCATTCTCTCTCCCTCCTGTCTTCCACCATATCACAGATCTTCCATTTTGTTGCTTGCCCGCTCTTCCATCACCCCCACCCCATCTCATATTTTACTTGCTATTACATTTGAACTTTTTCCAGTTCTTATAAAAGATTATTAATCTCAAATTTTCCAATTATCACAGGTGGGACAGAAAATTTGATGGACTGTTTAAAGTTCTGTTGACCTCGAGTTAGAATTTCCAGTCTCAGGGCAGGTGTATTCAGAAAATCCCACCCATCAACTCTGTTTCTCACTCCACAGATGTTGCCTGACCTACTGAATATTTCCAACATTTAGAATTTTCATTTTGGTACATACTTCTAAAATAGCAATATTTCCTATTGTCATGTTGTGCATCCTGAACTTCAGAAATAAAAAATTACATCGACGAAGGAACATAATAATAAAGGCTCTGAATTACACTAAAAATAAATAAATCACAAAATACTATTAAACGTACTGAAATACTTGTAATAAACTTGGATCTTTACTTATCCAATTGCTGTAAACCAATGGTTCTCACAATTAATCGTGTCTTGCATGGCATAACGCCACTCTGTTATTAAAAAAAATTTTCATTGTCTCCCTGTGAGGCCACAAAAGATTGAGGTACATATACATTCAGGATTTTTCTCTTACTATCACTGAACAATGCACCAAAAGTACATTATAAAAGGAATTTCATTTTTTTCCTTAGTTGAATCTGAAAATTTACAAGTGTGCTTCCTGTCCTCAAACTTCTGTTACCAGTCAACAATTAGATTCTGCCCTCCTGCTGTGTTTACTTACAGCAATTAGACTGTGTTGCTTTAAAATGACTGGTCAAATTAAACACAGTTCCAATTTAGCAAAAGATAGCGCTACCTAAAATACTACTCCCATCAGAAGTGTGGATAGATAGGAAAGGCTGGATTATTCTTCTTAGAGAAGATTAAGAGGAGATCTGACAGTAATGTCCGATTACATGAAAAATGAAAATGTTCCTGCTGGTAGAATGGCTGAGAATCAGAGGATGCCTGTTTATGGCAATTGACAAAAGAAGCAATGAATAAATGAGGGAAAATGTTTTTACACATTGAGTAATAATACAACTCTGGTTTCTTTGAACTCTGAGGTATTGCTGGAAGTTGAGTGAAGAATTAATGTTGTAGATCAAAAATGGGGAATATCACAAAGCTGTCAATTTTTGTACACATAGTCCTCTATGATCAGCAGGAGTTACACACTTGTGTCTCTACTTTCACTTTTGATTTTTGCTTTATAAAAACATACATCATTGTATGTATGTGTGAAATCACCATTCATCCAATATATATTTCGGAGATTTAGTTTGGATTATCTGAAAGAAATCTATCTGGTGAAGCAACTCCTGTGAATGTGGCCAATGTATATTCAGTTGCAAAGCATATTTTAAACCAAACAACCATATTTTAAATCAATGATTACCAGATTTTGCAAGTTAAAATTACGCTTGTTCTTTATTCATGGGACATGGGCATCACTGGCTGGCCAGCATTTATTGCCTATGCCTTGATGCCCTTGGAGAGCAGCTGAGAATCAACCACATAGTTGGTCCTGATCATTAAAGTATATAGCTTTTATTCATATATATTTTCTCTCCGTCTTTAGGCAAATATTTTTGACACTGTCTAATTAATTCTGTGCTCCCTACAGATCTCACGTAACTAGCTGGACTAATTCACAGATTGCAGCTGAGCTATAAACTTTTTCTCAAACTCTTTTTGGCATTCATCTATTTAAATCCATTTATTTTAAATCCTTAAAACACGAACTGTCACTCCAATTAAAGATGATGTTCACCCCCCCCCCACCCCACTCCCCGCGGAACATCCCCGTGATATGTAGTTTCCAACTACGGTAAGTGTTATTCCTTGAACCGAAGTTAAAAATTAAAGCGGTTGCAGTTCCACACAAGTTAACGGTTGAGTCAAAGCCTTCATACTTCTAAGAAAGAATATTAACCCAGCATTTCACAGAGGCGCATTCTGAAACACAATTTCTGCGCTTCAAGCAGCTGGAGTATAATTAGTTACTTGGTTTACTCTAAGGAGATTACACTGGGGCACGGAAAGTGATTACAGAGTACCCGCACAGCAATGCACCAGCAGAGCCCAAGACAACAGTGCACTCAGGAATATTCCCAACACCTCTCCTCTGGACAACAAAGGGGCGAGAAGTCGCACTGTACCAAATGATGGCTGAAGAAAAGGGTAGGATGAAATTCGACAGCACTGTACAGGGAAGAAGGGAGGCATTGGGAAGCAGCTTAACCACACAAGACCAATTAACAGATTCTCTATGTCTGCTTAGTCACATGCGTACCCGTGTTACCTAGCAACAAGACAACTCACTAAAAGTTCGCCAGGAAGAATTTCAAATCTTTTAGCTGAGTGGGGCTTTGTGCGGCGAGGAAAATATCGGTTTACTGAGTCATATTGTGGGGAAATACAGTAAAACCTTTCACCTGATGCATTGTTCATCTTGTGGAAAGGACACGCACTGCATCTTTTCCTTTACACACAAAATAACTTTCGATCCAGACAAAAATCGTGAACTTCTGTTGAACCGATTGTGGTTTCTTGTAAATTTGGCCAAACGATTTCCATCATGTTGTATGGCTTTTACCTGGTACTTTCTGCTGGTGCCTCTGATTCATTTGCTTTCCGGATCCCATTGTGGGGTTAGTAGATGTAAAATTGAAAGAGCTTTTAGTGTTATGTGTAAGTTTGTCCATCAATTTTTTTTACACTTTAAATGTATCATTTAGTGTCTCCCAGAGTATTCTAAAATGAGTGATACGTAATGTTTCCAAAATACCAGAAACACTTATCAGTAATGTTGAGTTTCCGTCAAACACTGTAAATATATATTTCATCTAAATAATCTGCTGAGCAAAATCGTCACACGTTATTCAGGTCACTAGAATAAATATATAGCAGCGGTTTGTTTTACTCAGACAAAAAAGAACTTGCCAAACTTGTGCACCTTCTTACCTTCTGAGCTACATTGAACTATAAGCAAAGTTCCCAGAAGAAAGAGTGAGAGTGTGTGGCCGCGCATGCTGCAGCTCCAGCGCTGGACTCTTCACCAGCGCCTGCTGAAGCTGGCTTAGTGAGGAAAAGGTTGTGAAACCTGGTTGATGTAGGGTTCAATCCGTCTTCACCCCCCCCCCCCCCCCCCCCCCCCACCAATCGCAACCCCACCCACCACCCCCCCCCACCCCCCCCCCACCTCCGATGCTAGCTGGGAAAAGGCGTGTTCGAAAGTCGGGACATTGCGTTTGCACTAAAACCGCTCAGCGCTAAAACCTCTGCGCACCGAGGCCCTGGAAGCAGTATAACGCAGAGCCGGCTCCTCTCACAAGGGGAGGTGTCTGCAAGTCCTTACTGAACCGTTATTAGCACAGTACTTACAAACAATAGGTTCGGACGGCATGCTAGAACGGCAAGCTGGAGGAATCTCTAGCATTTCATTCCAACTCAGATAATTTGGTACAATTTTCTTCCAGTTTTGAATTTAAAATTATTAATGCTGCAACACTGAAGTAATAAGTTGGAAAGATTTTATATAAGTCGTTCTCTCTTTTCTCTTTTGACTTAAGTGCCCCTGGCATTGGTTTGTTTATTTCTCCAGATAGATAACTCGATCATTTATCTGTGTTTAGTTCAATCGGTATATTAATTCAATTCTGTATATTACATTATTGTGCTCAGTTGGCTATATGCCAGTAATAGGCACTGCTTGTTGGTAGTGTGCGTGCGAGTCTGTTTTACAACTCTGACAGTTGTAATACCTTTTTGCTAGTTATCACAAGAGACACAGCATTGATTGACGATTATTGCCCGGTGTGGGGGGGGGGGGGAAATGCTGTGCCTGTTATTCATGATCAGGGGCGGCTCGGTGTTGGTACGGCACAGCACCGGGGTCAAGCCTTGGCGCTGCACTGCAGCACGAGGGGCAGATCAGCATATTCAATGAGCTCCCTGACACATCCCCATCACAAAGAGCAAAACCACCCCACACCCTCCACCAACAGCAATGCCCCACTTCCCCCATCCTCCCCACCACCCACCACCAACAGAACAGATAGCCCATCACTCAGCTTATCAAAGTGGATAACTAAAGGCGAAAAAAAAAGTTCTTCAACTTGCATGAAGCGGCTTTGCTTTCTTTTGTTGCTCTTCTGTTTTACTGTTACCAACTTGATGAAATTCTTGTCGTGGTTTCACAGCAAGTGTCAGGCTGACCAAATGTAACCAGCTGCGTTTCTTTATGAGGCTGGTGATAAAGCGGCTAATCCCAGTGCTGCCCCGGGAAGAGGGAACCAAAGGGTAACGCCAAATGTGATTTGAAATAGTCATAACAAAAATGTGTACATTCTTGGTCAGAAAGGTGCCCGAGGCTTTGCACAAAGAAGGAGGACACGTTGGATGCTGGCGAGCAATCTGCAGATGACCAGTTTAAAAGATGCTTTCCTCCATATACATATATATTGTTTAAGGTCTGACGAAGTACGCCGGCAGGACTCGCGCTGGCATAATTCCAACAACTTGTTCATTCACATGTTTAATACATTTAAAATCAACCCGGAGTTCGTCGGTGCGCTAATTTTCGTGATTAAAGTATAAGAATAGCAATGCGAATGAACATACTAAACAAACATTTCAGAATGAATGGTTTTAAACACAGACATGTGGGTAATGGGACTGTACCAAAGATAGTGTGGCCGACATGACCGCCGAATTATCAACGAAAGATTTAGTGCACTCGACAAGAGATGAGGGTTGAATTTTCAGCCGCCCCTAAAGTCTAGTTAACAAAAGCCTCTTGCTCTATTGTACGTCTCTGAAATTAATGTGCTTCTTACTGTTGTGTACATTATGCCAAAAGTTCCTTTGAAGTAAATGGTATACTTTAAAAGAATTTAAGATGAATGGTGACCTATACGTTTGCGTACCATAATGAAATACTGCAGTATAAATTGGGAGGCAAATAATTCATTTAGAAATTCGGACAGCACCCATTCAATTCAAACGGTGAATTAAAACACAGTTATCTCTGTTAGCTTATCATGATTTGTGAAACAAATGACACTTTCTCCAGCTACTTCTTGGCATGCTTACCCATTTTACTATTTCCTTCATACAATTGCAACTACTTATATGAAACCAAGATATTAAAGGTTGCGATAAGTCGAAGTTACATTTTGATAGTCTTGGGACAAGTTTTGTGTTAACGGATTTATAAAAGGGGTAAATTATTAATTTAGGAGAAAAACGGTTATCCTGGCCGGCCTCCCAGGTCCTATCTCCATAAAGGTGAGGTCACTCAAAAGTCTGCTGCCTGTGCCCTCACTGCCAGTAAATCCCGTTCACCCAGCAGCTCACTGACCTCCAAGGGCTTCCAGTTAAGTAAGCTCTCATTTTAAAATTCTTGTCCCTGTTTTCAAATCCGCCCCTCCTCCCATGGCCTGAACCATGCCTATCTCTTCCAGCCCACAACCCTCTGAGTTCCCTCTGATCTTGGCCTCTTGTGTATTTCTGAATTTAATTTCTCCACCTTCAGCAATTGTGTTTCCAGCTGCCTAGGCCCGAAAGCCTAGAATTCCCTCCCAAATCTATCCATCTCTCGAGACACTCCCACCTCATTTATAAAGCTTTTGGTTCTTTTGCCCTGATATCTCCCTTATGTGGCTTGGAGTCTGAATTTGTCTGATAACGTTTCTCTGAAGGGCCTTCCGATCTCCTACTGCATTTACATTACAACGGAGACTGCATCTCAACAAGTGGCTTGTAAAAGCTGAGACATCCCATGCTTGTGCAAAGCACTATATGGAATCACAAAAGGAGGGCATTCGACCCATGGAACCTGCATCAAGAACAATCCCTTTTCCCAATCCTACTCCCATAACCCCATGCATTTACTCTGCTAATCCCCCGATACTAAGAGGCATGTAAGAATTTAGCAACACCAATTTTAAATTCAACCGATTTATTTGATAGTAAATTTGCGAGCTTTTGACACTCTGTGTCTTTGTCAGGCAAATGCACTGACACTGCATTTGCCTGACAAAGACACAGAGTGTCGAAAGCTCGCAAATTTACTATCAAATAAATCGGTTGGATTTAAAATTGGTGTTGCTAAATTCTTACTGAAGTTCTTATTACCTCAGTCCAACGCCGGCATCTCTACATCATGACTAAGAGGCATGGCCAATCAACCTAACCCTCACATCTTTGGAGTGTGGGAGGAAACCAGAGCATTCAGAGGAAACCCACGTAGACAAGGGGACAACGTAGACAGTCACCCAAAGCTGGAATTGAACCGGGGTCTCAGGCGCTGAGACAGCAGTGCTAACCATAAATGCTGATCTTTTTGAATGGCACTGTATAAATGCAAGTTGCTATTGTCCATCGGAAGACTGAAGAAATCTGATGGTGAAGCTTGGAGATGATGCAGCTTGCAGGTTTTCATCAAAATGTTCGGCTTTTATTTTGAATTAAATCTCTTAATGCATTTAATGACAAGCTCGATCCAAGGACATTCTAATGTTAGCGGTTTCTGCCACAAGGAAATATAGATTCTGTTCTATTGATCCGTGATATTTTCTGCCTCCATTCCTCCTCCGAACTTGGCACAGTAAGAAGTCTCACAACACCAGGTTAAAGTCACAACATGCTTGTGAGATTGTGCCCATCCCAGTCCTACATCTCCACATCCGAATTAGGCGTTCAATAAAATTACATTCTCTTGTTAGAAGATAGTTCACCAGGCGGTGATTTAAAAATTCCCTAGAATATGCAGAAAAGAGTTGTCACTTCCTACCATGTCTAAGTACTATCCAAACCAAATTTTCATTTTAGGCAGCTCTAACAAAGGGTCAACTGGACTCGGAAGGTCAGCTATTTTCTCTCCTTACAGGTGCTGTCAGACCTGCTAAGGTTTTCCGGCATTTTTTCTTTTGATTTCAGATTCTCGTATTCGCAGTAATTTGCTTTTATCTATATTTTAGGCGTTTTATCATTTAATTTTTAGATGCAAAATGCAATATCACGATTTTTCTTATCTGGCTTATTACACAAGGACAATCTTATTGTCACAAACTTGCAGTAAGTATACAAATAGTTTAATCAGTCTATTTAACTATTTAGAGGGGTGGTGGATGTAACGGAAAGTGAATCTGAATCTTCCACATCCGAGATTTTATTTTGATCATGGTTTTATTGGCTCACATTAAATCTACACCAAGTCCACCCACCCCTCCTTTGTACATTCATTTTGAGTTTGATGGTAAATATGCTGCTTGTTTTGGTTGGATTAAGATTGTGAAGTAAGATATGTCAATACATGGTGCCTTCCGTTTTTTCTCTCTCTATTTTAGTGTGACGGGGCGGCAAATGAGTGTTTTTTTAAATGAATTTTGAAGGGTCAGTGCCCCTGAATAGAATAACTCATTTGAATGAATTGTTCAGTGAAAGCTTGTCTAATGTTTTCTGACTGGGCGCTGGTGTACAGGGGCTGATATTAATGCGGTCTGAGTTTAGTACGGTAGAAATTGATCAGGGTATTTTCCGTCCCAGCTCCAGATAATGACAACTTCTCTGCTTTCTGCATAACTCGCAGCACTGGCAGACAGTGAGTGAGGTGTTTAGACCTATTCTGAAAGCAGGGAGCAAAAAGACTTCAATGCTTCGTCGATCAATTAGAAAAGGCGCCGCTGAAAGACAGATATCTAAATGTTCCTGCTATCCCTCATTAAAGGTCTGTGTTGCATACCCCCTGCATTAACATCTGACGGATACGTCTTTTTCATTACTAATTCCTCAAAGAACCGCTTCTGTTGGGAGAAAAGAAAGAGTTAAATTGCTTTTCGGCGTTTTGAAACGATCCTCGTAAGAAACGATTTCATTCCGTGTTCAGCACTCGTTCTTCTAGCTGTCGCCGCGAATGTACTGCTCCGTTCGCATTAAGGCAATTTGTTGTCTAACTTCGCTAAAACAATATCCCCATTACAATTAGCCTCCCATCTGGACTGTGACGGTTTGCCTGTGCGCATGAAAACTGACACAATACTTGGGGTCAAATCTGAAAAAAAAAGGTCCATTCATTTTGTTCAAGAAAGAGAGAAAAATTCAGTTATCTTATCAGCGCGGTTCAGGTTTGATTTCTCCAGGGCTGTTATCTCGGAAGAAAGGAATTCCTCCTCCCGTACAATGAGAGACATTAAAGCAATCATTTGAGATTGCTGGCACATATCTATACTTTCTCCCTCACATGTCCATCCACCTGCCTTTTATTTGCCCAAATCTTTTTTCCCTCGACTATTAGTCCAGATGGTCTGTTCCATATATATTTACATATGCCCTGTACATTTACATTACTCTAGAGTTTGTACGGAACGTCCTGAGAGGGTGGTGGTGG
The DNA here is from genome assembly GCA_024679065.1 of Sphyrna mokarran. Classification (NCBI taxonomy): domain Eukaryota; kingdom Metazoa; phylum Chordata; class Chondrichthyes; order Carcharhiniformes; family Carcharhinidae; genus Sphyrna; species Sphyrna mokarran. Next base: position 59,021,414 of record JAGIQG010000011.1, read on the forward strand.
CAGGTTTCATCGAGATATTTAACAGGGAATTGGATTGCTATTTGAAACTAAGGAATGTGCAAAGTTACCAGGATAAGACAGAGGAAGTGGACTAAGTGGAATGCTCTTTTGGAGAGCCAGTACAGACTTGATGGGCCAAATGGCCTCCTTCTGTACATAAGAACATAAGAAATAGGAGCAAGAGTAGGCCATTTAGTCCCTTAGCCTGCTCCATCATTCAATAAGATCATGGCTGATCTGATAGTGATTCAGTTCTACTTACCTGCCTGTATCCCATAACCCTTAATTCCTTTATTGGTCAAAAATCTATCTAGGCCTTAAATACATTTAATGAGGAATCCTCTAATGTTTTAATGTGCAGAGAATTCCAAAGATTCACTCCCTATATGAGAAGAAGTTCCTCCTCAACTCTGTTCTAAATTGACTCCCCCATATTTTGAGGCTGTACCTCCCAGTTCTTGTTTCCATTCTAAGTGGAAATAACATCGCTGCTTCCACCCTGTCTAGTCCCTTTGTTATCTTATATATCTCTATAAGATATCCCCTCAACCTTCTAAACTCCAACGAGTACAGACCTCGTCTACTCAATCTCTTCTCAAAAGCTAGCCCCCTCATCTCCGGTATCAACTTGGTGAACCTTCTCTGCACTTCCTCCAAAGCTAATATATCTTTCTTAAATAATGGGACCAAAACTGTACACAGTATTCTAGGTGCGGCCTCACTAGTATCTTGTACAATTGCAGCAAAACCTCCATGCTTTTATACTCCATCCCTCTCGCCATAAAGGCCAACACATTCCATTAGCCTTCTTGATCACCTGCTGCACCTGCAAACTGAGTTTTTGTGTTTCATGCACAATGACACCCAGGACCCTCTGCACAGTAGCATGTTGTAATTTTTCACCATTTAAATATTAGTCCATTTTACTATTATTCCTTCTAAAGTGGATAACCTCACACTGTACCTTAAAGATTCTGTGACTTATCCTTGAGTAAAAGTCTTGCTATAATCTAGTTACACTGCTTGAAATTTTGGTTATTAATTTTTCCCTGAGCGGTGCTAGTTTGTGTTCAGACATTTTCATTTGGCCTCTTCTCATTGCTCACATTTAATCATCGGAATCACTTTAGCTTTTTCATTGAAATAGCACCTTTTATGTCCTTGAGACTTCCTAAAAAGCTTTGCTGCTCATGATATATTTTTGAAGTGTTGCACGATTATAAGGTAGGAAATGTTGCCACCAATTCACACTCAGCAAGCTCCCACAAATCACAAAGAGTTAATGATCAGGTAATCTTTTTTAATGTTGCTGACTGAGGGACTTTGGAAATAAAAATAGTTCCATGGATGTCTTTGATGTCTATCTGTGAAGTTAAATGGAGCCTTGGTTTAGCATCTCAGTCAAAAGATGGCACTTCAAACAGTGCAGCACTCCCTCAGTCTGACTCAACACTCAGGTGACAATCTCGATTTCTGTACTGAAACTCTCCAATAGGGCTTGAAGCTACAACCTGCTGACTCAGAGGTGAAAAGTTCTCCCAATCAAACCAGGACTGCTACTCAGCTTATTCTCTATGAGGCTAATTCTGTGGCTCCTGGGCTTCCAGAAGAGATTTCAGTCTGAAAAGAAACATATTTCAAGCATGTGTACACAGGTACAATATTGCAATTCCAATTTTCTGATCTGATCTATTATGTGTAGCTTCAAACCGATATGGACGATTGTATAATTACCCTACATACCCTCACCAATATCAGGATGTCCCATTGTCTTCAACTATATAGTTCATACACTTTGGCGTTCCTTTCTCAGCCCTCTCAGTTTTTCGACTTATCTCTCTTCCTTTTAAATGTTCCTTAATACTTTCCTCCTCAATTGAGTGTTTGACCATCTACCATCATACTTCCTTACTCAACTCAATGTCAAATTTGATAATATTCCTTTAAATTCCTCTGGCATATCTTACTCTGCTATAGGCATTGTACAAGTATTACCAGAACATTTCACTGTAGTCTAGATGGGATTAGATCAGTGCAATTATAAACACATATCTGTTCCGTGTATTTGTGCCTTATATCTCAGACTATATGCCCTAACAATATCTTGTTCATTCATGTCTAGCCCTTTTCCCAGACCTCTTTCACAGCTTGTTTCTTTGTGATAATGCTATTTATTTAGCTCAAATTTATAATTCTTCTTATCTTCCCCAGTCTTGTCAATTTTCCCAATGATAGCTCAGGGTAACAAGCTTGGATCTGATTTGAAAGAATGTGAGCTGAAAATCACTTGAAAGTCTAATCTAGGGAGAGTGCTGCATTGACAGAAGTACTACTTTTCAGATGAGACGTTAAACCTCCCCCACTGCTGCAAGTGTTTGCTTAGCTCTATTTGAAGATTTTTTATTGGATTGACTTCTAATTTTATGAAAGAGAGTTGAATAGAGGAATGGGTCATTATTATTTGGATTGCTCACTCTAACATTATTCATACTAAGCTAGCCACAATTGCCCTGGATGTATTCCACCAGCCCTATACTGGATAATCCTTGGGTCAGTGGTAATTGAGGTGGACGGTAGAAAAAATAGCTGAAGTTTTGGTCTTTGGCCTCTGAATCACTAGGGCAGTCAATAGAGACTATTGGTGGGATTTTATGACCTCACTCAGGCGAGGCTTGTAAAATCCTGCCCGAGGCCAATAGAGAATTCCATTCTCCGAGCCTTGCCTGCCCAGAACTGGGGCGGGCAAAGCAATAAAATTCTGGCCCATGGGTGAGATTCTCCAACCTCCCAGCTGCATGTTTCCCGCCAGTGAGAAGTGGTGCCACGTGAGTGATGTCAATTCCCATTGACATCATCCCATGTAGCGGGAAACCAGCGGGCAGGGGTGTACTGCCCACAGGAACAGAGAATCTTGCCAGTGTGAATGACTGGAGAATTCTAGCTAATATCTCTATTGTGGACACAGGTAGAAGGAACACAGGTAAACATGTGGATGAGTTTCAGCCTTTCCACCCCATGTTCATGTATTTTCATTCACTGTATGGATTTGTCCATAAACAGAGGGGTGGTTTAATTCTTTTAAAAATTGGCTGTGGCGTGAGTGTATAGTGATTTTATAAGTATCAAGCAGAAAATTGTCTTTATGATTAACTCAGGAAGTTAGTTTATTTCATATTAAAAGCTGTTTTGTGTGTGTGTGTGTGTGCATGTGGTGAGTGTGAATTTGGGGGAGTGTGTGGGTGTGGGGAGGGTATTTGGGGTGGGAGAGTGTTGGTGGTGACGCAGGGTGATGTTTGTTACTGTATACAAACACATACAAATACGGTAGGGGCTTAACAAAAAAGAGGGAGTTTTACAACTATGGATAACAATAGTAAAGGAACAATAGAAATGTATATTGGTTCACACAAGTCAAAGTCCAGAGGGAGTTTCCTCAGTGGAAGAATTCAGTTCATATGAGTCTCTGGTTCCTGGTTGGAGATGGCTGCACAAATGTATTTTGATGATGTAGCAGCGTGATGACATTTTTGTACATAGACTGCTTGGCAAGCAACAGTCAGAAGTTTTTAAATAAAACAGACATTCCTGAAGTGAAAGATAGTAGGTAGCTGTTTGGTCAGAAATGAACTGGTGCTCTTCCCATTTGCTACTAAATCAACAGACTGCTTGTTTCCAAATTTTCAGCTGAAGATAGAATCATAGAATAGCATCATTTTGCCCATTGGCTCTGCACCAACTTTCCAACACAGTATCTTACCTAGGCCTCTCCCCTGCCCTATCCCCATAACCCTATGTATTTTACCCTGCTAATCCTCCTAATCTGCACATTTTGAGACATGAGGGGCAACTTAGCATGACCAACTCACCAAACCTGCACATCTTTCGGAGAAATCAGGGCACCTGAAGGAAATTCATGCAGGCACGAGGAGAACATGCAAACTCACACAGACAGTCACCCAAAGATGGAATCAAATCTGAGTCCATGGTGCAGTGAGGCAGTAGTGCTGATCACGGTGCAACTGTGCTGTCAGAACATAAATCAATCTACTCTTTCCTGATAGCATGTTTTCCTGAATCTGAATGTGTATGACAGACATGTCATACTTTCTCTTATTCTACTGTTCCTCCTAGGTTCAACCTGAAGGCAAGTTATGTGAGATGTGGTTGGTTGTGTATTGCAAAAATTTACAGGACTAAGGAAACTTCCTCTTCATTAGCTTTTTTTCTCCAAAATATACTTTATTAATAAAATGTGTAAAAGTACATTATAATACAAATCAAGTGTGGCAATACACATAGTGTAATGCAGATTAATTTGATGAAATACTTAACTTCACATTCCAGGACGTTCACTTCACTAAAACATACAATCTGAGAGGCTTTACACTAGTTCCAACCCTCAGCACACTATAGTGAGAGAACCCTAACCTGTGACCTTTTTCCAATAAGATGGCAGCTGTACTCAACTACAATGCACTCCTCAGTTTGTAGTCCCTGCCATTGGAATCTGTCAGTCTGCAACACCTAGGTTATAGGGCACTCATTGCACTGGAAGACCACAAAGTTACAGGCAGCTCAAGGAATGTCTTTCGCCAAATTGATAGCCTTCCAGTAGCTGTTGATGCTTGTCCTAATGTGCTTCCCTAGGAGCAGTCTGTAAACTCAGATAAAATACATTGCAATTCTTTCCTGACATTCTTTGCAAATGTACATTCTCAAAAAGGATGGATTATCTTCCTTTGTGCACTACCAGCACCTCAAGGATAGTGACACTTAAGTGTCAAGATGTGCATGAAGGATCTGACAGGGAATCCATTCATACTATCAGCCACATGTTGACGCTTGTTTTAGGAGTTCTGCCAAATGTCTTTGTAAGTCTGGAACTATCAGACTGGATTCACCATCTCTTTTCATTCCAGGGCCTCATGCACATGTTTTGCAGCTTATTGCATGATTGACTTGTTGTTAAAAGTTCATGCAGAATAATAACTCTCATGACAGTTTGTTCCTGTTAGGAGCCATTGCTAGTTGTACCATTGTCCCTTTTACTGGTTAAAATTTATTTCAGGTTCTGTGGTTCTATGATGTGGTGATCAGAGAGGACAGGCCAAATGCCTGATACATACTGTGTCCCTATAAAATGTGTTAGGAAGTTGGAATGAAAAGTAAATAATCTGATGGAAAAAAAATGGAGAGGATTTAGCTGCATTGAGAACTTGTGAGAAGTAGATTAACCTAATAGCAAGATGAAACAGATACTTTGTTAAGCAAAGTGGAAAGGAACAGTCTAGGGATCTAAATCATAGCCACACCCAATTGCAAAGCAGAGCTGGAGCAGAGAACCAAATTGTGCAGAAAAAAAGCAGAAGAATTTCTGTGTGAGGCCCCATAAGTTCTATTTGAAACTAGAAGAAAGATTCTAGAAATAAAGCTGCAGATCCTGCCTGCTAGTTATTTGTTGGATTTGGCTCATTATGTTAAAACGTATCGGATGTTGTTTTGGAGAAGGTATATTCTCAGAGTTGGGAAAGTAGATAGATTTAGACAGTGAGGGATAATTGAAGCATACTTCTGAGTAACCGTTAATGTAGTTAATTGCAAACTTTTTTTTACTTTTGCCTTTTTAGTTGTGCATGTTAAAGTTTAGTAAACATTTTGTTATTTGTATAATTTAAAACAATATAGTCACCTCTCCTCACTGGGTTTCACATTTTACCCAAATCACAGTAATAAATAGTTATGAAACAGCATTCCACATTTCCCTTCTGGAATTTGGGATGTCCTCATATTGAACATCAACGGGGTTCATAACAAATGACAGTCTTGAGCAGGTTGTCTTCAGGTGTTGTCATTCCATGATGTTCTGGGTCTATGTCACCATTGATCAAAAGAATGGTGGTCAAATGGCAGCTAGGAGATGTTGTAGCTTGCATCCTGGCCTCTATGGTTTGAAGCCAGCATGCTGGATGCTCCTTTTACTGCCATCACAGTCCGTGCTTCCCTGGAGGACAAGGCACCATCATCCTTGGTCTGATGCTGATCTGGTCCATTAATGCTTTAAAAACTGAATTGTTTTCCTTATGGTGCCATCCATAGGGTGTCAACTCAGACCTGCCAGTTTCCACGCATCTTCAGAGACTGATGTCAGCCCTCAAAAATCTTTTCAGGCAAATGCCATTGAGATATGAGGCTCACAACTCCAAATCTTTCTTAGCCTCAGATGGGAGGGTAGTACATCCACACCCACTCCTCACACTTATAACTCTCTTATTCTCCATGAATTACCCAGTGGTACCACATCTTCAATAACATCCTCTGATCCTTCTGCAGATTAACATGTCTAACCAGATTGTGCAAGTGAAGAAGCAAATGATGTGAGAGCATGGTAAAAGAAATTGTGTCAAATGAACATGGGTGCAACTTAGATTCGGAGAACCACAGGTTGGCTTGACCTGCTCATCTTCACCCTCTTCACGCCATCCTCATAACCACAAGAACGACTTCCATTCCACTATCTGCTATCCTCTTTTCATCAATGTCCAGTTGTAATTGTGGTGATAGACTGCAGGAAAGGAGGATAAAAACAAAGAATGAATAAATTAAGATGTGAAAGCTTGTGGCTGATTTTCCAAGGGGATTCGGTGATGACAACATATTTCTGCAGCTACTAACCTGAGCAGGCACTGTGCTCCCCACTTCAATCTATAACAAAGTATCTATTCAGTTGGCTGGCCTACTCCATATAGGAAGTTACCTTTTACTTAATATTAGGGATATTGGTTTACTGCCTTGTCTCTCGTAAACATTGTTTTGCAAGATTTTCCTGCAGTAAGATTAAGCAAATTAGCTAACAGAGGACAGTTGAGTGCAGTGGCATCATACAGTTGATGCTAAAGATCTGGCATAAACACAAGTAAGGCAGAACAAAAGGTTCCAAAGTTCTGCGTGCAAGTAGTTGATGGCAGGGGAACTGTACTGTACAATGTGAAGGATTAGTTGTGGCCTTCCAGAACTAAAAAGATATTTGGACACAGTGTTCATGAATGATGGATCCTTTATTGCCTTCTTATCGATAAGGACATGAGAATTGAAGAATTTCTAAGGTTTCTTTTGTCTGCCATTTCAGTCAATTGGCATACAGTCAGCATTTTTTATAGGGCACAACTTTAAGTAAAGATAATTGTTTCTGGTCATGCACATTGGTAAATGATTTACATATGATGCAAGAGGTAGGCCTGAGACAATAGTTCCTTAATCATGTTCCATTGGTAACGTCATAATCTTTAGTGGTCGATGGATGGAATGTCTGTAGACAATGGTCACTTAATCATATCTTTTATCACAGTTTTGATGCAATTAGCAAGGATATTCAGCTGTGTCCTGTTGATAGATATAGTGAAACATCCCCTTTTGTGCTGAATATTACGTGTATATAGAGAGGCAGCCAGTCTATAGTGAGGGCGCTGCTAATTTTCCTAGCCTCCTGCTGAGCTCAGTTGTCCACTCCCACAGCCTCAATTTTAAAGAATGAATTGTGTCTAGGTAACCAGGGTGCTGAGGTAGGAAAATAGGAGCAGCAACTTTTACCTTGTTTATCTTCATCAGATCATTGAACTCCTTGCAGTACTGGTTGATCATTCCAGGATTGGAACATATGGTCTCCTATGAAGACTGAACAGTATCTCAGTCTTTAACTCAGCTTTTTCAAGAATATTTTAGAAGCCAGTCTCACTAAAACTGTCTGATCTTCTTTTGTTCCTGTTTATGAGGCTTTTTCTGTCCTTCAGATGTTTCTGCTAAATGTTCCAAAGACATATATTTTTGCAGTAAAGGGACAAGATCACAAGTTACAGATACATGATAGTCAACTCAGTGAGCTAAGCACTTTTGTCCTAAAGTCAACCATAGATTTTAAAGGCTATACCTAATGTTCAAAAATCCCTAACAAAATGTTTCCATTTTACACAGAATTTGCACTAGAGAACTAACAGCAGATGTCAGAACAGCTTTCTTGAAGGTGAACTCAGAAAGTGACTGATCTGGTTGGGGTATCTGGACATGCATTCAGATCCTATGTATCCACAGACATCTTCAACTTCTCTTTACAACAATCCAAGGTCCCTATCTGCTTCAAGAAGATGACAATCATTCTGATACCCAGGAAAAACCAAGCAGCATTACTTAATGGCAATAGGTTGTTGACCCTGACACCCATCATTATGGAATGTTTTGAAAGGTTAGTCATGGCATGAATCAATTCCAGCCTCCTGGACTACCTGGATCCACTACAGTTTTCCTACACTGCAACAGATCCACAGCAGATGCACTTAACCCTGCATTTAACCCTGTAACACCTAGATAACAAGGACACCTATGTCAGACTCCTATTTATTGACCTCAGCTCAGCCTTCAATATTATTATTCCCACAAAACTCATCTCCAAACTCCATGGTCTGGGCCTTGGCAGCTCCTTCTGCATCTGGATCCTGAATTTCCTAATGCACAGATCACAAACAGGTCACTTCTCCACAAACATTCTCAACCCTGGTGCCCCAGAAGGCTGTGTTCTCAGCCCCCTACTATACTCCTTATACACCTATGATTGTGTGGCCAAATTCCTCGTCCATTCAATTTTCAAGTTTGCTGATGACACCACTGTAGTGATTCGGATCTCAAACAATGATGAGACAGAGTGTAGGAATGAGATAGAGAAGCTGGTGAACTGGTGCGGCAACAATAATCTCTCCCTTGCTATCAACAAAATGAAAGAGATTGTCATCTATTTCAGGAAGCGTAAAGGAGAACATGCTCCTGTTGACATCAATGGGGACGAAGTAGAAAGGGTCGAGAGCTTCAAGTTTTTAAGTGTCCAACAACCTGTCGTGGACCCCCATGCCGACACTATAGTCAAGAAAGTGCACCAACACCTCTACTTTCTCAGAAGACTAAGGAAATTTGGCATGTCAGCTATGATTGTCACCAATGTTTAGAAATGCTCCATAGAAAGCATTCTTCCTGGTTGTATCACAACTTATGGCTCTGCTCTATCCAAGACCACAAAAAAACTACAAAAAGGCCAATACATCATGCAAACCAGCATCCCATCCATTGACTCTGTCTACACTTCATTGCCCCAGAAAACAGCCAGCATGATTAAAGACCTGGCGGACCCCAGACATTCTCTCTTCCACTTTCTTCTATCAGGGAAAAGATACAAAAGTCTGAGGTTATGTACCAACCAACTCAGGAACAGTTTCTTCCCTGCTCTGGCAGGCTTTTGAATGGATTTGCATTATATTAAGTTGATCTTTCCCTACACCCTACTTATGACGGTAACACTACATTCCGCACTGTCTCATTTCTTTCTCTGTGAACGGAATGTTTTGTCGTATAATGTGCAAGAAACAATACTTTTCATGTATGTTAATACATGTGACAATAATAAATCAAATCAAATCAAATCAGCACATATCTCAATAAGCTGTCGCAAAAATTCAACTCTGTTTAACTCATTGAGCCCAATTTTAAATGACTTAAAACACATTCACTTAAACATGGGGCCTATTGGTTCAAAGCTGGAATAACTTATTTTTCAGAGCCAAAAATGTTAAAGGAGTGCAGATATAACTTGATGCTGAAATATACATTTAATAAGAGGAGGTGGTGGCACAGTGGTATAGTCATTGGACTAGAGATCCATGGTGAGCTTTAGGGTTTGAATCCTACCATGGTACATGGTGAAATTTGAATTATGTATTAGCATACAATGAAAAGTATTGTTTCTTGCACTATACAAAGCATACTGTTCATAGAGAAGGAAATGAGAGAGTGCAGAATGTAGCGCTACAGTCATAACTAGGATGTAACAAAAGATCAACTTAATGCAAGATAGGTCCTTCAAAAATCTGACAGCAGCAAGAAGAAGCTGTTCTTGAGTCAGTCTTCTGTTGGGGGTATCTTTCTCCCAAGAGAAGAAGGCAGAAGAGAGAATGTCCAAAATGCGTGGAATCCTTAATTATGCTGGCTGCTTTTCTGAGGTAGCAGGAAATGTAGACAATAAAGAAGGATGTGGTTGTACCGGCGAGGGTGGAGATGAAATTCACCATGATATTGCCTGGGATGAAGCATTTGACCTATGATGAGAGTCTAGATAGACTCACTTTGCTTTATTTAGAGCAGAGAAGGCTGAGGGGGGGAATCTGATTGAAGTGTACAGGATTATGACGGTATGGAAAAGGTAGATAAGAAGCAGTTGTTTCCCCTACTTGAAAGTTCAATAACAAGGGGGCATAATTTTAAGGTGTGGGGCAGGAGGTTTAGAGGGGATTTGAGGAAATATCTTTTCACCCAAAAGGTGGCAGGAGTCTGGAATACACTGTCTGGAGAGGTAGTAAAGGTGGGAAACCTGACAATCTCTAAAAAGCATGTGGGTGAGCATTTGAAATGCCGTGACATCCAAGGCTGTGGGCCAAGTGCTGGAAAGTGGGATTAGTGTAGATTTTTTGTGAATTCAGATTCGATGGGTGAAGGGCCTCTTCTGTACTTATCAATCGATGACTCTATATGACAAAAAGAACATCCAAAATGCTCATACATTTTAGAATTATAATTGTAATTATAATAATATTTTTAACTTTCTTCTATTAATATTTGAAATAAAACTTTGCTTAAATGGTAACTTATTAATGACTCAGCATCATACTGCTTTCATCATGTCAAACCCAGAAATAATGTCAAAGGGTGGATACACAATAGGGTGATTTTGACTTGTGTGATTTTGTAACTCAGCTGGTAGCAAATCAGAAATCCATTTTATATTTCACAATTTTTAGTTCTATTGAAATCAATGGAAATTAATTTGGAAGATTTGTCACACAGGTTTCTGACTCACTATCACTTATTTCCATATTATCTTTTAGGGCTAGATTTAGATGTTTTGTATCAACGGAAATTTGGTGAAAAAATAAAATTTGAGGTGGAATTTTCTCAAAATCATTCTAAGTGTTAAATGGGTGAGAAAATGGGATATTTTCTTGCTGTCATTTTCAACGAGGTATGTAATGGTAATTTATGGCACTCTGCAATACTGAGGCCATAGTGCAGATCTTGCTATTAAGAGGTGGAGTCTCAGCTCACCTACGAGGCCACCTTCTGAACTCTAGGGGCACCAATGAGCAGGTGCCCTGATTGCCAGTACAGGGAGATCTATCACCCCTTCCACCCCTCTTCTCCATAGAAAACACACATCCCCGATCAACATCACAAACACCACCCCCTATCGCTGCCTCAGCTGACTGCACACTTCGATTCCACCATCAGTCAGGCCATCATGTCTGATGCCCCATTCTGCAGTGCTTCGGGATTTCCTGGGCCGTCTGCTAAGCCTGGAGAATCCCACCCATCAAAAGCAGCACCTCCTTCTCTCTCTGCACCAAATCCCCACCAGCATCAAATTCCTAACTTAGCTTTTGTTCTTCATTGCAATCAGATCTCATTGTCTCCATGCTGTGCTCCCATGCCATCCTGCGCTACTAATTTTCTTAGTCTGGGACAACGCCACTTTAATTCTCATTTAGGCACCCTAAGGTCACTATCAATTCTGGATAATCTTATTTTCCTACTATGTTGTATGTAACCTTACTCAGTCGTTCTTTGTCCAGCCATACTGATCTCTACAAATGCTCCACTAAAACGATCACTCTTGATGACACTTACCCATTCACTTGGTAGCATAAACTGTGCTATATGGAAATCACATTTTTTCCCCAAAATGGCAAAATTCATAAATGATTGCTGGTGAACTCTACTACAGAGTTGAATCCAGTTTTTACTCTGTACAAACTTCAGCTCAGACAGTCTATTCTCTTCTGATCTCTGATTTTGAATGTGGCCTAGCTATTAGAAATTTTCTCCATTTGCTCATCATAAGAGTCCTTTACAAAATTAATTTGTTAGCTGTCAAGCTGATATCTGAGTAATACAAACTGGTAAGAAATCTACAATTTCAGTCCTAAAAGCCAGAAGGATAACTGGCATGAGAAACAAAGAATTCACAGTTGCAAAACATATAAACTTGCCATGCTGTAATTACGCTATCCTTTACTCCATAACAGCTTCATAAAAGCAATTTTCATTCTGATGTGTGGACATCAAAATGCATAATGAAAATTTAAAAATAAGAACTGAATTTCTGACATCAAAATGGGGGTTGCATATATTGTGAGCTGTGGTCAATTTACAAGTGACCTTCCAATCCTTTAAACTCACTTCACTTGAAGATTCTGCTTGCGTTTGACTCCATATAACTTAAGATTGACAAGTAAATGTTTCCCAATACACTGCAATATTTTAGGTATATACATTAATCAGGCTGTAAATATATATGCATTAATCAGCTCTGTAAATGATCATTTTTACTATTTTGTGTTTATTACTTCCTAACAATTACATTAGGTTTATTCAAAACAGAGTCCATGCTTCTAGTCAGCAAAGAATCTATATGTCCCTATTTAAGCAGCTTAGAAGCATTTTCTCCTATGCTTTTCTGGTACTAATGTCTTGCACACAACTGAAATAAGTGATATACAGAGATCAAAAAAAAACTAACAAGGAGTCAGAACGTCTGAGAATGATTCTTCAGATAAAGAATAGAGGGTCTGCATAATATCCCAATACCATTCCTTTGCTTCAGCACAGTTCTTAGCTTTTCTGTGTCAAGTATTAGCAATGGTTCACCTGTTGCACAAGGAGTTTCTGTTTACTCTGTCACATTGCATAATTTTTCCCTAACCGTATCTTTACACTGTATCACGGGTTCCTGTTTGACCAGCCTAAAACTGAGTTTTTAAAAGGTGTGTGCTCGAAATAACTTCTCTCCAATAAAATATAATCTACTTTCCCTTGGATATGAGGCAAGAAAGGATCATTATGTTAAAATTTACATTCTTTGCACTACTCAGACAACAATAGAATTTGTGGGGGAACAGTTTTAGTTTCAATGATGTTTATGAAAACACAAATTTTTGCAGTCAGCAGTTCTGTTGCTTATGCTGAAAAGAACATGTAGAATCTACATTGAAATGAGGATTAAAAAATTATACAGAATAAAAACTGTTCTCCAAATTATACCAGAAGGATGACTGACCAAGTTACAAAGACTGCTAGAGTATCTGTTCTGTGTCACACAAACTCCTTTTCTTAAACTGATAAGCTAGTGGAGACAGTGACTATTAAGAACTGAGAACTGTGTAGTGTAATAAAGGTTAAAACTCCAAATCATACCAGCACTATCTATGCTTTAGTTAAGGATGAGAGTCTGTTTCATGTAATAAAAAACCATCAGGTCAAATCATACCAGGATCTAACGTACCAGTACGTGAGAGGTAAAGCTATGTGTAATGTAGCAGAAATACTTAAATGCAGCTCTTGTCCACATTGCTAATATCATCCGGTGATGTCTCCTGAACTGCTCCTAGATATCCAATTTGCCTTGCCCACACTTTCGAAAAGAAGCAGTCATCTGACTGCTTCTAGTAACTAGAGATAATTCATCTTTTTAAATCTGCAATTTACCTTCAACTGTCAAACCTTATTTTATTAATGTGTGTTTTATTTTTTAGCCTGTTGAACAATTATATAACTTCCTTGATCAATTAATTCTGCAACTCTTTTCCACACTATCATTTTATTACCATTGGAAAATAATTTCTTGTTGCAATGATATGGATCAACCTTATATACACAAAATTTCCATTTTGAAATGTTATGTAGCCATCTCACCGTAAAGCATATTAAAAGCCAAAACTATAATTACACAATGCATCAGTATAGACAACAACTTATGATCTAACAATGAGATTTTTTCTTTTCATCAGGTAAAAAAGGACACGTAAGCTGACACTTTGTTGGCACTAACTTGGATTTACCAGAAACTGTCATTGATACCTTCACCTAAATAGCTTGAGGAGTCTATTGAATAATCTTTGGTTAACTGATCCAAAGCTTAGCAGTACGAGTTTTAAAACTAATATTTTATTGGGGAACTAAGTCTCAGTGGCAGAAATGTTGATTTTTCTCATCGTGGTTACATTTTTCTGTATTTACCGCATGATGGTTTTCCAATTATTTCTTTGCCCCTTTTATAGTATTTGGTATGTAAGTTCTTAATATGCACAAATAATTTAAATATGTTCTTTGTTAGCCTTTGGGCAGGTTTTCTACCCTCACACACCACCATTAGTGGGTTTGGATGTGGGAAAGGGATATCATTGATCTGATAGGCAATTTATAATTCAGAAGAAAAGCCTTCTGTGATGATGCCCAAATAGTGAAAAATTTTAGCAGAGTAGAGCAGGACCCAATGGTGCTTCATGTGGCCTAATTTAGGTCTGGTGATGAATGGACCAGTTGCCTGTCATCAACTGAGTTGATGAATCTGCAAGCTTTGGCATTTAGGGAGAAGAGATGAGGACCATACTGGGGGAATAACTGTGAGAGAGTGAGAAACAGATTTAATGGACAGGTCGTTGAAGATGAAGTGAAGGTGCATTTGAGCAGATCCGTAGATCCAGAGTAGTTGTAATGAATGCAGAGCCAGTTACATAGCTTGATAGTTGGGAATTTGAAATTGCAATTGTTAGTGAATTTGTTGTGTGTCTTTTCTGATGGCAGACAGAGAAGTAATTGGAGAGGAAAGGGGAAAGGAGATGTGGGTGAAGAGGAACTATCTAACCAATTGGATCAGGGATGGCTTTATCTATGATTAGCACAGTAAGAATAGAGAGACCACATAGAATGGCAAAGTCGTGGGGCAGTTGGCCATGAATGTGGTAAGGAAATTTATATGGAGGGGGAGATTAAAGGAGGATAAGAAGGCAGTAGACTCAAATACAGAGGCTGAAGCTCAATATGGAATCTGAAAGAAAAAAGTAGTGAAGATATCTTATTTAGAAACTTATCATAGTCCTGCAGTGGAGAAGGAGGGTTTTAAGTGAGATGCACAAGTGGTGGAACAAGGTAAGATTCTCAAAGGGAAGTCAATGTCAGCAGAGTAAAGGATAGATCAGATGTGAGTTAGAATAGGTGCCACAATATCATCTTGGCATTTGGTGGGAAACATTGAAAGATATAGCCTAAAGGGGAAGTTTCATTTTGGGAAAAGATGTCAATATCCCATTGACCATGTGTTGATGCAATCATCCAGAAAAAGCTCATGGATGGTAAGGACTTTATTCTCAAGTCAGCAGACATTCTGGAGGGAGATTTCTAGAGAGATAGTGATAGCCAATCTTCTGGCAGAATCCACAGGGTCCTCACTGGGAAGTTTGAGTGGAGTAGAAAGGAAGTTGGAAAGATATTCCCAGTTAGTGTTCCAACAGATTCATTTCTTCTGGCCACATCCGGTTAAAACTTCTAGTGTCCTTTGACAATCATTCCATTCACATTTTGAGTTTTCCAGGTCTGATTATACCCAGCAAGGTGACCTTGGTGGCTCTCAGTTCCTGAAAGTCTTATTTTTTTCTGTTCTCTTTTTTCTGAACAGAAATTGTACTCTCAGCATCCTATTTGGTTGGTAGCACAAAAACAGTCCTCCTGCTTCTCCACATTATTAGCTTTGTTGACTCCACATCTCACACAGCAAGTTGGAAGTTGGAAAGTGTGCTGGGATTGCAAGTCAATGAGAGAATAAGAAGGAGCTGTTGGATTGCTATCTGCAAAGAAATAACTTTGTACTGTGGATTTTTTACTAGGTTGCTGACAAACCTGTTACCTTAAATCTGATATCTAATTCCTCAGAACACCCATATAGCCTATTCAGCTAAGACCTCACATTGTGTTCCACAATTTTCCAATTTAAAATTACACTTCATTTCTTCTTTACAATATGCTAATTAACCCCATTGCCTCAAACTGATATGTTAAATCCAAAAATTCTACTTTACGTTGTTCCCAATATTGGATTATAACTGCATTTCTGCATAATTTTATTAGTTTTGGATTTTAACTCTTGTGCGTTGAATTTAAATTATGAACACCATCTTGCTGTATATTAATCCAATAAGCCTCAAAAGACAAAAAAAGTAATGGAATGTGACAAGCATTATGATCCCCGTGGAGAATGATACTTTTAAAAATAATTAAATTTCCCAGCAACAAACAGAAAGAACAAAAGGACAAGATTTCACTTTTTAAGACTTTTATTGTAACAAACTAAAATCAATCAAGATCAAACTTAAGTTAACAGCACCAATACAGCAAACTGAAAAAAAGTGTTTTCATATTAACTAACTAAAGTACACAAAATATACTTTTACACAATATCCCACTTCTTTCAGATATATAGTTTACAAAAATTGTTCCATGGTTATTCCCAGTTAGTGTTCCAACAGATTCATTTCTTCTGGCCACATCCGGTTAAAACTTCTAGTGTCCTTTGACAATCATTCCATTCATATTTTGAGTTTTCCAGGTCTGATTATACCCAGCAAGGTGACCTTGGTGGCTCTCAGTTCCTGAAAGTCTTATTTTTTTCTGTTCTCTTTCTTCTGAACAGAAATTGTACTCTCAGCATCCTATTTGGTTGGTAGCACAAAAACAGTCCACCTGCTTCTCCACATTATTAGCTTTGTTGACTCCACATTTCACACAGCAACTGTCCTTTTTTTTGGGATACTGTATGAAGTTCTTAAAACTGTGATTTGACACTTCAATGAGTTTCTGTTTGAGTTTCTCACCCCATGGCAACCAGATCACATAAGCATGTCTCAGAACTGAGATGGTGATCAAAAGATCGCCATTCAGAAGTTTTATTTCATCTTAGATAAAATGTGACATTTTAAAACATAACCATCTTGTAATGTTCTGCATTCATGATACAAGAGTTTATGGGTAGTCTGCTGAGCATCCCTCGCAATCTGTTCATTCCAGAGCAAAACAATTAGGATTAAAGAAAACATGTAGGATAGGTCAACCTGGATATCCAAGATAATGCTTTACATAACGTTGTCCTTTGTAAGGGGAATTTTTCAGGGTATCCCCTGGGGAGTCTTTATTCAGCCAAACACAGCAACAACACAAAGACTTGCAAAAGACAGTATGCAATTAAAAAACATTTTATTGAACCAACATGTATTGGGAGAGAAATGGCCAGAGGATTCTAGCCTCTCTGTGATCTTACATCACATGGGCACAACAGATGTAAATTTCTGAAGATTTGAACTTCTTGCTCCATCTGTCATCCAAACTGGACGGTCCAATTAACTAATACATTTCAGTTAACTTGGCCAACAGCATTCTACCTTCTAGCAGAAGAATTCATTGGTCAACTGAACCCATAAACTCATTCCCCTGTTGCCTAATAGCTTTACGTGTGCAAATCCGGTAGGTTCCAGGATCGCCCCTTATACCTGTAGTACTGAGAACAAAAAGTAGTCCCTTCCCCTGTCTGTTTCCCTGCCCCCTTATTGGGAGAGACTATATCGCAGCTATTCATTACAACTAGATGCTGAATCCTTCTATTCAATTCAAAAACACTGTTACTACAGCTGCCTAGTTGGTCTCTGATAATAGGGTACACTACTCCATACTTCTTTCTCCCAAAAGGATATAATCAATCTGCTTAAACCTATTTTCTATTATGCCAAGTGGTAAAACGTTCACTGGTCAAAGCTTACAACAAAATACAAAAACAGAGTTTAAACCTGTAATGCTCATTAAAAAACGAATATATATTGCTTATACAGACAATACCTTTTTGGCATATAAGTGAGGCACATTGTAATACCTTTAATATATACAAGGCACATTGTGGTCCGTATTTTAAACTTATCTATGTTGTTTTAATAATGTCAGGAAACAGGGGTTTCTATAACCCCTGCCATATCCTTCAAATGACTAATGCCATTGAATGGCTGGAGCAGAAAAGGAACTGGCTCAACAAATGGCAAAAGAGAACACTGACCTTCAGCCACCTTCCTGTGAACATTAAATTGCAGATAAATTCATGATTAAAGCTTGTTCTTTGCCACATTATATGGCCCAAAAGGCGAACACATTGACATGTCAGCAATCCTTATCACAGTTCTAAATTATAGCAGAACTATACATGTAGAATATAGGTGAAAAGTTGCTGAGCACTGTACATTCTGCTTCTGGGATGTTCCAGTAAGTTTATAACAAAGTACAGTTAAAATAAACTGTATGGTGACATAAAATTAAACACAATATGAACACACTTACCTAAGCAATGTTCAGAAAGCAATAAATTTCTTCCTCACCTACTACAGCAATTAGTTATTATCAAGACTGATTCAGTCTTTCTGCCATTCAATC
This sequence comes from Sphyrna mokarran, assembly GCA_024679065.1. NCBI lineage: Eukaryota > Metazoa > Chordata > Chondrichthyes > Carcharhiniformes > Carcharhinidae > Sphyrna > Sphyrna mokarran. Next base: position 59,039,744 of record JAGIQG010000011.1, read on the forward strand.
TGTGTTTGGACTATTTGTTGTTGGTGGGGGGGAGGGAGGAAGGAGAGCAGTTCGTTGTCTGGTGTTGGGGGGGGGGAAGACCTGAACTTTCTCAGGAGGGTGGGGGATAGGGGAGACTGATCATTCTTGGGGAGGGGGGGGATGGTGGTAGAGGAGGTCTGATCATTCCCTGGGGGCGGGGACGTCTAATCATTCTTGGGGGGAGGCCAGATGGATCCCTGGGAGAGGCAGGGGGCTTCGCTGCCACTCTGCAGGCAATCAGTGGAGGAGGTGGGGAGGGAATAGAGGGTTACGATCAGTTTGGGTAGGGGAGAGCTGGGTGGTTGGGGAAAGTTATGATGTGGGGGTTTGTGATGTATGTGGCGACCATTGTTCCTGTGCCGCTTTCTCTGCTTTTTTGCTGCCCTGAGTCGACGTAACAGCGGGGTGTTTTTCAAATATTTTTCCTAACTGCGCATGCGCAATTCAGTGTTCTGATTGTTTCAGATACGCTAAGATCTGCCCACAGCGTGATTCGGACTTGCGATTTATTCCTCGGGCTGAGTGCATATGGGGGCGCCTGAGAGTAGATTACCAAGTTAAATCTGAATTGTGCCCAGGTTCAGCACAAACCTGAAACATTTTTTTTCATGTTTCATGCATGGTAAATGGTAAAACCAGGCCCTATGTGTTAGAATAATATATCCATTTTGTGGTACATCCAAGGAAGCGGTCACTATCAATAAGTTAAGTAAAAAAGACATTTTAATTTCAGTGTGCAGCTGGAAGGAGCCGGATGCACATCCACGTGGCCATGATCACCTCCTCTTTCTGGAGCATACTTGAAATAAGCTGCCCAAAATACAAGTCATTTGATGGTGATGTGCTTGTGGGGACGTGAGCAATGCAAGCAACTTGCTCAGAACATTTGGATAAGGTTTGAGGCACAAATTCAGGCTGGCCTCAGGCCTTTTGTCCTAGACATGTGTTAGCTATAAAGGCAAGGAAAATATAAGTAAAGGTTTCCACCTCATTTCAGTAATTTAATTTTGAAATGTCTTCTCCTGTCCCTTTAAGGAAAATGTGTGCATGTCTGTACATACATATTCCATTTCCAACAACAGAGAATCTAACCATTGCCCCTTGACATTTAATGGTATTGACATCACTGAATCTCCTATCATCGACATCCTGGGGTTACCATTAAACAGAATCAAAACTGGACTAGCCATATAAATACTGTTGCTACAAGAACAGGTCAGGGACCAAGAATCCTGTGTTGAGTAACTCCTGATTCCCTAAAGTCTCTCCACAATGTACAATGCACAAGTCAGGGGTGGCATATTCTCCCTTTGCCTGGATCAGCACAGCTCCAACAACACTCAAGAAATACGGCACCATCCTGGACAAAGCAATGTGCTTGACTGGCACCCCATTAACCAACACTGGCAGCCATGTGTACCATTTACAAGAATTCACCAAGTCTCCTTATAGACCATCTTCCAAAACAATGGCCACTACCATCTAGCAGGATAGAGATAGCAGATTTTTGAATACACCCCTTCCAAGTCATTCACCACCCCGACTTGGAAATAAATCACTTTTCCTTCACTTTTGCAGGGTCAAAATCATGGAACTCCCTCCCTAACAGCTCAACGGGCATACCACATGGACTGTAGTGGTTCAAAAAGGTGTACAAAAATGAGGATATTTTGTCAGTTAAATGCAAAGGGTTAAGGCTTTCCATGTTTTTATTTGTTCCTCTCATAATAATTATAGTAGGTTTCCCAGAATGCAATTCAGAAATTCAGTTACAAATGTGGCACAAAAACTTTTATTTGGAGTTACTGATCCCTGACATAGCTAATTATGTGTTTTACATTAAGAATCACTCACAGTTTTGGTCTATTGATGGAGTGTCACTGAGTTGTCTCCATGGCAAAATGAGAGTCTTACAACAAATAATACAGAGTTCTTTGGAATTATTTTTTCTCTTCATTGCATAAGTAGTAATCTGGTAGAGTGGATTGCCTGCCCACTGAATACGCATCACTGCCATTTTTCTTTGCCTGCCAACAAAAAGTAAAGCGCCTGAAATATATGTGACACCTATGAGCATCTAAAAAGAGAAAAGATTAATGTTTTGGATAAATAGGCTTTGTACTTATTTGTAGGAGTTAAACCGTTCAGGTCAACTGACAATGCACCATCAGACACAAACTATATATCAGCTAGGTCACACACACTCTGTACTTCCATCTTCCTCCAAACACATGTGTAAGGTATGTGTGTAAAGTTTTGATGTGGAGATGCCAGCATTGGATTAAGTAAGCACAGTAAGAAGTTTCACAACACCAGGTTAAAGTCCAACAGGTTTATTTGGCAGCACAAGCTTTCGGAATCTTGCTTCTTCATCAGGTGAATGAGGACTCATGTTCACAAACAGGGCATATAGAGACACAAACTCAATTTACAAGATGGAATGTGAGTCTTTACAGGTAATCAAGTCTTAAAAGTACAGACAATGTGAGTGGAGAGAGGGCCAAGCACAGGTTAAAGAGGCGTGTATTGTCTTCATAAGTTTTGAACAGCATTTTGACAGGTGATGCATCCTGCATCTGTCTAGGCTTGCCTTGAATCTCAAAGGAGCTGTAGTGCCAGTTATGCGTGGTCAGTATGACCTGAATGACAAACAAAAGAAGTCTGATGACTTGAGATGGGATTCTTGCCAGTAGCCAACTTAAACAATGAAATAAAAATGAAACTCTTTTCAAAAAGTAAGAAGTACAAATTAATTAAAGGTGTAATGTCACCTTGCAGGGTAGTGGAGATAGTGGGAAGTGTGTCTTGTACATTTCCACTAGAGTCAAAACTGAGTTACCCTAATATATGTAAATTACCTGGTTATGAAAACAATTGTAATTTGGTTACATTTGAAGACTCCTTATTAGGGAGAAAGTGGAATATTTTAATGAAAGGAAAATCGGGTAGGGCATATAATGGACAGTAATCTGAAATCTCTTAATTTGCATACAGACAAAAAACTCATTAAATTTTAGCAACATATCTCGTAATAATTTGTTGCTGTTTAGTCCTTGACAAAAAGTTGGCATGCATACTGCTTGTTTACGTGACTTTTCTTTATCTAAATACAGCCAAAGAATGTAAGGTAAACTCTGCAGTGTAATCTCTTACTGGAAAAGTTATCATGCTCATACTGTTAACACTTAGGCATTCATCAGTATTCATCCCTTCCTTTGTATTATAATTGTGTCCAATGCTTAGTTATATCTACTTTGGCTTCTTGCAGCAAATTAAGATGCAGTCCAGCTGGACCAGATGACTTAGCAACTTTCAGCAATATTAATTTTTTTAGTACACTTTCTCTATCTAATAGCTTTATTATATTCATGGGACATCGGCATTCCTGGCTGGCCAGCATTTATTGCCCATCCCTTGTTGCCCGAGTGCAGTTGACAGCCAATCACACTACTGTGCTCTGGAGTTGTGATATGGAGATGCTGGCAATGGACTGGGATAAGCAAGTAAGAAGTCTCACAACTCTAGGTTAAAGTCCAAAGGGTTTATTTGGTTAGCACAAGCCACAAGCTTTCAGAATACTCTCCCTTCATCAGGTGAGTCACTTGATGAAGGGGCAGTGATCCAAAAGCTTGTGACTTGTGCTACCAAATAAATCTGTTGGACTTTAACCTAATGTTGTGAGACTTCTTGCTCTGGAGTTGGACAGAGCAAGGAGGGCAGATTTCTTTCTCTAAAGGCCATTGGGTTTTTCCAACAATCAACAATATTTTCATGCTGATCAGTAGATTCTTAATTTCAGATTTTTATTACTGAATTCAAATTCCACCATCTGCTGTGGCAGGATTCAAACCTGGGTCTCCAGAACATTAGCTGAGTTTCTGGATAAATAGTCTAGCAATAATACCCTATAGTGTCCCTTTCATGACATCCTTCTCTTCTTTTCGTGCCATCTGATTGGCAGAACAAATTCTCCCTAAATTGTCTCAAATTTGTTTCCAATACATAGATCTATAAACATAGACAGGGATCATGGGTAGAAGTGGGAACATAGAGGTGGCGGCACAGGCTCGTTGGGCCGAAGGGCCTGTTCCCCATTCTGTTTTGTTCTTTGTTCATCTCTTATTAAAGCAAAAATATAAACTGATTACCTAATATGGTGGCATGGAATTTCCTTACTCCAATGTGTTAAGATGATCCCCACTGGTAACGTGAAAACAGAAATGTACAGTAAGTTTGTGCTGGTCATGAAGGGAGTTAGCGACCGTCTACTGAAGAATTTGATGTTAGGCAAGCAAGGTGTGAAGCAATAATGGATACTCATGGGATGGCAAAGTAAATGAATATACAATTAAGAATGACAAGCACATTATAATAATAGATGTTACCTTGCATGAATATAAGCATAACAGTGGCTTGGACTGATCAAGCCCAATGGCTTGTTTATGTGCTGAATGTGTTTGTAACATAACTTTGTGTGATTTTTGTGAGACTGAAGCCATGTCCTCTGCATGGTGCTCAATATTCCAACTGCTACCTAACTAAAGAGCTATGGAGGGACCTCAGATCTAAAGAGTTATCATAAATTAATGAGGATGGAATAATGGCGATCAGAAATTAATGCAGAGTTAAGGGTAGTTAAACTTAGGAAAATTAGAATTTCAAGAAGTTGAAATTGAAAAATGGAGGATAAGAGGACACAATGGAGGATAAGAGGTTTCATAGCTATACATGGCAGTGCTAGCCATCTTGAGAATATTGTCAGTCAAAAAGAGATCAGTATCTTAGGGTGTTGTGTACCATTTGGAAGGTCTTAATGAAGTTTTTGTAGTCTTAATAGGTTAACTGTATGTACTTAAAGGGATGAAACAAGTAGCTTTCTCCATGCTTACTTGGGCACATGACTCGGTGCAACAGTGGACTGACCCCTAGGTGCAGGACATGTGTTCTCTTACATCATTGTATGGGTGGCCAGTTCCACATTAACCCTGTTCAGGCCAGACCCTTATATCACTTGAACAATATTTATCATGCAAAATACAGCGAACATTTGAGATGGTTGTGCTGAGATTATTAATGTGCTGGAAAATGAGTGTAATGGGACAAATGGGGTGAGGTTTTACGACCTCATCTGGGCGAGGCTTGTAAAATCTTGCCCGAGGCCAACGGAGAATTCTGTTCTGCGAGCCTCACCACCCTGGAATGCCATGGCCTTTTCTCATGCCGAACCTTCTCACGTTCACTCTTCCCAACTGATAAGGTGCACTAGTGACATTCACTGGTACTGAAGTGGCATTACCGTGAGACACCACGGCATGGGCCCGAACGTAAAAATAACCGATATATTTTAAATGATAATAATGACCGTTAGGAACAGTGAAGGCAATACAACATACTGCAGCAGAGAGGGACTGCCAAAGTTTAAAAGTCTTCCAGAGACTGACCAGGGACAACTGCCAAGTCCGTATTTCTTGCCGTTGTGACAGCCTACAGAATTATTTTCATTTGTCCTGCCAGGAAACAGACTGATTGAGTTTTGCAGGCGAGTAGGAAGAAGTTGGTGGTACGGTGCTGCTGCTGCTGAAGGAAGGTACTGGGGAAGTCGCTCCTACTCTGGGGTTCTGGCAATCACCGAGCTGTTTGGACCAGCGGGCCGCCGTCCGCGGTTGCTACGGACAACAGTGGTTGTCCGGGGTGAGGGGCGGGGCTGGAGGACCCATGGAGCAGCGGGAGGACCCGGCTAAAAGCGCCCGTGATTTCGAACCGGTGGTGCAGAACAGCAAGGAGGTAGGGCAACTGAGGCTGGGGTGTGATCCCAATTAGCGTGTGTACCGTGTGGGGTAACGCTAGGCAATGTATCCACACTGCGAACTAAATAAATCACCAACCAACGCCACCCCAGGGAATGTGTTCATCCTGATAACGAAAGCAGATCATAAACTAATACCAGGAAATGTGGTCATCCTGATAACTAAACCAGGTCATAAACTAATACCAGGGAATGTGTTCACCCTGATAACTAAAGCAGATCATAAACTGATACCAGGCAATGTGGTCATCCTGATAACGAAAGCAGGTCATAAACTAATACCAGGGAATGTGTTCACCCTGATAACTAAACCAGGTCATAAACTAATACTAGGGAATGTGTTCACCCTGATAACTAAAGCAGATCATAAACTAATATCAGGGAATGTGGTCATCCTGATAACTCAACCAGGTCATAAACTAATACCAGGGAATGTGTTCACCCTGATAACTAAAGCAGATCATAAACTAATACCAGGGAATGTGTTCACCCTGATAACTAAAGCAGATCATAAACTGATACCAGGGAATGTGTTCACACTGATAACTAAAGCAGATCATAAACTGATACCAGGGAATGTGTTCACACTGATAACTAAAGCAGATCATAAACTGATACCAGGGAATGTGGTCACCCTGATAACTAAACCAGGTCATAAACTGATACCAGGGAATGTGTTACCCTGATAACTAAAGCAGATCATATACTAGTACCAGGGAATGTGTTCACACTGATAACTAAACCAGGTCACAAACCAATATCTTGGAATGTGGTCACATTGATAATGCAACCAGATCACAAACCAACAGCAGGGAATGTGTTCACTCTGATAACTAAATCAGATCATAAACCAATACCAGAAGATGTGTTCACACTGATAACTAAACCAGGTCACAAACCAATATCCTGGAATGTGGTCACATTGATAATTAAACCAGATCACAAACCAACAGCAGGGAATGTGTTCACCCTGATAACTAAACCAGATCACTCTAAGCTACCTGAGGGAATGATGCATTTTAAAATTTATTTTAAAATTTATTTATTAGTGTAAAAAGTAGGTATTCAATAACTAAGTGATCCAAGCCAGGAATCGAATGCTGGTTCCTGGTGCTGTGAGGCAGCAATGCCATTGTACCACCGTGCCGTCCACATTGCAGCAAGATGCCTTATTGTGGAATCAACCCAATAATCCAACTCAAGGGAAAGATCAAAATGAAAACAACATTACTGCCGGTGCTGGAATCTTTGTAAAATTCATTTTATTAGTGCCACGTATAGACTTGCATTAACACTGCAACAGGTAGCATGATGGCAAGCACTGCTACCTCACATTGCCAGGGATGCAGGTTCACTTCTCTGCTTGAGTCATTATCTGTGCGGAGTCTGCACGTTCTCCTCATGTCTGCATAGGTTTCCTCTGCGTTCTCTGGTTTCGTCCCAAAGTTCAAAATTCTCCCTCTGTGTACCCAGAGTGTGGCAACTACGGGATTTTCACAGTAATTTCATTGCAATGTTAATGTAAGCCTACTTATGACTCTAATAAATAAACTTAAACTTAAAACAATGAAATTACTGTGAAAACTTCTTATGAAACAAAAGCAAAAATATTGAAAAATTTCAGCAGGTCTGGCAGCAGTTGCAAAGAGAGAACAGAGCCAATGTTTCGAGTCTGGAGACAGGTCATCCTGCCTCTAAATTTCAATGGATGCTGCCAGACCTGCTGAGATTTTCCAGCATTTTCTGTCAGGTAAAAAAATTCACTGGTCTGATTGAAGAATTGGGGGAAAGTTCCACAGGTATAAACAGGAAATGCTCAGCAGGTCTGGCAGCTTCGGTGGAGAGAGAAGCAAGAATTATCTTTTTAGGTCAAGAACCTTGAACTGAAAATTGAGTTAGCCTCCATTTCTCCCTCCACCAATGTCACCTGACCAGCTGAGTATTTCCAGCATTTAGGGTTGCCAGCCCTCCTAGATGAAATTGAAGATTAATGTCCAGAACACTATTGTATGCATCCTGTGAAAAAAACATAGAATATTAATATATTAAATTGCTCTAAATCTTTCTCTTAACAAAATATTTTAAAAAATTAAAATGAGGGGAAAGTCTGTTTGTTTAACAGTCAAGCATCATCCAGTTGTATAATATATATTGTTTGCTTTCCAATTGATGTTAGAAGACAGCGTGTCACAAGAATTGATGTGTTCAGTGACTAATGGCTGGAGTGTGGCGGTAATTCATGTGATGAAATCTCCAGAAGTTCATTTAATCACACTTGGTAACCCTACCAGCACTTTCTGTTTTATTTCAGATTTTCAGTATCTGCAGTATTTTGTGTTTGTTTTAATATGCTACAGTTACTTGGTCAACATTAATTCCTCAAGTAACACCAAAAACTTTCTCCTGTCATTGGATTGTAGCTGTGCACAAAATTGTTGCCTGTTTTTCACATTATAATGTATATGTTTCTTAATTGCCTGTAAAGTACTTTTGGACATCGTGAAAGGCTCAATATGACTCTTTCTTTCTTTCCACTGCCTCCATTGCAAATAGGGTTGGTCCTAAAACCAGCTAGCAGATCACATTGAAATCAACCAAGTTCACTACAGAACAGGGCTGCAGATATCTCATATGAAGGATCTTCTGGTTTATTGGGTATTTAGCACTACTCACTGTTTGCAATGTAAATGCTCCAAGACACTAAAGCATACTTTCCATAATCGGGCAAAGTGAGACTCTCTCTGCCAGAATAAAAATATTAAAAGTAATTTCATGCATGATTTATTTTCACGAAAAAAGGATAAATCTTTTCAACAGAAATTTCTCCCCAAGCCTTCCATATTATTTAATTCTAGGTGTGTCTCCTAACACCAGTTAAAAGACTTCAGTAACAACAACTTATATTTATGTAGTAATAAGTATCAAAATAAGAACATTATAAAGCAAAATATGATACCGAATCACATAAAGAGTCTGATAATCAAAAGCTTGGTTAAAGAAGTAAGTTTTAAGGAGTATTTTAAAGGCAGAAAACAAGTTGGAGAGCTGTAGTGGGAAGAATTCCAGCCCAGGGAGCAGCCACCAATGGTGGAGTGATTAAAGTGATAGATACTCAAGAGGCCAGAATTAGATGAGTATGAATATATTGGAGTGATGTGGGACTGGAGAAGATTACTGAGATAAGGAGGAGTGGGACCACGGAGGTATTTGAAAAGAAAGTTAAGAACTTAAAAATCAAGACATTGGGTCTGATTTTACCATTTGGAGTCTAAGGGCCGTATCTGGATGTAAGACAAACCTGAGCCCAGAATCCTCTTTGCAGTGCACCCATATGCTTTATGCTGGCTCCGGTCCGGGGCTTAGTGCTGCTGGAACGATTGGACCTGTGAACTGTGCATGTGCAGTTTGAAAAGAACGTGAAAAAGCGCACCTGGGTCGGGAAAGAAGAGAAAAGCAGAAAGCGGAGAGAGTGGTTGTCTGACACAGATCATCTTCTGGTTGGTGATGGGGGTCGGGTGAATGGGATCAGATGTATCTCTGGGGATTTGGGGGGGGTGGAATAGGGCTGATCGTTGTTTGGTGGTGGGGGGAGGCGTGAGGAGACAGGTCAGATGTTCTGCTGGAGAGGAGAGGGAGTGAGGCTAGATCATTGTTGATGGAGGGAGGAGGAGCAGAGCCCGATTGCTCACTGGTGGTGGGGGGGGGGGGCGCAGATAGATCTGTGGTGTGGGGGAGTAGGGGATCCACTACCATTCAGCTGGCGATCGTGGGTGGGAAGCAGGGGTGGTGATTGGTCTGGGTAGTGGTGGTGTTGATAAGGGGGACAGTAATGTGTATGGGTAGCAGGGTTAGTAAATAAAGGACACACATAACACTGTCCCCATTATCAACCTCACGCCATGACCCACACACATTAGTGTCCCTCTTATCCACCCCCCCGTATCCATACATCACTGTCCCCCTTATCCACCCCCCCATTAGTCACACACATCACTGTCCCCCTTATCCACCTCCCTGCTACCTATACACATCACAGCCCCCCCCTATCTGCCCCCCACTACCACACATCACTGCCTCTCTTATCCAACCCCCATTATCCACACACATCACTGTCTCCCTTATCCCTTCCCTCAGTACCCCACACACATCGCATGTCCACTCCAGGAGGAAGGATTCATTCCTCTGGTGGGGAGAAGGAATCGCCAGTAGAATGGCAGCAGATTCCCCCTTGCCCCCCCTACCAGAGATTCATCTGCACCCCCCTCACCCCATCAGTGAACAATCGGCACCGCTCCGACCCCCATCACCAGACAACGATCGGAGGATGCTCTGATCCACATCCTCCTCCTCTCCTTCCCCCCAAGAATGCTCTGATCTGTCTCCCTCCTCCACCACCTCTGCCCCCGCAACCACACCACACCCTCTCCCCACCAGAGAGCCTTTGTAGGCTCTGAAGCCATTTCCGAGGTTCCCCTGCAAAATAAAAATCTGCTTTGGATTTTTATTTTGCAGGTCGCTCACAGCGGATCTGGAACAGACCAGAAGAAGGTAAAGTGGAATTTGGTGGGAGAGTTGGGTGCGCAGTTCATTAAATCAATTTAAATGCACGCTGGGCTGCCTTATTGGGGCCAGGACCAGATCTGTGCCCGAATCGGATGTTGGTAAAACCGCGATCTGCTTGGATCAGGTGCAGATCACCTTAAAAGCCTGACGCCTGAATTTACTGCGATTTTGGGCGCGAAGTTTTGGTAATATCAGGCCCGTTGTTCGAGCTGGAGACAACCTAGGTCAGCGAGCACATGGGTGATTGAGAAGCAGAACTTGGTGCAAGCAACTGGGCTTCAGTGTTTTGGATTACATTAAATTATAGAGGATACCAGCCTGGGGTACATTGGAATAGTTAAGGACAAAGGCATCAATGATCATCTCTGTACTGAATTTAAACTCAATCTCAAAAGAATATATTTTAGCAATAATTAGGTATTGTGACAGCATATAAAATTAGTAAAATGCTATTGATGAAATATGAAACATTCGAATAATTTTGTATTGTTTAGGAAATTGATGCAGTGCAAATTACCTTGGAGAAACTACGTGGTCTCTCCCAAGATGATAAAACAGAAAATGCCTTATTACGATCCAGAATAGATGAACAGTCGCAGCTCATCTGCATCCTAAAACAACGAGCTGATGAATCATTATTGCGTTGCCAAACTTTGGAGACAATTAATACTGAGCTGGAGAATGAGCACAAGGCCCTCAAGCAACAATTACAGAGCCAACTAAAGCAGTCAGCTCAGCTTGAGGAACGATTTATGGACCTAGCATTCAACCACCAAGAAATTATCAAATTCAAGGATGAGTACAAGAGTCAGAATGAAGAGCTCAGAAAAGAAAATGAAAAACTGCGGACAGAGAATGAAAGTATTTTCTGTAAAACCTTGGAACAGAAAGATGATGAAATATTCAGGCTCTCCAGTGAGTTGGGAAAATGTTTAAAGCAGTGCAAAGCACTGGAACAGAAATGCAAGTAAGCAATATGGATGATGATTTCAGAATATGAAATGTGTTAATAATTTAGCAAAACACAAATATTTAATCTGTTGTTATAACATTTTTAAAGTGAAGTTGAAGCATAGTGTTTCATGATTTAATTTTAAAAATGACGGCACCAATTTGTAGAGCCAGGACACATGACATACTCATCTGAATCATTGTCTTAAACTGCACAGTATTCATGATGGATGCTCATTATCATAACTGAAGTGTGCAGCCAATGTAACTTGCACTATTCATTAGCTGCACTAATTGTTTAGGAGGGACGAATATAGGACATTTCTGATGCCTTTAATGGCAATCAGTTCCTCTTAAGTTGAACTCTTGCAGGGTAGATAGGACTTGTAAATTCAATATTGGCAGCAGAAAGCACCAAGAGATCACCAGGGTCCTGCCATGCTGTGTTGAAGGTCCTGGTACAGGTAATGGACAGGAGGAGTAAGATATCCTTTTCATCCAAGCTCAGAAAGCCTTCCAGGCAACAACTCTGCAATCAGAGATTTCAAGGTAAGAAAACTGCTCTCTAGTTCTGTTTCCATCAACATTGTTGCCACTCACAATATGCCCTTCTCCCACCTTACTTTCCTCCAATCACTACACCTCTTCATTCCTATTCTTATACCAACTATTGTAAATCTCACTTCCTCTCAAGATACAAACTGCTTATAATTCTTTATGCTCTGATAGTCTTGTGAGAGTGTGTCTGTCACTTACACAAGAAAGCTTTTTAAAATTTTGAACTGGAAGCAGTCACTAGAAGAGATCTAGTCCATATATAATTCTTCTCCCAGCTCCCAAGGAAAATGTGCTGACCATCACACAGAGAGAATTGTGGCAATGACTAACACTCATGGAGGAGATGTTATGCAGAGTTATTTCACACATTGGCTGGGATTTTCTGCACCCGCCCACAGTGGGTATCATGCTTGGAAGGAGTGATAACTATTGAAGATGAAAAACATCAATTTGACATCAGCAGGAAAACAGTCCGCTCTGGATTTCAATAGAGGAATGTGTTCCCCAGCGCACAATGCCAGCAAGATCATTTGTATACCTTTAAATGTTATGAATACTTATTTTAAAGCCTGCTTGCTGTATCATCTCCCCATGCTGGATGAAAAGATAACATTGGCATCTAATTCAGCCAACGTGTTTCATAACAGTGTATAAACAATCTGCACCTAGCAACCAACACTTTGCTTGATACTTTGAGGGTTATTTGTTTACCTTTCATTATTCAATGCTCATGGCACCTTGATTGTGCATCAGACTTCACAGGCAGCACCACCTCATTCTTAGAGGGTTATCCCTGGCAAGGCTCTACCCCAGAATCAGGGGTATTCTGGAAGGGCCAGAGGGCAAGGCCTTCACTGGGAAAGGGGTGGAAGTCATCAAAGGTTTGGAAGGGACTAGAGGACAAGCCTCCACTGGAAAAGGAAAACTCTCCAATGGTTGGGTCATAAATAATACAAAGGAAGATGCTTGTGTTGTTGGAGGTTGATCATCTTATCTCCAAGAAATTAGCAAGAATTCCTCAGGGCAGTTCTCTGAGCCCAACCATCTTGAGCTTTTTCATCAATGACCTTCCTTGCACCATGGAGTCAGAAATGGGGATATTTGCTGATGATTGCACAATGTTCAGTCTCATTCACGACTCATTGCATTTTAAAGTAGTCCATGTCCAAATGTAGCAAGACTTGGACAATATCCAGGCTTAGACTGATAAGTAGCAAGCAACATTTTCACCATACAAGTACCAAGCAATGCCATCTCCAACAGGAGAGATTGTAACCATCACCCCTTCAAATTCAGTGCCATTACCATTGCAGAATTTTCCATGATCAATATCCCGGAGGTTACCATTGACCAGAAACTGAACTGGACTAGCCATATAAATACAATGGCTACAAGAGCAGGTCTGACTCACCATAACCTGTCAACAATATACAAGGCACATGTTAGGAGTATAGTGGAATACTCTCCATTTGCCTGGATGAGTACAGCTCCAACAACACTCAAGAAGCTTGACACCATCCTGGACAAACTCACTTGATTGGCACTCCATCCACAAACATTCACTTCCTCCCACGGTGATGCATAGTGGCAGTAGTGTGTACCATCTATAAGATGCACTTCAGGAACTCAACAAGGTTCTTGAAACATCACCTTCCACACCCACAACCTGTACCACTATATGTACAAGAGTAGCAGGTGCAGGCAAACACCAACACCTGTAAGTTGCTACTTACCATCCTGACTTGGAAATAGATCACCTTTCTCTCATTGTCGCTGTGTCAAAATCCTGGAACTCCTCCATGACTTTTAGGAGGTGTCTTGACAAATACATGAATAGAATGGAAATAAATATATATATTATGGTCCCTGGAAAAGTAGGAGGTTTAACTTCAGACAGGCAGCATGATTGGTGCAGGCTTGGAGGGCCAAAGGGCCTATCCCTGTACTGCAATTTTTTTTGTTCTTTGTTCTAATAGCATTGTGGGTTACCAACAGCATATGGACTGCAGTGGTTCATGACGGGTGGTTCATCACCACCTTCTCAAGGGTATTTAGAGATAAACAATAAATGTGGTCTAGCCAATCATGCCCACATCCTATGCACAAATAAAAATATGTAGAATAGTTTACCAATATGAGTTTCAAGTTGTTGCCAATACATAGATTCATGATTATCGTAGTTGAATGGATGCCCTTGATGATTTTTTCCTGCCTGAAAAGATTATTATTGCAGGTATGGTGGCACAGTGGTTAGCATTGCTGTCTCACAGTGCCAGAGACCCAGGTTCAGTTCTGGCCTTGGATCTTGTGTGGAGTTTGCAGATTCTCCCAGTGTCTGCGTGGGTTTCCTCTGGGTGTCCTTGTTTTGTCCCACAATCCAAAGATCTGTGGGTTAAGTGGATTAGCCACTTAATTGGCAAATTTGCCAACTAAGGCAAATTGCTCCTTAGTATCAGGAGATTAACAGGATGAATACATGGGACTACAACGATAAGACCAGGTGGGATTTTGTCAGTGCAGGCTCAATGGGCTGAATGGCCTCCTTCTGCACTGTAGGGATTCTGAATTCTAGTTATGTTTTGACTAGTTCACTGAAAGCTATTGACTGTATTTGTTGCTCCTATATTTCAGTCAAGTAACACAGAATTCACAGAGAAAAGAATGTGAGTTTTTAGAGAAGCAAACAGCTGCAGAGAAGTTTTATCTGAATGAAGTTCAATCACTAAAGGCAAAGCTGAAAGAATCAGAAGATCGTTGTAATGGTACGTATTCAAAGACATAAACAATAAGAGTGTTATAAGTAATTCCAATTTATCAAAGTAAGTTTGAGTGGAACACAATGACAGATATTTATAGAATATTTAAGAAATTAATTAAATGGTAATAAATCTCTCATGTGACCTTGTATTTGCCACATGTTCCTTAATATTAAAACCATCTAAATAGCTTTTGTGAGCAATGCTCATGCACCATTATAACTTTGGATAACCACCTAAAGTAATATAATTCATACAGTTTTATATTGAATTGAACAAATAGTTTTACTATTTCTGTTATTGTTAAAACAGACTTTCTTATACTTTGTCATTGGGACTACACAGTTACAAACAGTATACTGGCAGTTGCTAACTACATATCAAGGTGAAAATGTGACTTGATTGATTGACAAGTACCCTTTCTAAATCTGACACCTGGAATATTTTAAGTGGCTGAACAGAGGCAGAAAGAATCAGCAGAAACCAAAAATCGTCAAGAAACAGAACTCCAACACAAAGTGAATGAGCTATCCCAAGAGAAAGAAGAACTTCTGAAACTTTCTATGCAGCGAGGGAAAGTTATACAGGTTGGTTAAGTTGGAATACACAAAAGTAACTCAAATTAAGTACAGAAAAAATGTCATATATAATAATTGAGTCAAATCCTTGCATATGAAAAACAGTTTAAACTGTTTAAAATTAAAAACTAATTATGTAATTATTTATGTGCTGTCGTGTAGAATTGCCCTTATGAAGGATGCACTTTTTAATAAGATGGTCCTGTCAAACTCTGCAACTCTCCTTTTCATGCTCAAAGTTATAAACTGATGAATCAGCAACATAAAATGACTGCCTACTGTTCTTTGTTCCAGCTAACAGAAATTTTTTTCTGTCTCAACACTCTTCATCAAGGTATCCCTATCTCTTCACAACAGCATTGCTTATTTCACTCTCTTGTGATCCCCTGAGCAAACTTTTTTTCATGTGGAGACACTGACCTTGAACTGGTGTAAACACAGTAAAAAGTCTCACAAGACCAGCTTAAAGTCCAACAGGTTTATTTGGTAGCAAACACCGCAAGCTTTTTTTCCCATTCATAGACATCACAATTGGGTATCTCATTTTCTCTCTCTCTTGAATTCCATCATCTGGATGCCTAAAGGTGATTTCTTTCCTACTTCCTTTCATCTCAACAAATTTTTTTTTTCATCCTCTGGCAAAAAGACATTTTATTTTTACTTTTTCCCTATTTCCTGGGTGTTCTGCAATTCACTCATCAGAGATGAAATCAGGCTCATGTACATAGTTTTGATCACATAATAACTCTGAAATCTTTTCTAAGTGAGCCACACCATTTCAGATGTTCTTGGCCTCGGATATGAAATTATATGCAGTTTGGAAGAGGTTCTTGCTGACCTGGAGAGACATGTGGATACAACATGGAGCTTTTACTTATCATTAGTAGAATCAAATTTATGCATTATTATGACTTTTTGAAACATAGGAGAAACAAAAGGATATTCAGCAACTTGAGGAGAAATTAAAGATGACAGAGAAAGCAAAAAAAGATGCAGAAGAAAGGTAAGGAAACAGAAATAAAATATTTAGTGTGAGACCTAAATTATTATGATTTCTAAACTATTCAAGCAATTTTACACAGATCTATAGACTTTCAGTTTGGTCATACCTGTACATATGCATTCGTAGAAGCATGCAGTGATAAATCATTTAATATTATGTATCTATCAGTCTGCAACAATACAGACTTAATGACATTTCCTCTTAATCTTGCAAGGAGAACAACCCCAGCTTTTCCAGTCTCTTCACATAACTGAAGACCTTCACCTTGCATACCATCCTAGGAAATCTCTCCTGCACCTAAGGCCTTGACACCATTCTGAAAGTGTGATGTCCAAAATTTAAACATAATACCTCAGCTGAGAGTAAAAGTGTTTTATTAAAGTCCAATTTTTCAATTTTGCTATCAATTCTATGATGTGGCACTTTATGAAACACAATTTTACAGTCTATCTACACATCATTAACAATGCTATGCTCACTAATCCTTCTCTTTGTTCATTCATCAAACTTCCCCACCCCCCAAAATCCCATGGCCACCTAAATACCACTCCCCTCACCCAGTACCAACTACGTACAGGACTCTTGAGCCTTATAATAAAATTGGCACTTGTTCAGATTCATAAAACATTCAAAATAAGATAACAGTCTTAAAAACTGCTTTTAAAATCCACAATCTGATTGAATGATCATAAAGCTGTCAAAATAAAGAAAGTCACTCAAAAATTATAATCCTATTAAGTGGTCAAGAAACTGTCAATTTGCTATTTTCAACAATAGCAGAAATCTTAGAATTGAGTGTCACCTGCCATTTTTAAAGCCCACCAAAGCAAGTTGGTCTGAGTCAAGAGGGGAACACCAGGCCCATAAATCTGTTTTTCATTCCACAGAAGTTATATGACCTGCTGATATTTCCAGCATTTTCTATATTTTTTTCAGATTACCAGCATCTGCATTATTTTGCTTTTGCATTAGTTCTGAAACAGTTGGCCAACATTAAGTATTTTGGAGAAAGTACTCAATTTCGACATATTGGGCCTGGTTTTACCAATCGGAAGCTAAGGGGTGGAGCCGGACGTAAAACGGATTTGAGTCCAGAATCCTCGTTCCAGTGCGCTCATACGCTTCTTGCCGACTCCAGTCTGGTCCGCGCTGCGGGTGGGGCTTAGCTCAAGCTGTGAACGATCAAGCTGTGAACTGCGCGTGCACAGTTTGAAAAACACCTGAAACGGCACACCCAGGCATGAAAGACAAAACCAGCAGGGGGGAATGGATGCGGGGGATGAGCCGCAATCGGACCCCCTCAGGAGGCAGGCCCCCCTGGCTGATGCCCCCCTACCCTCCCCCCGATCAGAACCCCCCTGGGAGGCAACTCCCACCCCACCCCACCCCTGGAGCTAGCCCCTCCCCCCTCAGCAGAGCACACCTCGATTGCTGGTATCCTTCAACTATCCTTCTGACCCGCACTAGTTGATGTGGAGATGCTGGTGATGAACTGGGGTAAACACAGTAAGAAGTCTCAACACCAGGTTAAAGTCCTATTGGAAAGTCCTGTTGGACTTTAACCTGGTGTTGTGAGAATTCCTACTGCACTCATTGGACAGCCTGCAGCACCTTCCTGGCCTTCTGCTAGCATCTGCTAGAGGAGGGGACAGGATCAGATGGATTTCTGATTGCGAAAGAGGGATGGTGGAGGATGGAGTCGGGGGTAGGATGGATTTAGGAGAATCTCCACCACCAGCACTACCCACCAGAGATCCATGTCAGCCACCACCACCAACCACCCCACCATCTCCCCCCCCCCCCCCCCCCCCCCCACAACCATCCACCTCCTCCAGCAGACCCAGCGGAGGCCAGGGAAGGTGCTGCAGGGAGTCCATTGAGTACAGTAAGAAATCTCACAACACCTGGTTACTAGTGTTGTGAGACTTCTTACTGTGCTTACCCCAGTCCAACGCCAGCATTTCCACATCAACTAGTGCAGGTCAGAAGGATAGTAGAGGGACACCAGCAATCAAGGTAGGTTGGGGAGTCTGCTTGCCAGGATGGTGGGTGGTGGTGGGGGGGGGGAAGGGGGTGGTATTCTGATCACGGGGGCGCTGTCGGGTAGGCTGCCTCCTAGGGAGGTTGCTGGGTGGCGGTCTGCGTCCCAAGGGGGAGGGGCTACCTCCGGGTGGGGGGGGGAGTGGGGTGGGGGCGGTTTGATCACAGGGAAAGAGAGCTGCCTCCCGGGGGGGTCGGTTTGCGAAGTGTGTTCGAGGAGGGTGAGTTTCGGAGGTTCCCCTACAGAATAAGAATCTGCTTTGTATTTTTGTTCTGCAGGTTGATAACAACGTAGATCTGGAACAGATCTGAAGTCGGTAAAGTCAGTTTTGGCAGTAGAGTTGGGTGCGCAGTTCATTAAATCGATTTAAATGCATGCTAATGCATTTAAATCGTTGGGCCACCCGATTGGAGTGTGGACCAGATCTGCGCCCAAATTGGGTGTCAGTAAAGATGTGATCTGCTCAGTCTCGGATGCAAATCGCGTTACAGGCCCGATGCCCGAATTTACCGCGATGGGCGTGAATCTTTGGTAAAATTGGGCCTATTGGGGCAGTACCACTTGACTGAATCCTGTCTACAAACTGCTGGAAGATTACAATCTTTCCCCTATGCATACATTCTTTTAGAGATTGTCACATATTCCACCTTTTCTGACATATCTAAAAAAGTCAATTTATTTAATTCATTTTCAAATTTTTGGATAAACTAAAGAGAATTCAACAACTTGAGAAATTAAGATGAAGAGAAAAGGCAAGGATGAAAAAGTTAAGAAAAGAACTGGAAAAGAAAACCTATTAATTTGTGAAGTCCAACAATGGATTAATTAAAGATTTTTAGAATTTAATATTTTTATCACAAATTTTTATTCTAATACAATCCTTCCCGTTTGCTGTGAATAAAATTAAAGCAAAATAAGAAACTTGAAGAGGTTAATGACTATGCCTGCAATTACTAGCATTAAACAGTTGCTATAAGTATACATCATTTTCAGAATGCATGTTCGCTGAATCTCATCACCAATTGTACAATTTCCACAAACTGATTAAGCTCGACAATAAGACAAGCAAAAACTTTAGGATTTCTGTCCCCTCTTTTGTCTAAAGATATATTCAGCCATGCAATCATTTTAGTAGCAGTTGCTCATTCATCACACAATTGCATGTATAAAAAACTACTGTTGGGCTTTATCATGAGACACTTCTTTGAATGATTACTATCAGATTATTTGGGAAGAAATAGTTGTATTTCTCAAACAATTCATTCAGTAGGTCCTTTCTATTTCAGATTTCAATATGAATCTGCAGTGGTAAATGCAAATGTCAAAGTCAAGGAGTTACAGCAGCAGTATCACAAATCTCAGCAGGGTTATGCTGACTTGAAAAGGGTAATAAAATAAATTCTGGCTATAATTAACCCTTCCTCTTTTGTTACTTGTGCTATTGTATATTGTACATTATTCTTGGAAGATTTGAACTTGCTGCTCAGAAATGTATGAATAATACTCAGAATAATCATTATAATCTCTAAGAGGTACACAAGACTAACTAATCTATTTAAAACAGAAATGTGTTTGTCCTTCATTTCTAATTTATCATCCAAGCTGTAAGTCATACAAGTGGCATAAAGCTTTTGAATATGAATTGAAAGTGCTTTTATGTAAGTAATACCACCCTGTATCATATTATTCCTTCTCATTCCTTGACAGCAGGAAAACAGTTAGCCAGAGATTCGCAAGACAGTCCTAACTCATTCCTTAGATATTTTGCCAGCATCAGCAATTCTGCATCTCTGTTCCATTTCAAGTCTAAATCAGTACTGAGTAGTTCCAGATTACACAACACAGTGTCTACTGCAACCAGTTTAGAAAATCATAATGGCTGCACTAACTATGTACTATGGGTGAAGTTAAACAGGTTAAAGCCATCTGTACTAATCATGGTCTCACTGCAGGAATGTAATTTAGGTTACAGATAAGAATCCTGCATCTTTTACTCTTTTGACAAAACCTATGATGTAGGTGTGAATGTGCTGAAATCTGGAATGAAGAAAGAACTCTAGATTTACTGCCTATTTAAATATTTCTCATTATGGTGTATTACACAAATTTTCATTACATATTGCAAAACTATCCATACTATCTGAATTCCTCAAAAATTATTTGCTAACCTCTTGTTTCATTAATAGGAATTTGAAGCTTTCAAAAAGCACAGCAATGACCTGCTAACCAAAGAAAAGGAATTGAATGCCAAACTACGTCATCTGATTGACTGATGCCAGATTTAACCATTAATGTATTTTGCAATAGATTGATCCTTGGTTGCAAATAAAAGGATCATTTTAATGAACTACTTTTGAAATAGTTTATTTCCCCATGCAGTTATCAATGGCAGATGAAATACTTTTTGTAGCAAGCTTGTTTTTCCTGCGCTTATGCTGAAACTGATCTTGTTCTGATTTCTCTCACTTCTTTGATGAAGAAAGCCATTCACAGAATGTATTTTTCATGTTTAGTTTTTCTGTTCTAAGGTCAGAAAGCCTTCACCAGAATGTAAAATGAATCTCTAAGGAAAGTCAAGGTTTCAGGAAAAAAAGCTACAATGCTATTAATGATGCAATGCATTTTTAAAGTCTTTTCAGTTGGAAAGCAAGCTTTCTCATTTGGATGAGAAGATGAAATATATTTGCCTCTTTATCATAGATTCTATTGATTAGAGGGAAAGCATTCTAATTGCTGTTTTGTTTTAAATTATGGTCTTTCAGGGCCAGCATTTTTTGTGCCATGCATCTGCAGTTTCAGCGTGAGGTATCAATTGTACATAACACATCTGTAATGCAAACTATTTAGTAGGAATTCACTCTGCCTGGGCTTTACTGCAATAAAATATTGCATCCTGTTTATTTTTTTAAAACTGGAAAATCACAACCACTAAGCATATACTTCTGTGTAGAACCAGAAAAGTTTCAGTTTTGAAGTGGTTGCATGTTGTGTTTCCTCAAGTTGGTGGCAGTATTACTGGAGTGGGTAAATTGTATTCTTTTTGATTACTGCACATTAATACTAGCTAGGAAGCTGCAGTTGAGGCAACATGGGAAGGGTAAAGCTATGGATGGATTAGAAAATTGAGAAATTTTAAAATCACATTGCCAATTTGATAATGTAGATTAGCAAACATGGATATTAATGAATAGGAGTTGGTATGAATTATATGAGCAGTTGAAATACAAGCATCACTTTGTGGGTTACAAAATATCGTTCAGTTAGATTGTTTCACGACTATTTAAAGGTGAAACATTTTCCCCCCACATCCCAAAGATGTGCTCTTAAGCTGATTGATATAACAAATTGTCCTCTCCTCAATCTGGTTTCCAATGTGGAGTGCCATAAGCATAGACGAGGGTCAAGGGTGGCAGAGGGAACTCACAATGTTAAAATGGCAGCATGGGCTCATTGGGCTGAAGGGCCTGTTTCCTGTGCTGTGTTATTCTTTGTTCTTATGTCAGCATATTGCACCTGAAGCATTTTGGAATGCAGTTGATGGATTTTGAACTGAAGTAGCTTTGAGAAAAGTATCAGCCCACTGCATTAATGTTGAATGAAAGTAATAGTCCATTCATAGAAATATGTCATGATCATGGCTGATCATCAAATACCCTGGTTCTTCCCATATCACTTTAGCCCCAACAGCTTTAATGAATTCCTCCTTGAAATCATATTTTGGCCTCAACTACATTCTGTGATAGAGAATTCTATAGATTCACCAGTCTCTGGAAACAAATTTCTCATCTCAGTATTAGAAGGTTTAACTCTTATCCTCACAGTTCTGAACTCCTTCACCATCAGGAACATGCTTTCTGAATCTACCCTTAGAGTTTTGAGATTCCCCCCCCTCACTCTTTTGAACTCCATGTATATAGCCAATAACCTCCTGCCCAGAGATCAGCCTGGTAAGCCTACATGGTACTCCACTCTATTAGCAAGAACGTCTTTCCTCAAATAAGGATACCAAAACTGCATACAATACTCTGGGTATTGCCTCACCAACACCCTAAACAACTACAGTAAAACATTGCTATTCTCAAATTGTAAGACCAACTACCATTTGCTTTACAGATTGCTGTACTTGTGCACTTACTTTTAGCAACAGATGCATGAAGATGCCAAGGTCTTGAATATCCACTCTTTCAACTTACACATGCAAATAATAAACTGCCTTATTTTTTGCTACCTACGAGGATAATCTCACATTTATCCACTTCCCTGCTGGTGGAACAGAACATTCCTAGGAATGGTTTGAATCTCAAGACATTGAATTATGCCTTGCAACCAGTATGTCTGTGTTGGGTTGATATGGCAGAGACTGCCTTTGTCAATTCCAGTATCTGTGATATTCCAAAGCAGTCCATCTGGTTTTATTTTGATAGCCTATTGCTATGGACTTGGAGGGCAGCACAGCAGATAGCATCAAGGTTCATTACCATGAGAGTTTGCACATTTTCCCCATATCTGTGGGTTTCTTCTGAATGCTCAGTTTCTTCCCACTCTCCAAAGATGTGCAGATTAGGTGGATTCACTGTTAAATTGCCCTTTAGTGTCAGGGATTAGTACAGTAAATACATGAGGTTTTAGGATAGGATCTGGGTAGGATTGTCAGCACAGACTCAAAAGCCAAATGGCTTTTTTCTGCACTGTAGGGTTTTCGTACAGTTCAAAAATGTTAATCCCCAAATACACCAGCTTACTCAAATTCTAGTATGGAAAGAGGCCCAATTCATTCTCCCTTCACCATCCTAAACACTATTAGAAACAAGTTTATCAGCATGCAGATTCTTCAATCTGTTCTGACTCAATATTTAGCCAGGGCTTCTCAAACCCATTGGCTTCCTTGCAAGAGGTCAAGGTTCAATTCATAACCAGATTAGGTGCTGAGGCTGTTGGGTGCAGAGAGGAAAAAGAAATCAGAAGACTTAGAGAACCCACCATCTGTAAGAACAGTGTACATTGTAGGTAATGTATGCTCAAAAATGTAACTCCAAGTATTAGCCTCTTGAGAAATGTTAGATCTATTACATACTTCCCATGTTTATTAGCTTCATATTAATATCAACTTTCTGAACCATGTCTAATGGCCAAAATCAAAGCTGGAGTGCATTTTTCAAATGCATGTTCTCACTGGTTGAAGATATTCCAAAACCCCCTTAGGAAGAAGCTTGAAGTTTTAAGATGCCCATGCTAGAAGCAATCAATTTTTGCCTAATCAATCAAATTGTTGGTACCAAATATCAAGCCAAGTAGTGTCCAATGTTTGGCTACTTATCTTACCCTCTAGCAGTAGTGTTTCCTCCTGTTTTTGGCAGAAGCTAATTCATTCAACTATAGTCTGAAGTTCAAAAAGTGCCATTCCAGATATTACCCTATACTAACTGTATTTGAAGATATGAGAATATAATCTATCCAAATGCTTTTTACTTGTATGCATTTGTATTGCTTATGCACTTCACCTTTGTTCTATATTATGAAAATTACCATAAACAATTAAAGTGCCATCAACTGCATTCTAAATATTTGGTGCTATACACTGGCATAGATCTCTAGATAACTGAATATTCTGTAACAAACTGTAGCATGCATCTCTGCTGCTCAATTCATATCAAATCCCATTCACCACTCATTTACTGGCTGACATTTTACCATTTTAAAAATTCTCAATTTCCAAAACTCTCTCATTTTTCCATATTTACAAGCTCCTCTAGGCCCTTGGACATCTGCACACACCCAGTTTTGATCTCAAATCTGATTCTAAATCACTTCAGCATTAACATCCATAACTTCAGCTGTTCAGACACCAAGTTTACATTCCTCAAAATCTCTTCCAAGATATTCCTTAAAAATGTTGCTTTGTGCATTGGACAGAGCTCAAACTACAAGTAGGGCTCAAAGTTTAGGTGTATGAAATTATAAATTAGCTAGCCACAAAATTTATATACTTGGCCATACTTCAAACCAATCCAACTCTTCCAAAATAAAATTCATGCTCACTGAATTTAACACCTGTTGTCAAATTTATTGTTAGGTGATGCAATTATACAAAGATTCAATATTGGTCACTGATACTTTCTCCAGGACATGTTTTGTATTCTAGATTCAGACAGAACTTTTATTTTTCACTTTCTGAAGTAGAAACATTAAATAACATTGATTTGTCATGACAATACATCTGAAGGTATTTCATACAAGTTACAATACAGATGTTAAGTGTGCTCTTCAGCCAACTTCTGAGCCTTAGCAACTGCTTCTTCAATAGGACCAACCATGTAAAAGGACTGTTCAGGCAAGTGGTCATATTCACCTACAGGAAAGAGATGAAGATACATTGAGGAAAAAGCTGAATAGTTACAATGCATTTAGCATATTCTTAACTGTTTGATAACATGAAAATATTTAAAAACCATACACAAGGGGGGAAAAAAGAGTACAATAACTTACCTTGAAGGATCATTTGAAATCCTTTGATGGTCTCCTTGAGGGGCACTAATTTTCCAAGATGGCCAGTAAACACTTCAGCAACCTGGAAAGGCTGGGATAGGAAACGCTGGATCTTACGAGCACGGGCCACAGTCAGTTTGTCTTCTTCTGAAAGTTCATCCATACCCAAGATGGCAATAATATCCTGCAAAGATTTGTAGTCCTAAAGGGGTGAAAATAAGACCATTAAAGAAAAACAGTTCCATCACTTAGTCATAAACATAATGAGTCAACTGAACAATTGAAGTCATATTCAAAGGTGCACGAAAGTTACTGCAGACTAGTTTACTTTATTTTCTACAAATGTTAGAACATTCTGAACAAAAGATAACCATTAAATAATGCAGGTATTTAAGTTATAATCATGTTGAATAAGTTGATGACTTTTCTGAATCATCTGGCAATGGCTCAACTTGCAGCTAACTAGTACTGTGCCATTGCAAAAAGCATTGACATTATAGGGTAAAGATAATATCACTTATTTTAAAACTGCAGTTAAAATTCATTGAACATACTCATTAAAATGGAAAATTCTAGGATCAGTATACTGTTGGTGATAAACAGCCACAAATGGAAACAAACAGAATAGCTTAATCAAAAATCAAAAAGCACACAAACCTGTAGGATTTTCTGTACACCACGAGCAACATCATAGTGCTCCTGCCCTACAATGTTGGGGTCCATAATACGTGAAGTAGAATCTAGTGGGTCAACAGCTGGATATATACCCAATTCTGCAATTGCACGTGACAGCACAGTTGTGGCATCCAAGTGGGCAAAAGTAGTAGCAGGTGCAGGATCAGTCAAATCATCTGCTGGCACATAAATAGCCTAAAAACAAATGAATTATCTATCAGTACAAGGCTGAAAGCTGTAAACAATCTAATGATTCAATATTTCATCACATTCAGATGAATACTGATCATATTTAGACAATCAAGTTAAAAACAAAATCAATGTTCCTGAACAATTGGGATTCATTCTGGGATAGGTGAGACCTCTACAAGAGAGATGGTCTACACCTGAACCAGAGGTGAACTAATATCTTGGGGGGAAAATTTGCTAAGGCTATGCAGGGGGCTTTAAACTGATTTGGGGGGGGGAGATCCTAAGTAGTTGGGGTGCTAAGAGGGATGAGTGTAAGGGGGTCATAGAGGAAAGTTGTAAAACACAGCAGCGTACGAGTGGGGTAGGGCATGGTTTGAAATGCGTATACTTTAATGCAAGGAGTATTCGCAATAAGGGGGAGGAACTTGCAGCTTGGACCAGTACCTGGAACTTCGATGTTGTGGCCATTTCAGAGACTTGGGTAGAGCAGGGACAAGAATGGATGTTGCAGGTTCCGGGGTTCAAATGCTTTAGTCGGAGTAGAGAAGGAGGTAGAAGGGGGGGGGGGGGGAGGAGTGGCATTATTAGTCAAAGACTGTATCACAGTGACAGGAAGGAAGTTTGATGAGGACTTGTCTGTTGAGGTAGTATGGGCTGAGATTAGAAACAGGAGAGGAGAGGTCACCCTGTTCGGAGTCTTTTATAGACCTCCTAAAAGTTCTAGAGAGGTAGAGGAAAGGATTGCAAAGTTGATCCTGGACAGGAGTGAAAGTAATAGGGTAATTGTTATAGGGGACTTTAACTTTACTAATATTGATTGGAATAGCTATAGCTCTAGCTCGTTAGAGGGGTCAGTTTTCATACAAAGTGTGCAGGAAGGTTTTTTGACTCAGTATGTAGATAGGCCAACTCGAGATGAGGCTACATTGGATTTGGTGCTGGGCAATGAGCCAGACCAGGTGTTAGGCTTGGAAGTTAGTGAACATTTTGGTGATAGTGACCACAATTCGGTTACATTCACCTTAGTGATGGATAGGGATAGGCATGAAGCTGGGGGCCGTAGTTATAGCTGGGGGAAGGGTAATTATGAGGCCATCAAGAGAGAATTAGGGTGCATAGATTGGACTAGGAACATCTGGAATGTGGAGCTTATTCAAGGAGCAGCTGCTGCGAGTCCTTGATAAGTATGTCCCTGTCAGGCAAGGAGGAAATGGTCGAGTAAGAGAACCTTGGTGTACGAAAAAAGTTGATTTGCTGGTTAAAAGGAAAAAGGACGCTTATGTCAGGATGAGGATTGAAGGCTCGGTTAGTGCAATGGATAGCTATAGATTAGCCAGGAGGGAGCTAAAGAGTGAATTGAGGAGAGCTAAGAGAGGACACGAGAAGACTTTGGCTGATAGGATTAAGGAGAATCCTAAAGCTTTCTTTAGATATGTTAAGAAAAGAAGATTGGTTAGGGCAAGATTAGGGCCAGTCAGAGACAGCAGTGGGAAGTTGTGCGTGGAGCCTGAAGAGATTGGAGAGGCACTGAACAAATATTTCTCTTCGGTATTCACACAGGGTGATGTAAATGTAGTTATGGAGAACACTGAGGTACAGGGTAGCAAACTGGAAAGTATTGAAGTAGATAGGGAGGATGTGCTAGATATTCTTGAGGGTTTGAAGTTGGATAAGTCCTCTGGGCCGGACGGGATTTACCCTAGGATTCTCTGGGAGGCAAGAGAGGCGATTGCAGAGCCTCTGGCTCTGATCTTCAGGTCATCGTTGGTTACGGGTGTGGTTCTGGAGGACTGGAGGATAGCAAATGTGGTCCCATTGTTCAAGAAGAGGAAGAAAGACCTTCCAGGGAATTATAGGCCAGTGAGTCTTACTTCTGTTGTGGGCAAAGTATTGGAGAGAATTATTAGGGATAGGATTTATGGTTAGAGAGAAATGAATTGATTGGGGATAGTCAGCATGGTTTTGTGAAGGGTAGGTCGTGCCTTACTAACCTCATTGAGTTTTTTGAAAAAGTGACCAAAGAGGTGGATGGGGGTAAGGCGGTTGATGTGGTATATATGGACTTTAAGGTGTTTGATAAGGTGGCCCATGGAAGACTTCTGCAGAAAGTGCAGATGTATGGGATAGAGGGTGATTTAGCCAATTGGATTAGGAATTGGCTAGCAGATAGAAGACAATTATCTATCTCCCATCAACCACCAAAGGTGGTTGATGGGAGATATTCATCGTGGAGTTCGGTGACAAGTGGTGTACCTCAGGGGTCTGTTTTGGGGCCCCTGCTGTTTGTAATTTTTATAAATGATCTGGATGAGGGTATTGAAGGATGGATTAGTAAATTTGCAGATGACACAAGTCGGTGGAGTGGTAGATAGTGAAGAGGGGTGTTCTAGTTTGCAGAGAGACTTGGACAAGTTGCAGAGCTGGGCCGAGAGGTGGCAAATGGAGTTTTAATGTGGAAAAGTGTGAGGTAATTCACTTTGGCAGGAATAACAAATGTGTAGAGTATAGGGCTAATGGTAGGACTCTTAATAGTGTTGATGAACAGAGGGATCTTGGTGTATTTGTGCATAGATCCCTGAAAGTAGGCAGTCAAGTCAATAAGGTTGTTAAGAAGGCATATGGAGTCTTAGCTTTTATTGGTAGGGGGATTGAATTTCGGAGCCGCAACGTCATGTTGCAACTGAACAAAACTCTAGTGCGGCCGCACTTGGAGTATTGTGTGCAGTTCTGGTCCCCGCATTATAAGAAAGATGTGGAGCATTGGAGAGGGTACAGAGGAGGTTTACCAGGATGTTGCCTGGTATGGAGGGCAGGTCTTATGAAGAGAGGTTGAAGGATTTGAGGTTTTTTTCGTTAGAAAGGAGGCGGCTAAGAGGGGATCTTATTGAAGCATATAAGATGATTAGAGGTTTAGATAGGGTTGACAGTGATAGCCTTTTTCCTAGGATGGAGAAAGCTAGCACGAGGGGACACAGCTTTAAATTAAGGGGTATGAGTTATAGGACGGATATCAGAGGTAGGTTCTTTACCCAAAGGGTGGTTCGGGAGTGGAATGCCTTGCCTGCAGCAGTTGTAGATGTGCCAAGTTTGGTGGCGTTTAAGAGGTTAGTTGATAAGTATATGGAAGAGAAGGGAATGGTTTAGTTTGGAGGGTCATTGCTTTTTATATTGGTCGGCGCAACATCGAAGGCCGAAGGGCCTGTTCTGTGCTGTAATGTTCTATGTTCTAATGTTAGTTTTAATTACCTGTACAGATGTGATTGATCCTTTCTTTGTGGTGGTGATTCGCTCTTGCATAGTACCCATGTCAGTGGCCAAGGTTGGCTGATAACCTACAGCAGAAGGAATACGTCCAAGCAGGGCAGATACCTAAAAAGGGAAATATTATAGAAAAATAGTGCAACATTTGTCCAAAACACAAGTTTTATGAAGCTACTAATGCAACTAAAGCACCTCAAAACATGAATAGAAACAAGTTTACCTCTGAACCAGCCTGTGTGAACCTAAAAATGTTGTCAATGAACAGCAGCACATCTTGTCCTTCTTGATCACGGAAATATTCAGCAACAGTTAATCCAGTCAGTGCCACTCTGGCACGGGCACCAGGTGGTTCATTCATCTGACCATATACCAAGGCTACCTAAGGGAGAGAGTAAAATAAAAATCAGAGGACATCATTGCTTATACCTAAATCATGCAGCAAAATATTCAGAACCACAAAATGTAGTGGTCATTCAGTATTTGATATAGAATTATACAGCAACAGAAAAGGCCCTTGTTCCATACTTAACCATCACATGCACATATCCTTCCATTCTCATGGATTTGTCTCTTTCTTAAATATTATAACCTATTCAATTCTAGCACTCCATATGGTAGTTATTTCTCCTGAATTCTGCACAGAGTTCATAAATAATCTCAACTACTTAGAACACTTCATTCTGGACTCAGATGGCAGCAGCTATTATTGTTTGCATCACAATTTAAAGATCTAAAATCTCAATGCATAAAAGGGACACAACCCATTCAGCTCTACACCTAATAAAACATCAATAAAAACAAGTTTACCTTTTGAATAATTCACCTAGTGCAATTCCTCCATCTTTTCCCAGTCCTGGAAGTGTTTCTATTTCATATTTTGATCCATTCCAGTGGGATGGGATGATTGAATCTCCCTCACTACAAACAATGCATTCCAGATCCTATCATTATGCAAAAAATTCTGTCCAAAGTCCTGATTTGTGTACCTCTATCAATTCTCAAATTTCTATGCTGAAGAGAACAGTCCCAATTGTTGCTCATCCCTAGAGCCACTCACAAATCTTATACCTCATCCTCAGTGTATTGACAAGAACTGAATCAAATATGCCAGTTGAGTCAGAACCAATGTTTTAAACATGTTGAGGATATACTGTACAAGTCTATTTATACAGCCCAGGGTTCAGTACACTTTATTAACCACTAGTTAGTTGCACAATCCACTACAGCCATCCAAAAAAATCAGTTACGATCTAAACTGTTGAACTAAAAAATGGACAGTCCAGAAAAATGTAAAAGTGCATGTGTACATTTTCACTGTTCTTGTTGACAAATTAAACTATATAACATTCAACACTTTTACCTTGGAGGTTGCATCTTTCAAATTGATGACACCAGATTCAATCATTTCATGGTATAAATCATTGCCCTCACGGGTGCGTTCTCCTACTCCAGCAAACACAGAGTAGCCACCATGGGCCTTGGCAACATTGTTAATAAGTTCCATGATAAGTACGGTCTTACCGACACCAGCACCACCAAAGAGACCTAAACAGACAAGCAGCAAGCTTTAGCTTGATTTGCATCAAAATGTAAATCTGAGAAATTTGCCTTCTTGGAGTTGCTCTTTAATTAAATTTTAAATCAAGTCCAATGTAAAACAATGGTTTGAATCTAAATAGCCAGTTCAGAATCCACACATTAGACTAATGCTCTTCAAGTGCATTTGCCACTGCATTGTAAAACTGAACAATACAAATAAGCCAACATTTTAGTTACATGGTTTGTGAAAGCTTTACAGCTAATCTTAAAGGCAAATAATCTTACACTATGTACTTGGTTCAGTGATGTAAACACGCAATTCAATTTATTCCTTGTCCCAACAACACCCCTCATTGTATTTAACAGCAAGACATTAGTTTTATAGAATTAAAATGGCTTAAAATACAACATCTTGACCAAATATTAAAAACAAAAATTCAAGTTTCATCTCGTCATACTTACCAATTTTGCCACCTTTGGCATAAGGAGCCAACAGATCTACAACTTTGATTCCTGTCACCAAGATTTCTTGCTCAACACTCATCTCCACAAATTCAGGAGCTTCAGCATGAATTGCAGCAAATCTAAAGTGCAAATGAAATCGCATACATTTGAATTAACAGCATATAAAGTATGACAAATCATGCTACTGGAAACCAACTTAGTTAATTCAGCCAACCTAATTCAATTTGAAGTTCTCTCTCATTTGTTTTATTTCTAGTTGCAATTTTTATAGACAATTGTTTTGTCATTTATATTTAGATCTAGATTTCAGTTTAAAGTAGTCATCTATTGGTGAGGAATTATGGCTGGAAATGGGACTGAAATAACATTCAAGGTGCTGTACATAATTGTGTTCTTTGGTGGTAGCAATTTTCACTTCCTATTCTCATAGGTAGCCATTGTACAAATAACAGTCCACGCACAAGATAAAAGTTGGTCTGCACTTGATGACCAAAATTGTTTTGTAGACTTCCTCCCATAATCAGTTTGCTCAATACCACTAAAAGCATTCAGGTCATCCAAATTAGGAAAATTTTTAGACTTGCTTTCACCTGCAATAGCATGACGGAACTGATCCCGAACACAACTTGATATTAGTGCATCAGAATCAGGTTTCATCTCAAGTTACATAATCATGCAAAGTGATATTATAGCTGCAATCACTAGAAAAAATTAAAAATCTAGCAACCCCACATATGACCACTAGTTATGAGGAACAAAATAAAGCATCAGGCTAAGTACACACATTCTCAAGAAATGTACACCAATCCAAATTACACATACTGTACAGTACAAAATCAGATAAGAAATAAATCAAAGATTGGCCTTCCAAAAGTAGGCAATTACAAATTGATCATTTAATCAAACCTGCTTCAACAGCTTGAATTTAACATTAAATAAAGATCAATCCAGAACTCAAACAGGAATAGGTCATTCGACCTCTCAAGCCTATTCCACCATTGAATGAGATGACGACTGATCTGTGGCCCAGCACAATATACCTGTCTTGGGCCCAAAGCACCTTTGATTAATTAAAATTTATCCATCACAGATAAAATTCATTTGTTCAATCATATAAAACTATTTCAAATTCCCACATGCTTTTTCAGTGGAACACCAAAATATTCAATGCAATATTTTCAATAAAATATGAACCCAGTCATAAAACTTATACAAGAATATGAGTCTAGAATGCCCAGTGTTCAATTTGAAATTATATGTTCTAATTCAATATCAACCAGGATGAACTGAGAATTAGAAAACCTCAATTTCTCTTAATAAATATTCAATGATCAAAGATGGAAAATGCACAAGTGTCTGTTAAAGTCAGTTATGGATTAACTGAGGTGGTTCTCTTAATGGATTGTAGAACACCATTTGTTTTCTAATACTCATTATCTAGCCACATACCATACTGGGAAAATGAATAGCTAATATTTTCCACTCAAATCTAAGCCTAAATTTTTAAATAGTATTATACTTACTCTTTGGTGCTGATTGGTCCCCTTTCATCAATGGGCATACCAATGACATTCATGATTCTGCCTAGTGTTTCTGGTCCAACTGGAATTCTGATAGGAGCGCCTGTGTCCAGAACTTCTTGCCCACGCACCAACCCTTCAGTACCATCCATTGCAATTGTACGTACAGTGCTTTCACCTACACAGATTTAAGTTTTACATTCAGTCTTAACTGAAGGGAAAGGCATAAATCTAATTCTCAATGTTTTTCAGATAGTAGTTTGTCTACAGACATTTCAGAAGAACAAAAGTCTTTTTGATGTCTCATCATTGAATTCGCACCTGAAAATAAAGTCAAAAATCAAATTGTACTCACCAAGATGCTGGGCAACCTCCAGTACCAGCCTGCTCTCACGACCCGTCACTTCCAGAGCATTCAGGATTGGAGGAAGCCCTTCATCAAACTGGACATCCACAACAGCACCAATGACTGCAACAATTCGGCCTTTCGCCATACCCGCCTTGGCAGAAGGATTTGCTTGAGCGACATAGTTTCGCCCTACAATGCAAAGTTAAATATACAGATCAATCTTGAATCAACCTCAATTATATATTCCAGTAGTAACAAACAATAATATTGATATTACCAACCATAGATAATGAAATCTTAACAAGCTTAAATACTAGTTTTAATGCAAAAATGGTATGCATTTTCAATGCAAAAGCTCAAAACTGAACTTTAGAATGGCTATAATTGCACTGCGGAATCAGAACTGATCAGGTCTAATAGAGGTGTACAAGATTATGAGGGGTATAGATAGAGTAAACAGGGTTAAGCTTTTTCCTAGGATGGACTCAAATAGCATGAGGGGTCTCACAGGCTTAGGGTGAGGGGGGTAAGGTATAATTTGGATGCTAGAGGGAGTTTTTTCACAGAGGGTGATGGGGGTATGGAATGTGCTGCCAAGTGAAGTGGTGGAGGCAGGCACTCTGGAGTTAAGAAATACTTAGATGGGCACATGAACCGAATGGGAATGGAGGGGTATAGAAAACAGATTTAAAATAGGGATCATGAGCCTTGGGAGTCCCTGGGGAGTGTGTAAATAGATGATATTGGTGTACTTGTTTTTATTCCTCAGGTGCTTTGGTCCACCTTGTTGTCTGACAAGGGGCATACATGCAATGGGTCGTGAGGGGGCTGCTCTTGGATTCTGAGAGTATCCTAGTGCTTCACGTTGTTAGTGTATGCTTGACCTGGACCATTTGATGGGCAATACGACAGCTCAGTTACTATCGCTGTGCTGATACATGGATTTGGGCCTGTGTTTGTGTGGGAGTTTGCACATTCTCCTTGTGTTTGTGTGGGTTTTCTCTGGGTGTTCCAGTTTCCTCCCACATCCCAAAAATGTGCTCTTAGGCCAATTGGCAAAACAAATTGGCTCAAATTTGGTTTTTTAATCCATAGATCTATAAACAGACAGAGATCACAGGTAGAGGTGGGAACATTGGGGTGGCAGTGTGGGCTCGTTGGGCCAAAGAGCCTGTTTCCCATGCTGTTTTGTTCTTTGAATGACCAGCTGGCACATACCATCACATTACAAACAATCTCTCTAGAATACACTTAGTAACAGACAACCTCAACCCCAGAAGTAAAGCTTCCCTATGATAAACTGGAATTGGTACAGTTTTGAAACAGTAACTTCAAAGCAATACTGTGAATTTTATTCAAGCTTCAGACTGAAAACAATTCTTGTCTTGTAAACTTCTGTCATAGTAATTGACTATCAGCAAAAAGCTTCAGCTCCAGTCCAGGACAATTTGAATCCAAGACTGGAAGGGCAATCAGTATCCTAACATTGCATCTTGAAATTTCAATTGGCATGTAAAATTGAGTTCACAGAGCATTTGAAAATTAAGAGTTGATTAGCAACCGAATAAGGATTTGTAAAGAGATAGGTTATGTTTAACAAACCTGATTGAATTTTGAGTACACAGGAACGTCCATGCATGTAGTTTTTGTGGACTTCCAGAAGGCACTATTCAAAGTGCCACAAGAGACCTAATCAAAAACTAAATGTAATTGAAGGCAAAACATTGCCTTTTAAAATTGATAAAGAGGGGAATTATGGATATGAAAAGTGAAACTAGTCATTCTATATCAGGATTTTAATTATTCACAATATTTGATGAGAAAACTGACCGTCACAGATTTCAATGCAACTTAGCGCAAAATCTTCTATTTTGGATCAAAAGGGATAATTCTGCATTTTTCTTAAATGTGAACAGTGGCACTGAGATTTAGGGGATCTATGTAAATAGATCAGAATGTAGTAGCCAGAACAGATATTAGAGGTTCATGAACGAAACAAGAAAGCTAGGAAATGAAGGAGTGCAATTTGTTACAGTTGAACACCACTTTACAAACACTGAACAATTACAGGTACATCTCAGAAAAGACATATTGGCCTTCAAAAGATTGCAGCACAGATTTACCACATTACCATGGCTCTAAGAGATTTTGAGCAACAGTACAAGGCTTTCATTCCATGGAATATGGAGGTGCAAGTAGTATTTGTTTGCAGTTTAAGACTTTTGAAAAGGATAGGGAGGCATCTAAGACAAGAATGTTTAGCATCAAAATCAGTCAAATCATCAAGTCTGAAAATACTTATCCCAAAGGGTAAAGGAAGCATGGAATTCTCTCACAAAAGTACCAGCTCAATTCATTTCAAATGAGACTTAATTTTTTGTTTATTAGAGTTCAAAGATATAGATAGAGTTATTGACAGTGGATACAGATCACAGCCATATTAATAGAAAAAGCAGCTCAAGATGAATGACCCATTTATGTTCCAAACTTGCTCATGTAAGCCTCCACTGCCTAGACCCATTAATGCACTAACTTCAGGTGTTTAAACATCTAAAGTACCTGTGCAACTTAGTGCTAACCAGGCACCACAAATTATCCCTAGGTGTGGCTATTACATTGAGACAAATTTGAGATTTTGGTTAAGCTGGGTTGCATTTGGCCAATCTTTCAAGAAATTCAAAGTCTGACATGAAATCTCAGACAAAAAACCTCTTGGTTTTTGTCCCACAAAGAGGTACATTTGCTTTTAAAATGATAGATGAGAGAGATACCCATTCAGTCCACTGTACCCAATACCAAATTAATTCCCAAACGTTAAAATGGTTGAAGGGCATATGCATTGACTGTATAGATAAGAGATTTAACCAAAAGATGATTTTTGTTATTCTCTAATTGCAAGACCTGCCATTTACAGCTAATTATTTGGTTGGCATTGTTGAATAAATAACCTGCAACCCGAATATGCAATGGTGCTAAGAAATAGTACCAACGCTGGTGAAGAACTGTGATCAACTGTCAAGGTGAAGCTGAAGGACATCGAAGCAACCGAAACAGAGTTAGAAAAATGTAAACAGGCGAATCTTAAACGGGCGAGCATGAAAGCGGCAACTAGAGTGGGATTACAGTCTCCCACACCCCGGCTAAAGCCCCTGAAGTCGGTGGAAAGGAAGCAGCGGCTCTAGTTGACTAGGCCCCAAGTCTGCGGCGCCAGGGCGGTAAAGGTCAAAGCGAGCACAGCTCCCAAACCAGCGGAACCGCCCATGTTGCTTCGCCCCTGCCCAGCTCATCAATTTTACCCTGCGGCTTCAGAGACAGTGTGATAGTCCCAGGGCTCAGATTTGCCGTAGGGGGCAGGAACTCGGGGAAGGACATTTCCAGGCCTCTGCCTGGAGGTTTCACCACTCGGCGCCACGGGGGAAACTCAGCGCCAGCGGGAACATCCCGTAAGCCAAGCAGCACCGATCCAGGATACCTACGTGAATAGAGCGCACCAGTTGTACCCGTTACTGGGGGCAGGGAGTTGACTACAGGCCGGAGCGCCTGCACTACGCCCCGGCCACACCGTCCAACTGCTCCCAACATGGCGACCGGAGAAGTGGACAAGGACGAGCCGCGGGCTGCCGTCTTATATATAGACAACGGCAGCGCTAGTGCGCATGTGAGCAAACGGAGCAGACTGCATTGTGGGATATGTAGTCCATTTGGTCGAAAGCTTCACAGAGACGGTGAGAAGGTGAACTACAACTCCCACAATACATCTCGGTCACAGTTCGCTGTCTCTTGGGAGCTGCTTGCAGGTTAAACTTCATACAGGAGTGAGTGAGCATGTCTGAAAGCAATGCAACCATTTTATGGTTTAGTTAACACAACAGCAACACTTCTAGACTCAGTAGAAGTTGTTTCAGTTTATATTTAGAAGATCCTGAGTTTAAGCACCAGTTCACTAGCATTTCAGTATCAGCCTTCGGATTTGATAAGATGTTAAAGATCAAGGCCCTATCGATCCTTTCAATGTGGACTATTGTCGAATCCCATTATACTATTCAAGAAAGAATACAGAAAATATTTATTCTCAAGGTCTTACCCGCATTTAACCACAACCAATACTAGAAAGAATTACAAAAACAAAGTATTGCAGAAATAAGAAAATGTTGGAAATAGTTAAAAAAAAAGTTCAGGTCGCCACATCTACTTCTGTTTTTCTTGCTGGTTCTTTTTTCTCCTTTCATCTATATTCCTTCATTTTACATTTATCTATTATCCAGTCATTCACATCTCACTTGGACATTTGTTTAAAAGTAAAATGTGGATGAAAAAGTAATAGTAACAAAAAAAAGTTTCGTTGCATGTGCCGCCAGGCCTATTAAGTACCCAACACTTTTTGTTTTATTTCATTTGCTTAAACATCTGACATTGAATACCTCCTGCTCTCCTCATCTTTGTCTCAGACCTTCCCTCCTCTTCCACCAATCCAAACCAGTTCTTCAATTACATTCCTGTCTCCTCATTCTGATAAATTGTCATTGTTGACTTGAAATGTTAATATTGTTTCTCTCTGCAGACAGTGGCTAACCTACTGAGCATTTCCAACATTTTTCTGTTTTATTTCTATCTACATAACATCGTCCAATTCTATAATAAACCTTAAATAAAAATAAAATACTGTGAATGCTGGAAATCTGAAATAAAAGTAGAAAATAGTAGAAAACTCAATAGGACTGGCAACATCTGTGGAGAGAGAAACAGTTTTTTTTAAGTTTATTAGTGTAACAAATAGGATTACATTAACACTGTAATGAAGTTACCATGAAAATCCCCTAGTCGCCACACTCTGATGCCTGTTCGGGTACACTGAGGGGGGATTTAGCATAGCCAATGCACCTAACCAGCCCAGCTTTCAGACTGTGGGCGGAAACCCGAGCACCCAGGGAAATCCACACAAATATGGAAAGAACATGCGGACTCTGCACAGACAATGACCAAAGCTGGGAATCAAACCTGGGTCTTTGACGTTGTGAGGCAGCCTTCAAACCACAATGCCACCATGCTGCCTTTTACTCTGGTGGCAGTCTATCTCAGCTTTAATTTCTGGCTCCCTGAACCATTTTGCTCCTCTGCGACTTTATAAACCTTCTTAAAGTATCTTCAATCAAAACTTTGTCATCTCCCACAATCCTCAGCGTAACATTTTGAGAGTGCATGACTTTTTCAGAGCCTACCTTGGCTCATATGCTAAATGCCTCTTCCATGTCATTGTTACCACTAGAATTGACTTTTCCAATGCACTGATTGACTTCCCATCTTCCTCCCTTTGTAAATATAAGCTCTATTACCTTGACCCAAATACCATTTCCCATCTGACAAGGGGTCATCTAGACTCAAAACGTTAGTTCTATTCTTTCTCCACAGATGCTGTCAAACCTGCTGACATTTTCCAGCATTTTCTGTTTTTGTATCATACTCCATCACCTTTGTTTGCTGACTTACATTGGCTGTTGGTTAAGCAAGGCCTCAAATTTAAAATTCTTATCCTTGTTTTCAAATCCTCCATGGTCTTGCCCGTCCCTATCACTGTAAACTTCTCCAGCCCACAACCCCCTCTGATATCTGCACTTCTTCAATCCTGGTCTCTTGCAATTACAGGGCGGGATTTTACGGTCTTGCTTGTCCCAGAAACCTTAAAATCCCAGTGGAGGTCAACGAACCTTTCCATGTTCCACACGTCTCCTTCTCTGATTCTAGCCACTGTATTTTAATCCACCCATATTGGCAGACAAGCCTTCAGATGTTGGGATCTGGTGCTCAGGAATTTCCTCCTGAGACTTCTCTGTCCTCCTTTGATGTGCTTCGTAAAATCTACTCCTTTGACTAAGTTAAAGGTTTCCTCTGATATTTAACCATTATATGGTTCTATGATTGACTGCACCAACACTGACCTGTTTTCCATTCCCTCTCTTCATTCCTGTATTGGAGACCAAAATGTCAGCTAGATAGGCATTATGCTTTGGCAATCCTTCACAAAACTGCCTCTGGAATGCCATTCCTTCTTCTAAGGCTCTTAAAACCCAACTCTGCAATCACACAATGGCTATTTTTTCCAATATCTTCTTTTTAGACATGATGTCTATGTGTTAAGATCTGTGATACATTTTGGTTTTCTAAATTAATTGTGCTACGTTAATGCAAATCATTTTTTCATCCAAATCCGATTATTCTAACAGTCTGCTTGCTTTACATAGCCCAAAAATTCCAAATTGTCCAAAATGATGCTGCTGTTAACTTATTCTTAAGACAATTGGAATTTATACAATGCCTTTAACTCTAAAATCATTTCCAAGGCATTTCACACTGGGGATAAAGGAACAGGAAGCTTGTGAGAGGTGACAAAAGTTTTGGCTGAAGAGACTTTAAGAAGGTTCATAAAGTGGCAGAGGGCAAAAAGATTTTTCCGGAGCCAATTCCAATAATTAAAGCTGATTCGGATTCTGCCACCTCTATAAAGGCAGAGGAAGAATGCAGAGGAGCTAAAGGCAAATGGAACACAGGGTACGGAAGAGGGCATAAAGTGGGAGAAAGCTGTAGAGGTAGATGAGATAAGGTAATTCGAAGATACGGTGTAGATAGGTGAAACGATGTCTCACCCTTTATATTCCCATCTCTACGGTTCAACAGAAAAAATGATCAATACTCATAATGCTTCTTTTTAATTGTCTATTATAACATTGATAAAGATCAGTATTGTGCTTTCCTTATAGGCTAAATCAGCATTTACAAATGAATTTACAGATGTCAATACTCTGTTCCCTTTCTTAAGTTAAATCAGTGTCATACTCCCAAACACCATTCCTATCATTTCTGAGCTTCATCTATCCTGTTAATCCTTGAATTGCTCCATTTAAAATGTCATTCTTGCTTTTAGAAATAATCCAAATCAATTCTAAGTCTGATTAGAACACTCCTAAATCTCCAAGCATTAATTTTGAGTTAACTTCTTTTAGTCAAAAAGCCTCCTGCCTTTAATCAATTACCTCACTCCTCCTTCTCAAGGGCAGTTAGGAATGGGTAATAAATGCAGGTCTAGCCAGCAACACCTACATCCTGTGAAAGAATAATCAGTGCTGAATGCAGTTTGTTAGACATAATTCATATCAGAGTCTGATCACTCACATGGCCAGGTCAACTTTGAATTGAAAGCTTTGCCTGACAAGCTGAGATTCTCAGCCTTTTGGCTAAGATCAAGCATCAGATCAAGCCCAAGATGAGATGGAGTGCTTTACCTTGTCAGCTTAGATCTTGTTTTCTCTCTTATGAGACCCATGAATTGGATTCAATTGGAATTTGAATTTGGAGCAAGCAAGGAGATGGATTCGGATCTGCTTGGTCCACTCATTGGCTTTGTAGCTTTAAGGAAGGAGTAGAAATTAAAATACATGTTTAAAACCTAGAACACCTAGTCAGAAGCCTAAATTTACGAACACAGCCCTGACTTTGCATATACTAATTGAGAAAAATTGTATACAGGAGTATTACAGTGAGGACTTGCTCAAGCCAGAATTTTCTTTTACTAAGTCTAACATTGTAAATGAATCCTACAGCACAATTAGTGTTGTGAACCTCTGCAGGAATGTTACAAATTACCATTTTTTATCTCCGTAGTAACTCGTATTCTGTTGTGTTACAGAATGGAAATGGATACACATCACGCTTAGAAACAGGGTGACCAACTCTCAGGATGAGGAGGGAAAACTAAAGGATATTTTGGCATGAGAACAAGCATTGCTGGCAAACCCTTGAGAGTGGGTAGGAGAGGAATGCTGGGGAACCTATCTGATCAGCCAGTCAGGTTTGATTCCCAGGTTCAGTCATTGTCTGTGCAGAGTCCGCATGTTCTCTCCATGTCTGTGTGGATTTTCTCTGGGTGCTCAGGTTTCCTCCCACAGTCCAAAAGATCTGCTGGTTAGGTACATTGGCAATGCACCAATGGAGCAAGGCAGACACATGCACAAAATTTAAAAGTCCAAAATACTGGAAAATCATTATCCTGGCAACATTTAACCCAGGACAGGGGACAATCTTGTAAAATTCACTCAATATTCAACAATATTTCTGATGGCAGCATAGTTGGTATGTTGACCAGCTCTGTGACTACCAAAGTTCTTGGCAGGAGCCATTAGACATTTCTTGAGGAGATATTCTTTGTCATCTAGTCACCAGCCAGTGATCTGGTTTGAATGAAAACTGTACAGACAGGAGACATAGGGGCAGAATTTTACTTGGCCTAGGCAGGCATGAGTCCAACCAGGAAGTAAGTGAAATATTACATGATGATGTTGTATGTATATCCTAATATTGCACATTCACGGTATTTCTCGCTCAATGGGCACAGACGTAGATAGCAGCCCGTCAGCAATTGTGGAACCACCTGAAAGGATTACCTTTCCAATTGACATGTTACATTGTCTGTGCAGTTTTTAGTTTGCTGTATAGGTAACATCGGCAGGTGGCCAATCTGTTTTTGCAGTTTTCTTATCCAAGGTGGGATAAAAGGGGGATGGAGCAAAAGCAGGCTGAGGAGTTTGGTGTTCTTGGGAGTGGGATGAGAGTTTGGTTTTGAGCATTTTCTGCATTATTAATACATTTGGTGGAAGGTTCAGCCTAGTCTGAAGTTTTCAAAACATTGCTGTTCTCTGACATGGGAGATTTTGGTCATTCTGTTCCCTCTGTGCAAGATTCAGCTCCACTGACATTTCTGCAGATGGGTATAATCTACTCAGCAGGGTGCACACAGATGCCATCACCTAGCTGTCAGCATGTATAAGCAACAAAACAACTACCTCAGGACAATAGAGATTTAGTGCCGTTGGAGACTCTGGTATTCAAAGGAAGCCATCACAACCATCTGCTAGAAACCCTTGTCTCTCAAGGTCAAAATGAGACTTTTATGCCTCTGGATCCTACCAGGGTTCAGCAGGTGATCTTTGTGAAGCCTGTCAGTCAGCTGCATACAGCTGTGTCAAATTGGTGACTGACACTCTATTCAGATGGGTGAGAACATTCATTCATTTCAGGATGGATCACATCAGCCAGGCTGATCAAGCAAAGGCTTTGCTGCAATTGCAGGGCTCCCCCAGATCCAGGGTGCCATTGATTGCACCAAAATGGCTGGCTGGCCATCGTTGCCAGTCAGCCAGCCAGCCAGGCACCTTTGTCAATAGGAAAGACTTTCACTCCATGAATGTTCAGATAGTTTGTGAGTACAAGACTCAGATCCTACAGGTCTGTGCAACTCTCCTGATGCCTACATTCTACGTCACTCACAAGTGCTAAGGCTGTTCACGGCTCCAGCTTGCCTCGATAGGTGGCTGATGACACCTCTCGAGCACCTAAGGACAGAAGTAGAGGAAAAATAAAATTGGTACCAATATCCACAAGGGCAATGGTGGAGAGAACAATTGGCCTGCTGAAAATATGGTTCTGTGCCTTGGCCACTCTGGTAGAACACCCTGCAGTATTTGCCAGTGTGAGTATTAGTCCTCGTCATTGTCTGCTATGCTCTTCACTACTCCACTCTTTCTAGGGAATAACAACTATATCAGAACATGACTCAAATGAGGTCACTCGTGTTGACTCAGAAGCAGATTCCAGGTAGTCAAAAGCTGAGGACAAAGAGGCTGAAGTCAGGAACTTTTAGGGAGGCAGTGACATCAGGGAAGCCTTGATTCAGCATTCTTTCAGCTAGGCTGCCATGTCCTGCCTTCCCAAATGGTCCATGGGCACTACCTCCATCACAAACATCTCACACATAAGCATTTCAAGAACCCAATGTGGTCTCACAGCCTTAGTAATAAAGTTTGACATCCCAGACACATTTTTCATTAGGCATGGCTGACAGCAATCGAACACAGTAAGAAGTGTCACAATACCAGGTTAAAGTCCAATCAGTTTATTTGATATTAAACCCACAAGCTTTTGGAAATGCTGTTCCTTCGTCACGTGTGGAAAGTTCATGGAAGGTGTGTGGAACTTTCCACATACCTGAAGGAAGAACAGCGTTTCCAAAAGCTTGTGGGTTTACTATTAAATAAACTGGTTGGACTTTAACCTGAGACTTCTTACAGTATTTATCTCAGTTCAACGCCAGCATCTCCAAGCAATAGAACACACAGGACTCTGATGACTTGTGAACATATTGTGATTTATGTTGGTAACATTAATTTGAATCAAAGCAAAAACATCCATTTATAAATTCAAATGA
Source organism: Sphyrna mokarran (assembly GCA_024679065.1). Taxonomy (NCBI): domain Eukaryota; kingdom Metazoa; phylum Chordata; class Chondrichthyes; order Carcharhiniformes; family Carcharhinidae; genus Sphyrna; species Sphyrna mokarran. The sequence goes on from JAGIQG010000011.1 coordinate 59,082,763, forward strand.
TATGAAAAGTTAACATAAGTACCGAATGCAAACCCATGGCTGTAAATTGTGTATTGAGCTTATGTTTCTGGATGCTACATCTAGGTACAGCTTGTTCCAGGTAATTGATCTTGAGCAGGACTGGGAATCTCAGTTGTTTCCAATTCCACCCACTGTGCGTGCACATGGCATGTGAAATTCTGATGTGGAGATGCTGGCGTTGGATTGGGTAAACACAGTAAGAAGTCTCACAATGACAGGTTAAAATTGGTTGGACTTGCAGGTGTTGTGAGACTTCTTACTGCGTGAAATTCTGCCCAGGATAAATAAATCTTGGATACTGCCAGGTATGTGTACATGGACCTGCATGATGTGGTAATTCTGCTCTCAAACAAACTAGACATTTTTTTTGGTGTTGTAGAACAGAATATTCAACCCATCATTCACATACCGGCTCTATGCAAGAGCAACTCAGCTCATTTCACACCCTTGCCTTCACTCTGTAATTTTTATTTCTTCAGTTGCTTATCCAATCTGGAAGCAATGATTGTATTGGCTTCCACCACATTTTCAAGCAATGTATTCTAGATCCAAAGCATTCACTGTACAAAGGCATTTTTTTCTCATTTTGCTGGTGGTTTTTTTACTATTCATTTTATAGATGTGTCTGGTTCTCGTCCATTTCATAAAAGGAGCAATTTCTTCCTCTCTACTCTGAGTAGGCTTACAATCATTTTGACCGCCTCTGTCAAACTATTCTTAATCTTGTCCTCTGCCAGGTCAACAGACCTACCTATCTCTCCAGCCTATGTGTATAAAAATCCCACATTTTTGAAAACATTCGCATTCATCTTTTCTGCACCCTTCTACCTAAAATGTGCTGCTCAGAATGCAGTTAATATCAAACTAGCATTTTATAAAGGCTCAACATAACTTTATTTGTTTTTACACTTTATGTTCCTATTTAGTATTTTGTATACTTTATCAAACACTCTCTCAACCTGCCCTGCTACCTTAAACAATAAGAGCACATTTATCCTCCAATCTCTTTGTTCCTGCACAAAGAGATTCTGAAGGGTGATTCTTTAGAATTGCATCCTTTATCTATGTTGGGTGAGATTTTCTGGTCCTCCTGTATTGTGTTTCCCGGCAGCAGAGGCAGCTTACCATTGTCCGTCGGTGGGACCTTCTGGCCCTGCTGATTTTATGATGGTTTGCATGGTTTGTGCTCCCCATTGCCAGGGAGCCCATTGTGGGGTGTCATCATTGGCCGAAGCAGAAGATCTGCCCTATGCAAAGAGACAGAAAATCCGGCCCATCTGCTGACTCTTTATACTAGAGATATTGTTTCTGGCATAGTGAGCCTCATTGAGCTCTCTGATACATCAGAATACAGAAATCTGACAGAGAATACTCATCTAACCTGCTGCATATTGAATTGAATATATGACATAAAAACAAAGGGCTATGATATTGAAAACCACAGATGCTGTTGTCCATGTCCAGATTTGCGGCTACAGTTGTGATTGTGGCGACTGACGTAACTAAATGCCAGCTGCCTTGGTAAAGCACAAGTGCTTGATACATTGCCGTTTGGTGAAGCTGAGGGATGAGAAATGCTGTCTGAATACTCAGAGCAATTCTGTATTCCCCTGTAGTGTCCTCCTCCTGTTGCTTCCTTTTATACTAGATGCTGTTCCTCTGTCCGTTCTTCTTTTCAACTTGCCCAATTTGCAGATGACACAAAAATAAGTAGGAACATATGTTGTGAAGGGGCCATAAGGATGTTGCAGATAGAGGGAAAGGCAAAAACCTGGCGGCTGGAGAATAATGTGGGAAAATGTGAACATGTTCACTTTGGTAGGAAGAATAAAAAAGCAGAGTTTTTTTAAATGGAGAACAACTGCAGAATTCTGGGTGCAGAGGGATCTAGGTGTTTTACTGCCTGAGTCACAAAAGTTTGTATGTTCTTACAGCATGTAATCAAGAAGCCTAATGGAATTTTGTTGTATAATACAAGAGGAAATTAACATAAAAGTAAGGATGTTATGCTTCAGTTATACAAGACAAATCTTGAATGCTGCATATTTGGTCTCCTCACTTAATAAAGAATGTAAATGTGTTGAAGGTGGTTTAGAGGAACTGAACTAGATTGATATTTGGAAATGAGTGGATTGTCATATGATGATAGGTTGGACAAACTGGGCTTGTTTCCACTGGAGTTTAGAAGAATGAGAGGTGACTTGACTGAAGCACATAAGACCCAGAACAGTATTGACAATGTGGATGTGGGCAGGATGTTTCCTCTTGTGGGTGAGTCTAGAACTAGTTTTAAAATTAAAGAGTCACTTTTTCAGGGCAAAAATGAGGAGAACTTTTTTCTGTCAGAGGGTTGTGTGACTTTGGAGTACTGCCTCAGAAGGTAGTGGAGATTGGGATCATTCAATATTTTTAAGGAGGCAGTAGGTAGATTCTTGTTAGGCAATGGAATCAAAGGTTATCGGGAGTAGATCGGAATATGTAGTTTGAAACACTAACAAATCAGTTATGATTTTATTAAATGGCTGAGCAGCCTCAAAGGGCCAAATGTCCTACTTCTGCTCCTATTTCAAATGTTTGTATCCCACATCCCCAAAAGGGAGATTTACCAGGCCATTCATCATTGAATATCATTGTTTCAAAAGCAGACTAAAGAAATCCAACAGCAGCAAAATGTTTGGTAAATATTTGGTAAATAAACAAAAAGGAGAACATAGGTAAAAAAAATCTAAAAATAAACTAACCCCCTAGAAGGACCAACTAGCAGTTAAACTTTATGGACCCGATCAGCCTTTTAAATAGAATTCCTGCAGAGTCCTTATTGACTGTCAGTAACTGGATTCGCTAGGTGAATTTAAAACATGTGATCAATGGCTGGGGCTGACAAATTTCATGAAAAGATCCTACAATTGTTATGTCATTATTTAAATACTACCTACTTAAACCTTTAATAAGGTTTTTTAGATGCCACTGGCATATATTCTAGAATATGTGCTGAACTGTATAATCCAACAGGGTGATGGGTGGTGCAGTTCTGGCACAGAATCAGAATTCATTCACCATTTTCTATATTGGTACCTTAATGGGATTGAATTTCAAGCCAACAGATTTAGACATAAAGTTTGACTTTGTCTCCACCTAGTGATACATGCTCAAAACTGATGGAGTATATGCTTGAGCTTTTCTTCCAAATTAAAAAATATCAATTATTACTGGAGTTTTGCAATGATGCCTGGCTGAAGCACTGACTGAGGCCAAGTGAGCAAGTGACAAGATGAGAGGAAATAGAGGCAGAGTAGTCAGCACTGCACTATTAATGCATGAAATGTCTCTTTTTATGAAAATAGAAGAACATGCTGTACATAACAGATTAGATTCAGAGCAAATCTAGCAGCAAAAAATTGAGCATTCATGAAGTGAACCATCAGCAGTGGAATTGTATTCAACCACAACATGTAACCTCATGGCCCAGTATATCCCTCACATTTTATTATCAAGCCAGCAAATTAATTCTGGTTCAGTGAGAAGTGTAGGAGGGAATGCCAGGAACATTTGGGAGCATTGTATCTTTGGTCAGGACATAGGAAAAAGAACTGAATTTCAGAGCTGAGGTGACATCAAGACAACATTTAACCAAATGTGGTATCAAGGAATCCTAGTAAAATTGAAGCCAGTATCAATCAAGGGGGGGAGCTCTTCAAAGGTTGGAGTCATACCTATCACAAAAGAAAATGTTGGAAGACCATCATCTCAGCCTCTGAATATCGCTACAGGAATTCCTCAGGGCAGTATCTTAGGATGACCCATCTTCAGATATTTCATAAGTGACCCTCCCAGCATCATAAGATTATAAGTTGGAATTTTTATTGATGATTGCACTGTGTCCAGCACCATTCTCAATTCTTCAGATACTGAAGGTATCCATACCTGCATGCAGGAGGACTTGGACAACATTTAAGCTTGGCCTGATAAACAGTAAGTAACAAAAATGCCAGTGAGAAGCCAGATAATGGCTATCTCCAACAAGATGGAATCTAATAACCTCCCTAGATATTCAACGAGATTCCTGTCATTGAATCCGCCACCAATACAGCTACGTAAATACTATGTAAGTGGTAACAAAAACAAGTTAGAGGGTGAGAATTCTATGATGAATTACTCAGCTCCTGATTTGTCAAGGTGTATCCATCAAGGCAAAGTCAGGAGTGTGATGGAATACTCTCTATTTGGTTGGATAATGCTGCACAAACATTACACAAGAAGCTCAACTTTATGCAATACAAAGCACTTCAGGTGGTAGCATCCTATCCACCACGTTATGCACTCACTCCCTTCATCACTAGTACAGACTAGCAGCAGTCTTTGTTTTTGATAAGAGGCACCACAACAACCTTGCTGAGGCTCCTTTGACTATAGCTCCTTCGACCTCCCCTTGAGAACAACAAGCAGCAGATGCAAGAAACATCAGCTTCAGCAATTTCCCTTCCAAGTCACACACTCGGTGCCTTGGAAAAGCAGCTAGCCTAATCAAGGACCCTACATACCGTGGACATATTCTCCTCTACCTTCTTCCATCGGGAAAAAGGCACAAAAGTCTGACCTCATACCAACCGACCCAAGAATAGCTTCTTTCCTGCCGCCATCAAACTTTTGAATGGACCTAGCTTATATTAAGTTGATCTTTCTCTATACCCTAGCTATGACTGTAACAATACATTCTGCTCCCTCTCCTTTCCTTCTCCTATGTACTCTGTGAACGATTTGTATGGTACTCAAGAAACAATACTTTTTCATGGTATACCAATCCATAGTAAATCAAATCAAATCAAAAACATCCTGATTAAGAAATATATCACTGTTCCTTCACAGTTGCTGGGTCAATATCCTGGAATCACCTCCCAAACAGCCCTGTGGATGTATCTACACCACATAAACTGCATTAGTGCAAGGAAACTGTTCACCAACATATTCTCAAGGATAGTGATAGAAAATAAATGCTGGTCTTGCCAATGATGGTCATATTTCATAAACAAATATTACATAGGGTATTATTATAATAATAATATTACTATTATTTTGTTATAATAAAATAATTATAACTATTATAATATCGTATAATATTACTAACAACCTAGTAATAAAATTCTGGAAACTTGTGACCTCTGAGAACTTGGTATCATTCGCTTTTTGAAGGAAAAACAGGTTTTATCCCTATCTTGCTAAATAAGAAATTGTAATATTAAGTTATTTAGAATAAAGCATGTGATGCTACACAGACAATGACTAGTATTTAAATAATTGATACATAATTTTCCAGCACATGCATATTCCTATAAGACACAAAAATCCCACAGGAAATGTGATCCAGGTATGGCTAAAAATAGGTAAAGGATAGCAGTAGTAGGTTATAGGAAGAAGTCTGATAACAGCGCCAAATGGAATGGTCAATCTGAGAATTAGTAGGATGTTAAAATTCGGCAAGGGAGAATCAACAATGTTAAGGATGAAGAAAAGAGAGTTGAGAGTAGAACAGCAATTCAGAGAAATCAGGACAGATCATAAACCTTTCTATACTTATGTATGTAAGACTGAGAAGAGGAGAAGTGTCTCCACTCTTCGGAATTCTCTCCACCAGAGAGCTGCACATGCGTAAGTATATTCAAAATAGATGTTGGTAAGATTTTTGGGTACTAAAAAGAATTAAGGGATATGGGATAATGTGGCAAAGTGGAGTTGAAATAGAAGAGTAGCTGTGATCTTGTTGAATGACAGTACAGGCCCAAATGACCTTCTTAGCTGCTATTTCTTTTTTTATGTTTTTATTATCTTTGTCTTTAAAATGAATAAGGAAATAATGAACAAAAACACAACTAATTCTTAAAACTGGAAAAGGCCATTGTTAAAAATTAGAAACAGTTAATTTGCACTTGAAATAGAGAGATCGATAGCTGGAATCTTGTTTCTTGCTAGGAATAGCCATTAAACATGAACTTTAACCTCCTATTAAGCCAATGTGATGTTGGATGGGAAAAAGCTGAACAGTCATTAAAATCTATAAGTTCTATTTGATCTCTTGTGACATTGTAAATGGATCAAGTAGGGATAGAGAGAGAGCTCTTGTGGTGTGATGGTCACTGTCCTCTGAAACAGAAATTCTGGCTTCAAGACCCACTTCAGAATTTGAAATTGTGTTCATAAAGTGGTAAAACTGGCTGATTACTAGCCTGGAAATGCTTCCAGTTATTGCTTCCGGCAGGTGGTAAGAGCAAGAGAGCTTCCTGGTCAGCTGTCCTATAGAAGGCAATGTCAAATCACTGTGAAAGGCAGGGATCATAACCTATTCTACTAGTTGTTCTGGAGGGAAGGGAAACCTGCAAAAACCAAATGTTTGATTATATGTTCACTTTCAGGAAGTGAAGAGATATTCAAGCATCATATCTAACTATGACTTGTAATATCTCTCGTTCTGGTTGCTGTGTGGTGTTAGTGAGCAGAACTTTGCTTTCAGTGGAATGAATGAGTTCACTACATTTTCTAGGCCAGCTTTCTCCTCAGTGGAGGACGATTGAGAAAATGGTGTAATAGCAGGCAATAAACAGATCAATATTGCAATAACAGTTTAATGATTTGTGGAGAAGAATAGATTAGTACAAAACTGACAAGACACAACTTTGCTTTTAGGGGTACCTATCTTTTGTTACTGAATACAGAGAAATTTAGCAAATTAGGAGGCTGACAGGCAATTAGTAGATTTCCCACACTGTGGGCTCTAACAATCCCGGTTTACAAGCGATGGTTAATTCTGCATTCAAATTTTTGCAGTCAGGGATTCCAGGCCATGTTGTTATCAGGAAGGGTTCTACACACAAGATAAGAGAAGCAGCTTGTGGAGTTTTCCCATGAGTATTTATATCAACTTTTTGCTTTGACACTGAGTGGTTTTTCCTTTATGAAACACTCTGGAATATTAAATGTCGAACTTGTGAAGTAAATAATAGTTACTAATTTAGGAACAGCAACTTTATGGTGTTCTTCCACTTAATCTTTGAAAGAACTGGCAGTGCAGCCACGTCTGGTCAGAGTTGTAAGATGTGTACTTTGGATTGAGAAAGATCATTCAAAATCGGGTTATTTTAGCCAAAGAGTGAAAACAGACACTAACTGGATCCTGTGCTTATATGAAATGTCTGTCTGAGTCTGGTTGTAGCATGCAATCTTTTGGTTGCTGATTATCATGGTTTGAACATCTCCGCAGACACTAGGGGAGACATTTTCCTGCCTTGCCTACCACCAAAATTATAGCGGCAGAGGTGGGAGTTGGGAGGGGGTGGGTGTCATACAAAAGACTGTTGACCTTGGGGCGGGATTTTCCAGTTTAGGATGAGCGTGGCTGGAAAATCCCACCCAACTGAATGGAATCTTCTGCTCCACAGGAGGTGAGGAAGGAGGGGGGAGGACCTGAAAATAATATGGCATGCTTTGGGATCGATATTCAACACCTTTCTGCCTTCACTGATAATCAGTTCTGGGTGGGAAGGCCATGGTTGACCTCCCAACTTGTCTCCATTTAAGACTCTTAAATGGTCAATTAACGAATTTATTCCTCGTCCCTGTTGCAGTTTTCACATGTGACCTGCGTAATTGTGTGGGCTGTATATCAGCAATGTGGTGTGGGGATGGAGCAGGTTCCTCAATCTTCACTAATCATGATTGAGGACATAGACAGAGGGCAGTGCATGGCTGACAGCTAATCTTTGTGACCTCCCTCTTCCCTATCCTCCACCACCAGCAACAACACTTACCTTTTCCCTGAGCTGCTTGCAATCCTGGAACTTTGGGAAGTGTTGTTGGGACATCATTTACAACCTCTTCTGTGGTGCCACTGAGGGCAAGAGCTGGTGGTCTTTGATTCGTTGGCAGCTCTAGGCAGACAGAATGTCAAATCCCCGGGTCCTCAGTTTGTTGGAAAGTTCGCTGCTGTCCTTCTAACTGTCTGATTGGCAGAAGATACAGCAGACCTTCCTCCTTAGACACAGGTGTCTCACTATTTCTACAGGCGGTGGGCGAGACGCATGCTCAAAATGGAAATTTCTGCCCACTTTAACTTACAACTGCTGTGTGAGCACTCATGCATGATTAGATGTAATTTTTATGGAGTCAACTTTCACTTATTCCCCAGATGGTGTGGCCTCAAATAGCTGAAACTTGCAGGATGTTTCACAAAGCAGAGACAGGACAGTTAGGTTCTTTGTTGCAGAACTGGTTCTGGTGGAGGAGGTAGAGAAGATAAGGAATGTCCTGAAATGAGGAAGGAGGCTACAGACATCTGTGGTAGGCCCAGAACATAGTTCCAGTCTCACAAGATATTTAATGGTTTGCCACCAAGTGATCAAGGCAAGATCCCATCTCACAATCACACCGTTCAAACACTGTGCAGCCACCACTACTATCACCAGAATCACCAACTCAACATACTTTACTGAGAATTTTACTGTCCGCTGGCATTCACATGGTTCACACTGGCATTACTCAGAGTTAGAACAATTTGCAACATCTTACATGCACAGATACACTTGCCAATCCATTCATTCACCATTGGCATGCTTTCAGTTCCAGGAAAAAGTAGCACATAACTGCCAATACCAGGACCTGATCTGGGGAATTCAACTATATCTGTATGGGGTCATTCCCCTTGAGGAGACAGTACTGGTAGTAATTGGGTGAGGAGAGTCAGAATCTGTGGCCACTTGCAGAGCAGGATACATCTTACTAGCATTATTTGGCAACTCCAACTTCCTATCAGATCCACAATTATCCAGATTCCTGATCCTCCTTATTCCCAAGCTCCATATAGTCCCATTACGCACATCCTCCTATAGTGGTCATGTTATATACTTAAGTGTTTGCATGATTGCTTTAAGAGCTAGTCACATGATTTGATGGTGATGTCATTGGGATGTTTCACAGGCTTCTTCTTAGTTTTAATTTCTGCTCTGCATGGGCAACAACTCCTACAATGAATCTGTTGTTGTTACTTTGAATCTAAGTGTGCAAACCATGACCAGAGTTCTCCGGCTATTCACACTGGTGGGATTGTCCAGTCCCACTGGCAGTGCACTCCTATCCAGGGGTTTCCTGCTGGTGTGGGATGACATCAATGGGAATTCCCATTGACAGTGGCAGGACAGAGAATCCCGCTGCTGACAAACAACATGTCCAGCAGGAAATACATGGCTGGAGAATATCACCCCATATCTTTTTCTTTTAGTTTAAAATGCCTAACATAGTTAGGACATTACAGGTCACAAGCACTGTACCCTAACCCTTCCAGCATGATTACTGCAGGCTGTCTGGGGCAGGATCAATTTCTTCCAACAGAGCAAGTTAAGCATGAGAAACAGACACCTCATTCCCTTACAGTCACGCATACTATTGAGAAAAAGGAGAGTGAGGAAGAATGCACTGTGACTACTGCCACAGATACCAGTTTAGAGTCTGGCACCATTTGTAACAGGTTAGCTCACACAAGGAGTCATCAAACTGGGACATACTGGGCACAAGCAGGCAACAGCCATGCAGGAAGAAGGAAGGCGGCAACTCTGCTGCAGAGGAGACAGATTAGGAACCCTGCAGGGCCTAGCTGCAGAAGGCTAATGGGCCAGAAAAACCCAATGCATGCTGAAATAAAGCCTGCCGGAAAGACTACAGACTATAGCCTACGTTCTTTGATTCTGGTGAAGGAGATAGAGAAGATGAGGTATGCTCAGTAATGAGGAAGGAAGCCACAACATCTGTGGAAGGCCCAGGACATGGCCTAGCGAGTTTGCCTTGAACTTGTTCTACAGTCAGCCTCAGAGCCTGGAACTGTTCCTTTGTGGAGAAGCTGGGCAACCTCTAACCAATGACCTGTGGATGCCGCCATCATGCACTGTCTGATATAAGTTAGCAGCTTCTGTTGTAGCCAATGCATGGAATGGCAAACTGCTGCAATGGAAGCACAGGTAGCTGACAAGGTAGCTCTGGGCACCTTAATTGAAAGTGGCTTGCAGACGGGCTCTAATACCCTGATGCTTGTTGGAGTATTACTCTGTGAATAATCTTGTTGATAAGGTCTCCTGTCGACAGTTCTTCTGTTTCTCTCTCCTGCAGCATTTGGTCCTGCTTTGCCTGCCCTCATCTCTTCCACTTAGTCGTGCAAGAAGGATACGTAGCTAAGGATTCTCTTTCTCTTCGGCACTTCCATTAGGAGTCCAATTGAAGTAGTTACACCCAGTCACTCTTTTTGGTTGAAGTCGGAAAATGGATAGGATTCTCCCTTTCGGTCTGTGGTGAGTTTGGTGTTGGGTATGCAGAAAATCTAATTGAAGCCAAAAAGCCAGAAACCCACCAGCATAAACTCATGTTGCAATTCTCTCAATGGTAGGTTAATAGCAGGTGGTTGGTTGTGTGACTGTTATTGGTATTTATTTGCATCTCATGAATGCTCATTAATACAGAATGCTGCCAGTGTCCCATTAGGACTTCTCATTTTGCATCGTTCCAGTGGGAAATTACATTGGTCTAAAACCTGATTGCTAAAGAATGGTCCTCAGTTGTCAAGAGACTTCAGGATGAGTGCCACAAAGCCTTTCTGCCAACATGCTGCACTGTTCCTAATACGTGGGAAGTGTAGTTTTTTTTTAAGCTTAATATAAATTGGAGCGGTGGGAAATCCCGATACTTTACACAGGTAGAGTATCCCACCCTCCCCCCTCCTCTAACCTAAAAAAGAGAGAGAGAGAGAGCAGGTAAGATTGTTTTTTTTTAATCAGTTTTTTTTTGTGTAGCTGTAAGGGCTTTGGCTTACAGGACCTAAGCATTTAGGGTGAGACAGGGTAAGTTATAAGTTTTTATTACTTTTTCCTCTGTGTTTCTAGAGGAGGGCAAATAATGGGTGTGAGGCCGGCATGTTGTTCCCAGTGCCAGATGTGGGAGGTCTTGGAGGCTACTGGTCTCCCAGACATCCATACCTGTGCTAGGTGTGTAGAGCTGCAGTTCCTAAGGGATAGGGTTAAGGAACTGGAGATGCAGCTTGAGGATCTTCGTCTCATTAGGGAGAACGAGGAGATAATTGACAGGAGTTATCAACAGGTGGTCACACCAGGGCAACGAGAAGAAGGCGCGTGGGTGACTATCAGGAAGAGGAAAACTCGGTGCTGAAGAGCATACCGGAGGGTGTCCCCCTTCGTAATAAGTACTCCTGCTTGAGTACTGATGGGGGGGGACAACTCGTCTGAGGGAGCCAGCAGTGGCCCGCTCTCTAAACCTGAGCCAGTATGCAAAAAATCTAAGGAAGAGAGAGGAAAGGCGATACTAATAGGGGACTCCACTGTGAGGGGTTCAGACAGGCGTTTTTCTGGACGCAGGAGAGAGTCGCGGATGGTGATTTGTCTTCCTGGAGCTGGGATCCGGGATGTTTCTGGACGCCTCCCAGACATCCTGAAAGGGGAGGGTGAGGAACCTGAAGTTGTAGTGCATATAGGTACTGCGGACATAGGCAGGAAGAGGGAGACAGTCATCAAAAGGGATTATAGAGAACTGGGTAGGAAGCTGAGGAAGAGAAAAGCGAAGGCAGTAATTTCAGGATTGCTGCCTGTGCCTCAGGAGAATGAGAGCAGGAATCAAATGAGGTGGAGGATGAATGCATGGCTGAGGGACTGGAGCAGGGGGCAGAGATTCAGGTTCATAGATCATTGGGACCTCTTTAGGGGCAGGTGTGACCTGTACAGAAGGGACGGGTGGCACTTGAACCCTAGGGGGACTAATATCTTAGCAGGTATGCTAGCTAGGGCTACTGGGGGATCTTTAAACTAGAAAAGCTGGGGGGTGGGAATACCGATGGGACGGTGAATAAGGAGGTTAGTTCCCAGGTAGGGAAGGGCTGTAGGCACTCTGAGAAGGGGGTTAGGCAGGTGATGGAAAAGGGAAATATCCTGATTGAGGGGCTGCGGTGTGTCTATTTTAATGCCAGGAGTGTAGTAAATAAGGTAGATGAGCTTAGGGGTGGATTGCTGCTTGGGAGTGTGATGTGGTGGCCATTACAGAGACTTGGTTGTCTCAGGGACAGGACTGGGTACTTCAGGTGCCGGGATTCAGGTGCTTCAGGAGGGACAGGGTTGGGGGCAAAAGAGGAGGTGGTGTGGCACTGTTGATCAGGGACAGTGTCATGGCTGTAGAGAAGGTGGAAGACGGGGAGGGATTGTCTACGGAGTCTTTGTGGGTGGAAGTTAGGAACAGCAAAAGCTCAATAACTTTGCTGGGTGTATTCTATAGGCCGCCCAACAGCGGCAGGGAACTTGAAGTGCAGATAGGGAAACAGATCCTAAACAGATGTAGAAATAACAGGGTTGTCGTGATGGGAGATTTCAATTTCCCAAACATTGACTGGAATATCCCAAGGGTAAGGGGTTTGGATGGTGTGGAGTTTATTAGGTGTGTTCAGGAAGGTTTCCTGACACATTACGTGGAAAAGCCTACTAGAGGAGAGGCTGTACTTGACCTGGTGCTTGCTAATGAGCCAGAGCAGATGTCGGATCTCACGGTAGGTGAGCATCTTGGGAATGGGGATCATAATTCTATCTCTTTCACGATAGCGATGGAAAGAGATAGGATCAGGCAGGCTTGGAAGGTGTATGCCTGGAGTAAGGGGAAATATGAAAACATTAGGCAGGTAATTGGACGCATAAACTGGAAGGAGGTGTTCTTGGGGAAGAGTACAGAAGGGAAGTGGCGGTTTTTCAAGGAATGTTTGTCTAAGGCACTGCAAGACAACGCCCCGAGGAGTCAAGGAGGTTCAGGTAGGACGCGGGAACTGTGGTGCACGAAGGTAGTGGTGAACCTAGTTAGGAAGAAAAAAATGGTATATAAAAGGTTCAGAGAGCTAGGAGATGTTAGGGATCTAGAGGAGTATAAGGTGTGTAGAAGGGAACTTAAAAAGGAAATTAGGAGAGCCAGAAGGGGTCAGGAGAAGGTCTTGGCAGGGAAGATTAAGGAGAATACCAAGGCCTTCTACAAATATGTGAAAAGTAAAAGGATGAGAAGAGAAGGGATAGGGCCTATAAAAGGTGAAGGGGGAAAAAATCAGAGGTAGGTTCTTTACCCAGAGGGTGGTAAGGGTATGGAATGCCCTGCCTGCGTCAGTTGTAGATGCGCCAAGTTTGGTGGCGTTTAAGAGGTTAGTAGATAAGTTTATGGACGAAAAGGGAATGGTTTAGGTTAGAGGGTCATTGCTTTTTCCTAATTGGTCGGCGCAACATCGAAGGCTGAAGGGCCTGTTCTGCGCTGTAATGTTCTATGTTCTATGTTCTAAGTCTGTGTGAATCCTGAAGAAATGGCAGAGGTGCTTAATGAGTACTTTGCCTTGGTATTCACGGTGGAAAGTGAACTGGGAGATTGCACTGCAGGTTTGTGGCATACGGAAAAGATTGAGTATGTGGATGTTAGGAAAGAGGATGTGTTAGACCTGTTAAATTCTATCAAGATAGACAAGTCACCGGGACTGGATGGGATGTACCCCAGGTTATTGTGGGAGGTGAGGGAAGTGGTTGCAGAGCCCCTGGCGATGATCTTTGCGTCGTCCATGGAAACGGGAGAGGTTCCGGAGGATTGGAGGATTGCGGATGTGGTTCCTATCTTTAAGAAAGCGAACAGGGATAGTCCAGGAAATTACCGACTGGTGAGTCTGACTTCAGTGGTTGGTAAGCTGATGGAGAGGCTTCTGAGGGATAAGATATTGGAGAAGTTTGGACTGATTAGAAATAGTCAGCATGGTTTTGTCAAGGGCGGGTCATGCCTTACGAGCCTAGTTGAGTTCTTCGAAAATGTGACTGAACACATTGACGAAGGAAGGGCGGTGGACGTAGTGTACATGGACTTTAGTAAGGTGTTTGATAAGGTCCCTAATGCAAGGCTTCTGGAGAAGGTGAGAGGCATGGGATCCAAGGGGCTTTGGCCTCGTGGATCCAGAACTGGCTTGCCAGCAGAAGGCAGAGAGTGGTTGTGGATGGGTCTTGTTCTGCATGGAGGTCGGTAACCAGTGGAGTGCCCCAGGGATCTGTTCTGGGACCCCTGCTGTTTGTCATTTTCATTTATGAAAATGTTGTGGATGGTCTGGAGGGATGCCAAAAGTTGCAGCGGGACATTGACAGAATGCAAGACTGAGCGGAGAAGTGGCAGATGGACTTCAACGCAGATAAATGTGTAGTGGTCCATTTTGGCAGGAATAATGGGATGAAGGAGTACAATATAAGGGGTAGGAGTCTTAGCTGTGTTGTAGAGCAGAAGGATCTCGGGGTCCGGGTCCATAGGACTCTTAAATCGGCCTCGCAGGTGGAGGAAGTGGTCAAGAAGGCGTACAGTGTACTGGCCTTCATTAATCGAGGAATAGAGTTTAGGAGTCAGGAGGTAATGATGCAGCTCTATAAGACTCTTGTCAGACCCCAGTTGGAGTATTGTGCGCAGTTCTGGTCGCCTCATTATAGGAAGGATGTAGAGGCTATTGAGAGAGTTCAGAGGAGATTTACAAGGATGCTGCCTGGATTGGGAGGCAGGCCTTATGAAGATAGGTTGAGGGAGCTGGGACTCTTCTCACTGGAGAGACGTAGGTTGAGAGGCGACCTGATAGAGGTTTATAAAATGTTGAGAGGGATAGATAGGGTGGACTCTCAGACTATTTCCCCGAGCGGAAATGGTCACTACGAGAGGACACAGATTTAAGGTGCAGGGAAGCAAATACAAAGGAGATGTCAGGGGTAGGTTTTTCACTCAGAGGGTGGTGAGTGAATGGAACCGACTGCCGTCGGAGGTTGTTGAGGCAAACTCACTGGGGTCTTTTAAGACACTTCTGGATGAGTATATGGAAAAGAATAGGATAGGGGGTTATAGATAGGTCTGTGGATTGGTAGATGTGATCGGCGCAACTCGTGGGCCGAAGGGCCTGTTTGTGCTGTATTGTTCTATGTTCTATGTTCTTGTACATCACTCTGCCAGTGCAGTCTGGATCCTGCCTCAATCTCCATTCCAAGCTGGTTGTCATGTACATCACATGCTGCTGGGCACATGGACTCTCTTATGTCACCATCTCAGACCAATATTGCACCCAGGGTTGAAGAGCACAGGGGTCTCTTTTCCTCTGGTGCCACACACCAATGTGTATCTGAACAGCACTGTGTTGCAGGACTCCTTCTCCCTGCTGCCACCATAATAAATTCAACCGGAGTGGAGTGCGAACTGAGGCCGGTGGCGAGCATGGGTAGCTTGATGAAGACAAGAGGGGCAATATGGAAAGAGAGTCATGCATGTTGTTGGGGGGCGGGGGGGGCAGGAGAGGTGAGGATGAGGGCTCACGATGGCAGGCAGAATGGCAGAGAAGTGGCTAAAAAAGATAAACAATGGAAGACAAAGGGAAATGGGAAGCTGGACTCGACAAGGCTGCACAAAAAGCTCATAAACAAGGCGATCAAAGGGATACCACAGTGGGAATGTGCCAAGATTCCAGATGTGGTAAATAGAGGTCCAACAAGTCCAACTGATGAGCATCTCGCAGGTGATGGGCTGAGGGAGAGAAAGTTGAATTGAGGAACAGACTTGCTCTGGAGGCAGCTCACTTTTATCGTCTGGGTTGCTGACACCCTGCACAATCTGGTAAAGACAGGTGGGCTGGAGAGATTGATATGAGTGTTCTGGACTGGTATTTAAATATGGTAAACTCAGTAAAGTTTTGCAACACCAATTTAAAATCCAACCAATTTATTTGATAGTAAATCCACGAGCTTTCGACACTATCTATCAAATAAATTGGTTGGATTTTAAATTGGTGTTGCAAAACTTTACTGAGTTTACCCCAGTCCAACGCCGGCATCTCTACATCATTTAAATATGGTGCCAGGACTTTTGAACTCACTGGATGATTTGGAGGGCAACTTTTGGAGGGCAACTTTTCTTGTACATAATTAATGAGGTTCCAAGTGCAGAATCTGTTGCAGGATTCTACTATTCTGGCTAGTGAGTTTGGTGGAACCCCAGCCACCCACCACCACACTTGGTTCAAAATTCTATCTCTATCTGGGAAAAGTAATAACAAGAGTGCTGGTCAAATCCTGTCAAAAGACTCCTAATGATTCTCAAAGTGAATCAAAATCAATCAGTAAATGAACAACTGGGCATGACTTTGAAATATTGTGTACAGTTTTGGTCACCTAGTTACAGGAAGGATGTAACTAAGATTGAAAGAGTGCAAAGAGGGTTCACAAGGATGTTGCTGGGAGTTGAGAAGCTGAGTTACACAGAGAAATTGAATGGGTTAGGACTTTATTCCCTGGAGTGTAGAAGAATGAGGGGAGATTTGATAGAGGTATATAAAATTTTGATGGGTGTAGATAGAATGAAAGCAAGCAGGCTTTTTTGACTGAGGTTAGAGGAGAAAAAAACCAGAGGGCATAGGTTAAGGGTGAAAGGAGAAAAGTTTAAAAGGAATATTAAGGGGAGGGGGGTCTTCACACAGAGAGTGGTGGGTGTGTGGAATGAGCTGCTGGATAAAGTGGTAAATGCAGGGTCACTTTTAACATTTAAGAAAATCTTGGACAGGTTCATGGATGAGATGGGTGTGGAGAGATATGTCCAAGTGCAGGTCAGTGGGACTAGGCAAAAAATGGTTTGGCACAGACAAGAAACACCAAAAGGCCTGTTTTTGAGCTATAATTTTCTTTGGTTTTCTTATGGTTTAAAATGAGAGAGGAGAGATACAAAAGTATCCAGAGAAGCAATTTTTTCACAGAGAGGGTGGTGAGTACCTGGAACAGCTGCCAGAGGTAGTAGTGTGGCAGGTACAATTTTGTCTTTTAAAAAGCATTTAGATAACTACATAGGTTCGATGGGTATAGAGATATGCAGGCAATTGGACTAGCTTAGAGATTATAAAAAAGTAAAGGTGGCATAGACAAGTTGGGCTGAAGGGTCTGTTTCCATTCTGTAAACTTCTATAACTCTATAACTCTATATGGCAAATAGTGTGACAGCATAATGTGCAGCGGAATTGATTGCAGTTCCTTTCTATCCCACTTAGTGGTGCCAAAGCACAACCTTTATTTATTGTTTTTTTGCCCAACGTAGTAACAATACATTGGTGTATGTGTATCAGTAATAAATTGCCCCACTGAATGAAGTAAGCCCATAGTTTCCTATTTGGAAACAACCTAGCCATACATCAGAGAAAGATGTGAAAGGTAACACTAGTTTAATCAGAGGGACAGAGTACATCATGGGTTCCCTTTCCAGAGGCCTGTCACAGAACTGCAATCGATATCAAGTCTGTGTTTATTCCAGTCCAACGCTGGCATCTCCGCAAGACAACTGCAATGTCAGAGACGTTGGAACAAATTGGATGAATATCAGCTCCTGTTAGCCTAAAAGATATCCTAGTCCCTCCACACTGACACTATAGTTAAGAAAGCTCACCATTGTCTCTACTTTCCCAGGATGCTAAGAAAATTTGGCACGTCTGCTACGACTCTCATCAATTTTTATAGATGCACACAGAAAGTATTCTTTCTGGATGTATCATAGCTTGGGATGGTTCCTGCTCTGACCAAGACCACAAGAAACCACAAAAGATTATGAACATAGCCCAGTCTACCACTCAAACCAGCCTCCCAAACATTGACTCTCTCTACACTTCCCGTTACCCTGGAAAAGCAACCAGCACAATCAAAGAACTCACGTACCCTGGACATTCACTCTTCCACCTTTTTCTGTCGGAAAAAAGATATAAAAATCCGAGTCGCATACCAACCAACTCAAGAACAGCTTCTTCCCTGCTGCTATCAGACTTTTGGATGGGCCTTTATATGAAGTTGACCTTTCTCTATACCCTAGCTATGACAGTAACACTACAATCTGCATCCTCTCCTATCCTTCCCTATGAACAGTATGCTTTGTTTGTGTAGCGCGTAAGAAACAATACTGTTCACTGTATACCAATACATGTGACAATAATAAATAAATTAAAATATCAGGAAGCTCTGATAATTAATTTCAGGAAATAGAACTCAGATAGCCAGAAGAAAGAAGAGCTGATCATGAAATGGAGAATGGTAGCAACTGCCACAAGTTGAAGGGCATAAAAATATCTTGCAAAAATGTTTTGCCTAGAAAGTTTAGATTTTATGCATGATAAAATGGATTGTTTTTGCATTGTTCATATGTACATAAACTTTGATTTTTTTCACTCTGAATCAATATTAAGAGAAACAAACACCTTCCAAATAAACGTTTGATGAATAAAGAATTAGCTTTCGACAATCAAATATAATGCAAAGTACATTTTCCATTGAAAAGTGTAGCACTGATGGGAGTTTTCCCGTGCTTGCATTCAGTGACTGACACTCCCAGCCTTCGTGTTTATTATGACTGTAACATGGGAACTTAACTGGGATTTAAAAGCAACTTTACATGACAATGATCTGCTGTTGTGAGTAGAAAACAAATTACCATTAGTTTTGGTGCTGAATGGGCCCAGGAATGTGGAGATTGGGTCAATTGCATTCAATTGAAATGCGATACAGGAATGATTGTTTCACATATCAGTTTAATTATTAAAGCTGAAATGATTTCACAACAGCCCAACAAAGAGTTAGAGTGTAGTGAAAGAGGTATCAACAATGTATTGTAACATAGTCACTGAAAAGGATAAATAGCAAACAATATTTTGTGCAGAAACACTGATTTAATGTTATTATACCGTGCTGTCATTTTATGTCTAGTCAATGCATTTTGTGACTCATTTAGAGTTTTAACTGATGATTGTCGAATGTACAGGGTTCCTAAAAGTAGCTACTAAGCATTTTTGTAAATTATAACTTTTAGGATTGTTTCACTTTTGGGAAGTAAATTTGCAGCCAAAGTTTGAGAGTTTTTTTTAAGTAGCAAGTAAAACCCACATTTTAGTTTTTAATTACCATTTGAGTTTGTAGCATGAGGAAATCGGATGATGTTAGTGGAATTACTGGTTTGTCTCCTGGCTTTAAATATCAGTGGAACTAACATAACACCATTGAGTGTTTGGAAAATTGCTTCTCGATGATGTGGCTGAAGTCCTCGGCAAAAGGACGATTGCAGTTTAAAGTTTATTTTTATTATTGTCATAACTAAGCTGGCATTAACACTGCAATGAAGTTACTATGAAGATCACCTAGTTGCTATACTCCGGCGCTTGTTCGGGGGCACCGAGGGAGAATTTAGCATAGCTAATGTACCTAACCAGCACATCTTTCAGACAGTGGGAGGAAAGTGCAAGCATCCAGAGAAAGCCCACACAGACATGGGGAAAACGTGCAGACTTTGCACAGTGACCCAAGCCAGGAATCAAACCCAAATCCCTGATGCTGTGAAGCAGCAGTGCTAACCACCGTGCCACTAGTCAAACAGAAATTTTTGGAAATCAGAGACCCAAGACTGAATTCTGAGAAAGGTTCAGCAATAAATGTGTTAACCTATCTTTTCCTCTTTACAGCTGCAACCTTGCCTGTTAAACCAGATTTTCCCTCATCACTGTCGATTGCGACAATAGCATGGCTGGAAGAATTTATATTGTGCCTTTTGCATCCTCAGAACAGCCTAAAGCATTTTACAGTCAAATTACTTTTGAAGTGCAATTACTGCTATAATGTGGACAATTTGGTAGAGTCAATTTGCATATTGTAAATGTGAAAATAACCAGATAATAGCCTATAAATTTGATAGCCTGATTTTTTTGGGTTCAGTTATCATGATTCATGACCTGCATGTGTCACATTCAAATGGGTAGCATGTAAAATTAGTCCACATACACCATGTCAATGATTGGAGTATGACCCGAAGCAGATCCCATGCTACCCCCTTTCTATATCATTGCCTGCCACCTCTGTACACCTCAGAGATCTGAACAGCATTGTGAGCAAGACATGTACTTCAGGCAGCTTCCCCCATTTAAAAATGCAGTGCACATACAAGAGAAAGTGGCACAACTGGCCTGAAAGTTGCTGAATAATCGCTTTGGAACACCGATGACTAGTGGCCCAGAGAACAAACTCCCCACTTTTGATGGAGCCAATGGGTTGTTCCTGTTTTTGAGTTGACTCATCATTTGTGTGATGGTCTATCTGTTGCCATGGTAACTGCTCTATTTATGTTGTGAGATGACTGCCGCAAAAGCAGCATTAAGAAGTGCAAATGCATGTGACAAAAGTTTTTCCTTACGCAGTTGTTTTCAAGCTCTGATTCATGACTTTCTGGCCTCCAGCAACTGTAAAGTCAGAACCTGGGTCAAAACAATACCAAATGCAGAACAGACACCCAGCTGCTGTGACTGAGCAACAGAACAATTCTAAACTCTAAAATTAAAAGGCTTGTGTCTAGTTCATGTTCCGATGTGTTTGTCAGGCATAGACAAGTCTGGCATCTCCTTAGGAAGTGATGTGTATTATCTGGCTCACATTTCACATTCACCAAAAAGCAACCAGAAAAACAAAATATTTGAACATTCATGAAAACCCCCAGCCATTTTACCAAGTCTCAAAAAAAATTATTTTAAATATAAAAAGTTTTATTTAATGTTTCATATAAAATATTTGAGTAGTATAGAACAATGTGATGCAATTCCATCTTTTACTTCTCCATTTTTGGGTCCCTGAAAAAAATATTGATTTCCTGCTGGCAGCCATACATTCCATCTCTTCGGTCTTATATTTCTCTTTTGCTGGGTCACCTATATACTGTTTCTCATCACATTATTCCTGTCTCTCCTTTTCATTTTGCTCAATTTCACGATCATTTCAGTATTGTTTGCAGTATTTAGATGACTGTACGTACACAATTTGTCAGCTCTTTTCAGTGCTGACTCTTGGTCTGGTCTGAACATGCTCTTTCTGACCCTTGATGGTCATTTAGCCATTTTCAATTGCTGTTAAGCAGTTTTTATCATGTGTAATCAAGCACCTTTTGAAATTTTAATATTAGCTGAAAACTAAATGATATATGCTTAGATATATAGCTTTATCCCCAATGCTGGGCTGATTCTTTGGAGGCAATGCATTAATAAAAATCTCCCTCTGTTCCTGTGTGATTTTGTGTTCACTCTTTCTGCCCTGTGTTACGCCGTATTCACTCTCTTTGTCCCTGTGTGACTCTGTGTTCACTCTCTCCCTGTGTGACTCTGTTCACTCTCTCTCTCCCTGTGTGACTCTGTGTTCACTCTCTCTCTCTCTCTCTGTGACTCTTTGTTCACTCTCTCCCTGTGTAACTCTGTGTTCGCTCTCTCTGCCCTTGTGTGACTCTGTGTCAAGGATTCATTCACTCCACCATTACCACTTGGGGTCAAAGGGCCTTGTGCCATATTTAAACAGTATGTACATAGACATTCGCTTCCTCTGGGTCAGGTCTGCTGTTAAGCTTCACTAAGGCACCACAAAAAAAACCTCCTGTTCAGCGAAGTCTTGCTGAGGATTCTCAGCTAGGCCACCCAGAATAGACATGATATCCTCTTTCATTGTGATGGGAGAAGGAGGTCCTCCCATATAAACACACCAGTTTGGGAGGAGGTCAGCATCTGACACACACAAAAAAATGACTGCTCTGCAATGCATGAAAAGAATGAGTGAACTGATATGCTTTGAAAGGGAAAGTGTTCTATTCATTCCAAACTCACACTCTCACCGGGCAATCTAAGGGTAGAGTCTGCAGGAATATTATATACAACCAATAGATGGATCATCAATTACTTTAATTTGACCACCTCATATAAGATCCTGCACAAACAGCATCTTAATCTCTTATTGGAGATGACTTAGCCAACACAAGAACAGTGCCTGTTTCTGAACTGCTCTTTTACCACTAATAGAACATAGAATAATGGACAATATATTAATATATATAATATGTAATATAATGCTAAAATCAATCTATCTGTTTTTATGCAGAACAAGACCTCCCACAACAGAAGGGAAAGATTAAATACTGGAGGGGGAAGGGATTCCCAGAGCTGAGGACGTTCTGCAGATGGCAGAGTTCACTGGAGAGGACATATATCATTCCTGTGCAGAGATCAGTCTCTCCTACAAGGCAATGAGGGTAGATTGGTCACATGCAGCCAATGACTGTGGGTGACCTATAATGTTAGAGTCTGCCTGGTCAATCTCTCCTCTCTATTCCAGCCATCAGTAAGAAAAGATATGAGATTTTCTGCAGAATCAAAAAGAAGACTGCTACAAATCACATGACCGCAGGATTGGCCTGTTGTCCTGTAAGTTACCAAGAGGAGTTATCATCATGGAATCTCACACCTAATTGTAAGACATTATTATTAATAATTTAGGGACTTGCAAATTGAAATTTGTTATGCCTGTAGTTGTTTTGTAGACCTATCTCGCACTGGGACTATCCAAATTTGTTTCAAAATATATAAGGTAGCATGGTGGCATTGTGATTAACATTGCTGTCTTGCAGTATTAGGTATTCAGCATTGAGTGACTATGGGGAGTTTATACATTCTTTCTGTATCTGTGTGGGTTTCCTTTGGGTTCTCTGGTTTTCTCCCATATTCCAAAGATGTGCAGGGTAATTTCAGGGAGATTAGCAGGGTAAATATGTGGGCTTAGGGGGATAGGGCCAGAAATGGGATCGCTGTCGATATAGACTTGATTATCCGAATGGCCTCCTTCTACGCTATAGGATTCTATAAAAGGGAACTGTTGAGGATACAATAGATGCCATGTGCATCTTGATAAGCTTACCCATCTAGCTGAGTCAGAGGGTCTGCCTAGACAATGGCTTCCCAACATAAGAATGTCAATATGGATTGTAACTCTTTCAAAAGCTAATGACTGGGAAATAATCAGCCCTGAAACCAAAGCCAGCTCCAGAGAATAGAAAAACTTGCCTTTTGACATTGTAGTGAAAAAAGGTCACTTGAATAGAGTGGCTATTTTGAAATCTCTATATTCTTTGAGAAATGAGAAATCTTCAAATTGCTGTTTTAATAGCAACTGGAAACAAATTCAGCAGCACTAGTTGAGCAAACAGCCGGCCATCTCAACACCTCAGAGCTTGCTTGTTTTTAAAAGTCTCTGATTATTGCCTGCCAAGTGATCTAAGCATTGTACTGTAGCATCATTCATATCAAGGATTTTAGTGTTATTATCTCCAACTCATCTAGAATGAAACCCCCATGAAGGAAATATCCTCCGGACTTTGACTCCTTGGATCCTGGAAATCAGTTTACAGTTTTAAAGTTTATTTATTAGTGTCACAAGGGGGTTTATGTTAATTCTGCCATGAAGTTACTGTGAAAATCCTCTTGTCACCACATTCTAGCACCTGTTCTGGTACATTGAAGGAAAATTGAGCATGGTCAATGCATCTAACCAGCATGCCTTTTGGACTGTGAAAGAAAACCAAAGCACCTGGAGAAACCCATGCAGACACAGAGAGAACATGCTGACCTACACAGACAATGGCCAAAGCCAGGAATTGAACCTGGATCCCTAGCCCAGAGAGGCAGTAGTGCTAACCACTATATCACTGTGCCACCCATTAATCAAGTGAACTGATGTTCATTTCTGTTTTTTTACTGTTGTTGCCCATAGTTATAAATGTTACTTTTTTTTAACCCAATTAGTGTATATGCATATGTGTGTGTGTGTGTGTGTGTGTATGTGTTTCACATTCAATCCCAGAGGGTTTAGGGGTGGGTGAACATACCCCTCAAACTCCCTGGGTTTTAATGTGAATAAACTAACCTTCGGAGTTAATCACAATGTGAGTTTGCTGTGAGCTATTTATAAATTGGATCAAATAAACTGGGAAAAAACATACAGCCTGCTTTAAAAATAATTCAAAATCACTACAAATAGACAGGGAAGAGATAAAAAGTTAATTTTCTCTCTTTCTTGTCTGCAACAATATAGAATCTGCGCTGTTGTAAATAAACTTTGCATTTATCCCTCTCTGGGTCTCAGATATTAAATGGCTATTCAATGTAATGCAAGGTCCTGTGTTTATTTAAAGGTCCAAAATGCACCACTGCACAATAATCTCCCATTTGGTTTCTCAGTTTTGACACACTGAATTGCCTCTAATTCCATATCTGTAGCTTGAACAAAGGTACTTCATATGTGAGAATAATGGCTGGAAAATATACCTTTGACCCTTGGATCTCATGAGAATAGTTCACCAAGATTAATGATTATCCTGATCCTGTTGCACTGAAGTCTGTAGTTTGTAAATGAAGTAAGCATTTATCGAGATCAATTTAGAGTTACTTCTTCTAAGTGTCCTTTGCAATGCAATTTTATAACAGTGAATTTTTGGGAAAAGCATTCATTAACAGGTACCAAAGTCTTTAATGCCTCTCTGCAGCATGTTTTCATCTCTGTGTTTAAGGCTGAAAATTATTCCTTTCATAGTTCCCACTCTCCCCAGCACTATACTGAGTGGTTGAAGCAGGTTCCACTCAGTGACATTTGTGATGTCTGCTCAAGGGGAATGAGTGTGTGATGTCAGAAGTGTTTGCTCATTCTCTGAGGATCTTATTTTGCTCCCATGCAATGGCATCCTCGTGTGATTCGTCGAGTTCCTTACCCATTTCAGGTTTATCCCCTTCCAAGGTCTCTTCATCCAAGGAGATGTCCAACTTTTATGTATTTTCCTCTGGCAAAGCTCCACTTTACAGGTTTAGGCATATTTCAATTACCTTTCTTGGTTCCTTAGTCATCTTCCAAGGCTTTGAGCTTGAATGCTCTCTATGGCTACAATTCAAGTTCTGGATTTCTGCTCCTGCTCCTTACTGCTGCCCTTGCTCTCCAAACATAGCATCTGGCTCCAGTCCAGCCCGTCAAAAGCCCTCCCTCTGTATGGAGGGGCCCATAGGGGCCAAGCAGTTGTCCTGCTCGGTGCTCTCCGCCATCATTGCCACCAGCTGGCTACAATGGCATAACTTCAATGTTTGCAGATGACATGAAACTCAAAACTCAAAAATATGGTAAACAATATGAAGAACAGTAGCAAATTTCAAGAGACTTAGATGCATTAAATGAACAAATATATGGCAAATTAAATTTAATGCAGAGGAATGTGATGTGATGTGTTTTGATAGGAAGAATGAGGAGCAAAAATAATCAATTAAGTGATAGAGTTTTAAAGAGGGCACAGGAACAGAGAGGAACCTAGGGCTATATCAACACAAATCTTTGAAGGTAAGAAAGCAGCTTTAGAAGGCTATTAAAAACACATATGGGATCCCTGGCTTTGTTAATAGATACTTTGAAACAGTGTTGAAAATGGATTAAACAGTGACTTTCAAAAGATGATTTATAAATATTTGAAAATAAATATTTTACAAGGAAATGGATATATTACAGAATTGGAGGACTGATTCGATTGGCTTCATCAAAAAACTGGCATAGACATATTGGGAATTAATAACCTCCTTCTGTGCTGTATTGTTCTACAATTTATTTCCTTCACGATTAAGAGTGTAGGCCATCTGGTCAATAGACATTTAATGGTTTGTTTCCTGCTGTGTAAGAACAGTTTTTTATCACCAGCAGGAGAAATCAGAATCAGCATCTGAATGGTTCTCTACGTGAAACTGTATGTGAATTATTTTGAACATCTACAGTTACTGTGGGAATCTGACCTTTTATATTGAATTCATGTTTAAATTAAGGTTGTGGTAAGACAAGGTAAGATAGTTTTTAAAAATGTAGATTTAGAATCCTGCTGTGCTGAGGATAAGACACACTGATTTTGCATAACTTTTTTTAACAATTCAAATATTTGGAGCTGTGTTACAAAGTGCATGCAATTGATTTTGATGCTTTGTTTTCTTATTACTGGGGAGTTTGGTGACAAAGCTGAAAATGAAATAGTGGCAATGGTTGATGTTACTTATAGTTTAATTAGAAACTGAAGTGTGAGGACCTTTGACTCAGAAGCAGTACAATAAAGAAAAATTGTAATTTATTTAAAATGGCAATGGAATCTGTAATTGTTTTCAAGAATGTTTGCAAAGAACTTTTCAGAGTTTGCATCAATTGTAAAGAGATTCATTGTAATTTTCTTGTACAATAAGAAATACTGGTCCATGTGACCTGACAACCCTTGACCTGAAAGCAATACCAACAGGAACAGTGTTAAGACAGAAGCTATGTGCCCAGGAGAACTGCAGACAAAGAAGAGCTATATTGGGGCAGAACAGAGAAGGCACATTTACACAAAGTTAGAAAAAAAGGGTAGAAGCTGAATTCAGGGATAGAGGAGAGATTGTGACTTGGACAATTCTGTGGTTATGCTTCAGTTTTGCTACAGCTGACCAGACAATTTAATGAAGGCAAAATCCTGTGAATGCTGGAAATCTGAAACAGAAACAAGAAATACTGTAAAAATGCAGTAAGTCTGTCAGCATCTGCGGAGAGAGAATTCACACAGATTCAAAATGTTAATTCTGTTTCTTTCTTCACAGATACTGTCAGACCTGCTGAGTTTTTCCAGTATTTTCTGTCCTTAGACTATTTACTGAGGTCCTATCAGTCTCTACTCTGTCAAATCTCCTCAGAATCTTATATGCTTCAATAAATTGACTTCTCAATTCTTGTAAATGTCAACCCATTTTCATAAAACAGATCCTCCAATGCAAGTATGTCCTGCCTTAAAACTATACACAGTACTCTAGTTGTATTCTCACCAATATCAAGTACAATGGTAGCAAGTCTTCACCACGTTATACCTCATTCCCCTTGAAATAAAGGCCAACATTCCATTTTCCCTTCTATGACTTGCTGTGGCTACATGTTGACTTTTTGTGATTCATGTGCCAGGATAGGCAGATCACTCTGTACTGCGGAATGCTGCAGTCTCTCTGCGTTTAAATAATATTTTGCTTTTCAATTCTTTTTGGAAAAGTGCACAACCTCACCTTTACCCATGTTATACTCCAAGTGCCTGTTTTCTATCTTTCCTTCCAGCTCCTCAACAGACTATAAAGATATGAGGCATGAGTTAGCCTTGATAGATTGAGGAGAGTTGCTTAAAGAGATGACAGTGATAGGCAATGGAAAACATTCAATGAATGCATGGGGGAACTGCAGCAACTGTTTATTACTATCTGACACAAAAGCAAAATGGGTAAGACGGCCAATTCATGAATTAAAAAGTAAATTAGAGAGAGAATCCAATCTAAGGAAGAAGCATACCAACTGGCCAAGAAAAATAATAGGTCTGAGCATTGGGAGCAGTTTAGAATTCAGCAAAGAAGGACCAAGAAATTGATTAAGTGGAAAATACAGTACAAAAGTAAGCTTGCAGGGAACATAAAGATTGCCACTAAGATATAAATATGTGAAGAGAAAGAGGTTGATGGAGACAAATGTGAGTCCCCTACAAACAGAAATAGGGGAATGTATAATAGGGGACACAGAAATGGTCAAGCAACTGAATACATATTTTGGTTCTGTCTTCACAAAAAAGGACACAAATCAAATATCAGAAGTGTTGGAGAATGTAAAATTTAGTGAGAGGAACGAGTTGAGTTCTTTATTATTAAAGAAATGGTACTTTACCGTTAAATTAATGGGATTGAAGGCAGATAAATCCCCAGGGCCTGATAATCTACACCCCAGAGTATCTAAGAAAGGGGCTCTAGAAATACTGGATGCATTGGTTGTCATCTTCCAGGATTCTATAGGCTCTGGAACCGTCTCTACAAATTGGAGGGTAGCGAATATCACTCCAATATTCAAAAAGAGAGGTAAAAAGAAAGCAGGGAATTATAGACCAGTAAGTTTAACATTGGTAGTGAGAAAGATTCTCAAATCCATTATCAAGGACTTTATAGCAGAGCATCCAGAAGGCAGTGGCAGGATCAGACAGAGTCAGCATGGATTTTTGGGCACCTTTGTGGTTGGTAGGTCTGGGACTGCTGCGGGTGGGGCTTTTTGCGCCCTTACTACCCTCTGAGTAAAGAACCTACCTCTGACATCTGTCCTATAATTACCACCCCTCAATTTAAAGCAAAACAATTTAGGAGGTTGTACTGTAGGCTTGCGGCAGACTGAAAAGATTGAGTATGCGGACATTAAGAAAGAGGATGTGTAGGAACTTTTAATAAGTCACTGGGACCGGATGAGATGTACCCCAGGTTACTGTGGGAAATGAGGGAAGAGATTGCAGAGCCCCTGGCAATGATCTTTGCATCGTCGATGGAGACTGGAGAGGTTCTGGAGGATTACAGGATTGTAGATGTAGTTCCAATTTTCAAGAAAGGGAACAGGGATAGACCAGGAAATTACCGACTGGTGAGTTTGACCTCAGTGTTTGGTAAGTTAATGGAGAGGATTCTGAGGGACAGGATTTATGAGCATTTAGAAAAGTTTAATATGATCAGTAATAGTCAGCACGGCTTTGTCAAGAGCAAGTTGTGCCTTACAAGCCTAGTTGAGTTCTTTGAAAATGTGACTGAACACATTGACAAAGGAAGAGCGGTGGATGTGGTTTACACGGACTTCAGCAAGGCGTTTGATAAGGTCCCCCATGCAAGACTTCTTGAGAAGGTGAGAGGGCATGGGATCCAAGGGGCTGTTACCTTGTGGATCCAGAACTGGCTTGCCTGCAGAAGGCAGAGAGTGGTTGTGGATGGGTCTTTTTCTGCATGGAGATCAGTCACCAGTGAAGTGCCCCAGGAATCTGTTCTAGGACCCTTGCTATTTGTCATTTTCTTAAATGACCCTGAATGAGGAAGTGGAACCGCCAATGACACAAAGGTTGGTGGTGTTGTGGATAATCTGGAGGAATATCAGAAGTTGCAGAGAGACTTAGATAGGATACAAGACTGGGCGGAGAAGTGGCAGATGGACTTCAACATGGATAAATGTGTAGTGGTCCATTTTGACAGGTCCAATGGCATGAAGGAGTACAATATCAATAGATTTATAAAATGTTGAGAGGAATAGATTGGGTGGATTTTCAGAGGCTATTTCCCAGAGCTGAAATGGTCGCTACGAGAGGACACAGGTTTAAGGTGCTGGGCAGCAAGTACAGAAGAGATGTTAGGGGTAAGTTTTTCACTCAGAGGGTGGTGAGTGAATGGAATCGACTGCTATCAGTGGTGGTGGATGCAAACTCGCTGGAGTATTTTAAAAAACCTCTGGATGAGTACATGGGATTAAATGGGATTGGGAGTTACAGATAGTTCTATGGCCTAGTAGGTATCGGTATGATCGGCGCAACTTGTGGGCCGAAAGGCCTGTTTGTGCTGTAGTGTTGTATATTCTATGTTCTATGTTAAATCATGCTTGACAAATCTGTTGGAATTCTATGAAAATGTAACTAGTAAAATTGACAAAGGGGCACCACTGGTTGTGGTATATTTGGCCTATCAGAAAGCATTTGACAAAGTCCCACGCACGAGATTGTCATGTAAGCTAAAGCATGTGGGATTGGGGGAAGTATATTGAGATGGATAGAAAAATTGGTTGGCAGAGAGGAAACAAAGAGTCGGAATTAATGGATGGTTTTCAAATTGGCAGGCAGTAACTAGGTGCCACAGGGACAGCTATTTACAATATATATTAATGATTTGGATAAAGGAACAAAATATAACACCTCAAAGTTTGCAGATGATATCAAGTTGAGTGGGAGGATGAACTGTGATGAGGATGCAGAAATCCTTCAGAATGATCTGGACAGATTGGGTGAGTGGGCTAATCGATGGCAGATGCAGTATAATTTGGTTAATTGTAAGGTTATTCACTTTGGAAACAAAAACAAGGAGGTAGACTACTACCTGAATGCTGTGAGTTGTGAGAGGGGAGTGTGCAGTGGGACTTAGGTGTCCTCATGCATCAGTCACTGAAGGTAAGCATACAGGTGCAACAGATGGTAAAGAAGACAAATGGCATGTTGGCCTTCATTGCAAGAATACAGGAACAGGGATGTGTTGTTGCAATCATACAGAGCCTTTGTGAGACAACACTAACATATTATGTGCAGTTTTGGTCTTCTTTTCTGAGAAAAGATGCTCTTGCTCTCAAAGGAATGCAGTGTAGGTTTACCAGGCTGATTCCGGGGATGGCAGGACTAATGTATAAGGAGAGATTAAATAGTTAGGATTGTTTTTGCTGATATTCAGAATGCAGGGAGATCTCATAGAGATTTATAAAATTCTAAGAGGATTAGACAGGGTAGATGCAGTAAGGGATTAGTACAAAAGCAAGCTTGCAGGGAACATAAAAACTGACACTAAGAATTTCTATAAATATGTGAAGAGAAAGAGATTGGTGGAGACAAATATGGGTCTCCTAGAAACAGGGGGATGTATAATAGGCGACAAAAACAGTCGAGCAAGAAAATGGGGGAGTCCAGAACCAGGGATCCAGTCTGAGGATTCAGAGTAGACCATTTAGGATGGAGGTAAGGAGATATTTTTTCACCCAGAGAGTGGTGAGCCTGTGGAATTCATTACCACAGGAAGTAGTTGATGGCAAAACATTGAATCTATTCAAGAGGTTGCTAGATATCACACTTGGATTGATTGGGATCAAAGAACAAAGAACAAAACAGCACAGGAAACAGGCCCTTCGGCCCAACGAGCCCGCGCCGCCACCCCGATGTTCCCACCTCTACCCATGATCCCTTTCTATGTTTATAGACCTATGGATTAAAAACCAAACTTGAGACAATTTAGGGAGAATTTGTTTTGCCAATTGGCCTAAGAGCACATCTTTGGGATGTGGGAGGAAACCGGAGCACCCGGAGAAAACCCATGCAAGCACGGGGAGAATGTGCAAATTCCCACAGACACAAATCTATGTATTTGCACAGTGCAGCGATAGTCACTGAGCTGTCGTGTTGCCCATCAAATGGCCAAGGTCAAGCATACACTAATGACGTGAAGCACTAGGATACTCCCGAAAAAAGTCCAAAAGCAGCCCTCTCATGACCCATCATGTGTATGCCCCTTGTTAGACAACAAGGTGGACCAAAGCACCTGTAGGATAAAAACAAGTACACCAATATCATCATCTATTTACACACTTCCCAGGGACTCCCAAGGCTCATGATCCCCATTTTAAATCAATTTTCTATACCCCTCCATTCCCATTCTGTTCATGTGCCCATCTAAGTATTTCTTAAATAACTCCAGAGTACCTGCCTCCACCACTTTACTTGGCAGCGCATTCCATACCCCCACCACCCTCTGTGTGAAAAAAACTCCCTCTAGCATCCAAATTATACCTTACCCCCCTCACCCTAAGCCCGTGACCCCTCGTGCTATTTGAGTCCATCCTAGGAAAAAGCTTAACCCTGTTTACTCTACCTATACCCCTCATAATCTTGTACACCTCTATTAGATCTCCTCTAAGTCTACGCCTTTCTAAGGAAAACAGTCCCAATTTGCCTAACCTCTCCTCGTAACTCGGATCTTCCATACCACGCAGCATCCTGGTAAACCTCCTCTGCACTCTCTCCAGAGTCTCCACGTTCTTCCGGTAGTAAGGCGACCAGAACTGGACGCAGTATTCCAAATGAGGTCTAACCAACGTTTTATACAACTACAACATTAAAGGCCAGCTCTTGTACTCTATATCCCTTCCTATAAAAGCTAGCATACTATATGCTTTCTTCACAACCTTCTCCACTTGTTCTGCCACCTTCAGAGACTTGTTCACCTGCACCCCCAGGTCCCTCTGCGTTTCTATACTCCTAATAGGTCTACCCTTTATCATATACCTCCCCCTTACATTCTTTCTCCCGAAATGCATCACCTCGCATTTATCAGGATTGAATTCCATCTGCCATCTATCTGCCCAAGCTACCTGCCTATCTGTGTCCTGCTGCATCGCCTGACAATGCTCCTCACTATCCGCAAGTTCAGCCATCTTTGTATCGTCTGCAAACTTGCTGATCACTCCACTTACTCCCTCTTCCAAGTCATATATATATATTACAAATAGAAGAGGTCCCAGTACCGAGCCCTGCAGCACACCACTAGTGACCGACCTCCAGCTAGAAAAACAAAGGTTATGGGGAAAAAGCAGTACTGGGCTATTGAATTGGATGATCAGCCATGATCGTAGTGATTGGCAGAGCAGGCTTGAAAGGCTGAATGGCCTCCTCCTGCTTCTATCTTCTATGTTTCCATGTTTGCCCTTTCAGCATGCTCTCTGAATGCCTGGGGCTCTATATTTCCCGCAAATGGTGTTACCCCTTATGGCCACTGGGCCCAAAATCATTGAAAATTACCTCCATTCTGCTAGCTGTCTTCTGTATGATCAGCTGGTTATTCAATTGTTCTTGACTCTTTTGCCCTCTGTTTTTATGCCTCCATAATCCCAGGAGTGCAACAACTCCCTCTACTGCCTGAGTGTTGATTGCCTACACTATCTAGTACCCTCCCAATGGTATCGGCACCAGTCTCTTCATGTGACATTCAAACCTTTAGGGCCCTGAGGTGGCTATGACTGGTTCCTCATTCAGTATCATCCCTCACTTGGTTAGCCCTGACAATGCAAGTAGCTTGCACGGCCCAATGAAACTCTCAACACCATCCGTTGACAGACTGTTAATGAGTTCTCTAACAATGTTAATTGGCCTTATTGGTGATCCAGTCCTCCCCCCATCCTGGTGAACATACTGGGAACAACATTGGCAAACCAGCATGTCAGGCAGCACTGGTATTTTTGAGCTCCTCTATTTTTGTTCTCCAGAATGGCAGAGCCCAAAGGTTCAGTCTATGCTATCTATCAACAGACCATTAATACTGAGAAAGCTTTCTTTGTCTCACATGGATATACAGTACACATATATTAATATGATGCCCTTTATACATCTGAAACTATATGTATGTATACATGAAGCATACAAGTAGAGGATATTAAAATGTATAACATGTAAACACAGGAAGAAAGTGGCTGAAACCAAAAGAGCAAAGGAGGAGTATATCTATGTATCTGACTTGGTAGCAGTCCTGCATTTCAGTCTCCAGATATGCTCTGCTCAGCTTGATTGTTGTTTTAGTCAGCTGCTATTCAGAAGGAAATCAGTGAAATCAACACCTTCTTTCATATTTTTTGTCATAATATGTTGAGGAATCAGATGGCAATCCGACTCGCAAGTTATTTTGTGTCATTGTTGGAAACTACATTGATGTAAGGGCACTGATGTAATAGCAAAATAAGATACTCTGTAAGGAGAAAACATTTTGAATATCAGCCTGATATTATTAGCTGAGATGCAGAATGTGGGATGTCATCCTCATAAACTGTGATTTTGAAGAAAAGCCAATAAAGAAAACCATGTTTTATCACCATTATATAGTATGATGTGAAGATGCCAGTGTTGGACTGGGATGGGCATAATAAGAAGTCTCACAATACCAGGTTAAAGTCCAACAGGTTTATTTGGAATCACAAGCTTTCAGAGCTTTCGGTGACTCATCTGATGAAAGAGCAGTGCGCCGAAAACCTGTGATTTCAAATAAACCTGTTGGGACTTTAACTTGGTGTGTGAGACTCCTTATAATAAAATATGAAATAATACAATGATGTGTTTCAAAGTGATTTACACAATTTTTTCATGTGTTTGAATATTAAAGAGGATTGCAAATGCTCTTCTCTAAATGTGTTAATTTTTGTACAAAGAAACCTCAATGATATGGTTATTAACTTTTATTCCTTTTGATTGCCTTTTAAACTGTGTAGATTGTCAATGGCTCAAGGAACTGTACAGGGTTATTCTGTTTGAAATTCAATGTAGAAGGTGATCTTTCTGTCCCAGGTGAAAGATATCGTAATGCTGTGCCTGGCAGCGGTTTACAGTTGCTATCAGTCCAGGTATGTGTGAAAAAATAATCTTTGCCATTGGCACAGAAACACTAAATGTTTAGCAGCTGCACGCTAGCAGCAAGATTCTGGAGTATTTTCTCACCTGACAAGACAAGGAGTGCGATCTGTTGTAAAGACTGATGGCAAAGTTTCTGTTAGTCACTTGTGGAGGCAGGACCGATGCTCCAATCATGTTTACAGATCCACCTTCAGATGACCTTTGATGTAAGCTTTTTAGTGGATGCCATCTGTTACTTTCAGCCACGAATGCACATGTTATAAATCATTATGCCACTGCTAATCATTTAGGGCTGCTATATATCTGTATATGATTCCAGGCTTGAATCGTTGAGAGATTTTTAAAATACATGCTCTTAACAAAGGTGAAAGTCAAATGTCTAAGACAAAAGATGTACCTTCAGTTGTCTAACAACTCTGCAATGTTCTGTGAGCGATACAATTTAAACTTCTAAGCTATCATAAATACTACAGAACTAATATACCAATGTTACGCAATGTTACAATTATACACTTAAAATATAAAAAATCCTGTTAATCCGTGTTGAAATAAAGATTAGTTGAAGGATATATTGCAAATAATCAACTATCTATGTAAACAATTGTACTGTGTTAATGCTTTGCTCACACTAATGTTTATTGTTCACACTAAATCACACAATCTAAATCAAAAATCCAACAATTGAATATTTCGTCTGAAAAGAAGGCACTTTACAACCAGGTTAACTGACCAATTTGCCTTGATGAAAGAATTACTTGGATTAATCGCTGCACCTTAAATTACCTCCAGGGTAGAAATTTGAGCATACTATCAGCAGTCAGTGATAGGGGAGCAGGCAAGGTGGAATATATATGCCTGAGAAAATAATACATATCTATAGTGTATCATACTGACATGAAGTCTTGCAGTTCTCTAGCAACAGCTTGTAAGTTCAGGTGACATAGCAATGCTCAGAAAAGCTATTGGCTCATCATTACTCAAAAGAGAAAAATGCATACAGCATGTCAAATGCAAAGTGATCATTATGGATAATGCTAAAGAAAATTGTTTAAATAAACATAATGAAAGGCAATTTTTCATCAAGTACTTCACTGTCATGAACATTACTTAATTGTTGTCTACCCTTCTGATAATCAGTAAAAAAAAACCTTCCTTAAATGTGGATTCATTCTGATATTTCATTCTTCCATTGTTGCTAATTATGTTGCGGTGGTTTGTTTTACACTTTGGTTGCAGTCAGCTTTCCAGATGCATTTTAATTTAAAATATTCTCATTAGATTAGAAATGATCATAGGTTTATAATCATCGCACTGACTCTGTGATCAATCTGCAATCCCCTCTTTCAATCTTTGTCTCTTTATTCTCTGATCTTTTACTCTCTCTGATCTCTTAGTCTAATCTCTCTGCCTCTGATCTCTGACTCTCTGATCTCTCTTGTCTTGTCTTGTCTTGCATAGTGATTCAACAGCATATTTCTATATTTCTTTCAATTCTCCACTCCCTTTACACCACCTATATTAACTGTCTCTGCATCTTCTTTGTAAAACAGATTACAGCCTGTCGATTTGGAAGCTGCTACACTGTAATAAAATGTGTTTTAGTTTTTGATAATGTTAACTATCAGTCACCTGAAAATCTCCACAAAGTGAAATCGAATTCCATGAACTTAATTCAAAAACAAATCAAAGAACAACCTCTATGCAACATTAAGTACGCCAAAAATTAATCTTTTATTTTGAGAAACTTATATTGTATACTTATAAACACTAATTAACAATGATAAGTAGGAGAAACTGCACACTGGTGATGACTTTTTTTGATAAGAAACCAATGAATGAGTTTGGAGCTAGTTATTAACTTGCCCTTCGGACTATGAATTAGTTAAATATCTCACGTCACTCCATGATTTACTTCCCAGGAAATCAATGCAACTGTACCTGCCCTCCCTAAAACCCCAACAAACACATCATTTCGGGAGAACCAATTTTTTATCGATCAGACATTTTCTGTAATGGTAAGGGTTGAAATTATACTTGATTTATTATTCCAGATTTTACAGTCAGCAGTGATCTAAAAACTCTTTTTACTTACCGCAAGGAAAGTTATTCACAAAGATTTAATGATCTCTGTGACATGGATTTCTCCTTTGCTAATTTCAATCTGGCGACAAGTCAGGGGTTCTCCAGATTTTCAACAACTGTCACTGTCAAGCAGGGCAAACACCCAGTCATGTTGAAATATACTCGCAGACAGCAAACCATGAAGTTGACAGCACTGATTTTCTCTCTTTTTATTGCAGAGAGCAAAAGAAAGATCGAGGTTTACACATGGGATTGAGGAGGATGGAGTGATGGGGTCTGAGGGGATGGGTGACTGGATGTGGTTAGGGATAACGAGTGAGGGGATGAGGAGCGAAAAGGATAGAGGATAATGGGGCATGTGGATTGAGGGGTCATGAGGTTTTTGGGGATGAGTGGTGGAGGAAATACTTTCAAATTTAACTTAGCTTTGAACTATTTAATTTATTTTTGGTATATATATTATTATATATATTTGTAAATAGGAGATAGGCCTCTTAAACTGCCCACCCGGCCTCCAGCCCTATCACAAACCTGCCGACGCAGGCAGCTGATCTGTCTCAAAGACAATTAAAACCCAGAGAACACGTTCCCTGGCAGCCTGGAAAAGGAGGCAGGAATGTGATGACTCCTGATTTCCTCCTCCCGTGAGGAAACTGGGCCTCTGGTAATGGAAGGTAGAGAGTGCAACATTTAGAAGCTATCCTCAGCTTCAGTAATCAGAACAACAAGACAGCAAGGACATATATTTTTCCAGTGTTATATCTCATTAGGTTCATATCATGTATAATTCGCCATTTTCAAATTTTCATGCATTTTCATTAAATATTAAAAGAAAATACAAACTTGTTAAAATAAGTTGTCAAACCAATTAACCATCAACAGTTTAACAAAAAGCATTCCAGTTAGCATCAACTCCATCTCAAGCCAGTCAAGGGATTTATTCAAGGATTGGCAACAAGTAGAATCCACTTGCATTCAACACGCAAGTCAAAAGAAATAGAACATTAGAAATGAGGCATTTTGGGTATCATACTGAACAAACACAGCCAGCATATGGCAAATGCCTTTACAGATTAGCCTGGCATACCTACCCACCCCTTTTGCAGTGGCCAAAGTGCTGAATCAAATACATGAATAACGTGTCAGGCCAGGAGAATGCTGTGCAGTGAACCATATAATAGCTGCTGTCAATCATGCCAACAGCTAGTGAATTCCATTACTGGAAAGCATGACCTTTCCCTGGGAAATTCAGTCTGCTGTGCAGAAAAGAAACAATCAGTTTGGGATAATTGAATATTAAACCGTAAATTAGTAAAGACAGCTGCTGTGATAATTACAAGGAATAGCATACAACAACCTTTTGTTTCATGTGTATTTTAGGATAGAAAAATCAGCTGTGCATCCTGAATGTAATGAATAAATGAATGAATTCATACATTCTGTACAGGATGTTTCTCCGGGAGAGTAAGGAAGGAACTTATACAGTTTTGTTCAAACACTAAACGTTAAAAAAACTTCCTGCCAATTTTCTCTGTTGATATTGCTGACTTATGTTGCGTGCAGTTCCATATACACCAGCTTCCCTTCAATTCATTCTTCATGAATGAATTTAGAAAATTCATATTGGCATGTTGTGCTAATCTGAGGGGCATCACAGCTGAGCCAAATCCTACCTTCTGTGAATAACCGTATATGAAAAACTCCAACAAGAGTTACTAGAAAGCAAATTAAAAACAGCAATGTTGTTGGTTTTGTCAGGAACTTTAAAAAGAAAAGGAGGATTAAGGGTGCAGGCCAAATTCAATCCTTTCACATTCTGAAAAATCCAAAGAGCTCAAGGCTAGCAACAGTAGTTCTTTTGGGAGTGAAAGACTTAGATGTTTCATAGGCGTTCAAATAGAATGTTTCATTAACGTTCAAAGTTGCATTTCACCCATTTTAAGCACTGTAACTAGCAACACTTGACTTTC
Organism: Sphyrna mokarran; assembly: GCA_024679065.1. Taxonomy (NCBI): domain Eukaryota; kingdom Metazoa; phylum Chordata; class Chondrichthyes; order Carcharhiniformes; family Carcharhinidae; genus Sphyrna; species Sphyrna mokarran. The sequence goes on from JAGIQG010000011.1 coordinate 59,120,739, forward strand.
TGCAATCCATCCAAATTTCACAGTGAACCAATTAAACTGGACAATAAAGGCCAGCAAGGTTACTATTTGTCAGGAAGGGTGCTTTTAGGATTGGATTGCTCTTCGTATCACTCTAAATTGTCAACCCATTACCTGGAGACAGTAACCCTTAGTTTTAAGCTCTCCAGTCAGGGTGAACATGCTCCTAGGGTTTATATAGAATCGTTGAATTAGTATACTGCATAAGGAGGTCATTCGGCCCATTCAGTCTGCCTCGAAAACAATCGCACCCTTCTCCTATCCCTGTAAACCTACATATTTACTCTGCTAGTCCCGCTGACACTAAGGGGCAATTTACCATGGCCAATCCACCTAACCCACACATCTTTGGTCTGTGGAAGGAAACCAGAGCACCCAGAGGAAACCCACACAGACACAGGAAGAACATGCAAACCCCATACAGTCACCCAAGGCTGGAATTGAACCCAGATCCCTGGCACTGTGAGGCAGCAGTGTTAACCACTGTGCCATCATGCTTACCCTTCAAGAATTTTGTTTCTTCAATTAAATTATCCCTCATTCTTCTAAACCTCAGCCTTGTCTACTCACAGAACATTCTCTTCATCCCTGGCTACAGCCAAACAATCCTACATTGCATTCCCTCCTGGATAAATATATTTTCCTTAGGTCAGGAGACTATAACTATACATGGCAATCCATCTATAATTTTAATAAGGCTTCTCAAACTTTATATTCTTGTCCCTTCATTAAAAAGCCAGCCTACCATTTGCTTTCCTGATTACTTGCTATAGCTGCGTGTTAACTTTCTGTGATCTGTGTATGAATACACCCAGGTGTAATCTGGAATTAAGAATTTACAAATGACCATGAAACCATTGTCAATTGTCAGAAAACTCATCTGGTTCGCTGGGAAGGGAACCTGCTGTCCTTAACTGGTCTAGCCTACAGAGTAAAGTTTTGCAACACCAATTTTAAATCCAACCAATTTATTTGATAGTATACTATCAAATTTATTTGTTATATATCATATTATATAAATTATATAATTATATATTATATAAATCAATTTATTTGATAGTATACTTTACTGAGTTTACCCCAGTCCAACGCCGGCATCTCTACATCTAGCCTACAGAGCCACAGCAATGTGGTTGACTCTCAAATGCCCTTGGGCAATTAAGGATGGGCAATAAATGTTTGCCAGCCAGCAATGCCAAAAAAGAAGTCCCAATGAATGTGAGCATTTCCCCATCTCTCATCATGTTTTACTTTTCTACTTTTCCTACAAAAGTGGATAACTTCACTCTTCCCCACATTATATTTCATCTGCCATGTTCTTGTCCAACTGGCCCAAATTTTTTCGCACCCACCTGCATCCTTCTCACTGTTCATTTTCCCATTGAACTTTACATCAACAAACCTGATATATTACATTTAGTCCTCTCATCTCAGTCATTGATATTAATTGTAAATAGAGCAGGCTTAAATACTGATCCTTGCAATACATTGCTAGTTACAGCCTGCCAACTTGAAAAATTACCTTTATTCTTAATGTCTCTTTTCTGTCTCTTAACTAATCCAAAATTTGTGCTTATATATTACCCCAAACTTTATGAGCCTAATCTTGTATAATAGCCTTTTTAAAATTAATTTGTGGGACATGGGCATCACTAGATGGCCATTGTTTAATGCCCATCCCCAGTTGCCCACAAGAAGGTGGTGGTGAGCTGCCTTCTTGAATCGTTGCAATTCCTGTGCAGTAGTTGCCCATAATGCTGTTAGGGAGGGAATTCAATTATTTTGACCCAGTGACTGCGAAGGAACGGCGATATATTTTCAAGTCAAGATGGTGAGTGGCTTGGAGGGGAACTTGCAGATGATGGCATGACACCTTATTGAATACTTTTTGAACAATCAAATCCTCTTCAGCCACTACTTCCTCCTCATCCAACTTACCATTACAACCACAAATAACTCTAGCGGATTTGTCAAACACAATTTTTCCCATAAAACTAATTTGATGATACCTAATTATTTTGTGATTTTTCCAAATGCTCTGTTCTCCTGTCTTTAATAGAACATAGTAATATTTCCTTACCATTAATAACAGACTAACTGCCCTGTAATTCTCTGTTTGCCCTTTCCCACCTTTCTTTCCAATGGAGTGCCTTTTATAACCTTCCAAACCATCGACACTATGCTACATTTTCAGGAATCTGAAAGATCAAAACTAATGCAACAAATCCCTCTGTAGTCACTTGTTTTAATATCCTAGGACAGTGAGACTCAACCTGGGATCCACAGAGCCCTTTCAGGGGATCTGCAATGTAGGTTCAGCCCATAGGTGGACAACATAGGTAACTGCACAGGGTACCATGGGTCAGATTAAATGAATGGTGGCTGTAGACAGCTCCCTCCAACCTCCTCCTCTCCCTTCTCTTTCTCTTGGGTTCTATTTCTGCTCCTACTCCTCCACCCTCTTGCCAGGCTCCTTCTTGTTGTCCACCCTCTTGCTTCTGCTCTCCATATTTGCCACTGCTCTCTTTCCTTCTGCTCCTCCAGTGTTTTCTTTGTGCTCTGTTCTTCTCCGACTTTTACTTGTTTCTGCCAAGGATAGCTTCTACAACTCAGAAGCGGGCACATCCACCTCACAGGTACCTGTCAGTAAAACTTGTTTTCTTAAAAATATTATTAAAATACTCATTATATGCAGCATGTTTCATGATAGATTTGAAAATAGTCTTTCAATTTAAAAGGTTTGAGAATCACTGGTGCAACAATTCGTCAAGAACAGCCACACCACTGCTGAAACCTCTACCACCTAGAATGATAGGAGCAGCAGGAACATAGAACACTATTACCTCCAAGTCATGCATCAACTTGATTTATAAGTACATTGCCGTTGCTTCATTGTCTCTGGGTCAGAAACCTGGAACTGCCTTGTAGCATACCATCATCACACTGACTAAAGTGGTTCAAGAAGATGGCTTGCCTCCACTTTCTCAAAAGCAATCACTGATGTATGTGCATTATCTAGATCTTGGAGTGCAAAGAACAATTTCAAAATTTGTTAATGACACAAAACTTGGGAGTATTATAAATTGTGATGAAGACAGTGTAGAACTTCAAAAGTTCTACATATACAAGTTGGTGGAGTGGGCAGATAGGTGGCAGATAAAGTTCAATACAGTGTAAGTTCGGACATTTTGGTAGGAAGAACATGGAGAAACAATATAAAATAAGGGATAAAATTCTTAAAGGAAGGCAGGAGCAGAGGGACCTGGGTGTATATGTGCAAAGATCATTGAAGGTGGCCGGATAGGTGGAAAAAATAATTAATAAACCATATACTATTTTAGGCTTTATTAATAGGGGCATAGTGTACAAGAGCAAGGAAGTTACGCTGAACTTATACAAGACAATAGGTAGGCCACAGCTGGAATACTGCGTACGGTTCTGGGCATTATGCTGTTGGAATGATATGAACCCATTGGAGAAGATGTGGAAGAGGTTTATAAGAATGGTTCTACGGATAAAAAAACTTCAGTTATGAGGATAGATTGGAGAGGTTGCAACTTTTCTCCTTGGAGAGAAGAATGCTAAGAGGAGTTTTAATAGAGATGTTCAAAATTAAGAGGGGGATGGACAGAGGAGATAGGGAGAAAATGTTTCCACACGTAAAAAGATCAAGAATGAGAGGGTACAGATTTGAAGTGATTTGCAAAAGAAGCAAATGTGATGTGAGAAATATCTTTTTCACTCAATGAGCGGTTCAGCTCTGGAATTTTCTGCCTGGAGGTCTGGCAGAAGCAGGTTCAACTGAAACATTCAAGAGGGCATTAGATTATTACTTGAATAGAAACAATGTGCAGGGTTACTGGGAAAAGGCGGGGGAACATGATGAGCCAAATGACCTCCCTCTGCACAGTAATAATTGTGATTTTGTGACTTAGGGATGATCATAAAATGCTAACCTTGCCAATGATGCCCTCATCCAGTGAATGACTAAAAGATACATTATACTTGATAATGGCACAGACACAAAAATTCACACGAACCAGATGTTGGAAGTTATTGTCGTTAACAAACTGCTTTGCTCTATTTTGTAATTGTCCTACTATATATATCCTGATAGATGTTTTTTCAGATGCTATCCTTCCCACATTAAAGTGACACATGCACTGCAGTAATTCAAAATTGACGTGTGCACTATACTATTGTGAGAGATTGTTTGTATGGTAACATGGGAATCCAGTTGAATTGTGAAGGCAGGATATGGTTTTTCTTTGAACCATCTTATTAAACCTCAAAGTAGTCATGAATGGTGCAACAGGCTTGAGAGAATAAAAGGTCTACTTCTCTTCCTATGCTTATGACTCAGATTCAATTCTTAGCATTATTGGTTGATAGTCACAGCTATCCCCTCCAGTCATGCTAATATCACCAATAAAGCTTCCACAGATAACAAATGCAATGAGGTCAATGGAACTAAGAAATATCAATGGACAGAGTATAAGCATTCTCATTTAGGCGTCAGGGCTCTGGGCCAAGGAGTGTCCAAAATCACTGTAGCCTGTTGCATATTACTGTAATAAGGGAAGAGTTGCTGCTTCCAAGAGCTGAATTTGATGATGTTGACTTCTATCCCCATGGAATGAGAAGGATGGATCAGGACAGCCTGATTAACTTATAGCCCAAGCCTTTAATGAATAAAGGAAACTCAATAAATGACAGCACTGTAAATGTACCTGTTCTCCTTCACAAAATCCCTTAGTGACAAAAACTTCTTACTTAATTTCTTTAAGACAGATGTCCAAAGATCCTCTGCCATTATCCTGCTCACAAATGTGCTTAAGACATATTTATTTTCTACAAAAACATTCACCCAGAAATGTCAGGAGACGTGATTCACTCTGTGAAGATTTTAGAGAGTGCAGAAAATATTTACAAGAATGGTTCCAGGAATGAGGGACTTCAGTTATGTGGGTAGATTGGAGGTGCTGGGGGTTCTGCTGTAGTGGAAGCAGGTTCACTTGTGGCTTTTGAAAGGGAATTGAATAAGCACCCAAAGAGAAAGAAATGGTGGGGCTACAGAGCAAGATTTAAGGAGTGGGGACAGCTGACTTGCTCTTGCAGAGAGCTAATCAACCAACCGGCCTCTTTCTGAGTTGTAACTATGCTACGATTCCATGACTCAAACTACAATGACTTCTTCGTGCCCCCAGCTAACAAATTTGTTGGTGATCATAGTACACTTCTACCTGGTTCCTGGGTGAGATTGAGTTCTGAGTGGCATGGGTGATGATAATTTTATAGTCAGAGATTTACTTGGTGAAAAGCCTTCTTATATATTAACTACTTCCTCTGAGTGAGTATCCCTGGGCTGAGTCTGGAGTGTGATGCCAGTACAGAACTGGTGGTAGAGTAGCAAGAAGTCAGGATTTCCACTTTAGGAATTGGAATGCAATGCCTGAAACTGTGGCAGAGGCAGATTCACATAGAAGCCTTCAAAAGAGAAATTGATTATTTCTGAAGTCAAAAGAACTCTGGGGAAAAAAATGAGGGAATGTGACAAGGTGAGTTGTTCTTGTAGAGAGCCAGCATGGATGCAACTGGTTGAATTTCCTTCTGTGATTCTAGACATTGTCAAAAAATTGCAATGGAAATACCTTCTAGTTATTGGATTGGTTGGTCCATTCCTATGAGAATAATATGAAACACAAGAAGAGCTTGTCTGATAGTATGCATATTTACACTGCCCCTGGAAGAGACTAGGTGTTAAGGTGTGCGATTAACAAAAGATCACTAAGCCTGTCTTGATGAACACTATCCATAATGAGCACTTACCAGCCTTCTAAAGCCAAGTGTCATCTGCACACTCTGGTCCCCTTGCTCTGAATTTCAATGTCTATTCATTGTGAATAAAAATATTCCAATAGTGGTGCTGTTTTCTTTACTCACAGATCTTTTCTTGTGACAATTAAAGCTGAGAAAACAGTATTGAACAGACTCTTGGTGCAGTTTTATTATAATATTTACTGATATTTTTCCAAAATCCCAGGAATTTACAATGTAAAAATTTCAATTTGAGAAACACATTAATCAGTCATTAATTGCTATTCAAAGTAAACTTATGAAACATAAAATTTATCTTTCAAATAGTGCATCTATGACATGCAAGGCCTGATTCTAGAGTTCTGTCACAGTAGCTGTATTGGCATTATATATGTACACTGTCAGCTCTTAAAGCTGAATTCATGTTGTCAAAGTCTGGGGGGTGAACTAATTTTCATAATATTATGACATATCTAAAGCCATTACAATTGCCATTAAACCACTGATAATCCTTGAGGTTATCTTGCTATTGAGGGAGGAGAAATAGCCCCATCAGTTGAGTCAAGGTGAACTAAAGTCAAGTGAAAACTGCCTGAAACAGTTTGGAAGTCCTCCATAGAGGAGTGCTTTAAATTGGAGCAGAGAGACATCCTTCAGCCAGGAACTTCTGATAGATTGCCAAGTATGATTCCTCTTTGATTATCTTTCTAACATTGCTTTACAACATATGTCAAACAGCACTTCACTTCCATCTGGTACAGTATCAAAGAAGGACTACACGGTAGGTATTGCAATTTAGTAGCTGTTCACAAAGACAGATATGTCCATGTTTTGCAGAATGCACTATTTGTGTCATGCAAATACATTAGCACTATCACAAGAATCTCTTTCAACCTAGAACCACACTGCTGATACATAAAACATTGGCTAGAGTACTGTGTGCAGTTCTGGAATACACATTATAGTTGGGCTTTGACTGCACTGGAAAGGGTGCAAAGGAAACTTACCAGGATGTTGCTTGGACTAGACAGCTTTAGTTATGAAGAGAGGTTAGATAGCCTGGGGTTGTTTTCCTTGGAGCAACAGGAACTGAAGGGAAACATCATTGAAATGTACAAAAGAGAAACAGGAAGAGACCTTTTATCTTGTTAGAGAGATCAATGATTGGAGGGGGCATGGTTGGTGACGGGGTAGGGAGGGGGAAGTCATACATTTAAGGTAGAAGGTTTAGAGGTGTTGTGAAGAAAATCTTTTTCACCCAGAGGATAGTGGGAATCTGGAACTCTGCCTAAAAGGATGTTAGAGGCAGAGACTCTCATAATATTTAAGAAGTATTTAGATGACCATTTGCAATGCAAAGGTATACAAGGCTATGGGCCAAGTGGTGGAAAATAGAATAGTTATGCAGTTGTTTTTGATGGCGCAGATGCGATGGGCTGAAGGGCCTTTTTTAATGCTGTAACCCTCTACGGTTCTAATCATTGATTCAGTGCGTTGGCCGATGTAAGCTGGTGATGCTGATCTCTTATTTTCCACATAGGCTTTAGTTATCAACAGATGATTACTTGAAGGGACAAAGAAGGAAGTAGCAGGACTAACTGTTCTTTCCGTACCACCTCATCACATTCTAGTGCATTCTGCAAAAACAAAGTAAGCTACTCATCATGGGATCCCAATTTCTACCCTTCTAATGGATTCACTTAAGCTTGTGACTACTAGAAACTGAACTGGACTAGCCATAAGAACACTGTAGTTACCAGAAAAGGTCAAAAGCTAGGCCTTCTGCAGCGAGTAACTCACCTCAGAATCCTCAAAGCCTGTCCACCATCTACAAGGCACAAGGAGTGTAAAACTATAATCTCCACTTGCCTCGTTGAGTGCAGCTCCAACAACACTCAAGAAACTCAACACCATCCTTAACAAAGTATGTGATGCTACCCCTTCGCAAACATTCAATCCTTCCATGTGTGCACCATTTACAAGATGGGAGATGTTAGCAGATATCCACCAAGGTACCTTAGATAGTACCTTCTAAACCCACAACCACGTCAAGAGTAGCAGATACCTGGGAACATCATGACCTGGAGTTTCCCCTGTAAGTCATTCACCACCCTGACTTGGAAATATATCGCCATTTCTTCACTGTTGCTGGGTCAAAATCCTGAAATTCCCTCGCTAACAGTACTAGAATGTATCTACACCTCAGGGACCACAGAAGTTCAAAACGACAGCTTATTATCATTTTCACAAGGGCAACTAGTGAATGCCAATAACTGCCGGCCTAGCTGGCAACGTTCACGTCCCCTAAATGAATAAATAAATAAACCAGTGACCCAATGAATATGGATAGGTATCAATCTTCTGTCAGTGGCAGTACTCGCTTTTGACTGAGGACATTGTGAATTTAAATCCTGTTCCAGAACCTAGGCTAATACTTCAGTGAAGTGCAGAAGAAATAATTGCCCTGTTGAAAATTCTACCTATTGGATTGAAGTCATCATTAATTATTGCCACTGAACACTTTGGTTCTATCACCTGTTAAAAACAAAGGGGGCAACGCATCCCTGCTGCATTAATTGTGTGTTGGCCGATTTGCAGGATTCATGCAAGTATTTGCTCTGTGCTTGTGTCTCCCAGGCCAGGATTTCCAGCAGCATTTGCCAGATAATGGCTGGGAGGTGGGCCCAGCATTTAAATGGTATTTTATTTAAATGCTATCAGTGGGCCCTGAACTGAATTCTCTGGGTCTGCTAACATCTCCCATCCTGCCAGAGTGTTTCACTCCAGCGTGGATATACTATAGCTCCCCATTTTTGGGGAACTACCAGGACAATCCTGCTGGAGTGAAGGGAGAGCAATTAGGGCCTCCCCTAGGAGTAAGGCAGTAGGGGATGGTGCCCCCTGGGCACTGAAAGTGCCAGCCATGACCCCTGGTACTACCCAATGGGCAATGTGTCTAAGCCCAGGCAGCATCCTATTGGGGGAGGGCCTAAGCGACTATCAGTAGGAGTGTGAGGTCCTGCTGCCACTCTGCATTGGGATTCAGTCAGGCCTGGAGGGAGGCCAGCGGCTAAGGTGAGCTGGGGGATGGTCTGCCATGGGGATGGGGTGGATTGTCACTGCTGGGGTGGGAGGGGTGGCTGGAGATCGGGCACTCTATGATGGGGGGTAGGGGGGAAATACAGGTAACTGTTGGGGGAGAGCAGGGTTCTCAGGGAAAAGAGAAGCAGTTCAGAGCTGGGCCTGGGAATGGATGGGAGCTCAGATCAGGCTGTGGGAGGATTGGGGTGGCAGTACTGCAGGGGTCCCGAACTGGTCAGCGATCGAGAGACTTACACGGTGCATGCGCAACGGCCTGCTGGTTTCAGCCTCCAGGCAGGAAAAGGGCCCACCTCCTGAAACCTAATGTTATTCACGTTGGTGGCCTCTGCAATGCACAAAGTGTGGGAGATTCTTTTCTGGATCCCCCCTGAAATAACTAACATGAATTACTCCAATTTTCTTGCCAATTCAACACTTAGAATTTTTTGGGGAGAATCCTGTAAACTAAGTCTGGAAAGGTCAGTGGCTGGTTGGAGATGACCATAGTATCATCTGAGTGAACCTAAATATTTCATGTCTATTTTATTAACCGTCAAATTAAGCATTACATTAGTGGTCAATACCACAGACATTTGGTATCTAATTCTAATTGATTGCAGACAAATGTAAAGAACAAATATAATTGTTGCACTGAAATAGCTTTGCTAAGATATAGCTAGTTCTGACGAAAAGATCTTCATCACTACAAGGATGATGTCAAGGCCTATAGTCTTCCCCAGTACACTGTTCTTTATTAATTCGTGGGAAGTAAGCATTTCCACTGCAAATCTCTTGTTGCTCTTGAAAAGGTGATGGTGAGCTGCCTTCTGGAACTGCTGCAGTCATGTGGTATAGATACGCTCAGGGTGCTGTTAGGAAAGGAGTTCCAGGATTTTGATCCACTGATAGTCAAGATATAGTGATATGGCTGTAGGTCAGGATGGTGTGTGACTAGGAGGGGACCTTGATGATGGGGGACTTCCCATGCATTTGCCATCTTTGTTCTTTTAGGTGGTAGATGTTGCTGGTTTGGAAAATGCTGTTGCAGAAGACTTGGCAAGTTGCTGCAGTACAGCTTGTACATGTTGCTGCCACTGTACACTAATGATAGAGAGATTGAACATTTAAGATGATGCATGGGATGCTGATCAAGTGGGCTGCATTTTCCTGGTTGGTGTTGAGATTCTTGTGTATTGTTGGAGGTGCACTCATTCAGGTAAATGTAGATTACTCTAACACATTCCTGTTTGAGTATGTGGATGGTGAATGGATTTCGGGGATTGCTTTTAATGACTTCGCTGCAGAATTCCCAGCCTCTGATTTACTCTTGCAGCCACAATATTTCTAGTCTAACCAGAGGTGTTTATAATAACTTGTAGCCCTTTTTATTCCAGACCTTCTGAGATAAAAGGTGACATTCCATTAGTCTTATTTATATTTTGTGCATCTGTCCTCTGGCTTTTAATGACTTCTTCACCAGCGCCTGCAAAAACATAGAAATAATTCAGGAATAGGCCATATGGCCCCTGTGTTATTTAATAAGATAGTGATTGATTTTATACCCTTGTTCCATTTTCCTATCCTATCTTCATGTCATTAACTGTGGAGTCCGTGAAATCTAATGACTTCGGAACAAACAAGGCCAAAGAAATCTGATCATTACCTGGCAATATCTCAGGAAAGGACTGAATGGAAGTATCCACTTGATACGTTGATTGTAAATACTTCAGCTTTGTCCTTTGCTAAAGTGTATTATAGTTGAGAATAGGAATGATCATGAAACCTTCTCCCCCTTCCATTAGTTTCCTGATTATCCATCACTAAAGCAATAGAGCTTTGATTTCATCTCTTGATTAAGGAACTGCTTGACTCTGCTTTTGGTGTATTTAGTTTATCTTTATAGAAACTTGGTTAGATTAGTATTTCATTCTAATGTAAGCCTGGTGATACTATTGGCATGCCCATTTATATTCCTCATTGGTCTTCCAGTTTGATGTGAAGGAAGGCTGGTAGATGTGTAGAGTCATAAAGTTACAAATAGTGATGATATAAAATTTTGTTAACACGATGGCTGTCTTGCCTCATTGATGCTGTTTTTGGTTTCTGAATTGATCCTCATTTGAGTTTGGATCTTTGGAACATTTAGCATAGCCATCATTTCACGTTAAACAGGGGAGGACATCTTCACTCAGAAGTCAAGACCACTATGTGGTTACTCTTGTCAATGATACTGTGGACAAACGTGTCTTAAACAAGTAGGTTGTTGAGTATTGATTTGTCAAGTGGAAGAGCCTTGTTTGAACTAAAGTCATGTGATTTCATTGCATCTATACTGAGATCTCCCCCAGGCTCAATCTGTGGTATTATTTCTGATATATGTAGGGCAGGATTTTATGATCCACACTTTATCTGAGACTGGAAAATCCCACTCAAGGTCTGTGGACCTTCCCTCTGACCGCCCCTCGCTCACTCTGAATCCTGTGGTGGGCAGAGTGGTAGAATTCCAGTGATAGCTCCTATTCATTTAATTTACTGAAGGCTACATTATAGCTTTTTGATAGGCAAGCAGTCAAGGGTTACAGGGACAGATAGAAAAGTGGTTAAAGCTAATTCTACTTGGCTCCAAGCCGCTCATTTCTAATCCATTCAGACTGTATTCACATGCGTTCCCAACATGCAGCAAAGAGGGGATCTTCTGTCAGGCTAGATTGAAATCCCAATTCCAGAAAAACCAAATGTTCTTCTGTAGCTTAATAGGGTGGTGAATATTTTCACAACTTAATCACTTCTCGACATGCCAGTGCACCTTTACAATCCATAAGTCAATTCCCACTGAGCACAGTGATGAGAGGATGAAGTCCATGAAGTAAATATTCCAGACACCACACTGAGCTGGCAAGTACAGTCCACAAAATTGTTTTGTGTACTTACAACATTCAATGGAATTGAAAGCCTTTGCCAGGAGATAACAGTACAGGAGATAAGCAAGGTACAAGATGCCAGACAGATAGAGAAATATTTTAAGCTGAATAATTTGGTAACAATAACAATTAAGACCTGGGTTCCAGAGTGACATAGGATAACAGTAATGTCACTTACTAGGAGTAGTAAATAAAGTTTTAGGCTGGAAGGTTACACACTGGTGGGATATTTTCATCCCACTGCAGTGCACGGAGATTTGGCTGGGCACCAAATTCTCTGACTCTTGCTGCAGCGGGGCCTTGGCATGAACAGCTGCTAAGATCACACCCATAAATTGTTACTTCTTCTAAGCACTGATAGATAGTGCAAAAACATTTTAAAAATATATTTTTCCAATATTTTCTGCAATTTATGTTTAATGTTGTAAATGTTTTAAGCAAATCTTTCTCTGCCTGAAGGAGGGGAAATAGATTCAATAGTAACTTTCAAAAGGAAATTGGATAGATTTATGAAAAGGAAAGAATTGGAGGGCTATAGTGAATAGTCCAAGATAGTGGGACTAATGAAATAACTCCTTCAAACAACTAGCACTGGCACAAAGGCTTAAATAGCCGCCTGCTCTGTTTTATAATCCTAAAGTCTTTAAAAATATTTTAGATCACAAATTTTGTATATGTCATGGAAAAAGAATAATTGGAAAACAATGTACTAAATGATATGATAAGTGTGACTGAAAATGTTGGAACCAATTGTGGTAATGCAAAATACAATTGGACAAGTAGAAACAGAATAAAAACAGTACAGAATCATAAGGGCGATTTTCACCTTGTGTTCGCTGTCACAGAAAACGGCAAGACGAGCAGAAAATATGCCAGCAGGATTTTCCCATCCCGCTGCAGTGAACTGAGATTTGGTTGGGTGTTAAATTCTTTGACCCTTGCTAGTGAGAGCGTGGCACGAACAGCCGCTAAAATCATGTCCACAAATTGGTTTTTTTTTGGGAAACAAAATTATTGCCAGCAAAAATCACATCTCCAAATTTTATCCAGCCCCTGCCAATTTAGTGTTGTGGTTTCTGCCTCTATTTAAATACATTTTAATGTTTAAAGGACCTAACCCTCTACATTATCCTCTCTCAGAATTTTGTAACATCATCAACATTCAAAACAGATTTGGGAAGACAGACAGAGACTGATGGGATCCACGGGACTGCCAAGTTAAGAATACTCCTTGACAGGAAAGGGACATACCTGGGCAGTGCCCTGGCACAGGGTGGTACTGCCAGAATGGGTCCTTTGGGTAGCGCTCTGGAAGAGGATCCCCTGTATGTATTGGAGAGGGCTGATGCCGGCAAAAAACTGTGCACCCCAATGGTTTTGTAGTTTTGCTGAGCGGCCTAGCAGCATGTGCACAGAGAGAAACAAGCTAATGTTTTTTCGCCTGTTTGACTGTCTTTTGTCTGATGCTGCCAGCTGTTTAGCTATTCTAGCATTTTCTGTCTTTATTGCTAACAATAGGATTACATGTAGATTTTACATTTATTTAGATTAGATGGGAGATGAAGTTTCAATTTTACTTCATGCTTCAAACTAAATTTATTTTTCAGGTTGTGTGCTATTGATTCACTACAGTTGTGTCATAAATGACTGGCAATCAGAGAGAACATGGTACTTCAAAATCAGCTTGAACCAAATACCCTCCCAAAAGATATATAAAACTGACTATTTTTAACAATTACAACAGTTCTCATGGGATTATGGTTAGCTTTAGGCAACAATTCCTTTCTTGGGTATCTTTAGTTAGGCCTGGTAAATGATAATTGCTGTTCGCCAAGTTTTGACTTTCTTTAAAAATAAACTTACTGATTCAGACCACATCAATGGTCAAACGACTGCATTATCTGTACTGCACCAACACCTTCGGTTTATTGAAGGTACATTTATATAAGGAGAGACTGTAGGATTGTAATATCAATAAAATTGGACCTCCATATAGTATTGTGATGTCCAGTTAACTGCAATATTTTTTGAAAGTGCAATCCTCAAAGCTAAAATCGTTTTACAAACATAGGATGCTGCATAGCCGGACTATAAAAATATTTCAGAAAGTACAAGACAGTGTTTGTCACCATTACATAACCTCTTCCAGGGCACTTTAATAGCACAGTGTTATCCATGCTGTTTCTCATATGTAGAAGAACCAAACAATGTAACTTTCTCATTAATAGCAGAATGTGACAGAGTTAGCAATCTTTCATAAAATTCTGAAAATGTTATCATCAGCATTGCAATGAATAATGATCTACAAATTCTTTAACTAGTTAAAATTACATAGTGTTGGTATTTTGCATCAATAGCCCAGGCATGGCACAATGGGGTAGATTATGACTATGGGTAGGCTTGGGCCACTGTCTGTGCAGTGGACCTCACAAGAAACAAGGTCCATTTTGAGGGTTGGGCTTGGTTAGCATAGCGCCAGCAGGCTATAAGCAAAAAAATGAACGCCTTGGGGTAGCCCAATGGCTCTGAGCCACTGCAATGCTGGAGAGTCTGCTTGGACTTCAATGCAGTAGGTACAACACTGAAAGGGTTATTTGTAAAGGAATCATGTGCGATAGCATCCCAAGTCACTTTTGCCGAGTGTGGTGCCTCATAATCCACAAAGACAAATTTAAATTTACCTGCTGGATTCATCATGAGATATTGGGTGGAATTTACAAACTACACACTCTGTCCAGTACTATCCTAAAATGACAATCGGGGTATAGCATCGGATTCTTGCACAGTATAAAGATCAGACAGATAATCCATATGTTGGAACTTGGCATTATAGTAAGTGTCCCCTGCCATTTTAGGGTGTTACTGCTCTGTTTTCTCCTTACGGAACCAGTGAAAACTACCCCAGTATCTCTATAATCAAATTTATGTTATCTGCATCATTAAATTTCTGTGTAAGTAGATATAGGTATACTAAAAATGCCTATTTCTACTCAATTCACGGATGCCATGCATTAACTACTCAATAGTTTTTTATGCTAAAACATTTATCAGGGAATTAATGTAATCAACTTAGTCATAAAAAAGCTGTAAAAATCCCAAGCATTATAACTTTGTATCAAACAAAAGGCGATTTTTTTGTAAAAGTTACCTGCCCTGAAAAAGGTTGCAATTTGAATCTCCGTCATCCCATAACTAAGCAATAAACACAATGAAATATTTTCTTCTCCAAGAACAATAGTCAACAGTCCGAAGCGCACGCTGCTAAAATGTTTTCTCTAAGTCAGTACCAAGTTTTGCTTCTGCAGTATTCAATAATTTCAGTCTTGCCTGCCCGAGGAAGAAAGGCAGTTTCCAATTGCCAGATTCAGTAATGCAATCCTAGTCAGGTGCTAACTGATGGCACAGTTACCACTGCAGTTCTACTTCCAGTTCAGTCAACTATACCATTGTAAGATTTGTTATGCATTGTTGAAAGAAGTTCCACAGTATGAGTGGTTATGGGTTGTCTGTACAGTGGGTTGGTTGCCTGAAAGGAAAAACAGTGAGAGTTAGCATTGAGAGCTTAGTAAAGTTGAATTATATTCAGTTTGTTGCGCCAAAACTTCTGCATAACCAAATTAAATAGCACTTGTGTGGTTGCATTTAATATGGTTGACTTTCAATTACTAGGTGTCTGATTATCAAACGACCGTTAATTCCAAGGTCAAGGAAATGATTAATTTTATGGGCCCAGTGGAACTCCTCCCGTGTTCAAAAAATATCCTGATTTGTGACCAGTTCATTTGTGCTCTCCTCACCCTCTTGTGACACTTCTGGTTCACAGAAGTGCTTGCTGAAGATAGCCTCCTGATATTAGCTCCGTGCAGAAATCGTGAATCAGATCCATTAAAAATCAACATTGAGGTCAATCA
Organism: Sphyrna mokarran; assembly: GCA_024679065.1. NCBI lineage: Eukaryota > Metazoa > Chordata > Chondrichthyes > Carcharhiniformes > Carcharhinidae > Sphyrna > Sphyrna mokarran. Next base: position 59,136,487 of record JAGIQG010000011.1, read on the forward strand.
GTGCCAGATGAAATGTAATCCAGATTGTATTCTACATTACACACAAGTATTTGTAAAAATTGCTAAAAATTGTGATACAGAAAACAATTTTGGTCATATTAGATTTGCCATTTATTAACTTGAGCTTTCTCCCATTCCTCTTCATCTAACCCTCTCAGTATACCCTTCTATTCCCACATGTGCTTATCTAGCTTTCTTTAAATGCATCATTTACCCTAATTACTCCTTGTGGTAGCATATTCCATACCCTTACCACTCCTTGTGGAAAGAAGTTACTTCTGAGTTCCGAATTGGACTTATTAGTGACTATCTTATACTTTTGGCTGTTAGTTTGGTCCCCTACAAATGAAGGTATCGTCTCTATGTTTACCCTATCAAACTCCTCTATAATAGATCTCTATCAGATTATTCTTTTTCCAGAAAAAAGAGCCTTAATTCTGTACTTTTTTTAATGATAGTCACAATTCCTCAGTCACAGTTTTGTGAATCTTTTTTGAACTGACTCTAATAACTCCACATATCATTTTTATGACATATGTATCAGAACTGTGCACTGTATTACTAGTATACAAGGCCGTATATACATTGTGACAATGCTATGTCCCTTTCTTTTTGAAATATTGATTTTTCAACTTTGAACTGACTGGAATTTTGAAATTTGAGGCAGAGCAAATCGTTTAAAAATGAAAGGCAACATTCCAAGGTAAAGGTGAGAGACAAATAAATCATCCCCATCAATCCAAATGCAGAGTGGCACTGGGACTCTCACCGCCTCCACTGATTGGTCCCTAGGCTCTCCGCCCTAAGTCCCTCCCCAATAGACCTTGCGCCTAGGCCTCACCCATGACATGGGCACTTTGCCCCTTGGACAATGCCAGGGGCACAGGCTGGCACTGCCAGGGTGTCCATGTCCAGGGGACAACATCCCCCTCCGCCGCCCAATCCCCTGAGAATTCCCTGGTGCACCCCTTCACTAGGGGTCAGGCCACTCGCTCATTGAAAGGCGGGAGCTACTCTAAACTCCACTGAAGTAAAACACACTGGCGGGGTGAGAAGGGCTAGCGGGTCTGGAGAATTCAGTCCTGGCCCACTAATGACATTTAAATGATATGTAAAATATCCTTTAAATACGAGCTCCACTTCCCCACCAATTTTTGGCATGGAGCAGACCATGCCAGAAATCTGGCACTGGGAAATGCTAGCGAAACTCGCGAACCGCCTGGTGTACAACTCTTCCCGTTTGCTATGCTAGGAAATTAGCGTAGCGGAATGGGAGAATTGCCGCCTATATTTGGGGGAAATTTCCATCATCTAATTTCTCGTGAAGTAAGATCTTAACTGCGAAAATTTAAAGCAAACCTGATACAATAGAACAGGAAAATGACAACAACGAATTCTAAGTTTGTACTGCAGGAGTATTTTAGAACTCAGGCTTCTCTGTTTGAAAGTCATTGGGTGCCTGCCAATATATTATTGACTCAATGATTTCTGTAGCAATTCTACAGTAATTAAATGTAGTTTAACAAAAATCTTACCATCTCGTATCGGGCTCTGGATCTTTCATTCTGAAACCTGGCGAATTCTCGCCTGTCGTGAATAGTGACAATCAGTTTCCAAATGGCAAGCAAGGCAATGCCCACTGCCAAAATACTACCAACTACTGCTAACAATACAGTTACTGGATCAGTTTCACTTGCACATTCTGTAAAATGAGAACAATTCAGTAAACAAAAGGATGAATGAATAGATCTAGCTCATTCTACAAGTGCAGAATTCAAACTCCATGCAAAAAAAACCATTCAATTTATTTTTGGAACACTTCCTTACAGACCAGTGTTGGCAATAACAAATATTTAGGAAAATTACATCTCTATCCCATTTAGCACTTTTAAAACTGCTAAACCTCAAAAGCTGCTTTATAGGTTGTGAGAGGTATGAGTTCTGATTCTTTGTGAAGGAGTTAAAAGAGGTTAGTGAGGGATTTCTTGAAGAAATGGGCTTCAGAAGTGGAAGTATTTTTGGTAAAGAACTGTTATGGGGTTTGAACCTCACGACCTTGGTCAAACATGACTATGTATTAGGCCTCAGCAGGAAGCAAGGGAGAAGAAAGGAGTTGGTGACAAAGTAGTATTTTTAGTGTTGACCCAAAGCCATGGCTTAATCTTTCCATTATGCAGTTGCATAAAATTCTGGCTCATCCACCAGAATTATCTTAATGTCAGAAAGGTGGTTTGACAGAACAGGGATCGTTTTGGGAAGGAATGAAAGTAATTGAATTGGGATATTGTCAGCATTAATATGGAAGGGACCCATATGCCTAAACGTTATGTAATTGAAGGGACAATGTAAACGATGAAAGGGCGGAAGCCAAAGAGGTTAGATCTCCAAAACTATTTTGTAGAAATAGTTCAGGAAACCACTGCTGAACATCCTCCTGAAAATTTGCAAAATGCAAATGAGAACCTCACAGGGGCAGTCTAATGGAGGAGAGCCAGTGGAGGACAATGGTGTGATACACAATAGAGATATTGAAGATGATAAGGAAAAGTAACCACACAAAATATCAACGATGAATTTGACCAGGGTGATCATGATCACTATGTTTTGGAAACTGGGCTGGAGGAATTCAAACAGGTTTGAATGGGCAGCAGATATCGAATTTGATATTGATGACAGTAGTGGAAAAAAACAATTAAAGAGATGCTGTAGCAACCTAAAAGGATGGGTAATGATGGAGGGCAATAACTATAATTGTTAAAGAATAAAGATATATTGCTATTGCAAAGGGAGGAGTGTCAGTAAACATATAAATTAGGAAGGTTGACAAAGGGATCTGATGAAGGTTAGAAGGTGACTGAATCATCAGGGATAGTGTGGGAAAGAAAGGAATAATGAAAGAGTAGTCAAAATAAGGTGAATGAAGGATTATAGAGAGGTAAGATATAAGGTTGGGTGATGGGAAAGAGGAGGTGATGAAGATTAATGGATGAATCATCTCGATATTAGAGTTAAATAACTATTTAAATTTAATTGCAGCTAAAGATAGAGAAAGCAGGGAAAAGGTTTTTTTTGGAAATGATTTATCATTGGGGAAAATTAATTGAGAGTTATACTTAAATTCCAGAATGATCCTAGAGTGGTATGAATATTTGTACCATGAAGGTGCAATAATGGTTGACTTTGAATGTGGCGGATGATGAGAACAGTCATGTATTAAATCTGTCTAATTCTGCAACTCTTAGAAGCTGTACACAGGGATCAATGTTGATAGGGGACAATGGGTTGGAATTTATATGGAGCTATATTTCCACACCGACCCTTGACTAAAAATTCAGCTGAGTCTGCCCACCAAAAAGCCAATTATCCATCAGCACTTTATGCTGGGTGCAGTGTTAATTGGGTCTGGGTGAGACATACACCTCCATCGAGGGAGAAGGTCCTACCTTAGACAGCAGTAAGCCGATCTGATTGGCCAGCAGCTGTGAACCCAGCCACGCCATGGTTGTGTGGTCATCATTGCTGGGACTACAGGCAATTCTGAACAAGAGATTATGGAGACAGATTAAATGTAGGGGCAGAGTGTTGGTGGGGCTTGGGTAGCATCTCCAGCTAAGCAATGAAGGAGGTGGAAGACTGGGTTTTAGAAACTGGGGTGGGTGAGGGTTAAAGTAGTGATTTGACCTTAAAGACAGGTACATTAGATGCAGAGAAGGGACCCACAAAGGAAATCATTCTCTTCTCTTTGTCCAATGTAGTAAAAGCTGCCATTTGGTTTGGGCTTCCTCCTGCTGTGGGTAAAGTAGTGGTGGAGGTGGAAGGAGGTACTTAATATGCTTTGGCTATTTAAGGGCCTCAATAGGCCCAAGGTCAGACGGGTTGCCTGAGGCCTCCCCTGTCCGCTGTAAAATGGGAGACAGTCGTGGGTGGGGAAGAAGGAAATTGGAAAGCCATGTGCTGCATTTTACACCTTCAAACATAGCAGCGGTGGATATCAAATCCAGCTCAATGAATCATTTAGCAAAACAGTGCGTCATTTGATAAAGATAAAAGCACTGAAGACAAAGTGAGGATTTGTTGAGGAGGTAAACAGAAACAGTGCTACCCTGACATTAGAGGATCAGGGTAGAGAGAGTTACTGATTTAATGAAGGAGCTAGCATGAAAATATTTTCTCTAGTGTTGGAGGCTGAAGGATGAAGAACTGAAGATGGCCAAGGAGATGTGTGATGTTCTTATTGGTGATCAATGTTATGTGAGATGGCAGGACCAAGCAAGTAAAAAAGGATGCGAAGGGAGGTGCATATATAGTCTTTGGTGAGGAGGTGAAAGGTAGAAATGTTAGAAGATGGACTGGGCAGTGAGAGCTAAACCATCCTGTGGAGGTTTTGGTAAAGACGAGATGATGTATGGTCAAGCATGTAGCCAAGTTTGAAAAGTAAACAGTGTGCACTGAACAAATTGAATATTATATAACTTGTTCCTTCTTTCAGTAATCACTGAACACTGATCCTTGGCACAGAATCAAGCTATTTTCTGTCCTTAACTCACATCCATATGCAGGCACTTTCCGGCTAGAATCACTGTAGAATGGAAGCTCTAGCTGTCTTTTCAGCTGCTTAATTTATGGTTGCTGGAGCTAACCATATGGTTAAAAGTTATGGTTCGCTGGTTAAAAGGAAAAAGGAGGCTTATGTCAGGATGAGGCTTGAAGGCTCAGTTAGTGCAATGGATAGCTATAGATTAGCCAGGAGGGAGCGAAAGAGTGAGTTCAGGAGAGCTAAAAGGGGACACGAGAAGACTTTGGCTGATAGGATCAAGGAGAATCCTAAAGCTTTCTTTAGATATGTTAAGAATAGAAGATTGGTTAGGGCAAGATTAGGGCCAGTCAGAGACAGCAGTGGAAAGTTGTGCGTGGAGCCTGAAGAGATTGGAGAGGCACTGAATAAATATTTCTCTTCGGTATTCACGCAGGGAGATGTAAATGTAGTTGTGGAGAACACTGGGATACAGGTTTGCAAACTGGAAAGTATTGAAGTAGATAAGGAGGATGTGCTAGATATTCTTGAGGGTTTGAAGTTAGATAAGTCCCCTGGGCCGGACAGGATTTACCCTAGGCTTCTCTGGGAGGCGAGAGAGGCGATTGCAGAGCCTCTGGCTCTGATCTTCAGGTTGTTGTTGGTTACGGGTATAGTGCCGGAAGACTGGAGGATAGCGAATGTGGTCCCATTGTTCAAGAAGGGGAATAGAGACTTTCCGGGGAATTATAGGCCGGTGAGTCTTACTTCTGTTGTGAGCAAAGTATTGGAAAGAATTATTAGGGATAGGATTTATAGTTATTTAGAGAGAATTGAATTGATTGGGGATAGTCAGCATGGTTTTGTGAAGGGTAGGTCGTGCCTTACTAACCTTATTGAGTTTTTTGAAAAAGTGACCAAAGAGGTGGATGGGGGTAAGGCAGTTGATGTGTTATATATGGACTTTAGTAAGGCGTTTGATAAGGTGGCCCATGGAAGACTTCTGCAGAAAATGCAGATGTATGGGATAGAGGGTGATTTAGCTAATTGGGTTAGGAATTGGCTACAGATAGAAGACAGAGGGTGGTGGTTGATGGGAGATATTCATCGTGGAGTTCGGTGACAAGTGGTGTACCTCAGGGGTCTGTTTTGGGGCCCCTGCTGTTGTAATTTTTATAAATGATCTGGATGAGGGTATTGAAGGATGGATTAGTAAATTTGCAGATGACACTAAAGTCGGTGGAGTGGTAGATAGTGAAGAGGAGTGTTATAGTTTGCAGAGAGACTTGGACAAGTTGCAGAGCTGGGCCGAGAGGTGGCAAATGGAGTTTAATGTGGAAAAGTGTGAGGTAATGCACTTTGCCAGGAATAATAAATGTGTAGAGTATAGGGCTAATGGTAGGATTCTTAATAGTGTTGATGAACCGAGGGATCTTGGTGTATTTGTGCATAGATCCCTGAAAGTAGGCAGTCAAGTCGATAAGGTTGTTAAGAAGGCATATGGAGTCTTAGCTTTTATTGGTAGGGGGATTGAATTTCGGAGCCGCAACGTCATTTTGCAACTGTACAAAACTCTAGTGCGGCCGCACTTGGAGTATTGTGTGCAGTTCTGGTCCCCGCATTATAAGAAAGATGTGGAGGCTTTGGAGAGGGTACAGAGGAGGTTACCAGGATGTTGCCTGGTATGGAGGGCAGGTCTTATGAAGAGAGGCTGAGGGATTTGAGGTTGTTTTCGTTAGAAAGAAGGCAGCTAAGAGGAGACCTTATTGAAACATATAAGATGATTAGAGGTTTAGATAGGATGGACAGTGATAGCGTTTTTCCTAGGATGGAGAAAGCTAGCACGAGGGGACATAGCTTTAATTAAGGGGTGGTAATTATAGGACGGATATCAGAGGTAGGTTCTTTACCCGGAGGGTGGTTAGGATATGGAATGCCCTGCCTGCGGCAGTTGTAGATGCGCCACGTTTGGTGGCGTTTCAAAGGTTAGTAGATAAGTTTATGGACGAAAAGGGAATGGTTCAGTTTGGAGGGTCATTGCTTTTTTCTAATTGGTCGGCGCAACATCGAAGGCCAAAGGGCCTGTTCTGCGCTGTAATGTTCTATGTTCTAACTGTATTGCCCCATAATGAGCTGAAATTAGCTTATGACACAAAATGTGGATTGTACTTGGAATCAGTTAGAGTTCTATGGCTCCTTTTCATATGAAAGCTCTGAGACATACATCAGTTGAGACATGGAGAAGCATGAATTGATTTTTTTTTAAACTTCTTACGATAGCCCAAACAAAATTACAGTGAGATATGCCTGCAAACAATTTTCCACACTAATATCGAAAATTCAACACAAATTTTTTTTTGTGCTTTTGCAAGTACTTTTGTATGCATTACAAGACCTGATGAACATAACTGTGAGGGATGATCAGATAATGTACTTTTTTGTGGGTTCGGCAAAGCCATGCTTAAAAAATCCTCTCAAACGAAGATGTGTCTTCAAGAACAACACTTCATCAGTACTGTGCCAATTTTGATCCTAAGCTCAAGTTATGAATTAAGTTTTGAACCACAACATTCAACAAACTGAAAATGAATCATTTTATATTTATTTACTTTTAAATTTGAAAGGTTTTCAAAATGAATGCACATGATATCAATTAGACAAGCAATAAATACAGCAGAGCAACAAAAAAGACATTTGAATCAATGCAACTCTGGAAGTTCAGTCAAGTGAATAAAGAAAATCAGGAGATGTTGCTTTACATTGGTGATATGCTATGAGTTTACTACTTTATTTTTGTATGTATCTATATACATATATACTTTATATAGTACATATGAAGATTTTCCTGCCTGACGTACATTCATTTTTGCAGTGAAACAGCATAAGAAATACTGAGACAGAGAGGATTTACCAGAAGCATGTGGGGTCTGTGTTGTGTGATAGAGTGAGAATACAAGTATGTGTGAATGAGTGAGAGGAAACGAGATTGAGTCTGCTTGGGAGAGAGACAATTAACAAAAAAACATACCTGGTTCCTTCAACGCAGTAAGGACAGATTTTCCACTGACATGTTCTGAATAAGTAAACCTCATGACACAGTCATTTTCAGTTTTATATAAGCACAGAACTGCATCCTGATCATCTGTTTCTAGAGAAAGATGGGAACAACATTTAGTAAGAATCTAGCAACACCAATTTTAAATCAAACCAATTTATTTGATAGTAAATCTGTGAGCTTTCGACTTTCGTCTTCGTCAGGCAAATGCAGTGTTCTGGTCTGCAATAGCACACATATCAGCACAGACAGTCACAGATTGCTGATTTGAATGCGAATCCTTACAACATTTAGGCCAGTGATAGGAGCCAGCTCCACTTCTACAACTCCAACAATACGGGACAGGCTGAAAAGCGCCATTATTTTCTGTGAAGTGGAGAGCCAAAGGGCATCAACTATCTAATTACACTTAACAAGAAAAATGTTCCTTTTACACGTTTCTACATATTCCTGGTGCTTTTTTTTAGATTTTGTACAACTTTGCAGTTTTGTCAAATTTGCATGAAACAGACTTTCTATGCAAATGTCTGAAATTCATGAGGCTTTCAAGAGACACTTTGGAAAGCGCATGCAGTATCATGTAAAAGCAAAATCTGCAATAATAGAAATGCCATAATTCCTAACCGTAAATCTCAATCAAATTAAGTGGCTTCCTACAAAAAAAACACTTTTATTTAAAATGCAGATTTGATCCATTAAAGAGTTGCATCTTCTAAAGTTGTGCTTTAATCATTTCCTATTAATTGTATGCCTTTTATAAAGTTCCTTTGAATTGTATTAGTATTGCCTTGATGGCTGAGCATAGGTGCAAAAACGACTGGCTGGCTTATCATTAGAGACAGGATACTGATAACAATTGCTATAATAATGTAATCATTTTGATATATATTCTTATACTTTCTTTACAATGCTGAACTTTCTGAGTGACTTACTACCACACAGAAAATGTAACACTGGGCATAAATCAAACTCTACTCATGCTGACACAACAGCAGTGGCTTCTACCAATGTGTGGAAGTCAGGATTTAAGACTATCATTTGGGGCCCTATTTTACCATTGTGTGGCACGAAAACGTGGTAAGGTCAGATGTGAGGCCATTAATGCGATCTGCGCCTGCGTCAGCGCAGATGACCGCTTTACTGAGACCTGGGGATGGCTGTGATCCGATTCGCACCCAAAACGGGTGCAACGGCAATTTAAATGCATTTGCATGCTTTCAAATTGAATTAATGAACTGCCCACCCAACTTTATCAGCATTTCCCTCTTTACTACCGCGTTCATCAATATGGAATTGCGCCGAAATGGATCTGCTGAATAAGTTTGAATTGGGGCCTCCAGCTGCTCAGGGTCAACTTCAGTGCTTCCAATGGCTCTCTGACTCAGATCGAGGGTGTGACGGAGCTGCGTCAGATCATTCCCTGGTGGCGGGGAGGGAAGTGAGGCCAGATTGTTGTCTGGTTGAGAGGGAGGAAGGGGAGGGCCAATTGTTGTCTGGTGGTGTGCGGTGGGCCGACCATTGTCTGGTGGTGGGGAGAGAAATTGTTGAGTGGTTGGGTAGGGGAAGGACCGATTGTTATCTGGTGGGGGTGGGGGGGTGATGGGCTGATCGTTGGGGGAGGAAGGTGGACCAAATCATTCTCTGGTGAAGGCGTGGAAAGGAAGGAGGAGGCAGGTCAGATGTTCTTCTTGAGGTTGGGGGGAGGGTGATGAGGAGAGTAAGGCCAGATCATTCTGTGGTGGGGAGGGGATAGGGAGGTGGTAAGACGTATCTCGGGGGGGAGGGAGGGCAGATAGATCTCCAGTGGGGAAGCAGGAGTGTCCGCTGCCACTCTGCGGGGGTGATCAGTGGGTGGCGGAAGGAGGCAGGGGGTCGCTTTCAGACTTGGTAAGGGGATGGGAGGGGGGGGGAAGAAGGGGAATAGTGATGTCTGTGGAGGCCATTGCTCCTGCTTTCTGCAGCTGAGGAGTGATCTGACACAGGCACGCTTTTTCAAATTTTTTTCTAACCGCACACGCGCAGTTCAGAGCTCCGATTGTTCTGGGCACAATAAGCCCTGCCCATGGCGCAATTCGACATGCAATTCTTTTTTCAAACTCAGTGTAAATAGGGGTGCTTGAAAGCAAATTTCTAAGTCAGATCTGAATTGCGCCCAGATTCAGCATTAGAATGAAAATGGTAAGATCAGGCTCTTGATGGCCAGATCAAATTAATTACTGTGTGTGCAGATGTGCTTCAGATTCAGAGGTGAACGATACAGGTACATAATATGGTAAATGCAGAATCAGGGTAAACATAACATTTGTATTTATCATGCAGCTGTTGGTCTTGCAGAATAGAGAGTGAAGCTGAACCCAACGAAGGAGTGTGTATAAAGAGTTTATGCTTTCCTAGTTAATCCTGAAAGAAGTTTCTGAAATAACAGACGATGGCTTGAGGGAATTCTATCTGACTTGCATTAATTTGTCAATGCTCCTGAATTTTCTTTTACTACTGAGGCATTCCAATTACTTGACTGAGGAGGTCTTTTGGATTCATTCACAAAGGCACTACACCTAACTACATTCAAAAGGTGTGTAGCACAACGTGTTAGAAGGGCTGGAAGCCCAACCATGTTATGGCAATGTAGACAAACAGTTCAAAGGCACAGCAACAGCATTTTTATTACGAATAGTTCTTCAAACTCTGTGATGTGCCTTCATGATTTATACACAACTTTTCTATTTACAGGTAGACTTTGATGTACCATCATGGATCTTGCATGATTGGAAGCTCTGTGATCATCAGCTAGAAACGGAAATAACAGTGCAATACTGATAGCATTTTCTGTAGAGGCACTTTGTCTCTGGACGTTTCAATGCATATTTGGCCCTTGTCTTTCAATCAAAGCTTAACTGCAACTTTCCCTGTAATGTCCAAAATTCCAGATTGCAATCCTAGCTTCTTATACAAATTCATCAATCACACATTCAGTGTTGGTAAACTATATGTAAGTTCTATTTATTAGAAGATTAGAACTTATGGATTATACACATTACAGGAGAGCTCTGCACACATATCTAACACAGACAAGGCATGATGGCACATTAGTTAGCACTGCTGCCTCAGTGCCAGGGACAGGTTCAATTCCCACCTTGGGTCACTGTCTGTGTGTGGCGACTAGGGAATTTTCGTTGCCGGTAACTTCACTGCAGTGTTAATGTAAGCCTACTTATGACATTAATAAATACATTTTAAACAATCTGTCCAAAAAATTAAAGTGCTGTGAACTGAACAAGCAAAGGTGTATTACCTCGCCTGAAATGTACCCTCAGGTATGGCGAGCCAGCCCTCAGCTTATAATTCAATTCAGTTCATTAATGGGAAGGAAAAAATGCTAGATTACTGATTTATTCATTTACGTTGATTATCTTCATGTAAAATTTGCACTGTAGTTCAATCATTTTCCTACATATCATTGTGAGAATACTAACGCTTTGACACCTAACTAATACAACAGTCAATATAGTAATAGCTACATATCAAAACGCTATATATTTACCAGCTTCATCAATTGCTGCCTTGAATTAAAAACCTGTACGAAGTGAAACAAACTTAATTGTTTTATTCAACCAATTCTGTACATAATAAACATATGTAGATTACCTAGTTGGAAATATTGCCTTTATAAAGTTGATAAATATTTTGAACTTTAACTTAACTAAATAAATCCACTATCGGTTTTAAAATATTTCATTATACTTCATGCTTACAGAATGAACTGGCATCTCTGTCTTAGCCTTTTCATCTTTTGCACAATAAACTTATTCTTTCTTTGAAATTTACTTTGAAATGCAAAGTGATCCTGCTCTATTACAGAAAAATCAGCAACAATGGGCTTAATTTATGTGATGACATGGATTTCACCGATCGCTTGGATAGTGGGAGCCCCTATTGCTTTTACACAGACTCACTTCTCCAAGATGAACAAGCATTTACCTGCATAGTGTCGTGCCTCCCACTGAATTATGGCTTGAACAGGGCAGAAATCCTGCCTCAGAGTGTTGCTGGCTAATCAAAGGTAGCAGATGTGTAGGACTGCCAGCACTATTGGGAGCAGTAGCCACTGCTGGTATTGAACTGTGACCTAACCAGAAGATTTGGGATGGATCCTCCCAGAAGGGTGAGATGAGATTCACAGAAAGGGGTTGAGAGAGAGAAGGAAGGGAATGGATTTGGGAGGGCAGGTGGATCAGGGATTGACAGCAAGGATGGGGATGTAACTTCCTGTGTACCCCACTTCCTGATTGGGCATAGAATATCTTGTAAAGAGTGACACCGAGACAGCAAATCCCTGCTCGCTGCTAGTTAATACCAGTGGTAGTGGGATGAAGCCCTTAAGCACCCACTTAAGAACCTGGATTTTCAAGAAGTTGGTATAACTTGAGAGATCTTTAACATTGGCAGCTAGTATCCGATGCATGGAGGACAATGGTTCTGTAGTGCATTGCATTGGCAATGCCTCAACCAGAGGTGATTTGCCTTTTTCTGAATTTAAACTACAATTTAGGGAATACAGTTCCCTGGTGCATTCTCTATGGTCAACATCTTGGCCAATCAGAATTCACTTGCCAACAAATCAGCACCCTTTTCTCATGCAGTAATGAAATTCAGTATTCTTGCATATGTCCTGATGAATTAAGAGGCCTCACAAACACCAGGTTGAAATTCAATCAACTTATTTGATAGTAAACTATCTATTGAGTTTTGAGTATCTCTATTGATACTCTATTGAGTATCTATTAACCATTGAGTTTACTATCAAATAAATTGGTTGGACTTTAACCTGGTGTTGTGAGACTTCTCACTGTGTTTACCCCAGTCCAACGCCGGCATCTCCACATCATGAGTGTAAGAGGAACAGCTTCAACAGCATGTCTATTTTTCAGCAATACTCTTCATAAGTAATTACATATTTCTTTTTTTAAAAAGGAATTAGAAAGATTTCACTTACTAAGGACATCCACTGTCAGAATCTCATCTTTGCAGAGTTTTTGACAGGTCTGATTGTCAGCTAGTCTTCCTGAGTTAAACAGTCTGCACTCTATGCACTCCCTGTAACAAACAGTGACATAAAATTATTCTTTCTCATTTTCACAACATGAAAAATAAACCAGAGCACTCAATAGCCTGATAGAGCTTTATGAAATACTGTATTCATCACAAATATTCAAAACGAAGAGAAGAACAACTCCTGTACATACTGGAATTTAAGCCCAGGCATCTTCTAATAGGACAAGATTGCAGGTATCAAACAGATTAAAGAAAATCAACATGCGGATATTAATAGAATGGTTTATGTAGAGGCTAAGGAAATTTGGCATGTCCACTACGATTCTCACTAACTTTTACAAATGCACCATTGAAAGCATGCTTTTTGGATGTATCACAGCTTGGTACGGCTCCTGCTCTGACCAAGACTGCAAAAAGCTACAAAGGCTGTGAATGTAGCCATCCATCACTCAAACCAGCCTCCCAAGCATTGATTCTGTCTACACTACAACTTTCTCAGAAAGCAGCCAGCAAAATCAAGGATCCAATGCACCTCAGACATACTCTCTTCCACCTTCTTCCTTAGGCTTTTCTATCTTTTTCCCGAAGATCACATATTAACTGAATCAAGAACAGCTTCAACCCTGCTGCCATCAGACTTTTGAATGGATCTACCATATATTAATCTGATCTTTCCCCACAGTGTAACAGTGACTGTAACACAATATTGTACACTCTCTCCTTTCCTTCTCCCCGATGTACTCTATAAACGATATACTTTGTCTGTATAGCATGAAAGGAAAAGTATTTTTCATTGTACCCCAATACACGTGACAATATTAAACCAATTCAAAGTAGGTCAGATTTCGTACTTTACAGTGTAAATCTTTTCTCCTCGACAATCACCATGTTCAGAGATCAGCCTGATCAATCTGTTTGGCTTCCAGTTTAGAAGTCTGACACCAGGTTTAAATCCAAATTAAAACTGGGATTGTCAGACTTCTTACTATGTTTACCCCAGTCCAACGCCGGCATCTCTACATCATGGCTTCCAGTTTTGCAGGGAGAACTCTGGAGCATGTCACAGGTAGCAGGAAAAGATTACATGCGCTTGTAAATTCAATCCTTAATCCTGAAGGTTCAGATTCCCAGCTGTGAGACTCTCTGTATGGGGTGTGATGCTGACTGGGGTGGCGGAGGAAAGGGAATGAAATTTGGCAAGCTGAAGGGAAGTACTCCAGCTCCTTGGGGCCTGCAAACAGTGCTGCAATGGCACATAGCTTTTCCTTCAAGAGAAGTGGCTTCACTCCCCCGACACTGTTGCCTTGCACTGAAGGCATGGGGAACTCACTGCACTGTGCATTTATCAGCAGGCCTGGATCAAAGGGTCGGGCAAGAAACATGTAGCCCCCGACCAGGGTAAGTAAAAAGCAGCAGAGTGACAATAGAATTGTGATTGCCACTCCCCAGCCGTCCTGGCCAATTATCACTGTTCTAAAGACTGGCGGTGAAATTTGCTTTATACGCCGGTACACAATGATAACAGCAACCCATTCCGTCCAACTTTCATTCCACTGAAGTCAATTTGCCCTATTACAAAGCATTCCATACTTTTACAATTCTCTGTAAAGAAATATTCTTTGAGCCCACCCTCTTCTTTCTTGGTGACAATCTTTCTCCCCATATCACTAACTTCCTAACCAGAGGAACCATTATCCCCATCAAACCCCTTAATCATTTTAGAATCTTTTGTATAAAATCTTTTCTTTGCCTCTCTACTTCAGGGAAACAGTCTGAAATTTAAAGTTTCTGACCCTAATGATAGTTTTCCATCTGTGGCATTACCAGGAATGAATACACTCTCTATGATTTTCTGTAATGGGACACTCAAAGCTGCGATATTAAGGCTATGCCTTTACTTGTTTGTTCTCACACTTTCAGAAAATTAGTTATTCAAACTTAAGTCTCTCTATTCATCTCCACCTTTCTATTGAGTGTACACCTGCATTTTTTGCTTCTTTCCCCTAAATTTACTGCCTCATGCTTGGATTTTAATGCTATCTGCAGCAATAAGAAATTACTTCTACACCTGCATAGGATGTAGCTGGAGGCAAAACATTAAAACTGAAGACAAAATCCTCCAGTAGCTGAGGCAAATCTGATCTTGTTGCACTTAAAACTGGCAAGACGGACATGTTCTGCCCTTCCTAGTTGACCTTGTGGTGGTGTAAATGGAGTTCTGCCAAAGTTCTGAAGGTCGAGTAGGAGAACCCTGAAGGCCATTCATCCCAAGCAGCAAATGAGTATCTTTAAAGAACTATTAATTTATAATGAGTAAAATTCAAAAACAGATGACCCTCCTTCACTGGACATGACTAGTGCTGGGAATCAATTAGTGTCATATAAAAATCTGGCTAACGCACAAAGTTGAAGCTTATGTTCATTTGTTCTCAACTCTATACATGAAAAATAAATCTGGCAAAGCACTGTCCTCCAACTCTTCCATTACAGGTGTGAAATTAAGAAACCATCTAAAAGGCCTTAATGTCAATCAATACCACCCTTTAGGCATCTTTCCCAAACCCCGATAAAAACATTACAGAGATCATGTACAATAATGGGATCAAATTACAAATGCATCAGGCACAACACTGCAGCTCTCACTGCCAATTATGCCTTATCCAGTGTCAGCCTAATGTAAAGCTCCAGGCCCTGAGAAGTGGGTGGAATATGTCTGAAGCCCAGAACAAAGAACGCTTTAGAGAGGTGACTCAAGTATTCATAATTTTGTATGCAGCTCTTGTGATAAATGTTGTTGAATTCCCAGGTTGCTCCTTATTTTGGGGCAATTTCGGGAAGTTTGTGATGAGCTGACTGCTTTACATTCTTTAGCTGTGCTCCAACAAAGATCTGTAGATATGGAGCTCTGTGCCAAGAGATATTATTTAACCTTTCCTTAGGTGAGATGGTAGTAAAATGGTTTGTTTGGGTTCGTAATCCAAAGATTCAAAGTAATGCTCTGAAGATCTGGGTTCAAATCCCACCAAAGCAAATGGTGGAATTTGAATTGAATCAATAAAAATCTGGAATTAAATGTCTGACGATGACATTGCCAATTGTTGTAAGAACCCATTAGGTCACTAATGTCCTTTTAGAGTAGGAAGTCTGCTCTGTTGACCTGCCCTGCCTTACTCCAGATCCACAGCAATATGTTTTGATTCTTAAATGCCCTCCGCAATAACCTAACAAGCCATTCAGTTGTATTAACCTGCTAGAAAGTCAATAAGAAATGAAACCAGATACATCACCTGAAATCATTCTAGGCACCAGAAATGATGGTGACAGATTCAGCCAAGTTGAATAGCACTTTGAGGAAGCACTGAGCGTGGTAAGGGTGCAGAATATACTTTGGATGGTGGGATTTCAATGTCTGTCACCAAGAATGGGAATACATAAAGACTGAACTGGCTGAGACCTAAAAGATAAAGCCGCTAAACTATGTGTGCCAACAAAAGGGGGAAACATACTTGACCACATTCTTACCAACCTGCCTGCCAGGTGCATCTGTCCATGACAGCATAGGTAGGACTGGCCATCGTAGAGCCCTTGTGAAGATGAAGTCCTACCTTTACGTTGAGGATCTCTCTATTATCAGTTGGTTGAATTCATTCTAGCTGGCTTATAAATGTATTTTGGCAGCTTTAGCTGCTCAGCTGAGGATAGCAAATTAAGCACAAATTGTGGATGAAAGTTAGATCTGCTCATTTGTAAAGTTCACTATTACATAACATGATGGGCAAGATTTTGGGTCCCACAAGGAAATGCTTGTTCAAAGTCAGATTTTGACTGCTCTTCAAATTGCACCAATTCTGGCTGTAACTCATTTATCTCCTTACCAGGTCATCCAGGTCTACAAAACATAATTTGCTATTACTATTTACAGATTTTGTTTTCATTGAGGAAGCTAGAACAAACCTTTTACACTATCAAAATGTAGTAGAAATTGTGAAGCAAAAAGCAGAAGTAATATCTGCCCAACTTGGATTTGTCAGTATACAGTTGGGCCTTTTGATTTAATAAATGTTCAAACCCAATATTCTTTTAACTATAGCAAACATAAAAAACTTGCATATTTGACTAAATAGAATAGGTTTGATCTGTACCTTTTCATGCCACAGGCATCAGGGCAGGTTGGACACTTCTCACAGGTATCTCCAAATGCTCCAGGTTCAGTGCACGAACATTGGCCACAAACACAGCTTCCTCTGCCACTGCAAATTTGACCATCATCTGAGAGACATGAGTCCATTTCTGTCGAACAGTTGCAGTTGTCCCCAATCCAGTTGGCATGACACTTGCATTCACCACAGTTGCACTCTCCATGCCCTGAGAAGACAAGAAGATGGTGTGAAATATTCTACTCCAGTTAATAATTACCCTGTCAGAAGGAATAAGTGTTAAGGGGAACACTCAACACCAGTGACAATATCATAGCATGGCGAGTATTCATCAGTCAATGGATATGCAAGTGTTTAAAGCTATTCTTGAAAGACATTGACAGGGAACTTACTTAACTGAAGGAGATTTATGATAAATTCACAGACAAAAATGATTATTCTTGTATGTGACCTTGACTCAAATGTTAACAGTGGCTGGGATTATACAATTGTATGTTCACTGGCATCAGCTCCGATTTTAGCAATACCAGAATATACAAATAAGACTGCATTCATTGCTTCCAATATACCTCATGAGGTGGTTTTGCCACACAACACCCTGCTGCTGAAAAATATAAAAAGCTTCTGCCAGTGGCATTTTTGAATGTTACTATATCTTCAGTCACTGACACTATAATCAACCGTGGGTGGATTCTGACTTACGAGAAGGCAATATTTATATCTGACGCAATCTGCACAAAATTAACATCAAGACAATCAAGTTAACTGAAAGATCTTCGCTGATAAACTTAACAGTCAGATGGCTCCAGACATTCTATTCTGTTCCTCACATTAATATGTTTATTATTATTTTTTGAGCTGAGCACTGAAGGGTAACCATTGCTCAGGACACTGGACATAATTCTCATGATCTTTGAAATAATGACATGGGATATTTTACATTTTACACCCAAGTAGGCAGTTGCAGCTTCTCTCGAACAAAGAAATGCTCCTCTGTAATGCACTGGAGTGAATCTTGTGATTTAGTGTACAATACCAACGGAGCCATTGGCATCTCCTCACTCAGCTTCATTTAAGTTCCAAATATTGACTGTGATCTAAAATATGCCTCTCTGCATTCAACGTCTGTTTAATTATGGATACTAGAAATGCACGTGCGCTCCTCCAGAAACAATGTTATGCCAAAGAAGAGTGTAATTGATCTTGGGCTTGTCAAACATTATCCCAAAATTTGAAATTTTAAAGACTTTAGCTGAAAGTTGATTTGGTTTTCAGCTGCTCAGGACGAATTTAGTCATATTCTGCAACTCCTAACTTACTAAGTTCGTAAAGTTATCAGCAACAATGTCATACTTCTTTCCTAAGAGACAGACATGGCTGAAGAGGTGCGAATCCCAATGGATATCCACCTCAATTTGTTAAGTAGCCTCCAGCCTTGAAAATCTGCCTGGAATCAGCCCACAACTGCAGATACCAAGTATACTGTCAAAATGGAAAATTCAGCGAGGTTGCTCTGCATCCGTGGAGAGAGACACTGAGTTAATGTTTCAGGTTGCCAACCTTCTGTCAGTACATTGACCTGAAACACTGTGATGGATTTTCATCCTCAAGGTGGGTTGGGAAAATACTGGGCTCAGCTCACCCACCATGGGAGAAAGTGACAAGAAAGACGGGATTTTCATATTGGGAGGGAGGAAGGGTGACTGTGGTCTGCAGTCAGGCCAGGAAAAAGTTCAGAAGCAGCCACAGCAGATGCCAGATGCCAAGGTGCTGTTAAAAAGGCCTGCCTTGGCATTGTGGAACTTCAACCCAGTCATAATGAGAAAGATACGGCATTCTAACTCTCACCCACCCACTCTCAATACCCCACACCACCTCATGAACCTCCACCAACCTCTTATGACCCCTTATGCCACAAATGTCAAAATATGCCCCCTACATTTACCCCCTATGCCCTCTTATGCAATATTCTCTCTGGCCTCATGATTCATTCTTTGCTGAGCCCAGGAATTCAAAAGTGTGTGTGTATGTGCAGGAGGAGGATGGGGGACAGGACGGGGGGGGGGGCATGGTATATGGGGTGAGATAATAACCCTGGGTATTGCTTGGGCAGTGCCTGAATAATGCCAGAGGAGACGGAAGGCTGAACTGGTTTGTTTCAAAATGGTGCCCTGATCTTTGACTGTCTAAGTTATTGGCGGGGCAGGTGAAGCTGTGGCCGCCCAACCAATGATATATCATGGAACCCTTGGGTATAAGTTTTTCTCCTTAAAGTATACCATGGGGAAAATCATCATTGCGGTCGGCAGCTTCAATATCTTTTTTCCGCATCCACTTTGGCCTTTGCCGATGTCAGGAAAAATTCCAGCTGTTGTTTCTAACACCTAGAAGAGCAAAAGCAGCTGGCAAACGATAATGCCACCATCTACAAACTCTATTGTCACTGGGTCAAATCCTGGAACATCCTCCCTCACAGCACTGCAGGTGTAGCTACAGCACATGGATGTCAGCGGTTCAAGTGCAACTCACCACCATCTTTTCAAAGGCAATTGTGGACGGGCAATAAATGATGGTATTTCCAGTGACATGCACATCCCAAAAACAAAATAAAAATGCTTGGCACCAAATGGAATCAGGAAATGAAGCCTGCAGCAGAGGACATATGTCTGAGGATCACGAGCAATTGCTTCTTCGTATGCATCTAAATGATGATGGGTGAGTTGCTGACGCCTGTCACATCTCCACAGGCAGCTTGTCTGAACTACGTTTTCAGCAGCAGTAGCCTTGATGTCAGTTCCTAGAGAGGAATGAGAGACAAGCCTGTTGCTCCTGCTGGCACTGCAGGAACTTATCTTTCTTGTTGGCACGGTTTAGGTTGCAGCAAGCTGTTGAAGAATCATGAGCGGGACAGGCCCAACATGAATGCCTGCTCAAAGCAAAGCAATTTGGACGAAGGGGGAAAGAAAACACAAGTGTTAAAGACACAAACAGCACATCAAGAGTCTATTCTGGGCAAGCAACATGGACATTTGATAAATGATCTGCTGAATTTCAGGTCAGATGTCGTCAGGTGCTCTTGGGGATGTTGGTTCCTGAAATTGGGCCTCCTTTCTATTTTACACCCCTCGAACAAGCATAAAATGGATTTTTCATCCCATATATTCATGCAGACCCTCCTTATCTCATCACGATAAATTTTACATATGAAAACTTACATTGTAGATCCACCGCTAAGGTTGAGGCTCAAGACTGGCATCAATAAACCTTATTTTTTGCACTAAATGATATTTTATTTTTAGTCTTAACTCATTCCATGAATGTTGCACTGATGTATAATCTTTACTCATGCTGGACTCAGCAACTTTGCACAGCTGATCTCAATGCTATCTGGTGCATTACCCCAAAGATTCAACTCTCTGACAGCTGTGGCACCAATTGGTTCATTTGTAATGTAGGATAGATTCAAATAATCTTGATTCATTTCAGAGAAATAACAATGTTGTAAATAAATCACAGTCACACAACAGCTCCTTGAGGTTATTTCCAGAAGAGGATGCAGTTTGTAATGTAAAACAATTAAGATCAAAATGAAGAGATTTCAACTTCTAGTTTATTCAGATAGGACTTTAAAAATAAAACTAAACTTAATTTGGAGAGGCAGTGCATCCTCCAATATATCTAAACCAAAGTCCCCAGTCTGCAGCAGAACTATAGTTACCCAAATTCTGTAAGTGGCACAAATAGCTTAAAGCCATCAGCTGCTGCTTTTTTGAATTAAACCTCTGCAAAATATCATTGAAGATGTGAAATTCTCCGTGCATCTACAACAGGCTTGTAGATGGTCAGCGAAGCTCTCTACCTAGCCCACAGAGCCACTGATCAAAATGTTGGTAGGACCAGTCAGTGAAACTGAAATTTGTCAGGACTGTTCCTCCAATCACAGCCTGCTTCTCTCCCATGTTTGCTGTCAACAGGCTGACTGTTTGGAGGAGTAGCGAATGAGGCTTTTGCTTTTACCCTCTTCCTCCTCTCTGCCCACCCCGACTCTGGACCCATTGTTTCTTGCCTCTTGTCCAACTTCCAATAGCACTTGCTCACCTGGAGCTCACCCCCCTTAACCCCACCTTGCCCCATCTCCCTTCTTTCCGTCTCTTGCCCCATTGTCTCTTGGCTCTTGATCCATTCACCATCACCCTCCTCCCCACCGGCTCGTGCCCCATTCCCCCCCCCACCCCCCCAACCAACTCTCACCTCATTCCTCTCTGCCCCCTCGACTCTCATCCATTCCCCTCGACTCTTGCTCCATTCCCCTCCTCCCCATTTCCTCCCCCTCCACAGTGAGTACATGAGCACCTGAGACTGGAAATGAGCCGGACACTCACACAGCCTCACCTTTTCACGTTTATATCTTTATTTATTACTCAGTTTATTAAATGATTAATTTATTGGTTTGACTTTTCTTGCTGAGCAAGTTTTTTTTGCATATATCTTTTTTTTTTAATTAATTTTGTTCATTGTTGTGCCAAACCTTACCTTTCCATAATTTTTCACTGGGCCTTTGAATGAGAAAGAAATTTAAACATGATTCCCCCTGTCTCCCCTCACCACTACGTAAAAAGGTTGGCCAAGCCAAGCTACAATGTCAATGCAATAAATTTTCTCCCCTCTCTAAACTTTAATTGTCATGTAACAGATGGTGCTGCACGCTCACCAGAAAGAAGGAAAGATTTATTGTTGGAAGTAAAGCAACAGGTTTTTGTTATTAGGAACTGTGTTGCCTTGAAAAGCAAACCTCCATTGGCCTAAACGGAAAGATTGAAAACACAGACCATTTATTATGAAAATGAAAAAGTACTGAAACTAATTTCTGATATTTGTAATTCATTTAACATGCTGCCTCCTCCATAACTACTCACTCAGCATCCACAATGAGAAAACTTCAGGAGCCATGCAGAAAAAAAAAATTAAACCTCCAGCTATCTAACGATGTTCTCACTCATATACACTTGCAGCGAAAAAAATCCATTCATGAAACCCAAATGCCCTCAAATGCTCTGTTATAAAAAAATTCTAGTTAGTAGCCACTTTAAAGGCAACCAATCCTTTAAGCTTTTAATAGCCTCTTTAAAATATCAAACTGTGAACTTATTTTGAAACTCAGTCAAGCAGTCATAATGGCTTTCGCTGTAATGGCAGCCCTTGGGAAGTATCAACAATGAACTCGACTGAAACTACAGAAACAGTTGGTAATATATTTTTCTAGCCTGCACCTGATGACCTGTCTGGCATAGCAATCCATCAAAAGATTTTAAAAAAATTCTAACTGACAGGTTCATCTTGACTTTTTTTCCATTTTTAAAGAGTTGGGGATTTAAAGAAATTTGCTTCCTAAACAGATCTTACCAGCCATCTCACATTAATTCACTCCATACATTTGTAGCAACCAACCTGTGAGTTAAATCTTTATGCCAGCGAAAGTGGGGTCTATTTGAACTCAGTACTTGATGTCAAATGGCCCTACTGAAATGCCAATGATTTTTAAAGGATTTGACCCAATTTTACAAAATTCCAACCCACATTTCCAACATTTTTCTTCACAAGATTTTGCATCTCCATTATATTGCTCCAATCTCAGTCCATTTGCCACTGGAACACTCATTCATATCTCCCAAAGCAATTATTTTAACAACCTCCTAGCTAATCATCCTGCAGCCTCTCTGAATTTTAGCAAGTAAAGGGATTTTCTCGTACTGTGAGCAGACATACTAAAGGCCTTAATAATAAGTGGAAAATCTGCAAATAATGCAAGGCATCCTATCTTTCCTTCTAATTCTAAATATGAAGTAAATCTCATTTGTCTTCACCCTATACACATCTTCGGCTCCTTTTATCTAAGTGGTTAGATGACACTTCAAGTACTTTTTGCTGCTTCAAAAGAGCCCATTGCAGCATTACAGGTATGGGCACCCACTACAAATATTCTAATGACTATTCACAGAAATTAGGGTATGAGCACCATCAAATTACGGTCACCAGTGGACGTTATGCTCCCCTTAGCCTAATCTGCATAAATATAGAATTTCCAGACTTCTATTATTAGTGTATTTTTGTTTGTTAATGTTTTTGGATGGCTAAGTGGTATTTTAAACTGGGACTTTTCCTTTCGTACGATTCTTTTCAATTTTGTATTTGTGTTTCTTAGACTTAAAAGTCTAAGAAAATCAACAGCATCAACATCTTATGTTTATATACAGTAAATCCTTTAAGATCCAGCATGTGTAAGGGTACTGTTTAATCAAAAGTGCTGGTTAGTGGAAAATTCAACTTGCTAATGAGATTTACAACAATACTTGCAGCATGAACGAATACACAAGTACTCAGGAAGTAAGGAAGAGTTTTTCTTTACTTCTAATTTTCAACAGTACATTCAAACATAAATTATAGGATAAAATAATATATGGCACACATGTACAATTTCTGGATAACTTAATAATTGTTTCCAATGTGAAAGTGATGATTCATATTAGGGGAACATCAGAAATTCTGGTCAGTCTAGAATTCTGGTTGGTTGAGTGCCGGGTAACACAAATTTTACTATAGCAACTTTAATGTAATGAAATATCCCTAAATGGTACACAGAAGCATTATATAACAAAATATGACACCAAAAGGGGGAAGTTGCAAAAGGGCTTCCAAAGAAGATGATGCCTTGTGGCAAGGCTGTAAGGATAATTTTAGTACAACTACCAGCACCAGCTGACACCAAACAGCTCATACAAAGCAGGAATTGTGTTACAATCCCCGTAGAGAACTTTTCAAAAGAGATATAGATTTTCCAGTGACAGATTCCAAGAATTGCATGACAAGATTTGAAACTTCTACACAACCAAACTAAAATCAATATTTGAATGTAAAATCTCATTATCTTATTTCACACAACATTGAAGACAAACTGATCTAGTTAATCATTGCCCTTATTTCCCTGCTTCAGTCCCCCAAAGCTACCTCTGCAGTTGCAATGTGGTTGTTGTTGTCTGGATCACTGTGTCTTTAGCTTTATCCCTCCCAGGTGCTCATCTTTATGAAAGGACCAGCCTAACGAGTGGAAATGCCCATGACAGGTGAGCACTTCTGGTTTCAAGGGCTACTCTCCCACATTCTTTCTCCAACCACTTCACAATCTCTCAATCCCCTTTTAATCCACCCAAGAGCTACCAGCCAATTACACTATAGAGGCATGATCCCTAAGCCCTGGCACTTCTGATGTGGAATTGCCGGCATTGGACTGGGATAGGCACAGTTAGAAGTCTCAACCCTAAGTTAAAGTCCAACAGGTATATATAGATACAAACTCAATTACAAGGTAACGGTTGAAATGTGAATCTTAATATAATCAAGTCTTTATATACATATGAACCCACTTCACCACTCACCTGATGAAGGGACGTGCTCCGAAAGCTTGTGCTGCCAAATAAAACTGTTGGACTTTAACTTCTTACTGTTCCTGGCACTTCAACTCTCAATCTTCAACATGGTATGGTCATTTTTTTCTAGTCTTCCTGTGGAAGCACGAGGCCAACTCATACAGCACTGACCTGCACATTATATCCTGATAAACTCACTGTGACTTGACACCCCTTCCTGGAGAATTGAAATAGGCCAATAAAATCCTGGTCAATTGGCACTTCAGGTGCCTTCATTATATTATTTTCAGATTTGCATGTCATTTTGACTTCACACATCATCCGCCCCTCAAAATCCGCAGTTGGAGGGATGATGCTATAACAGTCTTCACATGCGATTTTCCATTCTTCTCCCTCTCCAAACTCACCAATATCTCGAAGGCTGACCGTAAAAAAGCCTGAAAAATCCAGTCCCGTTTCTTATATCCTTTCAAGATCATATTAATTAAAGAACTTTGGTTTAAAATATCTATATTTATCAAAGTACCTACTGTCTTCAATTAAAATATCAACTGCTTTCCTTATTTAGTTGTTGAACAAAAACATAAAATCCCTACAGGCATTCTATGTGATAAGATAGTCAGCTGACCCCAGAGTTTGCATTCGAACAGTTTATCTTGATAGTATCATGGGAACCCATGATTCCTGTTTCTTTAGCAGATGTCTCAGTAATCTCGTGAACTCCAGAATAATTGTACCATAATAGTTTAACAACAGCTGCCAAATCCCTAAATGGCAGCAACAGCTGTATATAACTTTTCAAAGAAGTTTTTTCACTTGGCCAAAGCTTAAAAAAAATCAATATATTCATAATTGGATTCAGCATGACATTCCAGAACATCCTACCAATTTTCTTTCATTTCCCTTTGGGAAAGCTAAGAAAACACTACAAAAGGATCTAAAGAAAGTAGCAAGAGGGTATGGCATATCAAAAAAAAATCACTGAAGGGCTATGAAGGCTAACAGTAAATATTTTTACAAAATACACTGAAGGAAAGAAAGTGGGATTGCGAGCCCATTATAAGTAGACACAAGTGAGATAATTGTTCATAAGAAAAAAACAGACTTGGAAACTCTGTATTAATTTTTACCCCTTTCAGAAACATTCAGTCTCCCCACCACTGATGAGCAACAGCAGAACTGTGTATCTGCAAGGTACATTGCAAGAGTTCACCGAGGCTTCTTCAGCAGCACCTTCCACACCGCTGCCATCTAGAAGGACGAAGAGCAGCAGATGCCTGGGAACACCATCATCTGGAAGTTTTCCTCTAGGCCACTCACCAGCCTGAATTTGAAATATATCATTGCTGGGTCAAAATCCTGGAACTCCTTCCCTAACAGCATTTTGTGTGGACCTATACCTTAGGAACAACAGTAGTTCAAGAAGACAGCTCATCATCATCTTCTGAAGGGTAACTAAGGATGGGTAATAAATGCTGGTCTAGGCAGTGACACCTAAATCCCTTAAAATGAATAAGATAAAAATGTCTTCAGCAGTTTTGATTCATCCTATCTAATATCAGGAAATGGCTAAAGGTACTGGATTCTGCAAATGGCCATGTTAACATTCTGGCAATAGTAATGAAGACTTGTGCTCTAGAATTATCTGCATTTCTAAACTAAGTTGTTCCAGTACAGCAATGTGGAAAACGGCTCAGAAACAATTTGTCCACAAAAAGCAGGACAAGTCCAATTTACCACCCCATCAATCTCTTGATCATCAGCGAAATGATGGAAAGGATCACTGACAATGCTATCAAATGCAATTAATTAGCAATAATCTAATGCCCTTAGTTTAGATTCCACTCAGTGTACAGCCTCATTGCAGCTTTGGTCGTCAGAGATGAGATGAGAATAACTGCCCTTGATATCAATGCAGCATTTGATCAAATGTGGCATCAGACAGCAATAGCAAAACTGGAGTCAATGAAAATCAGAGAGAAAAATATATACTAGAGTTATATCTAGCGCAGAGTAGGATGTTTGTGGGTACTGAAAGTCAATCATATCAGATCCAGGCCATCACTGCAGGAGTTTTTCAGGAAAGCATTGTAGGCCCAACCATCTTTAGCTACTTCATCAATAACCTTCCCTCTATTATAATGTCAGAAGTGCAGATGATTAATAATGACTGCACAAAGTTCAACACCATTTGTGGCTCCTCAGGTACTGAAGCAGTCCAAGCTTGTATGCAGCAAGACCTGGACAATATTCAGGTTTGGGCTCATAACTGGCAAGTAACATATGCACCACAGAAGTTCCAGTCAATAACCATCTCTAACAAGAGGGAATCCAACCTTCTGTACTTGACATTCTGCATTACCGTCAGCATTCGTGTCTTTGAATCCACCACTAACAACATCCTGGTAGTGAAACTATCCAGAAATTGAACTGATCCTGCCATATAAATCCTACGGCTGCAACAGCAGATCAAAAACTGGAAATTCTGCAAGAGCATCTCACTTCCTGCCTCCCCAGAACTATCTACAAGGCACAAGTCAGGAGTGTGATGGAATACTCTCCAATTGCCAGGATGAGTGCAGCTCAAAATGCATGCAAGAAACTCAACGCCACATGGACTGTAGTGGTTCATGATGGCAGCTTACCAGCATCTTCTCAAAGACAATCACGATGGATAATAAATGCTGGTCTCGCTAGTGATGTTCAATAACATCCAATAAATGAATTTAAAAAAGGCACATGCAGAGCAAAGCAGCTCACTTGATTGGCACATCATTCACCATCTTTAACATTACTCCCCCTACCACTGACTCACAGTGGCAGCTGTGTCTATCATCTACCAGATGCACTGCAGCAACTTGCCATGGGTCCTTAAACAACATCTTCTAAATCCATGCCCACTGTCACCTCAAAGGACGAGGGCAGCAGATCCATAGGAATACCACATCTGCAAACTCCCCTCCAAGCCACTCATCATCTTGACTGGGAACTATATTTCTCTTTCACTGCTGCTAGTCCAAATCCTGAAACTCTCTCCCAGACAGCATTGTGGATGTAGTGCTGACAGCACAGCACCTTCTGAAGAACAATTAGGGATTGGGTAATAAATGCTGGCCTAGCCAGCAACACCCAAATCCCACGAAAGAATAAAATAAGCAAACACGGCATTTTGTAGCTATATTATAAAATGTCTGCACAGTCAAAAAATCCAAACTTGATGTTTGTTAACAGGTATTAGCAGCATTAAAATAGTTAATGACATCAGAAGATCATGCACTTGAAAATGTATAATGGACATTGAGAAGTGAAGAGTTAACTCTTAATTCCATTTCTGTCGACAAAGTTTCCTCCAACCAAAGGGAGCAGGGGGTGGGAGGTGGGGTGAGAGTGGTATGTGGACTTTCAAATTCACAGCTTCCGACTTCTCATGCTTATGTTCCAGTGTGGTTTGGCTGAGACATAGCCTGCTTTCATGAAATGAAACTCTTGTTTTTTTCTTCCCCCTATGGTGATGTGCAGTATCCAACTGGATAGCTAAGGAACAAAAATTCACTGCACACAGATGGTGAGCAGATTGGATTGGCAAAGTGGAAACTTGGCACTGAGATGGTCTTCTTGCTGCTGGTATGAAAAATGAATATTCAAAACACAAATGACTGATTTGGCTCATCTTTACTATTTGACCTCCAAGTAATTTTTTTCACATTTTCAGCAATTTTTCACATTTTTTCCCACTCCTTTATTCAGTTCACTTTACGTTTTTGCAATTCATAATATTTGCTGGTTTTTAAATTTCCCTTGTTCAAGTATGTGTTTTGTTTCCTTAATATGGATTGCAAAACTGGCAATGCAACTTGCAAGAAAGCACTATTTACAGCAAATTGCAGCAATAAGTAACTTGGAATCTTATTTTTAGCAGTCCCACAGATTATTTATTGTTGTCTTTGTTGGGGCATGAATAGTGTTGTACCTCTCTTCTGCTGAGATTTATGGGTTTCCCATTGATTGCACAAGTCAAGTCTTCTGTGGGTATCCCATCACCTAAGAACGACCCCTGCAGTTGCTGAGAGACAGCAAAGGGTAGTCACCTCCCTCCTTTCATCACATACTATTATTATCTCTATCACTTTTCCATTTCCTGTTCTTCAACAAATCACGTTACTGTTCAATCTTACTCTTGACTTGTGTATATGTTCCCTCCTTTGCTGTTACTCTGTTCTTTTGTATTAATTGGTCATATTGGACATATGTAATATATTCCAAACTTTGATGAAGATTTATACATGGAATGACTTTTTAAACATTTTCTCTAGACAGTGATTAGCACTGCTGCCTCACAATGCCAGGGACTCAGATTCAATTCCTGGCATGGGTCACTGTCTGTGCGGAGTATGCATGTTCTCCCCATGTCTGCATGGGTTTCCAAGTATCTCCAAGTACTCAGATTTTCTCCCACAATTCAGAAGGTGTGATGGTTAGGTGCACTGGCTATGCTAAATTCTCCCTCAGTGTACCCAAACAGGCATCGGAGTATGGCAGCTCAGGGATTTTCACAGCAACTTTGTTGCAGTATTAATGTAAGCCTACTTGTGACACTAAGAAATAAACTTTAAACTTAAACTTTAGGATGCTGTCAGAGCTGTTGTGTGTTGACTATTTTTCTTTTCTTTTGGGAATAGACTGAATTTACGTAGGACTTTACTTTCAATGTGAAGAATAAACTAATTTTGTTATTGACATTAGTGTCACATGTTAATATTCCCAAAAATTATGATATAAAATGAATCCATACTTCAGAAAACTGAATTTTTTTTTGTGAAGCTATAACCTACCATGGATTTCATGTGAGATTAACAGGGATATGCAATAGTGAGCCAAAAAAACTCGACATAACAGAACCAATAATTCAAGTAGACAGTATGAATGAACTCATACCAGACTGAATACTTACATGTGCATTATTATTAGAAAATAAAATCCCAAATATAGAATGGAAGTATCATCATGTACTAGGAAATCAAAGATAGTTTTAAGGGATAAACTTTAGAAATAAGATATAATTTTAATTTAATGTTTCTGTGGAAAGAAAGGGTAAAAGCTATAGATTTCAGAACGCAAACACTAATGAAAAGCATTATTGTGAAAAAAGATTTTAAAGCTTTTTTGGGGGGTGGAGTTTGGAACCTCCCACATGACAATCTCCCAGAGATTCTGAGGATAAATTCATAGACATTAACTTGGGTTCAAAGCAGAGTTTATGTATCTGACCATAACCAATCTGTGCTTAAAGGGACATTGTATTAATGAGAATATTGTAGTTTAAGATGTACCTTGTAATCCGTGTTAATTTTAAATCTATGTATTCATTAAGATAAGGGAGTAGGGGGATAGAGTAAGTATCATAATCCAATATTTTCACGTTGCTTTTGGTTGTTGAAACTATTTAGTAGTTATATGATCTGTTCCTCTGTGTTTTATGTTAAAAGAAATAAAATATTACGATCTTTTGAATCAGAGTTCCATTCTGAAATCTTTACATCCAGTTATAACATCAACTGGGACACATGCAATAATGAAATTTTAGGAAACAAGGTTTTCTAAACTGTAACATATGAATAAATTCGATAAGGATTTGGTAGGATATAAAGAGGTTATTCCCTAGTAGAGCGGATAGTATCCTGAATTCAATATGAAATGAAGGATGTAGCATTTTCATTAATATCACAGGCAGATGAGCTTCAGTTCACCTGATGAATCAATCTGCTATTATTATCCTATTATTCAAGCTGGCATGACATTTATGATTTTAAACTTCAACACTTCTGACGTAGGTGACATTGACTTCTGCTATATCTCCTCTCCATGCATTGCAATGTCTTTCATTTTTTATTGGTTTGATAGGCTATTCCCAATTGAAAGGGCAATTTCCTTTTAGTAAGTTATCCATTATTAAATAAGTTAAATAAATTTATTTCATATGGCTTAATATGAATTGTGGAGCACATCACTGGCAAGAACACATTACTTTATACTGGTCTTTGAAAATGTAATAAATCAAGTAGGGCAGTATGAACTACAACCTTGCCTGACTTTTAAATCCTCTTAGGAATTCTACATTGTGATGAAA
The DNA here is from genome assembly GCA_024679065.1 of Sphyrna mokarran. Taxonomy (NCBI): domain Eukaryota; kingdom Metazoa; phylum Chordata; class Chondrichthyes; order Carcharhiniformes; family Carcharhinidae; genus Sphyrna; species Sphyrna mokarran. The sequence continues at coordinate 59,166,815 of JAGIQG010000011.1, forward strand.
GGAATTAATTTTATTTGAAGTTAATTAGTATCAAAAATGATTATTATAAATCCTACCATAAAAATAATGAATGCATATTTGCACAAGTAGGTTGACCAAGAAATATGTCCACACTAACTCAGAAACAGTTAGTATTATACTTGTCAGAATACCATCTTAAAGTTTTTGATATGTTATTTATTACATTGTTTGATGTAAAACTGTTAAACAGTAGAACATTTTACTTGCTGTATTCTTTATAAATGGTTTTCCACAGAAATAATCTTATTCATGAATTAATTTTGACATTTATTATTAATTTATGGGCTAGGGCATCATGGTTAGATCAGCATTTATTGTCCATCCCTAATTGTTCAAGAAGGTGGTGGTGAGCTGCCTTCTTAAACCGCTGCAGTCCATGTGGTGTAGATGTATCCACAGTGCTGTTAGAGAGTTCCAGGATTTTGACCCAGCAACAGTGATGGAATGGTGATTTATTCTCAAATCAGGACAGTGAGTGGCCTGAAGAGGAATCTCCAGCTGACTGTGTTCCCATATGTCCACTGTTGTTATCCTATATGGTAGTGACATGGATTTGGAAGGTGCTATCTAATCAATTATCAATTCCTGTACAGCATTTTGTAGCTGGTACACAATGGTTCCGATGTGCCTTGGTGATAGAGACAGTGCATTTTTGTGGATAGGGTGCCAATAAACTGGGCTGTTTTGTCATGGATGGTGCCAAGCTTCTTGAGTACTGTTGGGGCTGTAGACATCCAGGCAAGTGGAGAATATTCCATCACACTCCTGACTTGTGCCTCCTAGACGGTGGACAGACCTTGAAAAATCATGAGGTGAGTTAATAGCTGCAGAATTCCTAGCTTCTGACCTGCTGTTGTAGCTGTAAGATTTAGGTGCTAGTTCAGTTCAATTTCTGGAAGAATGATAACTCCCAGGATATTGACAGTGGGGTATTCAGCAATGGCAATGCCATTGAATGTGAAAGAGTAATGGTTAGAAGCTCTTTTCTTGGAGATGATCATTGCCTGGCATAAATATTACTTGTCACTTATCAGCCCAAACTTGGATATTGTTTAGGTCTTGTTGGATTTGGACATGAAATTCTTTTGTATCTGAAATGTTGCAAATGGTGCTGAACCTTATGCAATCATTATCATCACTTCTGACTTTATGAAGGGCAGGTATGTGTGTTTTATGCATCAGGGAAAACTTAAGATCATATCAATTCATTGCAAGCTTTTTCCAATGGAAGATGGCAGTCAATGCCGTAAAATCTTCTGTCATGTGCATTAGCAACAAAATGGATTCACCAACAGAGAATTATCCAACAGACAGATGTACAGCCACACCTGGAGATTTATGGAAAGGGTGCTAACATGGAAAGTAAACAGGGTTTTTAGATTTCTGAAGAAGAATCTTTGGTATTGCTGAAAAATTATCAGACTTTAGCCCGGAGTATACAACTTATTATGAGAGGCTAATATGGCAAGAGATATAGATAATAAAACTGAAGTGATCCAGACATGCAGCATGAATCAATAAGGGAAATACACCATCCTTGATCAAAGATTTGGAATAGGAATCATACTGCAAAGGAGGGGGGAAAAGAGACTGATCAAACGTTATGAAACATGGAAACTACTTGGTGCCCTCTGGTATTAGCAAAACTCAAGTTATCCATCAAGTAATCCACAAATTACAAAGACCATTTGTTTCCAAACCTGTGTATCTGCCTGTGCCCCCCTCCACCCCACCTTGCTGCCCCAAAATGGTCACAGCCCCATCGCTTTGAAATCTTCAAGACCCATCTTTAGATTATTTCCATTTGTATATTTTCATTATCAGGACTATGTTTCAGCAGGTCATGCCTAGTTTAGCTTGAGCTATCCATATTAACACTGGTGGGATATGGATATCACTTTGTGATGTTGCCACAGCTGAAGCAGATGGAGATTTAGATATAGCAAGAATAAGGCACCAAGTTATTCATAGGCTACAAGAGAGCTACAAAAGTGGGCAGTGGGTAAGGATGAAAATATTCCCAGCACTAAGCACTCATTCAAAAAAAGAGGGCTGTCTGAGGAAGATCGAACCCATGTGCAGGTTCTGAACTCAATTCTTGAGGATAAGCCAAAATTAACAGCTTAGAACAGTTTCCTACAAATCCCACTTATGGTAACATCGAGCAAGTCTTTCCTTCAGCAAGCAGCAACTGAATGCCTGACACCCTCAACGGAATTTCTAACATTTGCTCACAAGTGTCTGCCTTTACAGACTGCGGTTCTAATGGTTATAAAGGGACAAATTAGGCACCACTATTCATAATGGTATTCAGGATGCACAACATTGATACTCATCGCTTTCAGGATTCGTTAGCTATCATTAAATGCCATTAACAAATGGACAAAATTTATGGCAAGCACATGACTAAGTTATTTCAAGCTCAGCTGTTCATTCATATTATGCATTGTCACTTGGGACAGGAAATTTATGATTTGATTTATCACTGTCACATGTATTAGTATTGTTTCTTGAATGTTTTAGAGACAAAGCATATTGTTCATAGAGAAAGAAACAAGAGAGTGCAGAGTGTAGTGTTACAGTCATAGCTAGGGTGCAGAGAAAGATCAACTTAATACAAGGTAAGTCCACTCAAAAGTCTGATGAAAGCAGGGAAGAAGCTGCTCTTGAGTTGGTTGGTACGTGACCTCAGACTTCTGCATCTTTCTCCCAACAAAAGAAGGTGGAAGAGAAAATTTAGAAATCTAACAGTGGAAGTTGTGATTGAGGTTCATGTGTCTGATTCCTGGGATGGATTTTGATTTGATTTGTTATTGTCACATGTATTAACGTACAGTGAAAAGTATTGTTTATTGTGCGCTATACAGACAAAGCCTGCCATTTGTAAAGAAGGAAATGACAGTGTAGATTGTAGTGTTACAGTTATAGCTAGGGTAGAGAAAGATCAACTTAATGCAAAGTAGGTCCATTCAAAGCAACAGGGAAGAAGCTGTTCTTGAGTTTAGTGGTACTTTTGTATCAGACTTTTGTACCTTTTTCCCAAAGGAAGAAGGTGGAAGAGAGAACGTCTGGGGTGTATGAGGTCTTTAATTATGCTGGCTGCTTTGCCGAGGCAGCGGAAGTGTAGACACAGTTAATGGATGGATGGCTGGTTTGCGTGATAGATTGCGTGACATTTAAAACCTTTTGTAATTCCTTGCAGTCTTGGTCAGAGCAAGAGCCACACCAAGCTGTGATACAATCAGAAAGAATGCTTTCTATGATGCATCTGTAAAGGTTGGTGAGAGCCGTAGCTAACGTGTCAAATTTCCTTAGTCTTCTGAGAAAATAGAGGGTTTATCTTATGATGAAAGATTGGATCTGTTGTGCCTCTATTCACTGGAATTCAGAAGAATGAGAGGAGAAGTTACTGTGACATACAAGATTCCAAAACAATGACAGGGTGGATATTGAGAAGATGTTTCCCCTGATGCAAGAGACTAGAATTAGGGGGAGCAGTTTAAAAACATGGAAGCTCCCATTTAAGTTGAAAATGAAGGTATTCTTTTTCTCTCAGTAGGTTGTTGGTCTATGGAATTCTCCTCCTCACAGAGCAGTGGAAGCAGGGCCATTGAATATTTTTAGGACTGAATTAGATTCTTGGTTGCCCAGGGAGTCAAAGAGCATTGGGGGTTGGCAGGAAAATAGAGTTGAGACCACAAACATATTAGCCATGATCTTATCAAAATGGTTCCAGGACCTGAACAATTACTCCTAATTCATATCTTTGTTTGTTGGTTAAGGAGGGTAAGAAGCAATACAGGTGGTGACAAAGGGAAAATGGTGAGAAAAACTTTCAATAACACATTGAATTCTGACACCCCTTGCAGACATACTCAGAAATCCTTACTCCACACCTTCCTGCCTTTAGAATGCCCCCTTCTACATGTCCAAGCCTTTGTGCATGGCAAAATTGAACATGTGACTTAAAAATTGATTGTAGTCTTTACATTCACAGCCGAAGGCAAAACTATCTGGGTGGATAATTTTAGCTGCAAGTCTTCACGTTGTACATGGCACGTAAGCACTCTATTTTCTTGTTTGTTAAATGCATTCTTCACTGAGATCTTCATAAGAACTGCAAGACCTGCAAATCTTTGATCAGGTTATATCTCAATGTTTATAAGTTACCAGACTGCCCTTTCTTCTATCCTGTACTGCTATTCATCCAATAAAGTTACACCTAACTGAATTTTAATAGATCTTTCACTGTGGGTGGATGAAAATATATCTTGCCAGTTTTATATGTCATCAGATTGTCATCATCAGCTCTATCCATTTGCATAGCTAAAAACAAGCATTTGGAAGATTCTTTTGTAACCTAAACCACTTCTTTGAGTCACATGTGCAATGCCTAAAAACAAGTGGCCTGTCTTAGATGATGCTGGTAATATTCCCATTTTTGTAACTTATCATTAATTATGTCAACCAAGAAGACAGTAAGTCATTGGTTTTGAGAACGCCAACATGAGTCACCTCATTCTAATACAAGGTAACAAGCTTTCTAGTAGTTTCAATAAATGCACACATTTGTCTGAATTTAGTGGTCTCTTACCCTGAAAGCAGGATGGCAAGCATGAATGGGGTCTAAAACTGGCAATGGTTCCAAATTAATGAGCACATATGGGCTTCCTTCTCATATCCAAATCAAAATGCATATGAAAATTCTTGTTTTCACTCTCATTTGCAGGAAGGTTAGTTTATTTGCTTGTGGCTCATCCATTTCTTGTATGTAACTGTTTTAAAAATTTCTCACACTATTTACACTGTTGTCATCATTTTTATTAATGATAGTTATATGCTTTTCCACCATTTAAGTCAGGATACTGATGTAATGCTCAGCAAATGGAAGGGTGGAGTTGCAATAATACTCTGTAAGCTCAAGATGATTCAGAAAAGAGCAGTTTGCACTTAATAAACATTCCATGAACTATCAGTCACTACTGGAGAAATAAGGCTGTGCTACCAACTACCCACCAAGACAGGATCTATGGCCTAGCAATCTTCACCACATGAAGGTGAACAGCAATAATGCTATAGCTGTACGAACACTTGCAAGTTTACTCCAAGTCACTCAGAATTCAAATTTGTACATATATAATCATTCCTTAATTGGAATCCTGAAGGTACTAATCTAACAATATCATGGAAGCATCATCACCAGAAGCACTGTAGCAGTTCAATGAGAAACCCACTATTACTTTCTCGGGGAAATTAAGGGTGGCTTGCAAACACATTTGCATTGCAGCATTCCATCTGATCAACGTAACAATCCTTGGAAAGAATTATTTAACTGTTTACTGTGTTATCATGTAAAAAAAACTTAAATAAACTTCAACTTAATTATGTGAATTAATGCAGACAAGCAAAGAAAGTTGAAGCGCTCCAGAGAAGCTACAGAGACCTAAGTTCGCCCATCCCACCCACCACGGTAATTGTAGCGGGCGAAGGATGGACAATGCAAAGGTCCATTGATTTTGGACGGATTCTCCAGTTTTGAGGCAAGTGTGCCCAGAAAATTTAAATCAGGTTCCCCAAATGCAATTGGGAATGTGATCCAAACTTAAATCCAGGACTCAGGAAACCCAGCACTAAGATAGAAATGGGAGAGTCTGATCAAGGAGGTAAGCACTTTTTACAGCATTGCTTGTGAGTTGGGGGGTATTTCCTACAGACTGCAGCTTCTCCTCATCCTGTGAACAGACATCCCAACTCCACTTCAGACAGCCAAATCCACTCTCTCTGTAGCCAATTTATTAACCCTCTCTTCAATTTCACAATCTTGCTGTAAAACTCAATGTAAATATGTGGACATATGTGCATATTCTGGCAGTTTCTAAAATGGAGAAGCATTACTGAAGTTTAGAGATTTATGGCTCTAGAACAGTAATTACATATATTCATACAAAATCTCTAACATTATGAAATGCCCCAAGAGCACATTAAGGAGCACCTTGAAGCAAAAAAACCACCTTGAAGCAAATGGAGGTTCATCAGTCCGATGCCCTAGTAGTTAATATCAACACTCCTGCAGAAGGAAGGTAACAGATTCTCCTGATGCAGATGTAAGGGTATCTTGTACTTCCTGAAATCATTGCTTAAGTTTCAAGTATGTCAGCGATAAGGTGAACTTTAAACTTTCAATCAATCCAAGATACCTCCCAATTAAATTGCTAATGTCAGCCATACAAGGAGTCTAACTGTAAACTAATCTCCTTATTTCTACACCCATCCATGTGAAATAAGAGTTTAATTCCAGCTTTTAGTCAAATAAGCCTGATTAAAGCTGAATTATACAAAAAAATCTGGATTTAGCTTTTAATCTTGATCATTAATTCCATCAATTATTAATAGCTGTTAAATAAATTAAATATTTTAGTGATTAATACTGAAATGCTAATGATAATATTATTATAATGTTAAAAACAGTTTGTCAATTCATGCTCTGATTTTCTCTTTGATGATTTGTCCAGAAGGCTTAATTCATTCATTCTGTAACTCATATTTATTCAATCAGATCTTAACAAAGAATGAAAATGAATGAAATTAAAATGATATAAAATGACAAAGATAAGTGTTAAAATGATATCTGAATAAGATCAACAAATCATATTGTTGATGCAAGATGATTTGGGGAACTATAGTTATGGCAGTCGAGTAATTCCCTTGCTATGTGCTGCACTATAAATTCCATGTGGTTCTTTAACGAGCTGTTAAGAACACATTTGGTGCTTTTTGAGATTAATAACTCAATGGCCTGGATTTTCAATGAGTTGAGATAACTCGACAGCCCTTTAAAAATGGTTGGTCGGTCCCGATTCTGAGATTCCTGACCCCATCCCTAATTTCAAATTTTCAGGAGTGCAAGGTGATTCAGGTCATGAGCCTGCACTAGGCATTCATGACATGGCAGATTCCATTGAGGGGATAGGCATATCCTATTCCTCCACAATCTTCGTGGAGTTGGAGCACATTTTTAAGGGTCATGGTTCATGCCACCCTAGAAGTATTGTGAACCATAACCTACAAGAGGAAATGTTTTTAAAGACAAGTTGAAAAGGTTTCGCACATGCCTCCCATGCCCAGGTATTCCTCACACCCCATGGTACCTCATATTGCTATGCAAGATTATGCCTCGCATCTGCCCAATGCCACTTTAAGCCCTGTTTAACAAGTTATGGCACTTTCATGTCTATTGATCCATTAAACATTATATGGAACTAATGAACCCTAAGGTGATTATAATAAAAGCTTTAATATGAACCCTAAGGTGATTATAATAAAAGCTTTAATAATGTCATTCATTACTTTGCAGTATGTAAAAAAGTCCTTTTTTTAGAATCTGATAAAAGTTTCAATCATCCAGATCTTTTAAAGTGGCAATAACAGAAACTACAAACATTTAAAACCTCTAAACCTTGTATAAATAAACCCTCTGAATTTGACAGCAGAGATCAGAATCAAATTACCAATCAAGTAATGTTTTCTCTAGGAGGTTCAGATGTTTCAACAAAGTAATGGATGTTTAGGTTCTAAGCCAAACATAACAATGAGGCTTGGCTGACAGCCCAGAAATCTATTACTCTTTAAGTGCTTGCAGTTTCTGCTATTGATACTTTAAAGTATCTGGAGATTGAAACTTGTATAAAACTGCAATAAAAGAGCTTTTTTAAAAAGCATATTGCAAAATAATGAATGACATTTTTAAAGCTTTTATTATAGAGTTATTTTAGGAAAGGATTTTTTTAAAAAAAAGTGGAAATAATGAATGAAGACTTTAAAAGGCTTTTTATTAAACAAATACTATTGTATTTGATCTGCAGTGTATAGTGGGTGAATGGGCATGGAAATGCTGCAGCCTAATATAAGGGGCATGAAAGGCCATGGCAGAATGTTTGCGAGTGCACAGTTTGACATAGAGGTCATGAAGAGATGTACCTAATGAAAACGGGAGAGGAAAATCTTGGCTAGTGTTTAGGAATGTAATATTTTCCTTGCTTTATCAATTTATTAATTTATTAAGCTTCTTAATCTAATCCCTATGGAGTGAATTACATAGGTAGAAAAGAAGCAATTCTGCAAGATTGCATGGCAGCTTTTGGAGCGAGTGGAATTCACAACCATCTCAATTTTTATGTTGGGTACCAGTTTACTGACTGCAACTTCAAAATGCATCTGAAATTAATTAGCAGATTATTAATTGGTAATTAATTGACAATTAACTGGATGAGAATCTGGTCAATGGTTATCACGTTAAGTGACAGTTTTGACATTAATCTGTGCTAAAAGAGGAAACAACTTAAATTATCACTCTACTGGATAACATGATCGATTTTAAATGATCCACAGTGCAACAAGTTGAATGCGGGGCCACATGAGAAAGTTTTCACATGCTGATTCATCACGCTGAGGCATATTGGTTTTCTTCTATATTCAACAGATCTGGTTTGCAATTTGCTCAAGGGTGAAGCCAATTTGCAAAACATTTAAGGCCTGATCCTTTCTTCTATATGATATCCAAAGTACATGTTCTATCTAGGGACATAGTGGTATAGAACAAATTCAGCTGCTGTTTCCATCTCCAGATCATGAAAATCGCTTATTTCAATACAGATTGTCTCTTCTATGCAGTTTGCAGGTTTTTGCTGAATGATAATGTTTTGACAAAACCTCCCAAATTGTCTACATATGTTGTTGCCATATAAAACACTTTTACAATGATTTTACAAGACTTTCTTTGATTATCTCCCCACTGTGACTAAAATTCAAAAGTACAGCAAAGTAATAAAAAACACTAGTACAAATATTTAGTATTAAAATATATATCAAGATAATTGATTAATTCTAAAAAATACCAAAGCTGCAAGTAAAGGCTTGCATGAACTTAAGTAACTTTCACAAGCTCAGGCTGTTCCCATGAGCTTCACGGCCAATCAAGTACTTTGGAAGTGTAATTATTTTTGTAGCATACACACTGACAATTTCATAAATTTGTCGTAAATTCATGGAAATGTTTTTAAATAATACATTACACACAGCAGACACAAATTAAAAAAAGCAATTCTGGAAATTAATTTTAATACTTTTGAGGCTTTAGTTCACATATTAGACATGAGACAGTTGTCATAAATCATGAAAATGGACTGTAAGCCAAAATGAACACTGAAATCATATGACTTTTTGGATTTCAACCATCGTCTTCTGTCTCAGGAGGAGACAAAAGGATGCATTCTCAAAAATGAAAGATGTTTGGAATTCAATGGGTGCTTGAGAAATATAAATAGGGTCCATTGATTGTGATGGTTTCCTTTCACACACTAAGACATTGGACTGAATTTTTCAGAAGGTGTCACTTCCTACCATCTCCCCTGTCGAATCCGAGTGCACATGTTCAAATGTGCATTAAGTGGTTGTAGATGGGGCTTTCACCCCTCTCCCTGGAGAGTCCCAGCCTGAAGAACTATCAACCAATCTGATTAGCTGGTAGCCCTCCAGTCCCTTCAGCAACTGTGCTGCAGTGGACCAAAGAAATGCAGGAGGGCATCAGAGCAATGTCCAGGCATTAGAGCCTCCAGTAAGATCAAGGAGTCTGAGTGAGGAGGGTAGAGAAGGCTTGGAAGGCAAGATGTCTAGAGGTCATTGGATCTCATATGCAGGTACCCAACTTCCTGTAGGCTGACAACAGAGTCATCACAACTGCTGAGACATCTGTGCAATTTTAAAGCCTTCACAACGTAACAATGCAATTATGAAACAGCACACAATGGGAACTGCATCAGGTGGGCTTTGCTACAGGTCCTCAAGTGTGGACCTGTAAATCAGACCCCAAGAGGGAGATGGGGGGAGCAGGTGGTGTCAAGAAACTAACTGCAGTGCCCATGTGCCCCTTGGCTACTGAGGAAGAGTGCCACAAGTGTCCTGTGAATGGTGGGCAGCGGCAAGGGATTGATCTCAGGACCTTCCCTCTGGATGGGGGTCTCATGGCTGGATTGCCCCTTCTAGTTCTGGGATAAGAACATAAGAAATAAGAGCAAGAGTCGGCCATCTAGCCCTTCGAGCCTGCCCCGCCATTCAATAACATCATGGCTGATTTGAAGTGGATCAGTTCCATTTTCCCACTTTCTCTCAATAACCCTTAATTCCCTTATCTATCAGAAATATATCTATCTGATACCTACAGGGATACCTACAGAGATCACTTTTGAAGTCCTCTGACTGACATGATAAGTCAGTTTCGCCAGTAGAGTGGATTACCTTCTCCGCACCTATTCACTCAGCCCCTTTTTAACACTGCATTTTTCTCAAGTCTCTGAGCCTTCCTAGAAAGGTCAAAACCTATGAAATTACTTTGAAATCATTCGCTTTCATTCAATTTCGAAGTGCAGTACCTTTTACTATTCTTTGATTGACAGTTTAATGGTTTTTACACAGCATGGTCCAGCATTGTTTATTTACTTTTCTCTTTGTGGTTGAATGCATCTGAAGTCCTCCCCCCCACCCTCTCCCAACCCCTGGCCATAGTTAATAACTATTTACATCCATATTCTCATTCATAATTGCTTTGAAGTTGCCTGCAATTAAGTGCATTCAGTTCCTCTTTTCTTCTTTAAAAAGGGCACCCCGCCCCAATCTCTGAAAACCTGGCTGTCATGTTCTCTACGATGCAAAAGTTTGCAGCATAGTCGTTGGCACAGCTGCCTTGCAGTGCCAGGGATACAAATTCGATTCCCAGCTTGGGTCACTGTCTGTCTGGAGTTTGCACATTCTCCCCATGCCTGCATAGGTTTCTTCCAGGTGCCCCAGTTTTCCCCCCACAGTCCTTAGGTGTGCAGGTTAGATGAATTGGCCATGCTAAATTGCCTCTCAGTGTATCTGAACGGGCACTGGAGTTGGTGACTAGAGGATTTTTCACAATAACTTCATTGCAGTGTTATGAAGTCTACTTGTGACTAATAAGTTAAACAAAAATGAAAAATTTGCATCGAACAGGTGGTGAATCCCACTCACTCACTCAAGGACACATTTTCAAGTATAAACATTAATGATTCAGGCAATAAAAGGTTAACAGATGAAAAATTGTTCACAACATAGTCCATTCAAAAATTAATAGTCTTCTGGCCAATTTTGGTGAAGTGTTATCTGTAGCCACTGGCTGCAAGTCAGACATGTCAACTTCTCGTTAAAACCACTGGGTGCACTAACATATTCCATATGCACAGGACACACCACATCGTAAGCCACTGAGTCACAACTCAACATAAATAGACCAATCTTAAGTTTAGATTTTTTAAGTCCACTGAACTCAAACATATATTTTAAAACACAAACATCCTTATCGAAGTCAATGGCTTACGCAAAAATCTGAATAAAACCCAAGATTCTTAATTGCTTCTGGTTCCATTTTCTTAACACAAGGACATCAATAATCTGAAGGATTACTTCCTCAAAGGACTCAAGAAAATGCAAGCTGCGATTTTCGAGGCTCAATCATGGCAGATGCAAATCCCATTACGGCCACTAACTCTCACAAGAGAGCCATAATGGGATTTGTACTGGGGAAATCAGAGAGTAAAATCTTCCCTGCTTCTCCATCGGCCACATAATTGGGTTTCTACTCAGTGATGGTGTGAACGTGAGTACTATCACTTTGCATGGATTTAAATATTCTTAAACAACATAACGCTATAACTTCTGGGGGTGTCAGATGTTCCCCTGTTGGGAAACACTATTGCTCTCCAGAAGTTAAGTTGACCATACCAGAGGCGTGGAAGCCAGTGTAGTTCTCAGGTAGTCAGGAACATGATAGGGCAGTACCCTGGCCCTGCCAAGGGATAGAGGGAGGAAATTGCCAGCAATAATGGATGGGGAGGTGGAGCTGTCTCTTAACTTTCACACTAGGATGAAATGTGCACCCAATCTCTAAAGCCAGCCTTGCCGGCATCTTTAGGCCCAACCTCTCAAGAATGATGACACAAAACATGCCATCTCTGATTTTTTAAAAAAGTATCAGAAGGCCTGGAGAGAAAATCTGACTATTTCTCTGGGGAGATGTTATTAGGCAGGTTATTACGAGGGGGAGGGAGAACACAGTTGGGACTATTGAGTGGACTGCCCATGGATTCTGTATTCAGGCCACTAATTTGCTTGCATTATTTAGATTTTTAAACTCAAAGTTAGTTAAATTTCCAGCGCATACCCAATTAGGCGAGGCAGAAGAATTAAAAGAAGCAGTTCAGAAATATCAAAATTTACCAAAGTGAATATATAATAAGTTGAACCTGACAATGGAAATCTAATGTGCACAAGTATAATGTATTGCACATAGAGGAAAACATAGACAACACATCTACCTCATTATTTCAGATTTGCAGCATCAGCAGTGCTTTGTTCCTACTTCATGAAGGATGTTGATATATCAACAGTTGATGCTGAAAGAGACTGAGCAGCTCAGTGAATGCAAGATTTAACATGTCTAGGCAAGGCAAAGCTGCAGTCAACCAAACCACCAGGAATGTTTTAATGCAAACAGGATACCAACATTTGGAATGCAGTTCCAAATAGAGGCAAGAAGCCACGGGGGGTAGCAGTGAGACAGGCACTTGTTCTCACTAGGTGAACTAAGGTAGCATTTATTGATTTTAGGTAAAACAAAAATGAAAGTTTCCTAATATATGTAATCTCGTGTCTGTCCAAACAGATGTCTCATTCACTATACAATAGATTTACCTGGTGGCACATGACTCAACTGCACAAGAGCCTTCTTGAGAATTAAATAGATTATAAGAGCAGGAAAAGTGTAAGAATGCACTGACATTGCATTCACCTTAAATTTTGCATGAAGGGCGAATATTTACGAAAAGCAATTTTTCTGATCCTTTTGGGGATGCAAGGAGTGTAGATGATGCACTTACAAGTGCCTCCTGGTATTTTGCTCAAGGCTACTGACTGATGTCTGGGGAAAAGTCAATCCTTTATGGCACATAGCAAAAAAAAAGTAAGGCAATTGTTGCACTTTCACACTCCAGGAGTGAGCTGGGAGATTGGAGACAGAATGGAGGCATGATGGTGGACTGTAGAATCGGAAGGGAAAGCAGGAGCAGTGTGTCCATCACCTTCCCGACTTCTTCCCAATTAAGTCTGAAACAGCCTTCCCAGTTGGAGACCAATTGAGACACTGAAGTGGACATTTAATGGCCACCACTCCTGGGCACTGCTGGGATCAAAGAGCTGCTAGCCATCTAATTGGCCAACAACTCTTGGTGGTGGCTTCTTCACTTTTGAGGCAAGCAGTTAACTGCTTAATTGGCTTGCAATTACATCAAATCTCTGGAAATTATATTGCTGTTCCTTCACTGCTGGTGAATCAAGATCCTAGGATTGCCTTCCTAATAGCACTTTGAGAGTGACTGCATCAAATGGAATGCAGCACCTCAAGAAGACAATTCACCACCATCTTTTTAAGTCTAATTAGGGAAGATCACCAAAGGTTGGCCTTGTTATTAAAGACCACATTCTATGAAAGAACAAATGAATAAATGGCTGTGGGAGGGTTGCTCTGTTTTTTGACTATTGGGCGGGACATTGCTGCAGCCATTTAAATTCAGCCCTGAATGTAAAATTCAGACTTGAAACGTCTGCACACACTCTTATGGAAAACTGTGAAACTGGCCAATAGAAACATTTTTGTGCCATTCGATTAACAAGCAGCTGTTGGGCAAAGTGACAGAAAGGATTATATCTTTATGGGAAAAAGTCAATACTTTACGAATCTGCACAGGCACATTTAATAGTGTTATTAACCCTCTGCAAGCTGAAAGGTAATGGAGCTGGATGAAATAAGTACACAACTTTTTCCTCTAACACTGCTTCTGTGATCGATGAAAATAACTATATTTAGCTGTGTTGTGCACAGATTTGTAGGCAAGCCAAAGCCATGGCCTGGGGTTATAGCAAACAGACACTGACTAGACAGAAAACAACACTGGCCCCAAATCTCAGCAAGGCTGTAAGCTACCTGACTACTAGTAAATGAACCTAATTGTACTGGGAAAATAATGACCATTTATTACAGAAATACATTTGTCAGTTAGCAATGAAAGGCTGCAGAAAAGCCACATTAAAATTTAAAAAAATATACAGTATGAGACTTTTGCTATATATTTTTGTGTGTGTGTCAATGCAAGGAGATGGTGTGTTAAGGAACAAAAGATGCCCCTGGTGAAGTGGATGGCAACTTACATCACCTTTGGAATGGGACTGCAAAAACAAGTTCAACTTTTAATGAATGGCTCTGTAACGTAATTTTTGGACAACATCAAATGGTTATCAGGAGGTCAACATCTACAAAAAAAAATTGGTCATAACTTGATAATCTCACTAAACATTCTATAAGAATAGTAAGCTGAGAAATAGAAAAATTATTGCTCGCCCCTATGTCTCCTGTCGTTTGTGTTAAGGTATGTTGTTTAGAACTGCCCTACTTCTTTCTCATACTTAATGACTAACACTGGTACAAATTCAAAAGGTATTAGCAAACTTTATGTTTTTTTCCCAAAATTTATTTATTTTCCTTTACGGTTATGATAGGGTGAATTTGAATGCTTGCTCCAAGTAAGCTTGCATAATGCTCTAACAGGATGTGTACACTGAAGAGTACAAATTCTTCAAGCTCTCTGTCTGAACAAATAGATACGTTGCCAAAGCTTTTCATCTTGTACTCATTAGGACAAATGCAAGAATGTCAAATTTCAAACAATCACAACAATTTATCCTGGTGGCGCAAAGAGTGCTAATTGGTTGAGAGGCCGTGCCATTGCTATGGAGCCAGCTTTTCAACTAATCAGCACTCTTTTCTCCAGTGGTGAAACATATGAACATTTGAATTTTGATGTCCTTGCATTTAACTTGATGAGTGCAACATGAAAAATTTCAACAGTACGTCTCTCTTTTCAGCAATGACCTCCATTCTGTTCTTTCTCAGCATAAATTCATAACTGAACTTATTTTGGAGACTGTAAGTTAGAAGTGGCTATTGATGACTCGTTCCAATTAACAGTGGCTTAGTGTCTCACAGCTTCAAGGATCTGGGTTCAATTCCTGGCTTGGGTCACTGTCTGTGTGGAGTTCACACATTCTCCCTGTATCCTCTGGGTTTCCTCCGGGTACTCGGTTTCCTCCCACAGTCCAAAGATATGCAGGTTAGGCTGATTGGCCATGCTAAGAAATTGCCCCTTAGTGTCCAGGGATATGTAGGTTAGAGGGATTAGTGGGTATGATATGGGGATAGGGCCTGCGTAGGATTGTGTTTGGTGCAGATATGATGGGCCAAAGGGGGTTCTTTCTGCACTGCAGGGTTCCATGGTTCTATGACTTGGAAACCTGTTCTCAGATGCACCAACATGCACTCAGCCTGAAAAAAAACACACGTCTGAAACGCACTATGGGCGGGGCTTATCACATCCAAAATGCTGCTGCTCCGATTGGAATTTTGAACTACGCACGCGTAGTGGAAGTAAATTTGAAAAACACTCCCGTCACATCGCTCCCAGGCTGCAAAAAGCAGATAAAGCAGCTAGGAGCAAAAAGCAGGAGCGATGACCTCACAGACACTACCTCACCCCCACAACATAACTTTCCCCTTTATTCACCACTGCCATCGCCCTACTACCAATCAGACCAATTGTGACCCCTTGCTCCTTCCCCCCATTGATTGCCCACAAAGTGGCAGCAGACACCCCTGCACCTGCCCACTTGTCCCCCTCTCCCCCACCAGAGGTACATCGGATCAACCTCCTCTTCCCTTTCACCCACCAGACAATAATCGGGCCTTCCTTCTCCCTACCCCTGCACCACCAGGGACTGATCAGACCTGTCTCCCTCCACCCCCATCACCACTGATCTGAGTTAAAGAGCCGCTAGAAGCTCTGAACTTAGCTCTTCAGAGGCCAGTGCGCCCAAAACATACCTTTGCCAAGCATGTCTATTTCACGCCGTATTTAGACGGGTGAACATGATAGTAAAGGGGGAAATACAGGGAAGATTGGGAATCCATCTCAATTTAAATGCACACATGTGGATCATGGCCATTTTCAAGTCCTGGTAACGCGGCCTTGATAGATCAGCAGGTGGGCTAACTTAGCTGGAGATTTAGAGAGGTGTCTGCATCCAGAGAGTTCAGGGAGCCCTGGAAGGCTATGTCATCATGGAGATAGATGGAGCTGAAGGAAGTTTTACAGTTTCAACTTATTTGGTGTGCTTACTGGGAGAATGTATGTTCTGCAGCAGAGAAAGATGCCAACCCAAAAGTGCTGCTATGAGCATTCTCCAGACAACAAAAGTGTTGTTGTAAACTGGCTATATGTAGTTGGGGATCAGGAGCAGTTCCAGGCATCATTTAATGGTTCTGTGTAGTAAGGGCTTTGGATAAGTCCTGGAGAGCTGCAAAGGTGGCAGAAGGTCACTGAGTTCCTACAGGAAAGGGTTAAGGTTCAGAAGAAGTCCTGGGAGCCATTTATACTTTTATATAGCGGAAGAGATTGGTGCTTCATCAAACCCAGGGGAAATAATAGTCCGGTGAAACTAACGGGCTATTAACGAACTAAAATTTGCACTAGTAGGTAGAGGCTGGAGAGCACACTTAGCAATCCAGGGGAATAGTCTTTTCAGAAACATGACTGAAACCCTGAGAGGTGTACAGTCAATTAGATAGTCCAAGCTGAATCTGCTATGAGCTAATTCAAAGACTTGAACTTCTGAAGTGTAAAGCCCCCAAGAGAGGCAGAGTTTCAACAAGATTGGTTGACTCACAGGGAGCAATCTTACCAGAATTTGGCAAACTGTCAGGGTCTGACTAAAAACCAATGTTTCGTCATGTTTCTCATCAGACAAACACACTGGTCTTCTCTCCAGATCTTTTGATACTCTTTAAAAAACAACATTGTCATGTTGAGGGGCAGAAACCTAAACATGTCAGCAAAGCCCAGCTGAAAAGAACGCCCCAATCACACAAGAAGATAATCTCCCCTTCCTGGATGCAAAACTGATTTTGCTGGCAAAAATGGGGCCAGAAAAATTGTGAGAGGTGAGAACCTGATTTTTCACATCTCGTCCTCTCTTACCAGCTTGCCATGCCAATTGACCAATATGGCGAGCCAATGAGATCTGCCCTTAAGTTTCATGGGCATGGCAATGGGTATACTACAAAGTGAAGGCAGAAAGGTCTAAAACTCCCTCTAGCTGAAAATGACGCCAGTCTGCTAAAGAAATGAATATAAGGAATTTATATTTATTGCTCTGAAGTTAAAAGTAATAGTGAATTTCAGGTTAAATACAATAAATATTACTCTTTTTAATAACTTACAAGGAAATCTGTCTATGTCTTTTACAGTCACAGCATAAGAACATAAGAAATAGGAGCAGGAATAGGCCATCTAGCCCTTCGAGCCTGCCCCGCCATTCAATAAGATCATGTCTGATCTGAAGTGGGTCAGTTCCACTTTTCTGTTTTCTCCCCATAACCCTTAATTCCCTTGTCTATCAGAAACCTATCTACCCGTGACTTAAATACATTCAGTGAGATAGCCTCCATCATTTCAACAGGCAGAGAATTCCAGACATTCACCACATTTTGAGTGAAGAAGTTCCTCCTCAAGTCCGATCTAAACTGCCTCCCCCCTTCTCTTATTTTGAAGCTGTGTCCTCTAGTCCTGCTATTCTTTCTAAGTGGGAAGAATCTCTCTCTAACTCTACCCTATCTATCCCCTTCATTATCTTATATGTCTCTATAAGATTCCCCCCTCAGCCGTCTAAACTCCAATGAGTACACACCCAGTCTATTCAATCTTTCTTCATAGGCTAATACCCTCATCTCCGGTATCAGCCTAGTGAACCTTCTCTGCACTCCCTCCAAGATCAATATATCCTTCCGCAAATGCGGCGACCAAAATTGCACACAATACTCCAGCTGCGGCCTCACCAGTATCCTGTACATTTGCAGCAAGACTTCCCTGTTTTTATATTCTATCCCCCTCGCTATAAAGGCCAACATTTCATTCGCCTTCTTGATTACCTGCTGCACCTGCAGACTGGGTTTTTGCAATTCGTGCACAAGGACCCCTGTTGGGTCCCTCTGTTTTTCGCCTTTTAAATAATAATCCCTCCTATTATTATTTCTACGAAAGTGGATAACCTCACATTTACGAACATTATACTCCATCTGCCAGGTCCTCGCCTACTCGCTCAGCCTATCCAGATCTCTCTGCAGACTTTCCGCGCCTTCCACGCAATTTGCTTTTCCACTCATCTTCGTGTCATCAGCAAATTTCATTATCCTATGCTCAGCCCCCTCCTCCAAATCATCTATGTAAATGGTAAACAGTTGAGGCTCCAGCACCAATCCCTGTGGCACTCCACTAGCCACCAACTGCCAACCAGAATAGCACCCATTGATTCCAACTCTCTGCTTCCTATTAGATAATCAATCCTCTATCCACGCTAACACCTTACCCCAACTCCGTGCACCCTAACCTTCTGCAGCAATCTTTTGTGAGGCATCTTATCAAACGCCTCTTGGAAATCTAAAAACACGACATCCACCGGTCCTCCTCTGTCTACCACACTAATCACATCCTCATAGAAATCCAATAAATTTGTCAAACATGACTTCCCCTTAACGAATCTGTGCTGCGGATATGGCTTGATCAAACCATTCTTTTCTAGGTGCCTCACTATTTCTTCTTTGAAGACAGATTCTAACATTTTTCCAACTACAGACGTTAAAGTAACTAGCCTATAATTCCCTGCCTTTTGTTTGCTACCTTTTTTAAACAGTGGCATAACATTAGCCGTTTTCCAATCTTCCGGCACTTACCCAGAGTCCAGCGAATTTTGATAAATAATTACTAAGACATCCGCTATCACCTCTGCATGTCTTTCAGAACCCTGGGATGCATTCCATCCAGTCCCGGGGACTTATCTATCTTCAGTCCCACTAGTCTATCAAGCACTACCTTTCTAGTAACAGTAATCGCATTAAGGATCTCATTTCCTACTATTCTTCTATCTATAATATCTGGTAAACAATTTGTGTCCTCCTCCGTGAAGACCGAAACAAAAAACTTATTTAAAGCCTCAGCCATTTCCTCATCGCCCACTGCTAAATCCTGCCTCTCGTCCTCCAAGAGTCCAACATTCACTCTAGCCAGTCTCTTCTTTATAAATTTGTAAAAACTTTTACTATCATTTTTTATATTTAGAGCTAGTTTAGCTTCATACCCTCTCCTTTCTTTATCGCCTTCTTAGTCACTCTTTGCTGTTTTTTAAATCTTTCCCAATCTTCTAATCACCCATTATTTTTAGCCACTCTGAACACATCAGCTTTTAATTTAATACTCTCCTTTATTTCCTTTGATAACCATGGCTGGTTATCCCTTTTCTACAGTCCTTCTTTAACATCGGAATATATTTTTGCTGAGTACCGAAAAAGATCTCCTTAAAAACCCTCCACTGTTCTTCAGCCATCCTACCAACCAATCTGCGCCCCCAAATCTACATTCGCCAATTCCGCTCTCATCCTATCATACTCCCCTCTGTTCAAACAGAGGACACAGGTTCAGGATGCTACTTTCTCATCCTCCATCTGCATCAGAAATTCAACTATACTTTGATCATTTGTCCCAAGAGGATCCCTCACAAGAAGATCCCTAATTCTACCTGCCTCGTCACACAGTACCAGATCCAAGATAGCTCGCTCCCTCGTAGGTTCCGTTACATACTGATCAAGGAAACTATCCCGACAGCATTCTAAGAACTATTCCTCAAGCCCACCGCATCCGACTTGGGTCATCCAATTAATATGCAGATTAAAATCCCCCACAATTATCACCGTTCTGTTTTTGCACACATCAATTATTTGTTTGTTTATAGCCCGCTCCACCTCAAAATTATTATTTGAGGGCCTATAGACCACACCCACCAGTGTCTTCCTCCCCTTACTATTCCTCATCTCCACTCACAATGATTCCACATTTTGCTCTTTGGAGCCTAAAACACACATAAACAGTTAAATATATTGAATTTGCAAACGTATCCTTGTAAAAACCTGTTGTGGTCAAACAAGAAGTGGGAATAGAGGGAAGCCATTCTACCCCTCCTCATCTGATTGCAATGATGTGCAAGATTCTTAATAACTGGCACGCATTTCTTGAATTCAGATTTCAAACAGTCACACTGAGAAATAGTAAAAGCTAACATCCAAACATATTTGAAAGAAAAGCATTGTATATATGGAATGCTTAATGTTTTTCTCTCCTCACAGAATTAATTATCCTGATGACAAAAGACTGTTATAAAAGGAATCAGCAAGCATTGCTCTGAACCAAAGCATGAACAATACAGCAGTATTTACAAGTAGTTGTATTCAAATAGTTTGAATGAATTAGATTTTTGCTGGTGGCGATGTAGGAGACAGAACACAAAACCACTTCTTTCATTTTCACAGACCCCATGTAACCCCGTTTCCTGCTAAGATCAGTTCAGTCTAGAGGTTAACTTGTAGATGCTTAGGATAGGTTTTCTTGCCGTATGAATCAAAAATAAAAAGTTATTTCAGACTTCATTTGGGGGAATTAATATCACATATAAAACAACATCTGATCAGACATTTTTATATCCAACATCAAGATTCAATAAAAGTGAATTCCGGTCAAAGTGCACACAATTATGATTAACTTTACTACATGCCATCTTGTTAATCAGAAGGCATTATCAGATTAGCATGTAGTCATGTAACTGCCTTAATACGTATGTTATAATACATAGGACAAAGCAGCTATTTATACATGTAAACACTAACTATCTTCAGATAAAATCTCAGTCCTGCTATTGCCTGTTCTATTTTAGTTACAAAGGTGAATCAGAGAACACAACACAATACTGGCTTTCAATCACTGGTTAATGGTCTTCTAATTTAACTAAAACAGAGAAGAATATGGTCTCTATATTCAAAATGATTTCTTATTAGCATTTTTCACTTAAGCCTTGCAATTGATGTAATTTAGCAGATTTTACCTTTTACTATTCTGAATGCCTGACCTATAGATGAACATAAATGCTGTTGTGCCCAGCTTTTTTGCAGCTAAGTGAACATTTTATCAATAAACAAATGTACAGGTCAATTTGTTCCCTATTATTTTTGATAACCCTTTAATAAATTACATATTACTGTTCAATATATGCATTTCTTTTCTTTTACAGGATCTATTTTATAGTCTGGGCTATTGTCTAGGTTGGTATCAGAGCTGTCCAAAGTTCAACAGGCCCCAAATGGCAAACTGCACAGCAATGTGTTGTCAAATTTAAAGGCAGCAATCAATGATGCCAAATCTCAGTTGGGCCTCAGGCAAAAAGGACTATGCACAAGGTAATCACTCTGACTTGCCACTTGTTATCCATGTTTGGGTACAGGTCCAAATTCTCAGTCATAGTATCTATAATCAGTGCATTTTTCAAAAGTGTTTAAAAAAAGTGAAGGGCAATGGCAATGTAACAGTCATTAAGAGCACTAATTTACAGGTGTAATGTTTCCCTCACTGGTTTGTATGTGTAGCTACAAGACAGGCTGCTAAAGAAACTGCAGAGTGAAAAACTGACTGGACTGACATAATTCATCCTGACTGGAAACAAAACAAACGTGCTCAAGTCTTGTGTCTTTTTTGAATCACACGGGAGCTTGGGCAGCCTGTAGTCCCCCATTGCACCGTCTCAGTCAAAGTCAAATTGCTAACCATTAGCATGCTATTCTCCAAAAATAATATTTGAATGCATCTAAAAAGGACAGCTTCTACCCACCGCTCCACCAAAATCTCATGCTGTTCAATGTATCACATGCCCATTACTCACCCATCAGTGATCACATCATTCAGTTACCCTATCTCACCCTCACTGGATGGATTGACCCAACTCTCAGTTTCTACAGAATTCCACATCCACTTATGGCAAGTGCATCACCCAAAAATATCACACCACACTTACCATTTCTTTCTCTTGCAGGACAAGATGGCCCATTGACAGAGGGAAGAACAGAGGAACAGCAAGAAATAGGCAAGTCGGCACCAAATGAGCTCTCTGGAGGCAATGATGGTCCACATCAGCAGTTTGACTGTGACAGCCTGTTGTATCCAGCATCAGCAAGAACAGTATGTTCCTACCCATGCTCCATCTCAAATCCCACATTGCTATCATTTTTCTATCTGGTATGAGAAGCAACTTGCTTTCTACAGCCTGGCCAACCAACAAGAAGCTACAGCCTCAGGAAGAAGCTACAGCAAATTTCTAATGGAAGAGCACCATCATTTGATCTTATACTTATTCATCAATTCAGATACTCAAACAGGTGTAAAGCCAGAAAAGAAAGGATCATTTTTGTTCCAGCTCACAGAGTGCACGTTTACAGATGAGTTCTACTGCAGAAGGGTCAGAATGCCAGAGAATGTTTACAGATACACACAACTAGATCCAAGATGAATTGGTAAGCCTGCCATACAGCTCTGTCACAGTCAATGAACATGGAAGAGTCTGGTGCCAACTTAGCACAGGACTTTGCACAGAGCTTGGAGTCCATCCTTTCCAGCGCAGAAGTGAAGCTAATTCTCCGAACAACATTTGCCATACCATCCATGATGGAGTACTCAATGCCTAACATCTTAACTTCCAGTGCAGCATATATGGAAGCCACCCAATTGGGGTAATTTTCCCATTCTCTGTGCCACAGGAATTATGGTGGTTGTGGGGTGGACAATGGAAAGGTTCTTTGACCTCAGGCGGGATTTTCCAGTTTCAGGGCGAGCATGGCTGGAAAATTCTGCCCCATGACCTCAGTCTGAAGCTCAGACTGAGGTCATGAGAGTCATATCTGATGCCACACAAACTCAGATTGCTTCTATCTACCAGTACTGGTATTCAAAGGGTTATGCAAATTTTCATAGCAATCATCACAGTATTCCAACATATTACTAGGACTGTCAAAGCACTGCCCCAGGTTACGTGAAGCACAGATCAGTCCTCTCTCAGGGTGACGGTATTCATCCTTCCAATACTGCCATTCCACCAATAACTATGCCGTTGCAGCTCAATCTTTCCTGCTATTTGTAACCTTCTCAACTGTTGGTCAGTAGCTTTTCACCAGCTCTGCTGCAATCAGTCAGGTAGCACTGAATAGGAGCATTAGGTTAGGCAATGGCAACAGGAAGGCAGGCGCTATGAAAATTCACTAGCTCAAGTAATGTGCCCATCATCAAATGTGTCTCTGGATAGAGCTTTTATGGAAAATATTTTCGTTGGTGGCTTTTACATCAGGATTTTGGTCAAGAGGATAGAATAGGTGTATTAGAATGATGGATTAAAAGTAGGTAGAAGATGGATTGAAAAGTGAGGTATTGTGGATGACTTCTGAAGGGAATTCGTAGCAGAGATCTGCTCACAGGCAGTTCATTCAAATGAAGGTATGACAGAAGTGTCTTCTTCTTTCTCCTAAGATGGCCTCCATAAGTCTGCTGGCAAAAGCCACATGCTCATAATTGCAAGCTTTTCGAGATCAGTTCAAGTGAATATTGGACAACCCAGGCAGTGGAATCAAAGTGGCCCCAATTGTTGATGTGCTGTCAATGCAATATTGGGATGCAAAGGTGGATCATTAATTAGTTTCAGAGTGGATTTTCCTTACCATCCAGTTGCCAGTCTTTGGTTCTTCATGGTGGGCCAAATATGGTATAATTGATTGATGCAGGATAAAATGTTCCTGAAAAATCCATGGTAATTAAGGTTTTCTATTGAGAGCCCTCCTCCCTTCTGCTCATAACATCTCCTCTGATGATGCAGTGGCACTTTGCTGGCCTAATAATCCAGAGACCTAGGGTAAATGTTCTGGGAATCCAGATTCAAATCCCACCAAGGCAGATGGTGAAATTTGCATTCAATAAAAATCTGGAATTAACAGTCTGATGATGACCTTGAAATGATTGTCGATTGTCATAAAAAACCAATCTGGTTTCTAATGTCCATTAGGGAAGGAAATTTGACCCCTTACGTGGTCTCGTCTACCCGTGACTCCAGAAAATTTTTAATTCTTTTGTGGGAGATGGGTGTTACTGGCTGGCCAGCATTTATAGCCCATCCCTAGTTGCCCAAGAGCCATGGCTCTAGAGTTGCATGTTTGCCAGAACAGATAAGAACAGCATACTTCCTTCACTAAAGGACACCAGTGAACGAGATGGA
This sequence comes from Sphyrna mokarran, assembly GCA_024679065.1. Classification (NCBI taxonomy): domain Eukaryota; kingdom Metazoa; phylum Chordata; class Chondrichthyes; order Carcharhiniformes; family Carcharhinidae; genus Sphyrna; species Sphyrna mokarran. The sequence continues at coordinate 59,191,145 of JAGIQG010000011.1, forward strand.
TTTTTCTGACACAACAATTATTTCATGATCATCAATAGATTCTTAATTCCAGATATTTTTTATTTAATTCAAATTCCACCATCTGCCATGGCAGAATTCCCTGGAACATTAGCTAAATTTCTGGGTAATAATCTAGCAATAATACCATTAGGCCATCACCTTCCCTGCAATGTGGTTGACTCTTAAATGGCCTCATGGGTGGGCAATAACAGCAATACCCACATCCCTCAAATGAATAAAAAAAAAACTAAAAGTAACTTAAAAGCATCTTTCCTGATTGATGATTAATCCTTTAAGTCACATTTCTGTGGGGAAATGCTTCTTGCAGCTGAATGAATGTTTGGCTGCAAGGATTAAAGAGAAGGCTATAACTGGTCCTGCAGGGTATAAAATGGTAATCATTCATCAAATCAGCATTAGAATCTTTGAAGCTATAATCTGCCCACTCTGCAGGCTTCTGGTGGTACACACATAGCATGCCCATGCCAGCGCCCTGCAAGTGAGAGCCTGTCGCACAGACTACAAATGTGGCCCAAAATACTCCGGACACCTTTTTTTGAATTCACGTCTTCCATAGCATACATGGCATTATGAAGCTCAATTTCATGACTCAAGTATTTTCGTACCTTGTCACATTTCCAAAAAAACTAAAATTCCTCATATGCAACAAAATCACTAACAATAAGAACTGTAATCAGTTAATCTCGTGCTCTATTTACCAACCTAACTGTGCTGATGCAGCGTCCCTCTATATTTTAAACATTCTTAATGATTTTGTCACTAGTTCATTATCTAGAGATTATTCCAAATATTTATCACTCTGAATACACATACCCTTCCAAATACTTCTCACTCACATTTATATTCTCTAATTAAAATTGGTTGGCACTTTATGTAACCCAAGAGTAATTAGTATTGTCTGCCAAAGCATATTAGGAAAGACAAAGAAAGTTTGCATTGCTCATCTTGGCTGGGAATTTACCCGATGGCAATGGCTCCCATCTAATCATTGGAAAGTCAGGGCAACCTGACCTCAGCTGACCTTGTAAGACACAACTGGATATTATAGTGCTCGAATAATTTATTGTCTGCAATTCTCCTTTAAAGGAGGATGCCGACACTCTCTCTCCTAACCCCCAGTCAGATGGCTGGCAGCTCTTCAGCTTCAGCAGCACCACCAGAAAAGGAGCCGGCAGAATATTCCAGTGGTCTCCTCATATGGCACAGTGCCCACCAATTGCTGGTAAAATACCCAATGGCAGGAAGCAGTCCTTACGTAATCCTCAATTGCCTTTATTTGGCCTAGAGGTGAGACCACATGTCACCTTCCAAAATGCCAGGAAAAGCCTCTCCCATTTCAACAGATTTTATACCTGCTTCTTCTCATTCCAGCACATTCCCTGAGACCCTGTAAAACCCAGACCCGTGTTAGTATCAGTTTGAAATGTTTCATGGTACTATGCAATTCCTAACAGGACTACTGTGGTTCATGTATTCCGATATACCGTAGAGAAAATCTCATTTACATATAGGAATAGGAACACATTTGCCAATCCCACTAATATATAATTTTTCACTTCCACACACAGCTTCAAGGTGGCCATTTAGAAAATACATAATTCAGGCACTCTAAAAACTCAAAATGTGTCCATTCTTGATATGATTCACAAGAAATTCACGCAGAAATTAGGACAGGTTCTTATTGCATGCCTGCAATACATTAATGGGGATAAACCTTGTTGGTCAGAGGCCAAGGCACACAATTCAAAGAAAGAATATAGCTTGCCAATTTCTTTTTGTCACATGTTTTATATGATTACTTTCAGTTCTTTCCCTTAGAAACCTTCCCAAGGTTACACAATCAGGTACATTTCTAATCTGGCACTCCCAAAAAAAACTTGCCCTCCCAATGTAAAGCTACAGCAATATATACCACAAATTTAGATATGTGCTGCACATGACCTTTTGACCAGTTAATCTTGATATTTTGCACATTGCACACCTAAACTTGCAGTATGTGCTTCAGGCAGGAAAGGCTTCCTGCTAGAAGCATAAACCATGCTTAAAAGTTCTTTTTTGAAATTAGATTTGGAAAATTTGCCGTTCAGTTCGCTGAATATCATCTGACCAGTTCATTTCGAAATGATCCTAACCTTTATGTCAAGCTTATCTGAGCTGCTCTTAATTGCTTGTCCTACCAAGGTTCAATAAATTGTTGACTGTTTGATTGCAAAACGCCAAGTTTGTACTGATTGTGCAGTCCAATATATTCCGTGCCTTACCCCATGGAAAGCTGTTGTAGCCTGGACACATTTCATGCCAAAACAGGTTCTCTGATCTCTGTCTCATTCCTTGCAACTGATAAAAATTTAAGAACATTCTGCACTACTACAAACCTGAAAGATTTTTATCTTTGTTTTGGGAAAAGCAAATACAATAGTTTTCCAGTTCAATTTGAAATCCATTAATCCGGTGTGACAGCACACTATTTCTGAATTACATTCGTCTTCACTTCCCATCAATTTACACCTGATTGGAAGATTCAGCAGGCACAATAACAAAAATATACAAGACCTTTCATTGTAAAGATCTATTGGTAAGGATAAGTTAAATAACTGGCCTTACCTCTACAACAAATTCACTACAGTGCCATCAAAACCTCTAGGTATGCTGCCATCACTTTAAACTCAATTTCCCCAATGGCCAATTCCTAAAATTACCTTTGCATAAACACTAACTTGGCATGCATTGTCCCTAGAGTAGCTAACTTAAAATCTTAAACCTCACCATAAATCCTATATAGTCTCAACCTACTTTATCTCTATAAATTAAGTGTTAGGTTCCCTCCATTTCATTGAATGCTGTGATTCTAGCCTTCAATGCATCTCTCTCTCGGTTCCACCCTTAGGGCAGACCCCGACTCAGTCCTACTTTCTAGTGTTTGGGAATGCATCTCTTCAAGCCAAATCTTCAGCCACCTCTGAACACCCTCAAAAAAAAACTCAGTGCTCGTTCTCTCTTTCTCTGAAGAGCATTCAAAACCTCAATTAAATACAAGCTGTTGTTGATTGTATTTCATATCTACACTCATCCCCTTTTTGATTACAATAATTTTACATTAATGCAATAAATATCTCAATGCATTTCAAAGAAACATCATGGCTGGCATCTTATCATTGTTCACTTTGGCAGGATTTTCCCATCCTGCCACAGTGAATGGAGATTTGACTGGCCGCCAAATTCTCGACTTCACAGCAGCGGGAGCATGGCATGAGCGGCAGATAAGATCGTGCCCATAGGGTGGTATTTGATAGAGGGGATGGGACTCTCACCCACCTGCTTGAGAGCAAGAAAGAGCCCTTTGTCAATTCTTTTTATGGAAGGCACGTCACATTATACTACTGAGCTGGACAATGGCTGGCCTGTCCTGGGATCAAGGACTCAAAGAATGTTAGTCCCACCTGCCAACAGTTGCCAGGTCAATAACAGCCAGGTGGGGGTTACTTTTCTTAACGGGTCCTTCTTGACCATAGGATTTTCTTTTTGACCTCAAGTTCCTCAACCAGGCACTGAATTCCTTTGAATATGAGACCCCCACACGCTGGGAGCCAGCAAACAACCCTCCCCCCTACCGTCTGCACCCCCTCCCCCCAACTGGATTAATATCAGCAGCAATGGAATGAGGCCCCTAAATGGGCATTCATTGCCCACTTGATGGGTTCAATCGGCAGCAGGATGCAAAAGGCCATCCAGAATCTTTCAACCACAAAGCCCCGGTCATGCAACAGGGGACAGCAATTGATAGAACCCTCTGAAAGAAAATTTAACACTGAAGCACAGAAAGAAATATTAAAGCAGCTGAGAAAAAAGTTTAATCAAAGAGTAGGTTTTAAGGAGTGTCAGCAAAGAATAAAGGGAGGAAAAGAGGTGGAGAATGTCAGGCAGGAATTTCAGAGTCTCAGAACTTGGCAACTGAAGGCATAGCTACCAACAGTGAAGTGATTAAAATCTGAGATGTTCAAGAGATTGAAGGACTGCAGGCTCCTCAGAAAGTTGCAAAGATTGAAGAGATTACAGATGTAGAGAGGGATGAGAGCTCAAAGGGATGAGGATTTAAAACTGAGACATTTTATAACTGGGAGCCATTTAAATCAGTGTTCTGACATGGGTAACAGTCTTAGATGACCTCAAATCAACCGAGGTTGGAGTATTTGAGGCCAACCAGAACTGCACTGTAACAGTTAAGTCTACAGATAAAAAAAATTTCAGCAGCAGATGAGTTGAGGCAACTGCTGAGTTGACTGAAGCAACCAATGTGAAAATAGTTGGTCTTTGAGACCATTTATAAGATGCAGTGCAGCAACCCACCAAGGCCATTTGCTCTGAATTTCTACAGGAATCCTTTTCCCTATACTTACAAAGCAAATGCTGTCAGACCTGGGAATATCCCACACGTCTAAAGAATGCACTCCTATTGATTCCATGAACTCAGAGAGGGGGAATAGGGAGGGAGACTGGATAGCTCCTCTGAAGGCTAAGGTCATGGCCACAGATTTTTGAGGCTCAGCAAAGAGAACTTTGGAATGGATTCCTAATCAAGAAATATCCTTTTTCACATGCCACATCAGTTATCACAGAAAATTAAGGTGACAATATTTACTTTGAAAAAAAGTATCTCAAAACTTAATTTTCTTCCCTCATGTGAATTCAGTGTTCATAGGAGGAACAAAATAAACCCTCACTCAGTAGGGCCTTGGTCATGGAGCTCAAAGTAAGAACAAAGGAAAAGAACCAATAAACCAGAAACACTGGGCATGTGCCCAATGGAAAACAGAAGTGCCATGATGGAAACAATTGAACTTTTACTCTGTGGTTGAAAATTTGCTTTTCACATTTAGCTTCCCACTGATGATTTGCAGTCATGGGACGGATCTGGGTGAAGCTAGAGCTGTATGAAATCAGAAATCACGCCTATGAGGTTTCATAGTGATCTTAGTGTTGAATGTATACTGTCCATACAGACATAAATTGTGAAATGGTGTCAGATTAATCCTTTATCAGTCACTCAGAAAATTTACAGATATTGACAGCTGTATCCACTCCTCTCCCCCACAAACAATTAGGCGCAAAGCAAATACAAATCAATATATGCTGTAATTAAACATACAGAATTTGAACTTACCTGAACAGAGTATGCCCTTGTGCCGAGCACATGAGAAGTCATCACATTCACAGAATGTCCCATAAATGCTTCCAAACTCGCTCTCATAGCAGACACACTGGTTACAGCTGCACTCCCCTCTGCCGCTGCAGATCGGCTTTCCCTCTGCTTCACGGCAGAATGTCTGGAATACATTACTTTTTTCTCCATCCTGGCATTCACAATTGGCTCCCAGAAAGCCCGGATCACACTTACAGATCCCACACTCATAGGTTCCATTACCACTGCACTTGGAGCTGTTGGCTTGCATCTCTGTTGTACAGTCACAGTTACAAACATAACCAACGGTTATGCTCAGTGAATCCTTGAAGCCAACTGGCTTAATGGTAAAGCTATTTCTGATCCGGTCCTCTGGGCAGCTCTTGGCTTCCACAGTGACATCAAAAGACACCTGAGTAGAAAGAACATTACTACAGACAGCAATACTATACAAAGGTCAAAGGCACAGCAAAATCAAGATATTTGCATATAATTATCTTCCTTACTTTTAAAGCAGTGTTCTTGGACAGTGCTTCATGAGAAGTACACAGCTTCAGCGAACAAGCTGTGTAGTCCTAGACTGTGGCAGATTATTTACAAGAATTGACACAATATTGCAATGTACCTCAAAAATATGTCCTTTCAAAATAAAATTGTTTTGTTTAAAGAACAATGGGAGATTTTTCTGTCCGTAAAGCTTTTTTTTAAACTTAAAAAAAGATTGACGGGCAGTCAAAATGTTTCTTTTGTCCACCTCTGAGCCAACTAGATCCTGTTGAATACAAGTTTTGCTGAAGCCTCTGGATGGGGAGCTAAGCTATCCCAAAAGTCATGGCACTTTCCTTAGATGTGCAGGTTAGGATCTGATGATGTTTTTGGATCCTGACTGCAATTTTAACTTGAACATAAGTAGGCAAGTCTCCCAAGAGTTAAACTTGCTGCAGTGGCTGAATAAGTAAAACAGCAATTGCCATTAGCACTGAAGCAGCTGCACTTCCAACATTATCTTTTTACATTTCACTGTACATTGTCCTAGCACTTCTGTCCTTGTATTATATTGACTGTTCTGTCTAATCCTTTATTCATTTTGGTAAAACACATTTGCACATGCTCAATGAGGGCAGGCAGAGTTTGTTTTTTTCGTAAATTATGGATTTTTGTAGCTTTTTGTAACATGCACTTTAACATTGTCACTGCTGTCTTTGCCCAATTTAGTTCATTCTAAACTTGGGAAATTGAAAGGTGGCATTATGTTTATTCGAATTTTGTTCATTTGGATTGTAGCGAATCAAAATACTATAGCACAAACACAGCCTTTAGCATCATTACACTAAATCCATTCTGACATTAATGCAGAAATTGCAGCCAACCGTGAAAGAATTTTGATTTGCTTTAATACAACAAGCCAAGGCTGCATGCTCCAGTTATTCAGTGCTTTCATTATTTTATTGAATAGCTGTAGGAGAGATTAAAAAAAGTCAGAAGTACTAATATTTACCATCTATATTCACGGGATGAACAGACTTTGGAATTTATATTTCTGGTACTGTAGGCAGCCTTTGATCAATTCCTCTGCATGTGCAAACTATCTCCACATTTCCAATATCACATTCCACTCTAAACTCTTTGAGCATATTGCCTCCCAGGTCCATGCTCAGTCTGGTTTCTTTCCATGCCACAACACCGAAACAGTTAGAATCAAAGTTACAATCAGGTTGTGATTATTACTATGAAGTACTATCTCGTCTCTGCCTTTTCAATTCCCTAGTAAGAAGTCTGACAACACCAGGTTTAAATCCAACCGATTTATTTGATAGTAAACTGGTTAAATCGGTTGGAATTAAACGTGGTGTTGTCAGATTTCTTACTGTTTACCCCAGTCCAACGCCGGCATCTCTACATCATTTTCAATTCCCTCTGCAGTCTTGAATCATACATCTTTCACCAATAACTTTTCTCCATTGTAGCATTCCTGCACCAAACAGGCTGTGCAAAAGTGTTCCCTTTAAGAATTGCAAATGTACAACTATGTAGCCATTTAAAAAGGGACTGTGCAATACACAGCAGAAATCAGAGGGAATATTGCTCCACTGTCTCAGTAGAATTGCTCTCATTTGGTTCTGCTATTACATATCCAAATTTGTAGCCAGAACCAACCCAAACAACTGCCACTCTTCCCATCACTGCACTGCTAACTTACGCTGTCGCCTCTTTCTTGTTAACATGCAGCCCCTTAGCAAGCCTTCTTAATGATCACACCCTCCCATCCCATTCACATTCACATGTAATCTGATATCATCCACGGCTCCCTACAATTTTCCCCCACCTCATTCTCCAATCCCTTATATTCTGTTCCCTTCTCCAATTTAACTGGCACATTCCACTATCCATCCTCTTCCCCCCGTCTCTCCAGCCCTCACAATCTGGTTTCCACCCTCCTTATTGTGGTGATTGTCCCTTTAACAACAATTAAACTGTTGCTGATTTTTCTCCATCTGAAGCTATTTGCATACCCCATCTACACTTGATCAGTTAAGACAGTGTTAACCAGGGATCAAATTATCGCCCTTTTTGTTTTATATGCAGATCAATGCCATTATTCTTACACCCTTAAAAAGTAACGAAAATCTTTAAACTCAAATGGATCTTTGCTTTATCTTGCTTTTAACTCTACTGCTTAGGAATTCTTAGAAAAAATTCAGCAGATCAAATAAATTGGCAAGTTAAAAGAAACCTCTAATAGCTTGTACGTTGACATACAGGGTGCTCCTACCACTTCTCAAGTTTTATGTTCTGGATCAACAAAAGGAAGCAGCACATACTCATGCAATAAAAAGGAAACAAGAGTTGAGGAAGTAGCACTTTTTTTTAGATTTATGAGATGGTCTTTAAGATCAGAGCCTCACAAGCTGACTGAAAGTTATTTTGAACACCTTATTTCAGTACCTTGAGATGCATTTACACAGTCTGCTGAACAAACATAAGATTAGTCACATCATTAAGTGAGAACTTAACACGAAAGTCACTTAAATGTGCAACTTCATTTGAAACTACTCTTAAATTTTGTTTACTCTGAATTATCTGTTTATTTGAATTGAAATCATGAAAAACACACATTATGAAAAATTATGAAAAATGTTCTTTTTACATTAAAACTGTTAGTCTGATCTACTGAATAATTTAATTTGAGAAAAATGTTGAGTATAGGAATTGTATTGGTCCATTACACAATACCCACGCCACTTTACAACACCAGCAAACAGAGATGACTGTAGAAGCTACCCATTGTTTGGAAAACATTTTATTTTGCAGGCATCACCATGTTGGCACCATCTATTTAGATCAGACCTTTAATAAAAAAAGGTGTATTTAGTTAAAGGTTGTGTAAATTTATTATATAGTTTTTAAAAGAGTGGCTTAAAAATAGAACAAAACATCTTATCCATCACACTGAATGATAATCAACCACTTACTGTGTCTCCGATTTTAAGGTCACCGCATTTTCTAACTCCAGGGCGTGAAGCTCCATCCTGACATGTGGCTGTCAAGGAAAGGTTGATGTCTTCTGGCTGGTTCCCTACTGTTAATTCAACCTTAGATCGAATACTCTAGATTAAGAAAAATATTAAACAAAATTATTACATATTATAAATACATTCCTATCAGTTTATTCAACATAATGGCAACTGATTATACAACAAAAACTTCCTTATATCAGTCTAACATCTAAACTTAGAGCTGGCAATGTTTGACTTGCAGTTATTTTTGGTGCAGGTGAATCAATGGTGGCCACAGAAGAAGTGACAGTCTAGAGCCCCTGTAAGTCAGAGACAAAGAGTTTCAACAAAGGAAGTGGGGTATTGGATTCAGAAAATCAGGAGAAGACTTAAAGGGGATTATTGATTGTCTTTTGCTGAGGGGAGGGTGGACACCTCAGAGGGGCCCAAACAAAAACCCACACAGCTAAAGCTGGCAGGCTTCTTGCAAGGCCCAAGCGTGGTGCAGAGTGAAGCAACCAGTACCGTCAGTACTAAAAAAAGACAGCAACTATTCATTTAACTCCCTTGAAGAAATTAAACGAGGAGCCAGGCAAAGGATCCATATCATTCGTCCTAAACCAGGCCCAGCTAAGCAAAGTGCTTAACTAAACAAGGAGACTTGGTAGTGTACTCAGTGATAGTAGTAGTGCATGCTGAGAAGGCAGTGAAAAAGGCATTTGGGACTTTGGAATTTAGAACCAGACTTAGGAATTTTCCTATCCTGATGCAGGCCCATGTGATAAACAGACTTTAAAAATGATGGATGGCACCTAAATCCAGGATTCCCACCACCATTCCTGATGCTGGCAATTTTCAGCAACTCAGGATAAGAGAATGGGTAGCAAGCTACCATCTGAACATTGCTTTGCAGAAGTGGGCATTTCAGACCTTAACAATGAGTGATGCAAATCACAACAGCATGTGCTTTCACGGACAATGGGTGAATTATGATTTGGACGTTAGAACCATATGATAGGCAAGTACAAAAGATGTTGCCTGCATCACATATAATTACGAAATGCTATAGCATTAATTATGTATGTCTTCGCTAGAGTGGGCCATGATTGAGCCTTCATTTGAAAAGGTAAATGACTACTAAATAATTCATTTGCCAGGATGTTACTTCAGTCAACTGACAAACCGACATGGGAAAGAACAGCATTGTGAAAGTGGAAAGGTATTTGAAGGCATCATATTTTATCCACTGGGTAAAGTGTAAATCTGCATTCTATAACATTCAAAGGCTAGACCAGTTTGAATTCAGAGCTGCCGGTGTTAAATGTTCCTATTGCTTTCATGTTCTCCTTCAAATTCATCTCAGTCATTTATTTAGCTGTTCAAAGTTTTGACACATAGCTAAGCTTTTCATTAAATCTTTGAAGTTAGTCTCAGTCATTTGTTTAGTTGTTTCAAAATATTCAACGGATGGTTGAGCTCCTGGCTGTATTTAAAGTCTTTAATGAATTCTCCACAGGAGGTTTTGGTTTTTGGATACAATTGTTGTTTTTGAATGTCTTTATGACTAAATAGTTGGTTGACTTATAATTCATCAATAGAGTCTGCTCGTCAAGGGTTATTGACAGCTATCCAGAGAAATATGAACTTGTTCATTTTGACAGATTTTTAGATCAAGTAATGTTCATTTATCTTGGCAGATCTGTGGGCTTTCAAAGACTTCCAAATGTTTTTCAGCTGGCACAGACATAATAAGCTTTCTGTACTCCTATACCTTCTATGATTCTTGTGTATACTGTTTATTGTAGATACTGGGTGAGCAAGTTGGGCAGAAAACATCCTTTCCAGATGCATCACAGCTTGGATGGCTCCTGCTCTGATTAAGACCACAAGAAACTACAAAGAGTTGTGAATGTACCACATTCCATCCTGCAAACCAGCCTCCTGTCCATTGACTCCATCTACATTTCTCACTACCTCAGAAAAGCAACTAGCACAATCAAGAGCCCCATGCACATTGGATGCATTCTTTTCCACCTTCTTCTGAGAGGAAAAAGGTACAGAAATATGAAGTTACGTCCCAATCGACTCAAGAATAGCTTCTTGCCTGTTGCCATCAGACTTTTCAATGGATCCATCTTATGTTAAGTTGATCTTTCTCAACACCATAGCTATGACTGTAATACTACATTCAGTACCTTCTCCTTTCTTTCTCCTCAAGTATGGGTGCAAGAAACAATACTTTTACTGAATACTAATACATGTGACCATAATAAATTAAATCAAATTGAAGAGGAGGAATATAGTGTAGGTGAAAATAAATAGGGTAGAGGCAATTGTGGATTTCAATTAACAAGGAATTGGATAAGCACCTTAAGGGAATGCTATGGGCTATGCAGAAAAGGCAAGGAAATGGGACTAACTAGCTAGCTTTTTCAAAAAGCCAGCACAAGTAAGATGTAAACATTAATACCTGCAGCCACACTCTATCCTGTCTTGGAGCTGTATCAGCATTCCTTTTCTGTCACTAGTTCAAAATTCTCGGACTCCTTTCCTAATAGCATTGTGAGTGTCACTATACCCATCATCACTACCTCAAGGGCAATTAGGGATGCGCAACAAATGCTGGGCTAGCCTGTAATCTTTGCAACTCACTGAAAGCGAGAAATTGGAATTTTATCTGGAAAAGTGTGAGGTAAATCATTTGGGTAAGTCTAATTAGGCAAAGGAATGCACAATAAATGGTAGGAGACAGAGAAATATAGAGCAATGGAGCAACTTTGCAACCTATGTCCACAGACCTCCTTAAAAAAATGGATAGGTAACTAAATTGGTAAAGGATGTTTTGTATGTTACTTTCCTTTAATAATAACTGTGGAGCATGATAGGCTAAAACTGCATAAAACACCAGGTCACAGCTAGGGTGCTGCATACAGCTCTTGCCACTGCATTACGGGAAGGGTGTGATTAGACTAGAGAGAATACAGTGGGTTTTAGATGGATGTTGCCAGGAGCAATGTTCCCTCCAAGAGAAGTGTGTACAAGGAACACCAAATGTAAAGCTATAGAAAAGTATACCAGATAATAGGATTTGGAAAGGTATCAGAGGTGCTTCACACACCGAAGATATGTGAAACTGTATCAAGTTACTAATTGTTTTCTGTGCAATGCCTGTTAGTAATAACTACTAGTTTTTTCTACATAAATAAAATCTTTGCTTTGCTAAAAGTGGAGATTGTCAGGATGTAAGAGTGCAAAGGTTTTATCAATTGTTCTTGTTTCAAACAATGTGAATAGTACTACATTTCATAAAAAACTTTAACATCTCAGTTATTGACATGGAAAATAGAGAACTTTAAGAAATGATTGTTCTTGCTGACAGTTAAATCCTTTCGCTTTTCACTGAATCAAAAGCTGGCTGACTGAACACCGCTCACCAAAAGAAAAATGCAAGTCCAAGTTCTGTAAAAACAAACAGTAAGTTCAAGCCCAAATTTCTGAATACATGAAAACTCATTCAAAGACACTAATCCAAAGGTGATGCTTCAGCCCTAGCTTATTCAGGCGAGATGACCATAAAAGTCTCACACACCAAGAAAGTGGTGCTATGTTTCATTAGTGCAGAATAAAATACCACTGTGATTTCGAGACTACCAAAGTGCAAGAATATCTGCTTGGAAATGTGCTGATCATGCAGCTTTCCAAAGCAGACTATTTCAGACTTGTAGCAAATAACATGTATGCCTAAGCAATATTTAAATGGAAAAAAATAGTGTTTACATTTCAGAAATGTATCAGTATAACAGTATGCATGGATGAAGCATCATTTGATTTTGATAATAAACTGAAATCAACTTACACTGTAAGCATTGACAATCAGCTGAATGATATTGTTTGAATCCTTGTCAAGAATTTCTACAGTTGTTCCAGGGATCAGAGCAGTAAAATTCTTCAGAAATAGAAACAGAAACATAGTTCAACAAAAAAACAGAAGTTGTGAACAATAAAGAAGATAAATAAAAATACGTACAATACCTTGTAAAGTATGTAATGGGACTGAGTAACAGCAAATATCAAATTAATGTTGTTCTCTGTCAACTTTTCTCCAAGTAGTGCCAATGATGGATAATCCTGAAGCCAAAATAAGAAAACAAAAATCAAAACACATGTTCCACCTCTAGACAGTACATTGCCCCACAGTCCCAAACAGCATTGAATATGGTTATTCACAAGCAGCTGATACAATATTACAGGCTTACTCAGAGCTGTTCTTTTTCCCCAGGAGAAGCTCATTTTACAAAAATTCTGGATAATCAAAGGAAACCATTTACAACTGCATTTCATGTTATTTCACAAGTGTGAGTTTTACATCAGTTTTAATTAACTTCTACTCCTTCACTGTGAATAAAGCAGCCACTTCCCATTTCCTTGACTGCAGGCTGACACTCAGTTCTGCTCAGCTGTTCTGTCTATTTTCTTTCCCTTCTTCTTTTGCATCTAGCTATGCATTCTCAGGTTCATCAGTTTTGCATCTGTTTGGTTTTCTCTGCTCTTTATTTCAATTTTCTTTCAAAGAACTCTCCAAAAACAAACAACAAGACCTATAAATGATACTGAACTTCCCATCCCAATGAACTTGCATGAACAAAATTCCACTGACATCATCAACCAGTCCATTTTGTGCAATATGGGACATCATAAAAAAAATTGTTTGTAGGATCACAGGATTTAAAATAAAAATAAAAAGTAGAATGAGCAAATCCACATTTAAAGTAATGATGTATTTTAGAAAGTGAAGGTTTTGTGACACAGTCAAGATAAATCATTTGCATGTCTCACTCACGGCTTGCAAGTCAACATGCCATATGTTAAATGGCAGAAGAATTCTTCATGCATTCTGAATGTACCAATGATATATTTTTTAAAAAATGGCAATATGAAATAATTCCTAGAGGTAACTGATTATCAGGAGCTGGAGACATTTTAATACGAGCCTACACAGTACAAACAAAGTAGGAGACATCATACAATACTGAATCATGGAATTATAAAAGACATTAAGGAAGGTTTTGCAAATTGCTGCAACATATTAAACATAATTAATTCGTAAGTAGAACGAATGTTGTGCAACCGAAAATACCTCTTTGGAACTTCATATGTTTTTATTGTTAGTTTGGCATTTTGTTTTAAAAGGAAACACATTGGGTTGAATTTTAATCAATGTTAACTCAAACTCAACTACATGCATTATATGTGTTAGGATATTCACTTAGTATCTTACGTACAATTTTACTGACTATTAATCCAACATAATTTTAGTATGCTGATCAGGAAATAATGCAGAAAGATTAACCAGACTGTTTCTACAACAATCATAGATCAGCAGAAAATGGTCACAAATTTAAAGGTCAGGCAAAGTTTACCGGCCTGAACAGATCAATTTCTTGCTCTGCAAACCAACCCTGAGAAAATGCTCCATAAGTTCAGATTTACGTTCCATCAGGGTAGGTGAAAATGGGACTCAATCCTGTCGCCCCAGAAAGAGTTCAGAAATTGCTAGGTGCAAAGACAAGCTGAGCAAAAGGTTAGCCACAGTGCTGCAGCATTTTATTGTTATGAAAAAAGGAATAAAACAAAACACAACCCTACGGTCCTTACCCCTATAGACTTCCCATGCCTCATCCATGCCAACTCATATCCCTCTATCCACCTCCTTTGGTTCTTCTGTGCCAACCTATGCCCCTTTAGCCATCTTGCACCATGCCCCTCATATGCACCTTGCCAGCCTATACTCCCTATTCAAACCATAATCCTTTATAACCCTGAGGCTAATTTAGTACTAATTCATGCCAACTCACGTCTCTTAGCCAACTCACCCAGTACCCATAAGGGCAGACCTCAGGACCTATGCTGAGATTAAATAATGTTCTCATATGGCAGTTGAAATAATTCATCTGCATGTCTCACTCATGGCTTGTAGGTCCTCACGCCACATGATCACTTGTTAAGTGGCAGAACAACCTTACCTAATGTATTTTATAATTCCATGAATCAATACTATCTGATGTGTACTTCTGTTTGTACTGTAAAGGTTTGTATTAAAATATCTCCAGCTCCTGATAAACTATCAGCTACATCTAGGAATTATTTCATACTGCCATTTTTTTGAAATATATCACTGGTATGTTCAGAATGCATGAAGAATTATTCTGCCATTTAACAAGTGATCATGTGGCACGAGGACGTACAAACCACAAGTGAGACACACAGATGAATAATCTCAATTACAGCTGTCAATGAATTTATTCTTTGATCAACATTCTCATTGATATGATGGCCATGGGGGGAATCTTCCTGTGGGTTTCATCAAATATGAGCTCCCCTATTCGGCGAGTGGAAACCCAATCAATAGGGAAGGAGCAGAGGAGTTTAAAACCAGCCCCGGTTCCACTCAGGTTAGCAGTCAAAAGACTTTGGAGCTGATCTGTACACTACAGCTGCTGAGTGGCACTTTGAGTACTTTGCACGTAAAGGGTAATGGTAAGAGAAGACTAGCCTTGATAAAATTATTACATTGATTAAAATACATTCACTCATTCAACTTCCTTTAATCCCTTGTAAAAATAAGCATCTGTATTCATAAGAATTTGAAACTATCAATCAAACTATAGAGAGGTACATCAGTGTGAAAGTGATTCATTGTGAAATCAGTCATGCAGCACTAATATCATGGATGATAATCCATGCTACCAACAGACAGCATGAAATAGCAAGCACTAATGTTTTTCAAAGACTGTAGATAGATCTTTTTCTAAATCTATTAAGGGTAGAAGATTTAAATAATTTGACAGCTTGATAGCTCCCTTGACACCTCGCTGGGATATTTCTCTTTACTGCTCCCTTGACAGTTCCAGTGAGCTTGATACTTTCAATGAATTGATGCCATTTAACACACATTCATGTCTCCCTTTAACAATTCTAAAGGGTTTATTAGCTCTCCCTCAGGTGTCCCAGGACCATATAAGAAAGTATACCTTAGTTCCCAAAAGCATATTCCTATCTCTCCAAAGAACCTTGGTATGGTTAAATCTTTTACCAGGTCCAATGTGAACAAAATAGTGCTTTGGGCATTCTACTAGTGAAAATCATATCCAATTGAGGCAGCTGCACTTCAACATTTGTGGTTGCCTCCATGAACTAAGAATGTGCTATTTACAAGCAGTCCCCACTCCCTCACTGAGAAAATGGCAGGGCTAGGTTCAGGGGTGGAACTTCCATATTTGCCATTTTTGCTAAGACAGAGAGCCTGTCTGTGTGGAAACTCACACCAAAGTTTCATGTTCTGCACCATTCTACGTAGAAAATGAACAAGGTCTGAATTTATCACATCCAGATTGAAGGAAAAATTTAAACGGGAGATGCTGACTGAAATTTGTCTTCTCCTTGTACTTTAAAGACCTTAAATATTCACTCTCTCCACTATGACCATAGCATGAACCAACTACAAGGTCCACTGCAGCAACTCACTGCATCTTCAAACCGCAAAATTCAAACCTGCAACTTCTGGAAGGAAAGGGCAGTAAGGTGCATGAAAACATAATCATCTCCAACTTCTTCGCCAAGTCACAAATTATCCTGACTTCAAAAGATATCATCCTTCCATCCTCACCATTGGGTAAAAATTCTGGAACTCTCTGCCTAACAGCACTATGTGGAGCTACCTTAATCACTTGGAGTACAGCAGATTGTTTACTATCTCTTATCAAGACAATAAGCAATTTAAAATAGTACCTCTCCCAAACGCACATTGCATGAATGAATAAATAAAAATAAAAAACTGAACACCCCAGAATTATCTTTGCAGTCTAGGAAGAACACAGCACAAACTTTTACATTGAAATTTGTAGGATATCTATTATGTTGGAAGGCACCTAATACAATATGCAAATATCTTGCTTGACATAAAGCAAGAAACCTTTGATCAATATTGAATTGATATAATTATTGACTTGTCTTATGAAAAAGTGACAGATTAGTCTCACCATTTGTGTAGAGAAACTATACTCGTTGTTTTCATCGAGATGGCATTGTCCATCATTGGGCTGTACCAGGCCACCAAGTTTGCCATCCAATGCAATATGTGGCACATCATCTGTGGTGAACACCAATAAATGGGAAGCCTCTTTCCGCCAGCCTATTTTTTCCTTTGGAGGCAAACAAGGTCACAATTACCAGTGTTATTTTGAAAGTCTGGCTTCCTGTGAACATAAATAGTTTAGGATAGCACTACTGTAATTAGAGATTCTGGCAAACCATCAGCAAAGTTCACATGGTTAAATGAGTGGTCAGAATATACAAGGGCCACAGTCTCCACAAATCTCTGTGTAGTCAATATAAATGAACTTGATAAAACTGTGAACCATCTATAATGGCAATTTTTATGATTGAACAATATAAAACAAAACTATCCAATAGTACTGTTTATCAACAATATTTTAACAATAAATGAGGAAATATTAAAATTTAAAGGCAAAACAAAGGCTTTTTTTGTCTTTGACCTTTCTGAATACTGGCAAGAGTATCAGTCAAATACAAATACAATTTGGATTTCATTACTGCTTCAGTAAGTTAATCATTTCTAAGCTCACTATATATTTTGTGATTCCCTCTTAGCAAATTACCACCAGCATGTAGATTGTCCAGGAAATTTCTCAGTTCTAATTATGTGTAGGATCCTATATGAAGTTATATACTGAATCTATGGAAATTGTATAAGTTTACAGAACAATTCTGCTGTCACATGCTTCTTGTTGCAAGTTCATAGGCTTAAATTTGTTGGCATAGGATTGTATGTCATCGACTAACCACAGAAATAGGGCAGACATTCCACACGTTCCAATCATGAATATTTTCTGGTACTGCATAAGTACTAAATGAAATCAGGGAATGGAAAAAGTTCTCTTTCATAAAAATCTTTGCAAAACATCAAATGGCTTCTCCACATCCACATAAACAGATTCCCATGCAAGATCCACCCATAGGAAAGAAAACTGAATGCAAATATTTTTCCTGTGCTAAACTTCCAACTCACAGGAAATAACTAAAACATCTAATAGGTGTCATTTTCACCACAACAAACCATCTTCTCAAAATCATCAAATTTAACCTCCTCACTTTCAATATTATAAGTGAGAAGTACATAAATTTCTTCATCTCTAAAGTTGAAACCATACCAAACATAAAGCATTTTTATCCATGATAGATTCATTGGATTTGTTACTGCATTCTAGTAGAAAGGATACTTTTTGCTCAAAGTTTCTGTAAGTTGTAGGGAGTGTCCTATACAGTCTTGCTAATATTAGTCAAGTCGGTAAAGTTTATAATTTAGATAGTCAAGTCGATAATGTTTATAGTTTAGGAAGTCAACGGTATAGCTTTGCTGGCAGATATTCTAACTGCTGCCAAAGTCCTCAAGGATCTACCTTTGGTGCTTTTCTTTTATTTAGTTTGCAAGCTGCCCTAGTGACATCAGCCACAGGCACAGGTTCAACCACCATCTGCACACTGATGACAGCCAACTGTTCCTCCCCAATAATTCCCTTTGCGCCTGAACCGCCTTTTACTTCCAGATTACAGATCTAATATTGAATCATAGATAAGTTTCCTTCAACCAAATATCAGGGAAACTAAAGTCATTGTTTTCAACCTTCATCAGAAATTGCACCTACTTTTTAGTATGTTCTTTCATGGGATGTGGGCATCGCTGGCTGGGCCAGCATTAATTGCCCTTCAGAAGGTGGTGGGAGTTGCCTTTTTGAACTGCTGCAGTCCATATGGCATTCAGTGCTGTTAGGATGGGTTTTGACCCAGCGATGTTAAAGAATAGCAATATGGTTCCAAGTCAGAATGATGTGTGGCTTAGAGGGGAACTTGCGTGGGGTGGTATTCCCAAGTATCTGCTGCTCTTGTCCTTCTAGCTCACAGATTTGGAAAGTGCTGTTGACAAAGTACTGGTGGGTTGCTGAAAAATCTTGTAGATAGTGCACACTATTGCCATTGTGCATTGGTGGTGGAGGGAATTAATTTTTAAGGTGGTGGTTGAAGCATAAATCAACCAGCTATCATGTCAAAATTTTATAATGCAGTGGAGCTGCATCCATCCAGGCAAGCAGAGAATATCCCATGACACTCTTGACTTGTGCCTTGTTAATGGTGTACAGTCTTTGCAGAGACAGAATGGAAGTTATTCTTTAGCTCAGTTGTCTGGACAGGTGGTTAGTGTTACAGAGTGACATCAACAGCACGAGTTCAACTCCTGTACCAGCTGAGATTATTCATGAAGGCCCTGCCTTCTTAACCTTGCCTGTTATTTGGTGATATTTATTTTAAGTTAGCCATCTCCCTCAAAAAGGCAATAAGATTGACTGAAAGAAGAAGAAAGATTCACTTTGATGCTTAGAGGGACGTTAAGAAACAAAGTAACTTTGCTCTGAAAACTTCAAATTTGTTTTGGAGTTCATACTGAAAAGTATTTAACTTCCCAGCTTTAAGCTCTCTGACCCTGATGAAAACAAAGGGCTAAAAATTCATTCCTGTCTTATCACTTCCAAATGATAATATGATAACATAAGATCATAAGAACTAGGAGCAGGAGTAGGCCATCTGGCCCCAGAGCCTGCTCCACCATTCAATTAGATCATGGCTGATCTTTTTTGTGGACTCCACATACCTGCTCACTCACCATAACTCTTAATTCCTTTCCTGTTCAAAAATTTATCTACTCTTGCCTTAAAAGCATTCAACGAGATAGCCTCAACTGCTTCACTGGGCAGGAAATTCAGATTCACAACCCATTGTGTGAAAATTTTCCTCCTCAACTCAGTCCTAAATCTGCTTCCCCTTATTTTGAGGCTATGCCCCTAGTTCTAGTTTCACCTGCCAGTGGAAACAACTTCCCTGCTTCTATCTTATCGATTCCCTTCATAATCTTATATATTTCTATAAGATCTCCCCTCATTCTTTTGACTTTCTACTCAGTCTTTTCTCAGAAGCCAAACCCCTCAACTCCGGAATCAATCTAGTGAATCTCCTCTGCACCCCTCGAGTGCCAGTATATTCTTTCTAAGTAAGGAGACCAAAACTGTACATAGTACTCCAACTGTACCTGTGGCTTATACAGCTGCAACATAACCTCACTGTTTTTAAACTCTATCCCTCTAGCAACGAAGCACAACATTCCATTTGTTTTCTTAATTATCTGCTGCCACTGCTAACCAACTTCTTGAGATTCCTGCACAAGGACACCCAGGTCTCTCTGCACAGCAGAACACTGCAATTTTTTACCATTTAAATAATAGCCCATTTTGCTGTTATTCCTAGTAAAATGGATGATCTCACATTTACCAACATTGTACTCTATCTGCCTGACCCTTGCCCAGTCACTTGGACTACCTATACCCCTTTGCAGACTTTCAGCGTTCTCTCTTCATATTTTGCTCTGCCACCCATCCTAGTGCCATCTGGAAATTTTGACACGGTACACTTGATCCCCAACTCCAAAACAATTGCGGGCCTAACACTGATCCTTGAAGCACACCACTACTCACTGATTGCTAGCCAGAAAAACACCCATTTACCCTCACTATTGGTTAACCAATCCTCTATCCATGTTAATACATTACCATAATACTGTGCAGCTTTACTTTATGCAGCAATCTTTGGTGTGGCACCTTGTCAAACACCTCTGGAAATCCAGATACATCACATCCACAGGTTCCCCATTGTCCACTGCACATGTAATGTTCTCAAAGAATTCCACCAAATTAGTCAAACATGACCTGCCCTTCATGAACCCCTGCTGCATCTCACCAGTGGGACAATTTATATCCAGATGTCTCGCTATTTTTTTCCTTGATGATAGATTCAAGCATTTTCCCTACTACAGAAGTTATGGTAACTGGCCTATAGTCACCTGCTTTGAGTCTACCTCCTTTTTTAAACAGTGGCATCACATCTGCTGTTTCCCAATCTGCGGGAACCACCCAGAGTTCAGCGAATTTTGGTAAAGTACCACGAGTGCATTTGCTATTTCTCCCACCATCTCTTTTAGGACCCTGGGATGCAATCCATCAGGACCAGGAGACTTGTCTACCTTTAGCCCCATTAACTTGCCCTACGTTACCTCTTTTGTGATGCTATACCGACTATCTCTAATGACCAGCAGACAGTGCCACTGGTCATTACCTGTTTCTCCATTGAGATTATTATAGAAATCCATGTAAGCTGTACAGCCAATCAAAAGTTCTGAATGCCGTTGGGATATCAACATGGACCACATGGCAACTTTGCTTTTTGTGAATTAATTTCAGCTCCAAATCTTTCACTTAAATTGTTTTGCGCAGAAGAGAAAATAACTGTACAACTATTTGTTGTTAACTGTTAATGATTTTAACTGACTGCTGATGATATGTTGGGAATGATTTGACAGGAGTTACCTGATCGTGGGATATACAGCATAATCGATACCACACTGTAGGCAGCCCAAGTTCAACTCAGCAGACTGCGATACTGTTCCACACTTAATCAGTAACTCTACACTATTTCCCAGTAAATGCATCAGCACCCAACCGACTTGTTAAGAAACAAAAAGACAAAGATTCTAAAAAAAGATATTGAACAGAATTTTTCATGCCCTCCCTCCCCACCCCCCACAGTGACTGAGGCTGTCAGCCATTGACCATCAGTAGGAACTTCTGGTCCTGCCGTTGTCAATGAGGTTGGGTTTCCAGTTGTATGGACTCCCGCTGTGGGTTTCCCAGTGTGGGACTGAATCAGTGGGACTGGACAATCTTGCTGGGAGGAACACAGAATCCCTACAGCGCAGAACAAGGCCACTTGGCCTAAAGATCCTGCACTGACAACAATTCTACCCAGGCCCTATACCCATAACCCCACGTATTTACCCTGCTGATCCCCCGACACTGAAGATCAGTTTAGCATGGCCAATCCACCATACATCTTTGGAGTGTAGGAGGAAACTGGAGCACTCGAAGAAAACCCATGCAGACTTGGGGAGAACGTGCAAACTCTACATAGATAGTTACCTGAGATCAGAAGTGAACCTGGTGTTATCATGCAGCAGACCACTGTGCCATCGTATCACAGGCTGGAAAATTCCAGCCATTAGATCTAATAATTCTTTTAAACAGTCTGAGGGAGAAATTTGAGTAGCTTCTAGTAGTGCTAGATAGATGATATATTGATTCCCCTACGGCAAGCAATGCTATGAGGCCACTATCTTAGTGGGCCATATGGCTTTCTTCAATTACATCAATGAAGAACTCTGCCTGGGCCCTGCCTATAAGTCTGCATGGTGCCACTTCAAGCTACTTCGACAGGTTATTTTACCCTTGACTTCTAGACAGAATGAACAACAATGAACAGAGATATATTAGATGATAAAATCAAATAAAGCTGGCTATATTTGTGACAAGTCATTGTGAGACATGCCACTCTCACGCTTGTAGCATTAAAAGAAGGCTGTCTGCAGAGCACACTTCCTCACCTTGCAAACTGCTGCCTGTAGGATTGCATCAAAACCGCCCTCTGGTGCATCACGATTCCGAGATACCATTTGCTTTTGAACTTCTGCATTGAACTTGTCAGACTGATCGGTTAAAGACAGCAGATGTCGGAATCCAAAGGATGGAACACAATGTGGGAACATTTTATATCTACGTTAAAAAACAGGACAGTAGCAAGGATAAGTTATGTCATCCACTGCTGTCACATTCATTTCTGCAGATGTACATCACATACAGAATAGGAATTTATGTTGTACATACTAAAATAAATTTTATAATGTTCTGAAATGAGCCATAAACCATAGCAACTTATACATTTATTTCACTGGTAAACTTCTGCTGTTAAATTAGAAGTATTTTGGCTCTCTGTTCTTATACAGGCTAAGTTTACCATCACTAAAATACATTTCAGGAACAAAAGCTATTCAAATAACAGTTTGTCAGTACTATTCTCTTCATTCCTTTCAATTTATTCTTTGGTGTTTACCAAGCAAAATTACTCTTGAAATAACTGCTTAAAGACATAGATTTCTACTCTATGAGAAAGGCTAGGATTAGAAGTCTGTTATTCAATGCAGTTCTCAATACTACTTTAATATTGGTGCACATCCTATCCTTCCTGAGAACTGCAGGAAAGATCTGCTTTCAATTATTGTAACTGATGAAAATAAATAGGAGGAGAATTTTGGCAAAGTTACATTCTCATGTGGATTTGACAAATACTTCATTTGATTTTAAACTGAATCAAACTGAAATGGAAAAAAAAGGGAAAAATTCACATGCAAATCGCAAGCTAAATGACCTAGGAAATATTTTTGATTTAAGTAAATAGTGACTGCTAATTAAAACCATAATGTTCAAAATTCTAGTCAGACTGACTGAACAGTTGATCTTTTAACAGTTTCCCTTACAAGTATGCATTTATTTTAGTATCCCAAGGCCCGCTGTAGTAAACATGACTGAAGTATTATTCATTGACAATCTAAGATACCAACTTGGATATTAAAAATACTTAAGTTCCTTTTAAAATGTTACTGTTCTTTTATTAGTTAACTGATTACAATGAACACTAAGAAGTACAATTAAAATGACTAGTGCTATCACTTACAGCTATAAACTAACAGCAAGGATTAGGCAATCCAGAAATATATTTTTTGTTATTTTGGAAGAAGCACAATAAGAATATCATCATGTCAATTTTGATTTTAGTTGTCCAATTTAAAAAGCATATTAAATAAGTTTAAATCATTCTGACTATACAATGTTCAGAAAATTGGCAGATTTAAATTGGAAATAACATTGGAGTAAGCTATTTTATTGAGGTGACCGGAATGAATGGATGCAGCAGTATAGTGCCACAAAACATTTCAAATGGTGCAGATATAATCTATTGGTACATATGAATATTGAAATGTATATTTGACTTGTATAATTTGCATGCAGTATGTAAAATAGGTAAAGTAGGCAAACTGAAGCATAATACAACAGTTATTTACTGGCAACAGATAAATATACAGTATCTAACAGCTTACAGTATCTAACTCAGGAACATTAGTAGTTTTACCATTTAGAATACAATAGCATAACATACATGATGTGACTGTACTCTTTGCAATAGGGATACTGTACCTGCACTTCAACTACAATGTTACTTTTAGTACACAAGAAGACTGGGGAAAAGGTTAGCTCAGAATACAGATTTCATGATTTGTTCATTGAATTGAGAAATGTACATTAGCAAAGTGATTTTATCTCTCAAAATTATTTTCACTTTGGAATGTTCTGGTTGGTCAACTGAACTTAAACTGATAACTTGCTATAGTTTGATGAAATACACGTAATCACTTCCATATACTGATTTCTAAATATATTAATCACTCAGCTATACAATTTCATTCTCTCACAACCTCACACATTCAAAGAGCTGATGCATTTGGAAAATTCAGAATATATTCAATTTCATTAAATTTACATCCAGAAAGGCAGTTATTTGGCTAAACAGCTGGTTAGGCCACTTATTTCAATTTGAATTATATCAAAAGAAGCAAATACACCAAATAAATCAAGAAGAGATATGAGAGCAAGAATTATTTCTAAACTATATATTATTTTCTTCATATTATAACAATGCCATTAGAATGAAAGCTCACATAGTCCTTCTTTCATTCTTACTTGAATAGAACACTTACAGGGACAGCGCATGTTAGACCCATACAATCTCAGGAGTTTGACTTTGGATCTTCAAATCCAAGTTATCTTTCTTTAATCCATGCATGCATGCAATATTTTGCACAGTTAGATCGAATTTTCATGCAGAACATGTATTATAATCACTTGGTTGATTCTGGAGTTCAGGAAGTTGGCTTATGACTGGGACTATACTCATTGGAATTTAGAGGAATGAAGGGGGGTCTTATTGAAACATATAAAACAATGAAGGGAATAGATAGGATAAAGGCAGGGAGGCTGTTTCCACTGGCAGGTGAAACTATAACTAGGGACATAGCCACAAGATAAAGGGGAATAGATTTAGATCTGAGTTGAGGAGGAACATCTTCACCCAAAGCACTGTGAATCTGTAGAATTCCCCGCCAATTAAACCAGTTGAATTTTTTTTTAAGGCAAACGTAGATAGATTTTTGAATAGTAAAGGAGTTAAGATGAGCAGGTGGGTAAGTGGAGCTGAGTCCACAAAAAGATCAGCTGTGATTGTACTGAATAGTGGAGCAGGTTCGAGGAGCCAAACAGCCTTCTCCTGCTATTGGTTCTTATGGCTGGAATTCTCCGAACTTGCCTGCTGCTGGGATTCTCCTGTCCTGTTGCTGTGAATGGAAGTTTTGGTTGAGCACCAAATTCTCCATTCTTGCTAGCTGCTGCGGTGGGGCAAACAAAACTGGAGAATTACAACATATGAGTTGAAAGATAAGACTGTGGTTAAAAAATTTTTTCCTAACTTTTTAAAAAAAAAAGCCTTAAAAATATTTGCAGTAAAATGATGGAAAGTAGTTCCTTTTAACTACAGCGACTAGATTTTGACCAAAAATCTGCATTTTAGAATTTTAGAAACAAAATCTGAATGATGCAGCGCTAATACTCTGCAAAATAAGATCATGCTGCTCTCTGCTTCCTGCAGAAAAAAATAAACCTACAGATTAATATATTAAATCTTGTGCCTATATGGACTTACTGACACTGCTTCACGAATTCTTACATTTGCATTTATAATAAAAAGGGGCTATGTAAATGAGTCACGCTATAACACAACTCTGCCGAATTGGTGCTGCTGCATCAACACTTGTCGCAGGTATAATTACAGTGTTATATGTTTGTAACGTGTATGTGAAAATTCACAACTTTGGGGGGGGGGGAGACGAGGTAGATTCTACCTCCCTGCCTTCTACCCCTGCCAACCTGTCAGGGTAGGCGGGAGAGGGTGGGTTAAATAAGCTAATTAGTGGAGGTTTGATTTCAACATGCAGCAAACATGTCTGTTTCCTATTTCAACCGTGCCAAGCACCCAAGTAACCCCTTCAGGAGCAGCAAATGGATCAGTAATTATAATATCCAATGGAGTCCTTGTTTCTGATATTTATTTAAATTTAACATTGGTCAGCTAGGAAAAGCCCACAGCTGAGGAGAACTGGGAATAACTGACTTGTCCTGTGTGAATTAGTTGGTCTCCAACTAGATCCAACAGAGGAAGGATGTGATCACACATGAGGGATTACAGAGGAGACATGTAGATGTTGCCAGGAACAAAAAAAATTTAGCTGTGAGGAAAGATTTGATAGACTCGGGTAATTTTCTTCGGAACACAGGAAGCGGCGAGGCGGGTGTGGAATTTAATTGAGACGTATAAAATTTTGACAGGTCTAGACAGAGTGGATACTTAATTTAGCAAAGAGGTTAATAACCAGGTGTTTAGATGTTGAGAAGTTTATCTGAACAGACTCAGGTATAACAGGGAGACCAGCAGCATGACTGGAAATTAATCTCTCAGCAAGATTTGCTGTGACTCTTTAATACATGATCTGTCATCCAGGTCTCTCGACCAATAACAGAATGTGGGCAGATAATGACGTGCAACAAAAGCAGAACATGTTGGAAAATCTCAGCGGGTCTGAACAGCATCGGTGGAAACAGAATAGAGCCAATGTGACAAAGGGTCACATCCCCTTTGCTGGCTCGATTCTCTCTCCACAGATACTGTTCAGACCTGCTGAGATTTTCCAGCATTTTCTGTTTTTGTTTCAGATTCCAGCATCTGCAGTATTTTGCCTTTACCTTAATGATGACCCACATCTTGTGAATAAGGCTATTTAAAAAGAACTGAGGCAAGGGTCAGAACGGCTGTAGGAAAACCTGTGGAGCTACGGACATGGAATGTAGGCATGGAAAGGCTTCCTCCTCAATTCTGACATTCCCCTTGGGGTTATGCTGTAAGTGATGATGGCCAGAAGGGACACACTATAAGTCAGTGGAAATGGCCATCCACCTAAAATAAACAGACATAGTTGGGAGCTGTGGAGGCTGTCAGCACTGGTTCCTTATACAACACATCAGCCAGGTCACCAGGTTGCAGCCCTTGACTCCGAGAAGTCAAATGCTAACAAAAACCTGCAGGGGTGTGATGACAGATAATGAATGAATTGTGGATAACTAGCGCCGACGTGCATGATCATAAACTGAGTACCAAAGGAATGGAATCTATTGTGATTAAAGAAAGACTAGACAGATCTGAGGATGCCTTGACTGCCAAATGTGTGCTGTCAATAGCTTCCTGTTCCAATGGAAATCTAGTCACAGCATCGAACCTGATAGCCCTGTTCTGCCTCAAAGTGGCCTATACAAATAAGGTATCGGTTATCTGCAAGATAACATACGGGCAACATATTGAGAGATCTTTGAGATGCCATTATCAAACTCTTGGAAGGAGCATTCAGGGATGTGGTGACCTTGACATGTTTGACCATGCTTACATTGTTCTCTTGGAAGGGGTGTTATCTCTGAGGCTAACCACTGTGCCACTGTCCTGGACCTGTTGGACCACTGAATCTCCCATAGTTGAGCCTGCCACCAGAAAATCCCAATCTCTATCACAACCTTTATACAGAGATTAATTAGGGTGAGGAATTCCAGAACACCAATTTTAATAAAATGAAAAACATTTTGACTTGATTTCTTGTCACATGTATTAGTATACAGTGAAAAATATTGTTTCTTGCATGCTACACAAAGAAAACACACTGTTCAAAAGAAAAGGAGATGAGAGGGTGCAAAATATAGTTACAGTACAGTTCTAAAAACATAGAATGACAGTAAAAGTTAGAATTAGAGGGTAAGCTGGGCACAGCTTGCAAGAAATTTAGGGCCATCTTTAATCCTGCATTGAAGTTGAAGAAAAACCCATACAACAGTGTTTATCTGCTGTTCGCATTTTTTGCTATCATGTTAAATGAATTTTATGTCCAGCAATATTTCCAACAGTAAAGTAAATAATTAAGACTGAATACAATAATTAAGTCATAAAAAATTTGGATATGTCCTCTCTTCGCCCATCTTTTCCTACACTCATTGATCTTCCTCAGAGCACTGATCTATCATTTCTGCAGCCGGGATCAGAAGTCCCAGCTAAAAATGTGCAAGAAGTTATGTCACAAAAATCTTCACTGACAGTGGTAACGTGTAGTATTCAAACTAACCAGGAGATCTGAGCAACAGTTTTTCAAAGACAATTAATACACGATAAAAGTTGAATAGATATTTAGAAATTCTGCATGATTTACCTTTAAAGAGCACAGAGAAACCTTGTGAAATATTTCCTCAAGCTGGGTAAAGGCTCTAAGAGAACAGGATATTTTTGAATCTTTTTATTCTGAATATATTTTAGATTACTGTGTTTCAGACAATTTTCAAAAGTGAGCTCTTACCCTCTACATTATTAATACTTTACATTTTCCATGGTAGCTGGGTAATTACAATTTCAATCTAAAGAAACAAATGGAAAATATTTTTAAAATAATTTTAGTTACTAGTTCTAGCCCACGTCACCATTGGATTCATCATCACAACTTAAGAGGTTATACAACACTAGATCTTGGATTTAAGCTTCAACTGGCAATCTAATTTATTAAAAGTAAATTGATAACCAAGTAAGTGACTGTAATGCTAAATCCTCATTAAGAAAATAATATATTCATATTCGCTAAACTAAACTAAATATTAGATTTACCCCTTATGTATTTCCCTTAATAATCACACTGGGCACACTCCAGAATAATCATTTGGTCATAAATGGCTTTAAGGATGTAAAAGATAGAATATGGAAATTAAAAACAGGAGTAAGCCAGTCAGCCTTTCTGACCTGCTCTGCCATTCATTTTGATCATCAAATTCAATATTCTGATCTCACTGTCCACCCCCCCCCCTCCATATCTCTTGACCCTTTTAACCCCAAGAACTATATCTAATTTCTTCTGGAAATCACACAACGTTCAGCGTGTGAAACTTTCAGTGATCGGCACCAATCTCTGGGTGAAGAAATTTCTCCTCACCTCAGTTCTATCCTCAAACTTTGACCCCTCGTTCTGACTCCATTGGGAGCATTGGGGATGATTCTCCCAAAAGTGCTGAATTGGGAAGACTGTTCTAGATCATGACTATTTTTTCAGTACAGATTCAGACTTGAATCTCCCCACTCTGTGCAATGAGGAAGTCACAATCATGAATATTATTGAAAACCTGGCAGGGCGGGGCCTGTTTGGGCCAGAGTCTGACAACTCTGAACTCTGCGCAGTCCTCCACTCTCCAGCTCGCCCCGATTACTGGTCTCCCTCCAGACCAGACTGATCGCCATGCAGAATAGCAGCAAGTTCCCCCACCCCCACCGATTGCCCCTAGGCCCCGCCTAAAATAGGCCCCACACCCTTGGCACTGCCCCATGTCCAACAGGCAGTGCCAAGGTGCTTCATAGACATGGGTACTTTGCTCCTTGGGCAGTACCGGGGGCACACGCTGGCATTTCCATGGTGCCCATGCCAGGTGGCACTAGTCGCTTAGCATCTGACCCCTTGGGAGGGGCCCTGATTGCCTCCCCCTTCATTCCAGCAGGGTCTTCCACTAGTTTCCCGAATGTAGGGACCACTCTAAACCCTGCCAGAAGGAAATACTTCTGAAGGAGTAGGAGATTCAATTGGGCCTGCAAATTCCAACAATCACATGCAAAACATACTGAAAAAAGATTCAAATCACTTACCCGTCTTCCCGCAATTTCCAGCGTGATCTGGACTCTGATGGATATACCTCAGAGTACTGAGAGAGGCAAGGGAGGAAATTGCTGGCACCTTGAGAGAAATTTTTGTATCCTCACTGGTTACAGGAGAGATCATGATGTGGAGATACTGGTGTTGGACTGGGGTAAACACAGTAAGAAGTCTGCCAACACCGGGTTTAAGTTCAACCGATTTATTTGACAGTAAAGTCACAAGCTTTCGGGGTTTCTCCCTTCGTCAGATGAATGGAGAGTTCTGGCCTCAGATAGAGCATATAACAATGCAGATAATTTACAGATTACTGATTAGAAAGTGAGACTTTACAACTAATCTGCTATTCAAGTCTTAAAGATGCTGACAATGTGAGTGGAAAGAGCATTAAGCACAGATTAAAGAGATGTGTATTGTCTCCAGACAGTACGGTAAGTGACCATTGTTCGCAGCAAACTACCCAGCCATCAGAAAAACAGTGAGCACAACATCACACAACCCTGCCATAGCAATCTCTGCAAGACATGTCAGATCATTGACATAGATGACATCATCACACGTGAGAATACCTTCCACCAGGTACATGGTACACACTCTTGCAACTTGGCCAACATTGTCTTCCAGATACGCTGCAGAAAAGAACGTCCTGAAGCATGATACATTGGGGAGACCATGCAGGCGCTATGACAACGGATGAATGAACATTACTCGACAATCACCAGACAAGACTGTTCCCTTCCTGTTGATGAACATTTCAACAGTCATGGGCATTCGGCCTCTGACCTTTGGGTAAGCGTTCTCCAAGGCGGCCTTCACGACACACAACAGCACAAAGTCGCTGAGCAGACACTGATGGCACACGAGGACGGTCTCAACAAGAATCTTGGGTTCATGTCGCACTATCTGTAACACCCATGACTTGCCTGGGTTTGCAAATCCTCACTGTATACTGGAGACAATACACATTTCTTTAACTTGTGCTTAATGCTCTTTCCACTCACACTGTCGGCATCCCTAAGACTTGAATAGCAGGTTAGTTGTAAAGACTCGCATTCAATCAGTAATCTGTAAATTGTCTGTGCTGTTATATGCTCTGTCTAAGATCAGAACTCTCCATTCACCTGACGAAGGAAGAAACCCTGAAAGCTTGTGAGTTTACTATCAAATAAATTGGTTGGACTTAAACTTGGTATTGTCAGACTTCTTACAGGAGAGGTCCCAGAGGATTGGAAAATAGCCAAAATTGTTCCTTTCTTTAAAAAGAATAGCAAGAATAATCCAAGTAATTACAGGTCAGTGACCATTATATCAATGGTAGGAAAATTATTGGAGACAATTCTTGGAGACAGGAAATAAATGAACATACTAGTGAGAGATAACATGGTTTTGTGAAGAGGAGGTCCTATCTCACGAATTTGTTCAAGTTTTTCGAGAAAGTGACGAAGATGATTGATGAGGATTGAGCAGTTATGTCATCTACATGGACTTCAGTAAGACCTTTGACAAGGTCCCTCATGGCAGACTGGTGCAGAAAGTGAAGTCACATGGGATCAGAGATGACCTGGCATGGTGGATACAAAACTGGCTCTGTAAAAGAAGACAGAAGGTAGCAGTAGAAAGGTGTGTTTCTAAAAGGAGTGCTGTGACAAATGGCATTCCTCAGAGATCAGTGCTGGGACCTTTGCTGTTTGATATATAAATAAATGATTTGGAGAAAAATGTAACTGGTATGATTAGCAAGTTTGCGGACAACACAATAGTTTGTGGATTTGCAGATAATGACAAGGACCATCAGAGGATACAGCAAGATTTTAGACTTGGGCGGAGAGATGGCAGATAGAGCTTAATCCAGACAAATGTGAAGTAATGCATTTTGGAAGGTCTAATAATGATAAGAAATACACAGTAAATGGCAGAACCCTTAAGAGTATTGGAAGGCAAAGGGATCTGTGTGTACAGGTACACAGGTCACTGAAAGTGGCAATGCAGGTTGAGAGGTAGTCAAAAAAGCATATAGCATGCTTGCCTTCATCAGGCATGGCACTGTTTTAAAATTGGAAGTCATGTTGCAGCTTCATAGAATCTTAGTTAGGCCGCACTTGGAATATTGTGTTCAATTCTGATTGCCACACTTCCAGAAGGATGTGGAAGCTTTGGAGGGGGTGCAGAAAAGATTTACCATGATGTTGCCTGGTATGGAGGGCATTAGCAATGAGGAAAGACTTTTTTCTCACTGGAATGACAGAGGTTGAGAGGCGACCTGATAGAAGTCTACAAGATTATGACAGGCATGCTCAGAGTGGATAGTCAGAAGCTTTTTCCCCAGGGTGAAAGAGTCAATTACTAGGGGGCACAGGTTTAAGATGCAAGGGGCAAGGTTTAAAGGAGGTGTATAAGGCAGATTTTTTACATAAAGCGTGATGGGTGCCTGGAATTCATGGGAGGTTGTGGAAGTGGATGTGGTATTGACTTTTAAGGGGCATCTTGAAAAATACATGAATAGGATAGGAATAGAGGGATATGGTCTCTGGAAGGGGAGGGGGTTTTAGTTAAGTCATGCAGCATGGTTGATGCAGGCTTACAGGGCTGAAGGGCCTGTTCCTGAGCTTTAAATTTCTTTGTTGTTTGTTCTAACCCTCCTCTTTCTTCTAAACTGCAATGAATAAAATCCTGACTTAGTTTTTCCTCATATGACAGTCCTGCCATCCCAGGAATCAGCCTGGTAAACTTTCACTGTATTCTCTCAAAAGCAAGGACATTCTACCTCAGATAAGGGCACCAGAAGTGGAAACAATACTCCAAGTATGGCCTCACTAACACCCTATACAACTGCAGTAAAACATCTCTATTCCTATACTCAATTCCTCTTGCTATGAAAGCCAAACTATTTGCCTTCTTTACTGCTTGCTGTACCAACATGCTTACTTTCAGTGACTGATGCACGAGGACACCAAGTTCTTGCTGAATATCCACTTCTCTCAATTTACACCCACTCAAATAATAATCTGCCTTCCTATTATTGCTACCTCACATTTATCTACATTATATTGAATCTGCCATGCATATGCCCATTCAGTCTGTCCAAATCATACTGAAGCATCTCTGCATCCTCCTTACAACTCACTCTCTACCCAACTTTGTACCATCTGCAAACTTGGAGATAAATATTTTATCTCCCAATTCATTAATATGCAATGTGAACAGTTGCGATCCTAGAACAGATCCCTGCAGTACCTCACTAATCATTGAATTAGAAAAAGACCCTTTTATGCCAACTCTTTGCTTCCCGTCTGGTAACCAGCTTTTTATCCATCTCAACATCAATGTAAGTTATTTCTTTCTTCAGTTATCTTTAGCAACTATGGAAGTATCTGAGTAGGTAACACTATTTGGATCAATCAAAAGATTGCAATGACTGAACGAAAAGTACATTATCTTTCTTCGGTGTAATAATAAGTGAGCATGGAACAGATTTGTTGGGTCATATGACCCTTTCTTGTTCCATTCTTTTCTAAACTTTTATGTCTACTTTCTAAACCTTTACATTCAGTCATTGCAATCTTTTGATTGATCCAAATAGTGTTACCTAGTCAGATACTTCCATAGTTGCTAAAGATAACTGTAGAAAGAAATAACTTTTATGTCATCCAGTAACTACATTTTGTTTCACAGTCTTAATTTTATAGGAATCACAGTATCCAAATGCAAACCATTAAAATCTAATGAGTTAATTTAAAAGCACTGACAGCAAATTAACTTAATTCCATACCAGGATTTTAAGTATATAGTTGAAAAATGTAAGAAAAGGGAGGGATTTAACGAAAATATTCAGTATACCTGACAGAAACGAAGGCCAGGATTTATCACGGCCATTCAAAACTAGCATCATGGTAGATGGGAACATAAAATACCGAGAAAGACCGAAAATCAATTATACAGCATCATACCAGGTTATAATTGTGCTCTCCAGCAGTCAATGGTCAGGAATGTAATTTTTTTTAAACATTGCTTTATGAGGCCTCCTCTTTTATCATCGTCCCACTAGATCATACAAGCACATCAGCTTGCAATCAGAACACTGTGTTTCATAATAGGAAATAAATGACCTGCACCTACACTTTGCTTGTGAATTCAAGTTTAGTTCACCTACCTTGCATCGTATATCACTCATGGAAATCAGGCTTCACAGACAGCAGCACATGGCTTTCTGGTGGTTGGAAGTCACAGGGAAGTCTTTACCTATCAGACGAGCAGTAATTCATGTATGGCACCTCATGGGCTGCGGAGCTAGGTCTGTACTATGGAAACAGAGCAAGTGGCCTCACACAGAAGGGGATGATTAAAGTCATATCCAGCAAGGCCTCCAATGGATGCAGAGGCTAAGACGCACAGAGATGTCATGCTTAAGCAGCTCACAAGACTCACACCTCTTATCTGCAGATGAGCAAGAACCAGTATTGCCAAAAGCTCCCCATGCCTAGGGATCTGATTATTTATATTTGTGATCAGGAATTGGTGTCACAGGGACTGGAAGGGCATTAATTGCTGGTGGCTCTGAACTTCTATGCCATTGATTCCTTCCAGGGATCTACTGGAAACCTCAGATCTCACAAGTGTCCATGCACAAATGCATCCATGAGGTCACAGATGGCCTTTTTGCCAAGGCCCACAATTATGTCAACTTTGACAAACAAAGGAAGGCAGGACATCATATCATTGGGCTTTGCTGAGATTGCCAGATTTCACATGTAGAGGGTGCCATAAAAGCTGCCTGGCCACAGGTGCTGTGATACATAAATGTGCATGTAGTGAGCAATACATTAAAATACATATAATGACAAGAAACTGATCATGAAGATTAGATACCCAGGAAGCATCCTCGACTCATTCATTTTGAGCATATTCCAGATCCCAGACACTTCAAAGGTTCACATAGCATCTAAGTTGGCTCCTCGGTGACAAAGCGAAACACAAGAGAAGCAGCTGATGCCTGGTCAGTGACCTCAGACGCCTGCAGACGGAAGATACAATAAGGCTCATGCTGCTTACCAAATATTAGCGGGGCAGACTATAGGCATTCTCAAGTTGTACTTTTATTGCCTGGAGAGACCTAACGGAGCGTCTCACAGATCACTGTAAATTACTGCACACTGAAAAGGGGAGGAGACTTGCTCAATGATGAGATGAAGAGCTGTACACCTCCTCCAAAGAAGAGGACATTGAAGACATTAACGATTAATTTCAAGAAGTCAAGGCTCCAGGGAAATGACCATAGCACAGGATAGATGAGGCAGGTGTGTGTGTGAGGGCCTCATTGCCACCAGAATCCAGTAGAAGAATGATAAGTTGTGACAAGTACACTCTTGGACAAGAATCCTCCATTACGAACTAAAATAAACACCAACATTGCAATTCCTCTCATTTCACTCAAAAACTTCAAGATGAGAGTGAATATGAGGTTCATATTTTCCTGATTCTCTGAAGGATAATAAACTTTTGGCACCATGTAGAGATGAGATGATAAAGGAAGAGGGCATCCTGATCTCAGGTGTTTGAAGGGGCTGCCTCTTCAAGCATCTCCCCAGCATCCCAGTCACATTGATGCCCTGAAAGATCCTCAGTTGGCTCACAGCTGTATGCCTTCAATGTGGATGAGAGACACTCAAGATTGTAAATTCAAGCACTAGGACAATAATGTGGTTGAAAGGGGCCAAACATCATCACTTAAATAGCTGATGTAGTCTCTGAAAGTGGAAAGCACGGACAGCTGACAGCATATAACCTCTGAATTTGGGCTCAACACACGAAAACTCTGCCAAGACACAGAAAGCACATAGATTTGCACAATATATGTACTCTTCTCCATGTGTGAACATATTTGTCCTCAGGCATTGCACCTTCACCTTTCAAGAATGCAGACAAGTTAGCTGAACATCAGTGCCTCAATCTTACACAGCCAAGAATAAAGATGACATGACCCTGCAAAACAAGTGAATGAGGTTCATTGCACAAGCTCAATATTAAGGTCGATACATCACTAATGTTGAGAATAATGTGGAAAACAGCCACAAATTAATGATATGGTAGCACATGACATAAACAAGAGGCCCATGATGGTGATCTGTGATAAGTGGGGGAGGGATCATAATCTTAAACCTAAATGTCAGCAACGTAGCTCATCAGAAGAAGG
Organism: Sphyrna mokarran; assembly: GCA_024679065.1. Taxonomy (NCBI): domain Eukaryota; kingdom Metazoa; phylum Chordata; class Chondrichthyes; order Carcharhiniformes; family Carcharhinidae; genus Sphyrna; species Sphyrna mokarran. The sequence goes on from JAGIQG010000011.1 coordinate 59,226,874, forward strand.
CATGAAAGGATATGTGATTCTTCCCCCTTCATGGTGCGCCAACTGTCCTGCATAAAGATAGATGGAAAGAAAGTGTGGCAAAGTTGAAAGTCAGGGCAAATGATAAGGGTACCTGGCACTTGTGGATGATAAGGGAAGCCATGGAGACTCAAGGGGTAATTCTCCCATCTTGCTGCGCTGCTTTTGTAGCAGAGTGGGCTGGAAGTCTTAAGCAGAGGCTGTTTTCGTGTGCTTCCCTGCTGGGTGCCATAGCATCTGAGATTCATTAGCAGGGCAATGTCTGAAATCTTCAGCAATGCAGGGGTCACAAGGCTGGCCAGCGACTGGGAGGCTGGCAATGTGAGGCCACTGCACACGCGTCAATGTCGGCGCTGACAGGTCGGCGCATGTGCAGTGGCCTGCTCAGCACTATGCTGCTGGCCTCTCGAGCAGAAATATACCCCGCCCCCTGTTTTTCAGCCTGGTTTATACTTAGGCCTTCTGCAGTGCACAGAGTGTGCGGGAATCATTTTGAAACTCCAGCTGAAAAAAAGAGTTTTATGTGAATTTGACACTTCAAATTTTTTGGGGGAATTACCACGATCTCCATTGTAAGTGAGACCAGATGGAGATGTGAGGGAGCCCAGTGAGTGGAGACTGCCTTTGAGCTCATTAGGAGTGAATTGCCAGGGAATGTGTGATAGGCTTTTGAGTGTATGGAGTTGAGATTGATGACATGGTTGACTTACCTAGCAGCACAGAGGAGATCATTCATTCCCGCACTAGATGGCTGACCTCTTGTGGAACTGATCACTGCTGCCACTGCCTCCTAAGCCAGTTTGGTCACCTTGATATACCCGCTGTGTGCAGAGCAGGGACTAGAAGACATCATGATAGACCTCAAGCAGTGCTCCAATGAGGCATCATTGAATCTCGACGCTGCCCTCTTCTTCAGTTTTGGGGCCATGTCTTCAGTGAAGCAGTCCTGGGTTGCTTTGAAAAGTTTGTGCACTTTAAATCTGAGCCCAGGAAGCAGCAAACGGACAGCAGAATGAACAAATTAAAGACTGCCCACCAATGATACAGCGTGCTTCATATGCAAGCATGCATAATAAGCTGTGGCTTGGGCTCAAAAACCTGTCATCGTTGGGTAGAATGCAGTGTTTCATACTCACTGCCACACTCAGTGTTACTGAAAGGCTTGCCATTATTTCAACACAATGCTTAGAAAATCACTGCAAAAATATTTAAGCATCACTCACCCTACACATGGGTTGTTCTGGTATTTGGGTCCTGTGTATGAGAATGGTGATGTTGGTTTGTCAACAAATGTTCCAAAACCCAGACGAAAGTTGCTGGTAAGCTTTGCCATCTCTCGTGATAATGTTGTACCCAACACACGGATGTTGTCCAAGTCATCTTTCATGGAGAGGGAAAGGTCCATAAGATAGTACAAATCCACAGGATAATCCTCCACTTGCCGCACCTGCATACGAAATGTGGTCTTGTCATCTATACGATGTGATAGAAACAATGCGTGTGAATTTACATGCTTGGCGGAATCCACAACATTATCAATTAAGGTTCACTGAATTTTTCCATATCCCATTATGTCACTTCTTGCAGCAGAGTAACAAACTCTCATAATGAATTTCTAATTTTGCCAATGAGAAGAATAAAAAGGCAAATGCTATTAATAAACAACTAGCGTTCAAAGAAATTCAATAATTAGAAAAACAAAATATTGCAGAATTAAGTCATACGAAGATGAAAACTATCAGCACATCTCTGTGTTCTATTCAGCTGAATATTAATAACAGTAATGAGTGTGTGATTGTTACTTCTGCAGATACGTTCACTTAGAATATTAAATAACATCAAAAGTGACACAGTGCCCTCATTAAAATCAAAACTCAGAGCTCATGACACCAATGAATGGGAAGTAACTTGCCACATCACTATGAAAAGTTCTCAAATGTAGAGAACAATTTTGTGGAAGTGGGAGCAGAAGTAAAGGGACAACATCCCTAAGTCATCATAAATCTCTAGCAGCCAAATCATAACACCACTGCTAAAGGCCTAGGAGAAATGTATTTGCCAGTGCTATTGCTTATAATAGTCCGTAATTTAGAGAAAACAATGAGGGACTGAATTTTCCAATCATTCACACGGCGGGGTCCTCTGGTCCCGCTGGCAATGCATCCCCACCACAGGTTTCCCAGAGATTGGGAATGGCTTCAATGGGAAATCCCATTGGCAGTAGCGTGACCAGAGAATTTTGCCGGCAGTAAACGGTGTGCCACCTCCTACCATCAAGAAACATGCAGCCAGGAGGCCAGAGAATCCCGCCCCAGGTAATAACATATCTTCAAAATGAAAAAAAGAGAAATGAATATTAATGAATGAACAATTCAGCTATATAAATAGAGTTAACTAACAATGTTTTAAAATTTGACCGATGTGACAGAATTTATTGTATTTTTTATTCACTGAATAAGGTCTAGTCAATACAAAATTAAACAATACAAAATTGAAAAAACATAAATCCTTCAGGGTTTCTGCCTTGGACCCACTAGAGAAATTCATATACATTTCATATATAGTAATTGCCCTTCCAAGCATTTGACATATTGAGCACCACTACAAGGCCAGATCCAGTTCCACACCCAGCTAAAAGAATCCCAGATCTGGCTCCACTGAGCTAACATCAGCACAAGGATATAATTTTTAATCATTCAAGGGATATAGGTAGTGCTGACAAGATTCCTATTTATTGCCCATCACTAATTGCCCTTGAGAAGATGGCAGTCAGCCATCTTCTTGAACTGCCATGATCCATGTGATTTCAGTTACACCAAGTGTTTTGGGGAGAATGCAAATAGCGAAATTTGGGTACTCTCTATTGCAAGACAGTCTCATTAATGGTTACTGATTGTTAGAGATATTAGCATCCTTCGGCATTTCTCAGCTTCTTTTTTTAATTATTGTATTTTTTAATGTTGAATGCTGATAACCTTTCAAAAGAATACTCAACAAATCAACTCAATCAAATTTGAAAGCAATCAGTTGTTGGATAAAATTATAAAATTCCTACAGTACAGAAGGAAGCCATTCAGTCCATCAAGCCTGCACCGACAACGACCCCACTAGGCCCAAGCCCTGTAACCCCATGTATTTACCCTGCCAAATCCGCTGACACTAAGGGGCAATTTACATGGTCAATCAATCTAACCCACACATCCTTGGATTGTGGGAGGAAATTGGAATATCCAGACAAAACCCACATGGGAAGAATGTGCTAACTCCACACAGTAACCAGAAGCCACATTTAAATCCGGGTCCCTGACACTTTGAGGCAGCAGTACAAAAACAGGTCATGAGCTGGAAATTCAGCAGAAAATAACTCATCTCCTGAACCCCCCATAGTCTCTCCACCATCAGGACCGTGATTGAATACTTCCCCTTTCTTGGATGATTGAAATTCCAATCACCCTCAAGAAACTTGACACGATGCAGGGGAAAAGCAACCCACCTAACTGGCATTTTATTCACCATTTTAAACGTTCATTCCTCCGACCACCAGCGCACAGTGGCAGCATTGTGAACCATCTACAGGTTACACTGCACCAACTAGCCAAGGCTTCTTCATCAGGAGCTTATAAACCTGCAACCTTTGCCACCTTAAGGCTCATGAAAACCTAATGGGTTGCAACTTCTCCTCTAAGTGACATGCCACCTTAGCTTGGAACAATATCAGGTCAGTGGCAATGCTGCTTTTCCAACTAGTTGGATGAGCACCAACATTTCCAACTTGTGTAAACAGACAAGCATCAAAGGTGTAACCATATTGCTTCAAACTCAAAATGGTCAAAGTGCATTATATAGGTGCCTTAACCTAAACTGTCAGTACGTGGGGTTAATGGGCACTTGGCATGATGAGGGCATCCTTGAAAAGCTTTTGGACTGGAACTAGCTGCCTTTTCCTGAAAATATACAAAAGAATGCATTCCTAAAGACAAAAACATTGAAAACTTCAAAATCACCCAGAACATTTTGAAATAAATTTTAAAGAGGTAATTAACTGGAGCGTGTCTGTACACCTCTTTGGAGATTTGACGTTGAACAGAGCAATCTGCTCTGCCAAAACTACAAATCCAGAGAAGCTGCTTCATCCTTGCATTCGATGTAAATTTGCCACACTAACTTTCAAAAGACTGTGGTTTTCAATTTGTACAAAATTTCGAAAGGATTCACGCATATTAGGAATCAGGGGATGGGAGGATTTTCCCATCCTGGTGCGCTAATTTTTTTTAGTGTGGCAGGCTGGGAGAATTGCACGCCAGTCATGGGATTCATGCATATGTTTCCAATGGACACGCATCTCCAACATCGTATATCCAAGCGCTGTCGGGACCACGCTGGAAACTGGCAGGACCAGCAGGTAAGTTATTTTAATATTATTTAAATATCATTATTGGGTCTGGGACTGAAATCTCCAGGTCCTAGCATTTCCCACCCAGGATTTATAGAGTCATAGAGGTTTACAGCATGGAAACAGACCTTTTGGCCCAATTTGTCCATACCACTTTTTTTTTCTTAAAAAAAACCCTAAGCTAGTCCCAACTGCCCACATTTGTACCATATCAGGAATAGAACTGAGCTGGTTGATTATTAGATATCTTACAACAAGAGGGATTCAATTTTATTATAATTCCAACTGCCATCCTGGTTGCTATTTCTTATTTTAGCCACATCAGGGAACCAGATTTAGCCTGACTTATCTATGATATTGAGATGTTGGCGTTGGACTGGGGTGCATACAGTAAAAAGTCTCATAACACCAGATTAAAGATCAACAGGTTTATTTGTAATCATGAGTTTTTGGAGCGCTACCTCTTCATGGCTTTTTAAGGTTTTTGCATTGGACTGATCCTGTCATGCACGTTCATTGTCTCAGACCTACAGTGCTTCCACAGAATCCCTACTGTGCAGATGAAGGCCATTTAGCCCATTGATACTGCACCAACTCAGTATCTGACTCAGGCCCACACTCCCTGCCTCTATCCCTGTAATCCTGTGCATTCTTACTGTGGCTTATGTATGCCATGGTCTATATAAGTGATCACTGCTGTCTGGCCCATTTATCCACTGACACAAAAACCAGGAATAAGAGAGAAAGACAAATCATTAAAAAGCTCTGGTTGATTAAAAAAAATTGTAATATCTACCTGGCCCAGACCAAACCTCTAAATCCAGAGTTTACCACATCATTATGCACATTCAAGGGTTACAATTATGAGGTGTAAAAAATATGCTTTTAGAATGTGTCTTTAATTCAGGGTAAAAATGAAGGGAGTCATGTAACCTGTTCTGAAGTGGCTATTAAAGGGAGATCTGGGTTGTTTATTTGGGAAGCTGTAAGGTATTCACACTTGGGAGATAATGGCAGCAGCCGTGTTTATTATAGTTAGTTTGCTCGACTCCAAAGTCCCAAGAATGTCAGGTTGTAAATAGTAATGTTTAAAATGGTTCATTTACTTCCAAGATTAAAGAGTTAGGGATGAAAGATAGCTGGCCAACATTTCAAAGTCCATGTGATTCATATTGCCATGAAGATGGGAAGATATTCCTGAATCTCACAGGCAGAGTCTGCCAGGATCTGGGAGAAAAAGAGAGAGAGAAAACAACTACAGGCTGAAATTCAATATGCAGGGATGGAGGAGGGAGCTCATGTTCAGATTTAAAGAACAAAAGGTCTGAAGATTTGCCTAGCTTGAGAAAATCTCCAAGAAAACATCCATCGTGAAAAATAGTTCCAGGGTTAAAACTTATTAGGCTGGGAATGAAAAGATCGAAGTAATCCCCTTAAGCTAAGAATCACTTTGGACTGATCTTGGGAGAATTGAATGTTTACTAAATAGACAGTGTAAAGCATATTTGTGAAATGGGTTTTCTCAGTTGTGTAAAAGTGTAAGTGGCCTAAAATAAGTGTTGAGCCAATGGTACTTATAGTCTGTTACTATAAGAGTTAAAACATGAAATCTTGTCATTTCCTCCTTTCAGCTATTAACTGGAAGTTTAAATTTATATTTTGTAAAGTTATTGGTCTCTAAGGAGAATACAACACAAGATTTTACCTGGTCTTAGCTTTAGAGCAATCTTTTGAGGTGCTAGTTGAATGACATCTGATTGTGATGATCCCGATCCCTTATTGCTCAATGGGAGATTTCTTTGTATCAGTATACTGCTTTGAGGACTCTCTATAAACTGAATTTTGCATCCTCTTTTAATCAAGCTTTCCCTAAAATCACATCTTGAAGAGATGCTTCCCTTGTTGCCAAATTCCTTAAAGATAAAAAGTGATGAAAAAATAATTATAACAAACACGTTGAGGCTGGTTCAAATTACTCTGTAAAGAAAATATGAGTTAGACAAAACAACTCAATCAATGTTTTTGCTTTACCATCTTAGGATTATTGTAGCCCTTCTAGTATTGGTTTTTTCTTTTTGTTTTGTATATCCTTTTTATGTACTTTTCAAATGAATTTTAACCTTTTAAAAGTCACCATAGTCATTCCAGTAGAAATCTTCGCTTCAAATTTTAGGAGGCACCGATTGATAAAAGAAAATTAATTTTTTCACATGTAATTGTGAACTTCATATGCAATTATTCAAAGCTTTTTTACAGCCCACTGAACTTTCCTGCATATGTGAAGCAGAATGAGATAACAGAAAGTACAACTGTGCAGGGATGAGATATAAAAACTGAGTTATAGCTGCACAAGAGGGTCTCAAGGACAGAGCCGTAGCAACTGGCACAGTGAGTCTGTGTAGCATGAAAAATGCATGATTACTAAAACAGCCTTTTGTTATTGCAGTCTACTCTGTGGGAGTGGACCCTTTACAGACTAGCTACTGTATACAACCGGAGTATTATGACCCATGTATAGGGCGAGCTTCCTAAAATATCCTCAACTTGATTCCACTCTGTTTCAACTATAGACAAAAAAAAGTAACTAAATAATCTAACACTGTAGTTTTATAGTATCTATTTGAAAAAATTATGCTAATAGAATGCAGAAGGTGGCAGCTGCTATTACTACAGCATTAAAATAAATCATTTAAAAAAATCTTCATCACCCCTTTAAACTTCTTTTGAGAAATAGGATATATATTGCACTAACTACAGCATTGCTGTGGTTAAATGTTTCAGCGTGGCGTGCAAGAACATTTTAAACATCAAGTCTACAGCTCGAATGGTGCGTAACTGTAATTATGGAAAACATTATTTTTTTTAAATATTCATTATCTACTCATGCAGGAAAATAGATTTTATAAATGGGTACTCCTTCACCTCATTCCAGCCCAAACAGATGAGATAAAAATTTGCTTGCCTCCACATTTACCTTACCTCAACTAACACAACTCCCAACAACTCCAGAATGGATCTTTTCAATGTTCTATTTTGAGCCTTCCAAACTCCACATAAAGTCCAACTTGTTCAAAACTCCTCCCATCCTGTCTCCTCTATTTGATGACATCATCTAGTGCTTTGCTATTTCTAACCTCGATACAAATTCTTCCATGATATCATCCCAACTAACCAACCAACCAACCTTCTTCAGTACGTATTAGCATGTTTTCCCTATTCTGACCTTGTTTGCACCCCTATTTCTCCCGTGGGAATGCAGTAAATATCTGTTTTACATCCCTCAGCGCTTACCCCATCATTGATTTTAGCTGGAGTGTAAAATAGATGTCTGATACCCATTCTCACCAAAGTTAGGTTAAAATCACATGCTCATGTTCACCAATTTTCTCCTCTCTAAAGTAACTTGGGATATTTTGCAATGTTAAAAGCACTTCAAAAGTACAAGTTGCGGGTAAAATTCTACTGCAGATTTAAAAGCTTATGGTTATGGTTTCTGTTTCAAATTTCTACTCCATCACTTGAATGCGCAAAAAATTGTGGAATATCAGGCAGTGAGGCGGGAAACCCTAACCCCATTGTACACAGCAAAAATCTATCTTAAAGCCAATATAATTAGCCATTGAATAAAGACAACCATGAGGTTCTGAACATGAAGTTGCATCTGATTTTAATATATTGTTAAAATATCAATATCTCCATTAGTAATTTGTAACACCTGAATACAAATTAGAATTAATAAGGGGATAGATAGGTTTGATAGTACATCCAACTCAGAAGTAACTGCTTGTCTAAATCCAACAATGGAAAATGAGATTTACCTCACAAATCATGTGAAATCTTCAAATATGAATTTTCTTTTATTCATTCATGGGATGTGGAAAGCACTGGTTGGGTCAGCATTTATTGCCCCTAACTGAGGGCATTTAATGGTCAACTACCTTGCTGTGGGTCTGGAGGCACATGTAGGCCACACCAGGTAAGGATGGCAGATTTCCTTCGCTAAAGGACAACAGTGAATCGGATGGATTTTTAACGACAATCAGCAACGGTTTCCTGATCATCATTAGACTTTTAATTCCAGATTTTATTTTTAATTCAGATTTCACATCTGCTGTGATAGGATTCGAACCCAGAATCACAGATTACGACAGAATCACAGATTATTACAGTGCAGAAGAGGCTTTCGGTATATCAAGTTTGCACCAATACATGAAATACCCTGACCTGCCCCCCAATCCCATTTACCAGCACTTGGCTCATAGCCTTGAATGTTACTCATCCAGATACTTTTTAATGGATGCGAGGCATCCAACCTCCAGGCAGTGCATTCCAGTCTATGAGCAACTTCTGAGTAAAACAGTGTTTCCTTAAATTCCCCTAACCCTCACACCACTCACTTTTAACTGTGCCTCCTTGTAACTGACCCTTCAAATAAGGGAAACAGCTACTCCCTATCCATCCTGTCTGTGTCCCTCATAATCTTAAGCACCTCAATCAGGTCACTCCTCAGTCTTTTGTGCTCCAGAGAAAACAACCCAAGCCTATTCAGTCTCTCTTCATCACTTAAATGATTCAGCCCAGGCAGCATCTTAGTGAATCTCCTCTGCTCCATGTCCTTCCTAAAACGTGATGACCTAAACTACATATTCCAACTACCAAAGTAGACCTCTCTACTTTGTAATCTATACCCTAATTGATAAAGAATACTATGCTAAGTGCCTTTTTTCACTATTCTATTTACTTGCCTTTCTGCTTTCAGAGATCTATGCACAAACACACCAAGGTCCCTTTGTTCTTCACAATTTCCCACTCTCAGATCTTTTGTAGAAATACTTCCTTGTCAAGTTACTCCTTCCAAAGTGCATCACCTCACACTTTTCAGAGTTAAATTCCATCTGCCACTTATCCGCCCGTCCGACCATCTCATCTATAACTTCCTGTAACCCAAGACGTTCACTATTGTCCACCCAGACAACCTTTGTGTCATCGGCAAACTTACTGATCCTACACTACCCCCCCCGCCCACATAGTCATATATGTCATCTATATAAATGACAAACAATAGGGGGCCCAGTAGTACACCATTGGTCACTGGCCTCCAGTCACTAAAGCAACTATCTGAAGCCACTCTCGGTCTCCCACCACTAAGCCAATTATGTATGCATCTTGTCAGATCATCCTGTATCCCATATGCATTAGCCTTCTTAATAAATATCCCATGTGGAACTTTGTCAAAGGCTTTGCTGAAATCCATGTAAACTACATCAACCACACTACCCGCATCCACACTTGGTTACATGCTCAAAAAATTCAACCAAATTTGTTAGGCATGACCTCCCATTGACAAAACTATACTGATAATCCTTGATCAAACCTTGCCTCTCCAAACGGAGATAGGTTTTTTCCTTCAGAATCCTTTCCAGTAGTTTCCCAACCACTGACGTGAGACTCACTGGTCTGTAGTTCCCCGGCTTGTCTCTACAATCTTTCTTAAATAGTATTACCACGTTAGCTGTTCTCCAGTCCTCTGCCCGGAGAATAGCGTGCTGGGACATTACCTTGGGTTTCTGGATTACCAGTCCAGCAACAATACCACTACACCACTGCCTCTTCTAGACGCCACTGTGTATAATGTACTGAAAACGTTTGCAGAGTCAATAATTACAGGTAATTCAAATCAAGTGCAAAAATCATTCACTAATGCCACACAATCATACAATTACTTCGAAATAATACAAATTAATACTCCGTCTGTGTCCATTAAACTTATAGGTCTTTACAAATAAGCATACAGACAATGTACACTAACAAACAGCGATCAGTGAGGCTGTCTCAAACTTGAAGTTCTTTTATTCATAGGGCACCATTGTATTGCTTCTGTGGTTTGCAATAGCCTCAAATCTTCTTTATTGAATTAGTCTTTATAACTCACTGCCCGCTATCGATAATCCCAGTTTAACTCTGAAAAGTTTTAAATACTGGCGAGCCCCCGATTAGCCCTGAGCTAAAGAATCCCTTCTGTGAGCTTGGTTTCCATCAAAAATTTAAAAAGTCAAATCAATTCCAACTATCAAGTATCAACTTGAAACAAAACCCTGCTGTTGACCTCATCTATCATCTTGGGGCGAACAAAACCACAGACAGACAAATATTTTTATTCTTCTAAAACGATGACTCAGACTTGTTTTCAATTCAACAAATAACATATTGAGGGGATAGACAGATTGCCCGTCCCTCCCCCGAAGCAAACTTGGCACGGAGCTTACCAGTCTCACTGTAACCCGCGCTGCAGCCAAAACATGCTGTGGGTTGGCTGAACTGAGACAATATGGGGTTACTGCCCCTCAGTCCTACCCTTGGGAGCTACCAGCCAACCAAACTGTAGGTAGCCCTGGCAGTAGAAAGAATGCATTACTGGGCACTCTTGGGACTGCATTATGACCAAGAAGAAGGCCCAGTGTTCCTGAAATCAGCCAAATACAGGACTTGGGAATAGAGAATGTGAGCTGTTTAGGAAGGGGATGGGTTCTGTCTTATAAAATAGGCAAGTGGGAAGAAACAGGGTTACTTTCTTAGCAGGGCTCCCGCCCCATGAAAATTATGCCCCCTCTACCTTCCACACTTTGAAAATTTTTTTTTTCAGCAAAGATGCCTGACTGTCCACACCAACCATTTTAGGGTGTGGGCAGCATATTGTCATGGTCAAATGTCCTGCTAATAAGCTCGCTGGACCCCTAATTTCTTGTTTATATATGACAGGTAGATGGCCAATTTTGGCACCCACCCACATATATTATGGAGGAAGGGAAAGTGGTGGTGTTTTACTTGTCCTCACTGCTGAAATCATACCTAGCACATCTCCATTGTAAGAGTATTAGGAGATATAAAAAGATCAAACTAATTAATTCGACATTATTGTTTCTTCTAAGTAAAATCTGGAGATCGAAGGCCCTGAAGAGTTGATTAAAGCTCTACATTAATAAATGGTTACTACATCAATTTCTACATCCCTGCCAAACATTCATACAGAATCAGAAATTCATTTGTAGAAAAATCTGTGTATTGCCCATAACAATTTATCACTAAAGGAGAACCTTGCAAATAATAACTAAAATATAAATGTGCTTGAGATACAGAACAGATTTTTTTCTTTTAGTTTTTTTTCATTCATGAGACATGGGCGTTGCTGAAGGCCAGCATCCCTAGTTGCCTGAGGACAGTTGAGAGTCAACCATACTGCTGTGGCTCTGGAGTCCCACATAGGCTAAATCACAAATCAAAAGTGGAAATTTGAATAAGGTAAAACTTTGAAGAGATGAGAAATAAACTGATCACAGCAAATCTGGTTGAGATGTAAACCTACTCAGAAATAATCAAAAGTATTTAAAGAATCTAATAAAGTATATAGACCTATAAATCAAAGGCTCTTTTTGTTTAGTTAAGCAAAGGAAAAGATTTGGACAAGTACAAAGAAAAATGGAAATCCAGCAGAATCAGAGAATTCTAAAAACCAACAACAGGATAAAAAGGATGTAATAGAAGGACAAAAAGAAATATAAAATAATCTGCAAGGGATATTAAAGTTAATCTCACAAGCTTTTTGAAATATATAGAGTAAAGGAGTACGGGCCTATTAAAATGGATGCTGGCAAGTCTAAAATGTATAATAAGAAAATAATTTCCGAAACGAATACATTGTATTCACTTTCACAATAGAAGAACAGGACAAAATGAGGAGCACTGTGCCTAAAAACAGATCAAGCAAAGGACGTGGCTGGATTGAGTACAAATTTTTAAAATCATTATGGAGAAAATAATTGACCCATAGACAGAGAAATATGTGGAATGGAATGGTTTCTATCCCAAGGTTGTAAGGAAGTAGACAAAGAAATTAAAGATGTATTAGTCATCCAAATCACTTTAGATTGAGAAATAGTGCTTTTGAATTGGAAAATCATGAATATCATTCATTGCTTAAGAAAGGAAGGAGATGACCACTGTCAGTTTAATGTTATAATGTGGAGATACTGGCATTGGACTGAGTTGGGTACAGTAAGAAGTCTCACAACACCAGGTTAAAGTCCACTACTCATGCTACCAAATAAACCTGTTGCAGTTTATTGTTAAATATGTGAAAGTTGCTGAAATAAATCATTAGAGACAGATTGACTGAGCAGTTAAATATATATCAGTTGATCAAAGAAAGTGAACTTGGATTTGTAAACGGTAAACCATGTTTGGATTAGGCATGTATTTTTATTTGAGAAGATCATTAGTAAAGTAAAATTTATGTATTAATCACAAGTTGGCTTACATTTACACTGCAATTAGCATGGTCAATAAGGGAGTGCAAATGGTGTTTGTCTATATGGACATTTTGGAAGCACTTTGATTTGGCTCCACAAGAAACTATTAGCAAAAATGACACTGCATGGTATTGTAGCTTATGTTATGGCATGAGTGGCAACTGGTTGTGAGGCAGAAGGCCTTAAGAATAAAAAAGATGTTCTATGATTCATGGGATATGGCATGATGTTTCTCATGGATCTGTACTGAGCACCCAACTTTTCATCACATGACAATTAAAAACAACAATATTAATTTCCATGTTAATCTTCTTTAATGTAGTAAAATGTCCCAAGATATTTCATAGGAGTATTATCGAATAAAAATTTGACACTAAGCCACATAGAGAGATACCAAGGCAGATGAACAAAGGCTTGGTCAAAATGGTACATTATCCGCATTGTTTTAAAGGAGGAGAAAGAGTTAAAGATTTCAGAAAGGAATTCAGAGCTTAAAGCCTTGGCAGCCAAGGGAATGGCCACCAATGGTGGAGACATTAAAAATAAGATATGCAAGAGGCCAGATCACATTAATCTCAAAGAGCTGGGGTGGGGGGGTACTGTAGAGAAACAGAAGGGAAAATAAGGATTTGAAAACAAGGGTAACAATTTTAAAATGGAGCCTTTGCCATTCAGAGGCTAAGGCAGATCAGTAAGACAGGTGGGTATTGGGAATTGCTGCCAGTTACGATACAGACAGCAGAGATTTTGATGCCCTCAAATTTATATTGGGTTAACGATGGAAAATTAGATAGATGAGCATTGGAATACTAAAGTGTAAAAACACAAAGGATGGTTTCAGCAGCAGATGAGCTCATTGACTTGGAGTCACGCAATGATATGGAGGAGGAAGCAGACTGTCATGGTGATGGAGCAGGTAAGTGGTTGGAAGATTAATTGGGTGTCAGGTACGATTACAAAGTTGCAAAGGCCTGGTTCAACATCAGAAAATTGTTAGGGAGTGGGATGGATTTCAAAAGTAGGGAAAAGTTTTTTCCACAATTTATTTCGAAGAAATCTGGTGACACTAAGTCAGAACGAACATTAAGTGGCCAGATGGGGTCAAGAATTTATGAATGACTCCAGACAAATTTAGTGAGTAAACAAACTATGACAGGTGGAGTTCAAAATGGCGGATATGTGAAATCCAAAGAAGGCAAATCAGAATAGATTCTTAATAGTGAGAGACTACAAATTATAGAGGAATAATGGGATCAACGTATATAAATCATTGAAGGCTAGTCACAAGTACAAAAAGATCACTGGAATTTTAGCCAATATCTTGAGGAGTTTAGAATTCAACAGTTAGGGAGTAATGGTCGATTGGATAGAACTTTGGTCAAATCCCAGATAGATCACTGAATTCATTGGTGGCTCGCAGAACAAGAGGGCATAATGTTATCAATGAAACTTAGACTTTCAGGAATGAAATCAGGAAACATCTTTTCATAGAAATAGTAGGAGAAATTTGGAACTCATTCCTATGAAAGATTGTGCGTGCTGGATAAATTGAAATTTTCAAGATTGTGATTGATTGATCTTTGTTGGGCAATGGTTTTAACAGATATGTAACAAAGTAGGAAAATGGATGGAAAGTACATGGTACCTTTGACTGAACTGAACGGTAGATCAGCCTTAAGAGGATGTATTATCTCCGTCTCTTCTCATGTTCCTATAAATGGTATAGATCTAAAAATTCTGACTGAACACCTGAAAATATTTGGTTGGATTCGATCCAAATTGAGGACAGAATTACACATTCTCAGTCCTCACTGACACTCAGAAGCTTGATATAATTCTGAAAACGTAAAGGCATCAGCCGAATCACCAGCAACTTACACGCACAATGGTGACATAAGTACACACCACAACTTTGTACTAACAAATTCAGAACTTCCCTGTCATCACAAGGAAACGTGGACACCAGCTGATGAGTTCAGTGGTCAATTTCATAGCTGGCCATGATTTGAGAACTGGCTGTTTCTTGCGAATCAATTCGAACACTTCTCTATTAATATCACACATGGAAAGCCTGGAGCTATTTTTTCCACATTCTCATTTTCTTAAAGACACACATATTTAAAATTCCTTTCTAAGCAAATGCTGCAAACAAATGTCATGATCCAGTCACAGGTGGCCGAAGTGTATAAAATGGACAAATGGGAGTCAAGGTTAAATGTAATGCTTAGATAAAATGGGAGTAGTTGTGCTAGATCCTGGAAGTATAAAATTTGAAAGTTATACATTCCATCGTTAATGTGCATCCAATACAAACCCATAAATACCCATTTATAACAAGAACTTATTTGCTGCAATTTCACCCTCCTGCCAGGGAAGATGCTGCGGTGCCCTCTTTGGGAGGAAATACACCAATTTTTCAGATGCGCTTTCCATTATAATAAGAAAAGTTGACAGCAAATACCTGTAAATGTATAAATGCTTCTGAATATATATGGTATTCCATTGACAGGCTGAACATGGCACATTGACCGAATCCTGCTATTAGCACCCCTAATTACTGGCCCCCTTCGGATTATTATTCTCTGCATACTTTTTTTGTTGTTTTTGTTTGTTTGCATTTCCCCCAAAGGTTGGAACCACTGTAAATGAGTTAACGACAAATCCAAAGGAATCGCCTTCAGATTACATTCAGCAGTGAAAAAAACTGAGGATACAAAATAAATGTCTCTAATAAATTGATTGCTTACGAGTTTGTAACAACTGTGAGTAGCCTACCTCTTTAGCACACCAACCACAATCGGGATGAATAAGCAAACATTCTTGGCAGGAGGTAGCATGTCCACTTGTGCAAATATTGAGACCTTCGACACAAATGTAAAAAAAAGTTGTCACTTTTTCTGTGCGCACTCAACCGAATAAAGACTCCTCAATTGCGGGTTTATATATTCGTGCCGCAACGCCACAGAATCAGTGGTGCTTGTCAAAGTAATCCACAAATAGTGAAGCATCAGCAATAGACAAGACTGATATCACCAATATTTACTAACAACAGCAGAACCAAACACTTCAAACATCGTTTAGAGTACTTACCGATAACATGTTGCATCAATAGATAAAACACTGGATAAGATAAAAACAAATAATTTAAGCTCCTTTTCTTGGACATGGCTTTTTTGCAACTCTCGTTGACTGTATGTACTCAAAACATATCCTTTATTTTTGCCTTCCTCCCGCCCCACCACTTCCACGATCCGACCAGCGCCGCAGTCGGGAAGACTCGCAAGTTTTGTTTTTGGCTGCAGCTATCACAGTGGAATTTGGGGCTCAGACATTTGGAGGGGTCGCGTCTCCCAAACTTTCCTGTGTGGTCCCGGCACCGGGAAACTCATGCTGACATCGGGCCCGGCCGGAGAAAGGGAGAGGAGGAATAATGCCCGGTGTCCACATCAAAATCGCCCAACTTTTCCCCGTTCGGCTGCTCCTGCTTTGCTCTGTCTTCGGCTTGGCCTTACGCTGGGTACTGCCAGCCCCGGCACTGTCTCCTCACTCTGAGCCGGCAGCGGACACTTTGTTGCCGCTCAGTCGCGCGAGCTCCGGGCCCCCCGACCCCGCCTCCTTAACCCTTTCAGTCCCGCAGCACTTCCCACTTGAGAAGTAACCAGCTTCACCGGCCAACTCGCTGACCTGTGCACGAACACATTCCTTCAAGTCTGATGAATTAAAACTAGCCTTGGCCTGAAACTGTATAGAAAACAAAAGTCGTCAGTAATTTGACAGCTTTTAATTTGATTTAATTTATTGTTATTGTCACACGTGTTGAGATACAGGATTGTTTCTTGAGTGGTCTGCAGACAAAGCATACTGTTCATAGAGTATACAAGGTGCCAAGGAAAGGAGGGTGCAGAATATAGCGTTGCAGTTACACAGAAAGAGCAGCCTTACAGATGATAGGTCCATTCAAAAGTCTGAAACAAAAACAGAAAATGCTGGAAAATTTCAACAAGTTTGACAGCAACTATGGAGAGGAAATGTTTTGAGTCTTGAGTCCCTGATGTTCAAAAGCTCATAATTATGAGGAATAAGAAGTGCTTTGTTGTTGCAGCACACAAAAAGTAAGTTTACAAATACATTTCAAAATTGGTTCATAGCTTACTTTTAAGCATGAATTAAAAATAAGCAAGAATGCTGAAACATTTTAATTCAATATTTGAACTCTGAACAAGAGCATTGTTTACCAGAATTTGCTACATGTCATATTAATGATGGAGCTTTTAAGTGCTATATATAGAATAAACATTAAAACATTACATTTTTTGTCACAATATGGTCAATAGCAGCATTGCCCACATCCTGTGAAAGAATAAAAAGATCAATAAACACTGTCACATCCATACCACAAGTTAACAACTTGCTGCAGTTTAACTGTTTCAGGGTTTCACTACTTAAAACCAAAACTGTCATTAATATAACTTTTCATGTTGTTACAGTTTTAAACAATTACCTAGGTATCATGATTATCTAATATATTCATCTTCATAGAATCATAGAACCCTACAGTGCAGAAAGAAGCCATTCGGCCCGTCGAATCTGCACTGACCACAATCCAACCCAGGCCTTACTTCCATATTGCTACATATTTTATCCACTAATCCCTCTAACCTATGTATCCCAGGACACACTAAGGGGTTTACTTCTGTATACCTTCCCAAACCTAAGCAAACCTTTTTTATGAGAAAAATTATGTTTCACCTTCAATACTGTGAAGTAGCAAAAAGAGATAGTTCAACAGATTAAAGTCATTTTCGTTTTGTCAATCCCTTTCTAACGTGTCATCTAAGTAAATTGAGATATTGCAAATATTTGTAATTGTTTTTCTGTGGGCAGTCTAGCAGGGGGATGTGTTATGCAATGACAGTGTTCCAAAAACCACCTACGAAATATCTTTGGTCACAAGGCTTTGTAGGTATTATCGCTAGACTATTAATCTAGAAACTCAGCTAATGTTCTGGGGACCAGGATTCAAATCCCATTATGGCAGATGGTGGAATTTGAATTCAATAAAAAATATCTGTAAGTAAGAATCTATTGGTGAGTATGAAACCATTGTCAGTTGTCAGACAAACTCATCTAATTCCCTAATACCCTTTAGGGAAGGAAATCTGCCATCCTTACCTAGCCTGGCCTACATGTGACTCCAGAGCCACAGTGACGTGGTTGACTCTCAATTGCCTTCTGAACAAGGGCAACTAGACTTGAGCAATAAATAGGACACCCATGTCCCACGAATGAATAAAAATAAAAGTTAGTCTGGTTCATAGAATTTATCCAGGGTTCATGTGCATTTGGCTTGAAAGAAGAAAGTTATCTAGTTGTCATAATACTTAATTCTATCTTTTGTTTGAATACTAAAGATACATTGGAAAAAAATTAATCATTTAGATATTGAAACTTACAAAATTACTACAGGGCAAAACAGAGCTGACGTAGCCTGTTTCTCCAGGCTGGTGCATCTAGAATCATGGAATACAGTCTCAGATTAAGGGACTGACCATGTAAAACTGAAATGAAGAAGATTATCTTCATTCAGAGGAAGCTGAATTTTGGAATTCTCTACTCCAAAGAGCATCTAGAACCATGGAATATAGTCTTAGATTAAGGGACTGACCGTGTAAGACTGAAATGAAGGAGATTATCTTCATTCAGAGGGAGCTGAATTTTGGAATTCTCTACTCCAAAGACCTGTTGATAATCAGTCACTGAACATGTTCAAGACAGAAATCATTAAGTTTCTCAATACTAATGCCATCAAGGGATATGGGGCTAGCATGAGAAAATATTGTTGAGGTAGATGATCATTTAATTGAATGGCAGAGCAGACTCGATGGACCAAATAGCTTGTTCCTCCTCCTATATTGCTATGTTCTGAACTTTTTAGGGTTTCTTTTTCCTATAATTATAAATAACTTAATGAAACATATCTAATTTTGTTAACCACTGACTTCTATAATTTGTGAACTACCACTTTGTTAGAATACTGAAGACATATCAAAGAATAAATTAATCAATTTAGACATTAAAAGCAATGTTGGAAAGCCCTGACATAATAATACTTCAGCATCCAAAATAAAACAACAGTTTTGGGAATGTGCAATGTGTAAGATACTAAGGTAATGCAAACATTAATAAGTCTATGTTTTTTTCATGAGTGAGTCACATCACCATTCTTTGATGGGTACAAGATATGTTATAAATCAGTAATGTGTGATGATGTGGACAAGGTTAGATTTCTCAAACAAGAACCGTGTACATACAAAGTAAAGATGCAGTTTGTGGTGCTTATTGTAGCTATGCTAAACCAGTTACCTCAATATAACAAAAAACTTGTACATATATCCTTTGGAAACTTTCCCAATTGTGGAAAAATATTTGTGCATCTATATATACAGCAAGCCCCCTCACATGGGACACTGCACTGAACTGCTCAATTTACCTTGTCCCACTTATGCCCTATTTCAGACTTGTGAGGTCTCAATGTATTGTAAGGTTAATGTTTTAGGCATACATGTGGACTGTGCATAGGTTTGGTGCCATAAAAACATAAAAAGTAAAAGCAGGCTTACACTATACTTTCCCTCAGTTCAATGTGATCAAAGCAGATTTTCTGCCTGAACTCCCTATAGCTCCTAATTCCCTGAGAGACCAAAAATCTGTCTAATTCAGTATTGAATATAATGGAGCACTCAACTACCCATGGCAGAGCATCCACAACTGTTTGCGGTTAACAACTCAAAAGATCCACAACGCTTTAAATCTCAACCTTAAGACATTGACTGGGGTTTTGCATTCCCATTGAAAGTATGTGAATGGTGATGGGAGCACAAAATATCATGAGAGGCCCAAATTTTGTTTTACACTCTGGTGGGATTTCCTGTTGCGATTATTCCTGCATCCACCAATGACATAATGGGAATCCTGACATTCAAAGTCAGGATGCCTATTACAATAAATTAACATCTAACTATCTTCCATTTTATAATCTATTCATGTTGCTGTGACAGCAAGCCAATGTGAATTAGAATAGATCTCTCAAATGTGAATCTGACAAGCAGAACCCACCAGAAAAATTTGGATGAATACATTGCTCAAGAGGTAGAGGGTCATGCACTAGCTCTTGGCATTCCCGGGCACTATCCCCAGTACAGTGTATTTACAAGCACTTATCACAGTGGATGACTTACTCCACTGTTTCCATTTATTCGACACTAATGCCCATCAAATATTGTCAGGTGTCCATTTTTAAAGAAACAGATGTGATAAATGCTGATAATGGAGTATCAAGCTATATCTGTGCATTTATTCTCAAATATTTAGTACATTAAATTTTGCTCCACTGATAGAAATCTGCTTTGTGCTGTCTGTCATTTAGCCGGGCATTGAAAGTAGTCCATTTTCATCAGCAGTATCTAGAATTTTACAAATCATCGGTGATTCCATCCCCAGAACATACTAGCAGGTTTGTGGCTCAAGCATGTAGATTATAACTGCATGAGGAGACTCTGACTCCATACACTTCAATTTTATCACTATTTGTCTTGCTTTTCCTGTCAAATCACAAAGATCTCCATCAGAGCCCATGTCATCTCAACCCCATTTCAACATAGAATCTGCCTCTTCATTTTCTTTAGTCAATGAGCTGAAAAATGCGGCAGAGAAAGCCACTATTAGAATTGATAGCTTTCATGCCATTTTTCTCACCCACTTGGCCACTCTTCTGAAAAATTGGAAAGTTCCGCCCATCACTACTGCCAGTATGAATGGAGAACTTGGTGCTCAGCCGAATCTCTATTCACAGCAGCAAAACAGGAGAATCCCAGCCAGGGGCAAGGTTGGAGAATTCTGCCATTATCTTCAACTGTGTTAATTTATTCCAGATTCCCCAGCTTGGGAAAACTGTTCCCCAGGTCTGAACTTTTGCTCCTAAGGCAGATATACACTGTCAAGAACCTGTCTGGCTCAGTGAACCCATTTCCAAAGAAACAGCCCAAATAGCTAGATTATTTTCTGAGGGGTTGCATGCTGGAGTTAGGCAGGTCACCCTTGGAAACAATTTAGCTTCAGCTACAGGAGCTGCCAAGTGTTGAGTGAGGCAGGCTGGTTAAAAAGCCTAGACTTTGTTTCAGTTATAAAAAGTATTAAAGTTATTAGGTCCTTGAGCTATCATCTCTCACATCACCTCAGCCCCATCCTACTCTCTCATGCCTCCACATAGTCCTCTTTGCCCTTCATATCCTCAAACCAACTTAATCCCCTTGACCTATCCCCATTGTCCCTTTAGCCCACATGAGAACTTAGTGCCAATTTATCCCAATCCATTCTCCCCATCCACCACACTTTGCTCTTACATGTTTCATGTCAACTTACCTAATATCCACCACGGGCAGATCCCAGGAGCCATTCAACTCATAGACAAAGCAGGCTGCTTTTTTCCTCATAACTTCAACAGTAGGCGATTTAAATAATTCAACAGTTCTGCAGATTTTATTAATTTTCTACACACATTCATGTTTAATCTTAAATTTTTTAACCACACACTGCTGGAAAACAAACCTTACTCCAGCTGTTTGAACTCAGCACTGAATTCAAATGGCCTTGCTGGGTTTGGATTTCTCTCAAGTGTGATTCATCATGTTCCTTGATTCCTGGAAAAATTAGGAAAAGAATAGGGGTAGGAATTCAAGATCTGAAGGTTCTGGCATTGAGTCTCCAGGTCTCAACAAAAATCTGGGCCCCAGATCTGTAAATTCCATTGAGACACTTGTAATATTTTTTAAATTCGTTCATGGGAACGTGAGCACTCTGGCAAGGTCACCTTTCATTGACCTTAAGAAGGTGGTGGTGAGTCTTCTTTTTCAACTGTTTTAGCCAATGTGACATAGGTACACTAACTGTGTCATCAGGGAGAGTTCTAGGCTTTTAGTCCAATGATAGTAAAACTATAGTTCCATGTCAGGATGGTGTGTGACTTTAAGATAATCTTTAGATGGTGATGTTTCATTGAGATCACTTTGCATTTTTCTAAAATCCAGGGAGAATACATCCAATTTATTGAAACAGTCATCATCGAGTCTTATCGTCAACCCAGGAACCAATCTATTGAACTTTTGCTGTACCATTTCCTAAGCAAGCATATTTTTGCTTAACTATGGAGGACAGAACTGTACACAGCACAGTCTCACCAAAGTTCTATACAATTGTAGCAAAACTTCAATATAGTCCAATACCCTTGCAATAAAGATCAACATGTAATTGACTGTGTAGCCAAATTCCTCTCCAACTTGATTTTCAAGTTTGCTGCTGTCATCACCATTGTCTCAAACAATGACAAGAGACAGTACAGGAAAAAGATATAGAATCTGGTGAACAGTACAATGACAATAATCTCTCCCTCAGTGTCAACAAAATGAAGGAGATAGTCATTAACTTCAGGAAACATATTAGAGGGCATCCTCTATCTGCATAATAGGAATGAAGTAGAAATGTTCAGAATTTCAAGTTTTTGTATCTAGATCACTAACAATCTGTCCTGGTCCCTCCATGTGGACACTATAGTTAAGAAAACTCACCAACACCTCTACTTTCTCCGAAGGCTAAGGACATTTGGCATGTCTGCTACAACTCTCACCAACTTCTACAGATACACCATAGAAAGCATTCTTTCTGGTTTTATCACAGCTTGGTATGGCTGCTGCTCTGTCCAAGACACTACAAACAGGCTGAACAAAGCACTCAAACCAGCCTCCAATCCATTGACATTGTCTACACTTCCTGCTGGCTTGGAAAAGCAGCCAGCATAATCAAAGATCCCACGCAAGCTGGACAAAATTCCTTTCACCTTCTTTTGTCGAGAAACAGATGCTGCACAAAACTGAAAAATAACACCTTTACTTTTATGTTCAGTTCCTCTTCTAATAAAGGATAGCATTCTATTAATCTTTTTAATTACATGCTGAACTTACATATTAACTTTTTGTGATATTCATATTTGAATACCTAGATCCCTCTGCATCTCAGAATTCTGTAGCCATTCTCCATTTAAGTAATATTCTGCTTTTATATTCTTTCTGCCAAAGTGAACAACTTCACATTTTCCCATGTTATACTTCATCTGCTAGTTTTTTTGCTCCTCACTCAACTTATCTAAGTCCATCTGTAAGCTCCTTATCTCCAATTCACAACATACTTTGCTACCTATTGTGGTCCTCCTCGTTGTCCTCCTAGCTTTGTATTGTCACCAAACTTGA
Organism: Sphyrna mokarran; assembly: GCA_024679065.1. Classification (NCBI taxonomy): domain Eukaryota; kingdom Metazoa; phylum Chordata; class Chondrichthyes; order Carcharhiniformes; family Carcharhinidae; genus Sphyrna; species Sphyrna mokarran. The sequence goes on from JAGIQG010000011.1 coordinate 59,249,892, forward strand.
ATATGTTACTCTCGGCCTCCTCATCTAAGTCATTTGTAAATAGTTGAGACACCAGAATTGATCCTCCATTAGTTATAACCTACTAATATGAAAATGTTTCATTTATCCGTTTTTATTTCTTGTCGATAATCAATCCCCTATCCGCCCTAATATATTACCCAGTGCTTCATCACCCCTTATCTTGTGTATTCACTCTTTGCTTGGCACCCTAACTTCTGATACCTTTTTTTTTGGGTCCTCTTTTTCTTACCCAACAAATTACATTCTCAAAGACCTCTAATAAATTTGTCAAGCACAAAATTCCATCCCACTCATGCCTGCCAAAGAGCTATCAGCTAATTGGATGGCTGGCAGTTCTTTAGTCCCAACAGTACCCTTGGGAACAGTGGTCATAGCTGCATTTCCAGCAGATCTGGACCAACCAGAATTAAGAAGACCCCCCAGAAATAAAGTAAATCAGATCAGGTCTCAGTGGCAAATTAAGCAGGTCTGAAAGATTAGAGTTGTTAGCCTTAAGGACAGAGTGAGTCTTTCAATGGGGATGGCTCTTACAGCTAGGGGCAGCTCCCATGGACCAGTAGGTGCCCAATGAGAAGGGAAACCATTGTGCAATTTAATACAAAACCAAATTTCATGAAAGTACTGTACATTCTGCACTTCATAAAGTTGTACATGAAGCAATTTTGTATTTCTTTTATGTTTTCTTCATTGCACAGCGGAAGTGGAAGAATCATGATTACCGACTTCTTCATTGCAACTATTTAAGATCAATTTTATAAATGGATGCCCCAAGGTAGATGAGCCTGTTTATCTCCTCCTGAAGTAGAACCATTGAATTTTGTACAATATTTGTGTTCAAATGCCAGTGGAGTCTGGGATCCAGACTCATAGTTCTCTAGTTTGGAATTGTAAATTAAGATATAAACTATTATTTCAGAGATAGTAATACTAAATCTGGTTGCATGTAATTTATTTATATACTTCAGCATTTAGAATCATAGAATCTCTACAGTACAGAAGGAGACCATTTTGCCCATTGAGTCTGCAGCAACTCTCCAAAGAACACCTTATCCAGGCTGACCCCCTACCCTATCTCCAAACCCCATGTATGTACCCTGCTAATCCACCTAACATTCCCATCTTGGGATACTAAGGGGCAAGTTAGCATGATCAATCTACTTAATCTGCACACCTTTGGACTGTTCGAGGGAACTGGAACATCCAGAGGCACACGGGGAGCATGCAAACTTCATACAGTCACCCAAGGCCGGAATTGAACCCTGGTCCCTGGCACTGTGAAGCAGCACTGCTAACCATTGCACTAGTGTACCACCAGAAAAGCCATTTATATCCTCACAATTCCTGGACAAATAGAAATCATCACTAAAATGATATAATACTCTAACTTACCTGAAATGGTAGCTTCAAGAATCCCACTGCCAACTATACTCAGAAAATTAACCCCAATATATTCACTGATATCAGACAGCTTATATTAATTTAGCATTGAGAATTCCAAGCATTAATTGAATTTTTTATAGAAACACAATAATCTTATTTAAAACAAATAAAACAATCACAAGTTAAATGCCAAAAGCTCAGTTAGAAATGTTGGTTTAAAAATTAAGATTATGAGCTTGTCCAAAGGCACAGTATGTAACAAAACATGTGATGTGGTACAAAGTCTGAGAAACCAGGGAATTCACAGTTTTGGTATCTCATGTGTGCTGAATCAGCTGATTTAGTCTGAATAGTGGTAGGGTCACTCTAATATTTCACTTTTCTGAAGCTAGCAAATGAAAAGAGAATCAGAGACTTAGCTCCCTTGTTGCTCAATGGCCTCTTTTTAGTCTATGTGTAAGTGTAGACATTGAACCAATGTGACACTGATCTGTACAAAGTCTTCACAGTGAAATTTTGTGGCCCACCACCTGTTGTCTCAGATCATACGTGAGGCAGAATCTGTAAAACTGTACAGCAGCATAAAAAACATAGGAAACAAGTGGTAGGGATAAAAATTTGACAATAAAAAAATCAATAATTAAGACAGGAGCTGATCTGGATTGTCTAAAGAACTTAAAAAAACATTGCTAATTTTCAATTGCCTACACCATTTTGCTCAACAAATGTGTTTTATAACTCAATTCTATTCCCTGGATCATTTAGAAAATATTTGTTGATAAATCTTTTTCAACTTGGAATTCACAAAAATCCTCTTAGAAAAGACATTTGCACCACATTGCGTGTCCCAGTTTATTTGGTTATTGGGCGTTGAAAGGAGAAAAAAGATAATGTTCTAGCCCTGGAATTTTCAAACAGTGATTGCCTTCAGAGGCTGAGCAACACGTCAGTTACACTTCCTCCCAAGTCAGAATACAAAATATTAAGAAGAAGGGAAGAAAGATAAACAATCATTTTATCCGCAAATCAATTTAGGCAACTTGTGGCTGATTCAACTGATAAAAATTGTTTCTCAAGTTTCCCAATTGAAAACTTCAATCTGTGTCTGAAGCAAGTTCAGCCAATCTAGTATCCCATACATCTACTGGGAAATTTATGTTTAACCTTAGTAATTCTAACCAGTCCCACAACATTTAAAGCTGAAAAGATACCATTGGATATAAACACTAAAGACTGATCAAATGTAAAACAGAGGCCACACCAAAACACAGTGTGCTTTCAAGCTGCAACTGAATCCAACAACTCAAAGAAATGCTCCATGCAGCTGAATAAATAACAATGTTAATTCCCACTTTTATTAAAGCTTGTTTCTGAAGGGAAGTTTTGCAATGATGAGTCCCGGTCATGTATGTGTGTAATGTGAAGGAGAGCCTTCAACAATTTCCAACAGCAATTTTTAGTCTGCTTGGAACCAATTCGGTTTTTGTCGCTGGAACTGTGTTTGCGCTGGTTGAAGTTCTGGATGACAACGCAATGCAACTCATTTAGGCACATAAAATTTGGCAAATGAAAATGGGGCTAATCCATACCTCACTTTGTGTGATTTGTCGTAGTGTAGCAATATCATTCCTCAGGGCAAGTTCAAAGTAGATATATTAAACCTTACTTCCATGGAGATTTTCTTGAAGATTTTCAGATATTATTGAGTAATGTAGGGGATAACCTACTTTCTTGATATTTTAGGTTGCTTCTGTTGTACTTAGAAGAAAGAAACTATATTAATGTGGAACTTCCTACAATCTCAAGATATCCCAAAGCATTCCAGAGCTAATGAACTGTATTGAATTGCAGAAATTGCAGATGGGGAAGGCAGTTTCATAGTGGTAACATCACTGGTCTAGTAATGCAGAGGTCGCAATGGACTTGGGACACATTGCTGGTGTGAATTTAAATTCAATTAATAAATCTGGAATTATGTAACCAGTAATGGTGACCATGAAATCATTGTCAATTGCCATACAAATCCATCTGCTCACAAATGTCCTTTTGGGAAGGAAATCTGCGGTCCTTACCTGGAATAGCCTACATGTCACTCTAGACCTACTGTCCTCTGAAATGTCATAGCAAGCCACTCAGTTGTATCAAATCATTACCAAATCAAAAAGGAATGAAATTGAACAGCATCCTGGCATCGACCAAGACTTTGGAAATGACAATGGCATACTCAGTCTATACTGAAATTCCTCCTTATTACCATAGGGGGACTTGTGCCAAAATTGGGAGAATTGTTCCATAGGCTAGTCAAGCAGCAGCCTGATTTATAAAACTCACTGAATCATATGTATGGAAATGTCTAGATATCACCAGCACCATCCTTGGGTATGTCCTGTTCTACACAAAAGGTGGCAGCACATTATACTGTACAGTAGTGAGAGAGCTGCCCCTGGGTGTCCCCAATATTGACTCCAGATTCTCATGGCTTCAGGTTAAACATGGGCAAGAAATCTCCTGTTGATTATTACTTACCACCCTACTCAACTGATGAGCTAGTAATTTTCCATGTTGAAAGCCAAACACCTAGGATGGCAAGGACTCAGAATGTACTCTGGGTGCAAGGTCTTCAATGTTCAATGCCTAGAGTTGCTTGGTAGCACCATTACTGACTGAGCTGGTAGCTGGTCCACCATCTACAAGGCATAAGTCAGAAATATGATCGAATGATCTCCACTTGCCTGAATGAGTTCAGCTTCAATAACATTCAGGAAGCTTGATGCCATCAAGGACAAACAGCCAGCTTGATTGGCACCCCATTCACCACCTTAAAGAATTTTCACACCTCTTATTCAGTCCTTCCCATACTGATGCACTCTGATCACAAATCACTAAGGTGTTTCCTATAGCACCTTCCACACATTCGTGGAAATACCAACACCTGTGAGTTCCCCTCCAAGTCACAAACGATATGGACTTGGAGCTACATTTCTGTTCCTTCACTGTCATTTAGTCAAAAGCCTGGAACTCCCTCCTTCCTAGCACTGTGGGTGTACCTACACCACAATGACTGCAGCTGTTCAACAATGTGGCTAACCACCACCATCTCAAGATAATTAGCAATACATACAGAACAAAATGCTTGCTGGTCAGTGATGCCCACATCCTGTGAAGGAGAAAACAAACATACAAACACATCTCCTCTTTAACAAGTGCAGTTTGCAAATAGAAAGACCAATATTCTCTTTCCATTGTGTCCGGCACCAAATTGAGAGACTGGTAATGCTGACAGTCTGCATATACAACAACAATAAGGGACACTGACCAAATGTGCTTCCTAGTTTCACCCAAATGGTTTGATGCTATTGCCTGTGCATCTTTGCTACCGTACCAACAATATTTTTCCTCTTTGAATGCAGCAGCTGTAGCATCCAAATCTGGATCAAGATTGCAGCCAATCTGAAGCTGAATGATTCCATTGGAACTCAAAATAAGCGTCAGTGTAGTATCAGGCCATTAATGATATTGGGTAATCATGTGTTAGCGAGACCAACTATGACAAGATCCTTTTGCTGAAGGACCCCAGTGAACCAACTGAGCATACTACAATTGAATTGTTAGTTTTGCTGGTGATAGACTAAATGTACCAAATTTACTGGATTCAATTTTACAAGTTTCCATTCTTGAGATTTGAGCTTACAACCTTGGCGGTCCAATACCATATCAACCACAGAGCTCCTTCCACTCACATTGTTAGACACTTTAAGACTAGAATAGCAGGTTAGGTGTAAAGACTTGCATTCTAATCAGTAATCTGTAAACAGTCTGTTCTGGTATGTGTGTTGTTGGAGGCCAGAACACCTCATTCATCTGACGAAGACCATAGAGTTGAAAGTTTGCGAGCTTAGTTTCAAATAAATTGGTTGGATTTAAATCTGATGTTGACAGACTTCTTACTGCATTTACTGAGTCCAACGCCGGCATCTCTACATCAAAACTATTCAAGCAGATCAATTCAACAAGATCCAGCAGTTTCAGCTCAACACGAGCCTTCTACTTTCAGCTACAGTTGAAAACTACATTCTATTTTTCAAGGAGTTTTTTTATTCTCATGCTATCAATATGATGGAATAGCTCCCTCTGCTGGGAACATGGAAAAGTTTAAATTCATACATTCTCGTGTGCTGCTTGTATTGAGTGGGATATACTGAAAAGGTCTGATTAATGTTTGAGACTGGATTTCATTAGCTTTGAGATAGAGTGCAGTGCAGACACTAATCATACTCCTGAGATACAGTTGACAGGTAGGGCAACCAATCTTGATAGCTTTACAAAACAGCACAACGTGCATTCATATAGCACCTAAAATACACCAAGGTGCTCAACAGGAATTTTGCCAAATATGATCTCACAGTGAGCCATTTAAGATGTTATCAGATGAACAAAGGTTTTGAGCAGAAAGATTAGCGATAAAACAAGACAGTAATCACGAGGAGCAGAGAAACATTTTACGGTGAGGTGATGAAATACTGTAAATCTGTGAGAGTCAACACACATTAGCCATTGTAGAAAGAATACTGCCAGATCTACTTTGAGTTTTTCTTGATTACACTTAAAAATTAGTTTAATGACTACTGCAAATGATCATATTCTGATTCATAACATTCGTGGTTTGTGAGTGAACAGAAGAAATAGGAGCAATGTACCATTGATTCCCTGCAGTGCAGAAGGAGGCCATTTGGCTCACCAAATTTGCATCAACTCTCTGAAAGAGTATCTGACCCAGACCTATTCTCTCACCCTATCCCCATAGCTCTGTGAATTTATCATGGCTAACCCACCTAACCTACAATCTTTGGACATGGAAAGGCAATTTAACATGACCAATCCACCTAATCCTGCACATCTTTGGGCTGTGGGAGGAAACCAGAGCACCGAAGGGAACCCATACAGAAATGGGGAGAATGTGCAAATTCCACACCAACCAGTGACCTGAAGCTGGAATTGAACTTGCCACTGTGAGGCAGCATTGCGAACCACTGTACCACAGCGTATGCAGAGATAAAAATGGATTTGGGGGTCTGGTTATCAATTTACTCCCATTGCCCACATCTGTCTCTGGCCTCCTAAATTGAGGCCCACCTGAAAATTAGATGAGGCCCTTCAGTGATAACTGGTAGTTGTTATTTACACAATGTTGGTCTTAATACAAAAATATATCAGAACATTAGAATAATAGTTTCTACTCAAAAATCAGACCTATACCTGTTTAACGAATGCATTGTAATCTGAAGTGGTTCGGGACATACATTTATGCATGTCTGAGGATTATCCATTATCAGTTCTTTATAATCTTGGCTGGAATTTTCCGATCTTGCCCGTGGCTCGGATTCTCCGACTCAGCTGCTGTGAATGGAATCTTGGCTAAGCGCCAAATTCTTCATTCTCGCTAGCAGCAATAGTGGGTCATGCAAGACTGGAGAATTCTGGCCCTTGTTTTTGCTCAAAGCAGTTGTTTATATTCTACCAGACTTTCCAAATGGCATTTAGTGGTAGTGAATCTCATGTTCTGGCTTACAGCCTCTTTTGCTGTCAAAGTACTGCTCCATAAAAGTGGATTTACAGATTACAGTCATAGAGTCAAAGAGGTTTACAGTATTGAAATAGGCCCTTTGGCCAAACTTGTCCATATCAACTTTTTTAAAAAATGTTTCACATTCATTTATTGTTTCTCACAATGATAGTGCTGACTCTATTATGAACAAAAGCAATGGACGGAATTTTCCCATTTTTTGGCAAAATCGTTTCGGCCAGGGAAAGTAGGGTATAGTCCACTAGTAGTGTGGACAGGTTTACAGCAACAAGACCTGCTAGATCTTGCTGAATTGATCTGCTTGAATAGTCTTGGCCACCACCAGGCCCAGCTCTGCCAGTTTGTTCAATGGAAGCACAATTTCTGCGGTTTGATGCAGCTTGTATGATGGTTGTGGCAACTGTTTCAACAGAAGCTAAGTTTTGGTCCATCAAGAATTCTACAGCTGAGAATATTTTGTATAGTACACAAAATAAGAAGTGTATTTTCAACAGTTAAAAACAATTTTCACAAGTTTATGTGTGGTGGGTGGACTCTGATTCGTCTGCCCTGCCATCAGCTGGACACGTCAATCAGGAGTCACTACATATATAGGTTGCTCCAGCAGTCACCAAAACTTCTTCCACATTTAACCTATAGAATGGCTGATAAGAAGTCTGCTTCAACATTCTCAGAGGACTCCCTCACCAGAATGCTGGATGTCGTGGAGGAGAGGCAGCACACCTTGTACCCATAGATGGAGAGGACACTCTTGAGCAAGTTCACCAACCCTGGGATGGGAAAGAATGCCAGCGCTAGTAAGTGCCAACTCATTGCAGAGGAGGACAGGCATCCAGTGCCAAAGGAGGATGAATGATCTCCTCTGCTCTGCCAGGATAAGGCGCTCTTCTCATCCAATTAAATCACTCAGCCAATCACACACCTATCACACATCCATAAGGAGTTCACGGATTGTCACTTCAAGAGATATCACCATTCATTCTCCCAAACATCTGTTTTCTGGCAAGGCAAACTATCTCACAACAAATGGGAGAGATCCTAGGTGAATGGAGTGATGCCCAATCAAAATGCTCTTGTAGTTTGAGAAGAGAGCCCTCCAGCTGGCCAGGGAGAACAAGGTTCCTGCCACTGTACCCAGGATGAGGTGGCACCAAAAAACCTATTGAGGACCTTTAGAAATACTTAGATGGGCACATGAACAGAATGGGAATGGAAGGGTATAGAAAACTGATTTAAAATAGGGATCATGAGCCTTGGGAGTTCCTGGGATGTGTGTAAATAGATGATGATATTGATGTACTTGTTTTTATCCTACAGCTGCTTTGGTCCACCTTGTTGTCTAACAAGGGGCATACCCGCGATGGGTCATGAGAGGACTGCTCTTGGATTTTTTTTCAAGAGTATCCTAGTGCTTCATGTCATTAGTGTACGCTTGACCTGGACCATTTGATGGGCAACACGACAGTGACTATCGCTGTACTGTGCAGATACATGGATTTGGGCCTGTGTCTGTGGGAGTTTGTGCATTCTTCCTGTGCTTGCGTGGGTTTTCTCTGAGTGCTCCGGTTTCCTCCCACATCCCAAAGGTGTGCTCTTAGGCTAATTGGCAAAACAAATTCTCCCTAAATTGTCTCAAATTTGGTTTTTAATCCATAGATCTATAAACATAGACAGGAATCACGGGTAGAGGTGGGAACATCGGGGTGGCGGCGCCGGCTCTTTGGGCCGAAGGGCCTGTTTCCCATGCTGTTTTCTTCTTTGACCCAGAACACTACCATTTATCACTCCAACCTAACATGAGCCTTCTCTTATATCCTTATCCTTTCCATGCATTAATAACATCTCCCTTCTCTTGCAGGCACGACAGGGGAGCAGCCCAATGCCTTCTTCAGCAAGGCACTAGAATCCATCCCGGACACAAGCACCGATGAATTCTATGAAGTGGAAATTAACGAATCATCATATATTTCATTTGCACACCCTACCAGTGCAGATCTTAGTGAGACTTAGTATTAGAGAGACTTTGGTGTTAAAATTCAGTGAACACCTCATTCTGTCTGATTCCCAGCAGGTAGACGCGAAGACGTCCCAGAAAGCCAGCGCATGTTGGCAGGCTGGACTGTGCTGAATCCCAGTCTGATGCCAAGCCTCTGGTCTTGGTCATGTGTCAGTTGTTGGAGCTCCAAAGGCAAATTTGGGGACATCAGGAAGGGATGTCAGCTACATTCCTCTAATTGAAAGACCGACTGGAGGAGGCCTATTGCCTTCTATCTAAGAGATGATGCCAACACTAAGACAACTTACAGAACACTGCAAAGTTGGTGGCTGCAGTGGAAATCTTGGTGCACAACATTATTGCCCTGCACTGGTGAAGGTCATGATCTCCATAGTTCAGATAATTATAGGCATCTAAAGTGCCAGTGTCAGGGAATGGCAGAGCTTCTAGACCTCATTCCAGCTGCCCCTCTCTCTGAAGGAGGAAGACAGGGGCTCTTGAACACCCAAAGGGAGCAGGGGAACCTGGTTCTTAGTCTAGCATCTTCCACCCAGGAGATAGTGGAAATGTCCAGCCTATCTGACTCCCCTCTTTCTGTGACCAAAACAGCTCTAGACCACAAGCCAATGAGGGTGGTATTACCATACAGTAGCCCCCTTAAAGCAGGCCAGTGCCCTCCAGGTCACAGCCCTCCAGAGGATGCCTACTAAGGACATCTGAAACAACAGGACATGGTAGGTAGCAGGCAGCTGCCACCGCCGTTGTGGATTCTGAGGATACACCAAAACATAGCAGCAAGACAGAAAGGTTAAAAAGTATAGTTGCATAGTATGGGAACTGTTGCTTGGCATGTATAAATAGGAACTATCTATGTAAGTCATCAGCCATCTCTATCACTCAAATAAATCTCACTTTTTGAAATCCGTCTGTGGTTCCCTGCTTTCGCAAACTTGCTTCATTTAGTGGCATTGAGACAACTGTGTCCATCTTCCACTGAAAGTCTGTGCACAGAGCCGCCTCCATCTGCTCTCTGAGAGACTGCCAGCACATTATACGGAGTTCCCTCGTAGTGGCAGAACACATCCATCATGCAGTATCTCCCTAGTAATGTGAAGGTCATTCACAATGGTTAGGGCCACCGCTTAACCCAGTCATTGTGAATGTCTGATCTCAACACATGGAAACCAATGGCTAGACCCTTGTGCAAAGTTTGCATCTTCTCCAGGGACACTGAATCTCAGGGAAACCCTTAATCAAAGAGGAGACTGGATCAGGAGAGATGAGACTGTGGGCACACTGGATCATTGGGGAAAGCCTAGCTACAGCACCAGCTTCTGTTCACTGTTCACTGTTCACTAACGCAGTGAAAACCTATGACATTTAAACAGTTTTCAACATGTTAGCACATGAGTGAATGTAGACAGGTAAGGGAGTAGGTGGCAATTGGATAAGGTAGTGAAATCGTTTCAGGTTATGTCAGCAGGGTAGTCAGGTGGGGGAGTGTAGTCAAGAGGTGGTCATGGAGGGACAGTTGGTGGTGGGGGCTAGTGAGGTCAGGTTGAGGTGGGCTCAGGTTTAGATGGGAGTTGGCGGTTTCGTTTGTATAACTGTTCAGGAGACAGACATTTCCTGGGTGAGTATTCTGGTAAGTTGGAACAGTCTGAAATCTCAGATTCTAACTCAGAGTCAGAGACTTTCTTGGAAGACTCCAGCGAGTTTGGCCATTGGAAGTTAAAAACCTCCTGGAAAATTCCCATGGAGTCATTTGGCCTGATTTTACCATTGCATCGCGTCCATCTTCAGGCAAGAAAATGTGGTAAAGTCAGGTGTTGAGGCCGTTAACACGATCCATGCCCACGAGCGCACAGATGGCCACTTTACTGAAACCGGGGAATGGCAGTGATTCGATTCGCACCAAAAACAGACGCAACAGCGATTTAAGTGCATTTGCATGTATTTAAATTGAATTAATGAACTGCCCGCTCAACTCTATCAGCATTTCCTCCTTTACCATCACATTTGCCTACCTGGAACCATGCCGTAATGGACTGCTAAATAAAAATCTGAATCAGGTGCTCCAGTTGCTGAAGAGCACATTTAATGCTTCCAACGGCTCTCTGATTCAGATCAGTGATGGAAGTGGAGGTGGAGGTGGAGGCGGTCAGATCATTCTCTGGTTGGTGGTGGGGGATAGAGGAGTGAGGCCACATTGTTGTCTGGTTGGGGGGTGTAGAAGGAGGAGGTGGGTCAGGTGTATCTCTGGTGGTGGGGGGAGAGGGCTGATCATTGTCTGGTGATGGGGTGGGTGCTGATCATTGTCTTTTGGGAAGAGAGGAGAAGGCAAGTCCTCTGTGTGGAAGTCGGGGGGTGGTGAATGAGGCCAGACCTATTCTCTGGGGGGGTGGAATGAGGCCAGATTATAGTCTGATGAGGAGGGAAGGGGGAGAGTGAGGCCAGATCATTGTCTGGGAGGGTACTGGAGGAAGGAGGGAGACCCGATCACTCATTGATGGAGGAAGAGGCAGATGGATCTCCGGTAGTGGGGTGGGGGGGAGGGGCAGGGGGGTCCGCTGCAACTCTGCAGGTGATCAGTGGGGGAGAGGGGAGAGAGGGGCAGGGGCAGTGATCGGCCTGGGTAGTGGGAGGTGGGATAAGGGGGACAGTGATGTTGTGGGTAGTAGGTGGGGTGTGAGTAAAGGAACAGTGATGTATGGGTAGTGCAGGGGGGGTTGGTGGTGGCTGGATAAAGGAGACAGTGATATGTGTGGATAGTGGGGGGATGTGAGTAAGGGAACAGTGATATGTGTGGGTTGTGCAGGGGGTGGCTGGATAAGAGGGACAGTGATTTGTGTGGGAAATGGGGGGTTGTGAGTAAGGGGAACAGTGATGTTTGTTGGTCATGGGGCGGTGAGTAAGGGAACAGTGATGTCTGTGGGTGGTGAAGGGGTGGATAAAAGGGACAGTAATGTTTGTTGTTAGTGGGGGGTTGATAAGGGGTCAGCAATGTGTGTGGGTAGCTGGTGTGGGTGGATAAGGTGGATAAGTGATGTGCATGGGCGGGCGGCCAGCAATTCCACCTGTCGCTCCCGGGCCACTTTCTTCGATTTCGGCATCCCAGGAGCGATCTGATACAGGCATGTGTTTCCAAATTCTTTTCTAACTGCACATGCGCAGTTCAGAGTTCTGATTGTTTTGGTTGTGCTAAGCCCTGCCCGCAGTGACAATGGGACTGGACATGTTTTTTTCAGGCTTAGTACTAAGGAGGGTGGGGGGGGGGGGGGGCAACTGAAAGCAGATTTCCAAGTCGAATCGACATTACGCCCAGATTCAGCACTCAGAATGAAAATCGTAAAATCGGACCCACGGTATTGGGACTTCAGTGGGGTGATCCGGAGACTTCAAGAATCTGGGCCAGGATCTTAACTACTTGGTCTCCAGCATTACAGAAGGCGAGGTCCCAAGCTTTAACTCTTGCCAATGTAAACATAAAAATTGCAGCTCTAATTAAGCAACCACAACCACAAGCAGACAGTCACCCTCGATGGGAAAAGAAAATTTCTGCTGTTGTAGAATTCTGATTAGCTTGGTTTAGACATGTTTAAACATGGTAATGGGGCATTTGTCCATTTCAAACATCTGAGAATAAAAAAAATTAATAGTATTTTGGTAAAGTATCTTCATTTTAAACATATCATGCTGATGCTTGCTTTTATCTGTTTATTTTAATAAATTAACTCACGCATCCAAACAATCCTTCAAATTGATGGTTCAAAAATTTTTTGAGAAGTTATTTTGTAAATAATTTGATCTCCCAGTAAATTAACTTCCTGCTTTGGCATAAGCATAAAATGCTCAGGATAAGCCTATTGCTTTCACTCATAAAATTCCTATAGTGCAGAAAGAGGTCATTCAGCCGATCGAAACTGCACTGACCACAATCCCAATTCCCTGTAACATATTTACCCTGTTAATTTCCCTGATGTAAGAGACAATTTAATGTGGCTAATCTTTGGGAGGAAACCCACACAGACATGGGGAGAATGTGCAAACTCCACACAGACAGTAACCCGAGACCAAAATTGAACCCGGGGCCTTGGCACTGTGAGGCAGCAGTGCTAACCACTGTGCCACCATGTTGACTGATTGACAAATTCACCATTCAAACAATCAGACCAGATCAGGTAAATATTTAACCCAACTCTTTATTAATAGCATTACAATTCTATTATACATGCAAGCAAATTTAGTTAGCATCATAAGTTGAATATTTTCTACGTATTTAGACTTGCATTTGTACTTCTTCTTTCACAAGGTATTCATATTGGAGGATACATTTTGCGCCGATACTTTGCCAATCTACACCTTGTGGTGCAGAACAGACCTCAAGGATGTCCAAACTTTTCTCAGAATGGACAAAGTGTTATTTGTATATGGCTTTTGATTAATTGTCTTCTCCTCTTGCATTGACTTGCAAATGCAATGAATTGCATTTTTCTAAGCCACTGACTAGCAATTCATTCTATACAGACAGAATCTGGTTGCTGTTATAAAGGTGGATCAGTTGAATATTTACCACATCCGAAGAAAATGAACACTATCAACCACAAATTTGAATGTAAGTATTTGTTTATTATTTACTAAATCCTGTATTGGTGAGGACTTTCAAATTCTCAGATTCTTGAGATAAAGTGGAATAGTGCATGAAAAGAAAGTAAGACTCTTGCAGCGTTAATGTCATCACTGTTCCAGCAATAAACGTAGCATTCACATCAGCCTAGGAACAACATTGTTTTGGTGAACGGATATTTCTCACTGCTAGTCTTTCTGCATTTAGATCTGTCATGAACAAAGACCGTAGTTTTTTTGGGTTACTCCCACTTCCTTGTAATTTAAAAATGTATTTCTTTCCTTCCTCTACTCCTTAAGCTACTTGCCCTTTCATCCCAGGACAAAGATTAAAATATGATCGATGGGGAACACATGAGACTTTGAGAATGAGTTGGAAAATTAGTCTGTAAGGAGGTTAAAAACTCCCAAAATAAATTTCTCCAAAATAGTAATTTTAACCCATGGTTTATTCTTCCTCTAGACTGGAGATAATCTAAAGGAGACAGTTCATGCTGCTGTAAAACATTTAGTGAAACAAAAGGGGTCATTAAATAGAGCCTCAAATCTTCTGATGAGTGGCCATCATTATCAGATTGTTACTGGATTACTACTTTTCCAGAAAAGTAGAAACATTTAAACAGAAACATTTAAACAGCTTTTCTGCATGTTTATTTCCAAGTGTGTGAATGAATGAGTGAATGTGTTGGTAGGTAAGAGGGTAAGATGGGTGAGGTAAGTGAGCAAAGGGGTAGGATAGTAATTAAATGGTGTGGTGAGGTTGGGTCAGGTTGGGTCGAAGAGAGTCATGTTGGTTGAGGGAGTCAAATGGTGAGGTTGTGCCAAGGGGAAGTTAAAGGTGTCAAGAGGAAACTGGTGGTGGGGTGGTTGGGTCCTTTCCATTTTCCAAGAAGAATCTCTGCAATGGGTGACTCCTATCTGCAAGTCCCTGAACAAAACAGAAATTTTCACATTGTTCCTCTTCCCGTTGAGGACCCAGGAGAACCTCCCAAACCACATGTTTGTGTGAACCATCCTTAATGTGCCACATTAATATGCCTCCTGCCCTGTGTACCCTCCCCTCCCCCCCCACACACACCTGTGTACCCTCTCCCCCCATACACACACACACACACACACACACACTTATTTTCTAGAGTGTATGTGCAAATCCAATAAACAATAAGATATCTCTTTGACTCCCTTGTTTGTATGTGTTTCATGCATCCTGGGGTCCAGCTTCTCACCTCTTAGGCTTCCTCTGCCTTCCACTGTTCATCCTCCTCGTCCATCTGGTTGCCCTTCTGCCTTTATTGTGTCCCCTTGCACTTGCACAGCTCTCCTCCACAGTCTCCACCCTCCGTTGTTCCCCTCGTGTTTGTTTTTCTCCCTGCCCTTGCACAACCATCCTTCCCCATTGCCCCTCTTATCTTCATCAACCAAACCTCACCTTGCAACTCTCATCCCTATCGAACTTTGAGTCAGTCAAGGTGGAGGCTGCAGGAGTCTCTCAGCACAGTGCAGTTCATACAGACAATTGTGTCAGACATTGGGAACAGAAGATCCCTGCATTCCATGCTCCCAGGCATAGTACTGGTCTGAGTCCCCCAATGTTAAAGTTTAAAGTTTATTTATTAGTGTCACAAGTAGGCTTACATTAACACCGCAATGAAGTTACCATGAAAATTCCCTAGTCGCCACACTCAGGCACCTGTTTGGCTATTTATGGGAGAATTTAGCAGGGCCAATGCACCAATCAGGCTTTCAGACTTTGAGAGGAAACTGGAGCACTTGGTGGAAACCCATGCAAACATGGGGAGAATGAGCAAACTCTGCACAGTCACTCCAAGCTGGGAATCGAACCTGGGTACCAAGCGCTGTGTACCACTGTGCTGTAATGTGGAGGCTGCATGTATTGCACAGCACAATGCAGTTCATATATACAGTTAGCATGGAGCAAACTGCTCTTCCCCAGCTGAGTGCTTTGGAGTGTAACAGGAGCGGCATAGCCCTATGGCACACAGGCTATATATATATTGAGGTCATCTCAAAGCCTCAGGTCAACTGATGTCTGATGTTTTGTATGCCATTCCTCTTCAAATTGGTTTGAGACCAATGTAATTTTCCGCTGGCATGACGCATGATTGGAAGACATGAGGAAATTCTGCCAAGCAGCTGTTTTAATAAGCATTCATAAGATGCAAATGATTGTAAATGGCTTTTGTACCACCTGGCAGCGGGATAACTAAACCTCCATGAAGTCATCTTTGAGAGAATTGCAATCTCTCTTTACGCTACTTGGCAGAATTTCCTCACATCTTCCAATCTTGCGTCATGCCATTTTGGCTCCACTAGATTTTCTGTTCACACCTGCCTCCAAGCCTGTAGCATGGGGAAAATTCCATCCACAGTCTGAAGAAGCTGTTTTAATAAAGTTGCTCATACACTTTTAATTCTGGTGTCTGTGGCTGTCTTCAGTCCAAAGAAATTCACACTGATGACAAGGATAATACAAAATAAGATCTTTTTCAAGAGGTTTTCTTAGACTCTGCAGAGAAAACTGCATTTTAAGTTGCAGACAAAATGTCAAGCTATGGATTTACAGAGGCAATCAGGCTGTGTTAAGTAAACATATTAAGATCAAATAAGCAGGGGAGTTTTTACAGAGAAGTTCTATCAGAGAACAAACCAAGTTTCTCTAACTTGCCCTCATAACTAATGCCTTCCATACCAGGCAATGTCCTGGTAAATCTTTTCTGTACTCTCTCCAAAGCCTCCACATTCTGGTAGTGTGGCAACCAGAATTGAACATTATATTCCAAGTGTGGTCTAACAAAATTTCTATAAATTTCTACAATATGACTTGCCAATTTTGAAACTCAGTGCCCTGGCCAATGAAGGCAAGCATGTTGTATGCCTTCCTGACTACCTTCTCCACCTACGTTGCCACTTTCAGTGACCTGTATGCCTGTACACTCAGATCCCTTTGCTTATCAATACTCTTAAGGGTTCTTCCATTTACTGTATATTTCTTATCTGTATTAGATCTTCCAAAATGCATTACTTCACATTTGTCCAGATTAAACTCCATCTGCCATCTCGCTGTCCATGTCTCAAACTGATATATATCTTGCTATATCCTCTAATGGTCCTGATTGCTATCAGCAAATCCACCAACCTTTGTGTCGACTGCAAACTTACTAATCAACCAGTTATGTTTTCTCCAAATCATTTATATATATTAAAAACAACAAAGGTGTCAGCACTGATGTCTGAGGAATGCCACTTGTCACAGCCCTCCATTCAGAAATGTATCCTTCCACTGCTACCATCTGTCCTCTTTTACCAAGCCAGTTTTGTATCCATCTTGCCAGCTCATCTCTGATCCCATGCAATTTCACCTTCTGCACCAGTCTGCCATGAGGGACCTTGTCAAAGACCTTACTGAAGTCCATGTAGACAACATCCACTGCCCTAAGCTCATCAATCATCTTCGCCATTCCTCAAAAAACACAATCAATTTCATGAAACATGACCTCCCCTTTACAAAACCATTTTGTCTCTCACTAATTCGTCCACTTATTTCCAAGTGGGAATAAATCCTGTCTCAAAGAATCCTCTCCAATAATTTTTCTACCACTGATGTAAGGCACACCGGCTTGTAATTACCTGGATTATTCTTGCTACCTACCTTAGACAAATGAACAGCATTGGCTATTCTCCAGTCCTCTAGGGCCTTCCCTGTAACCAATGAGGTTACAAATATTTCTCTCAAGGGTCCATCAATTTCCTCCTTTTCTCTCTCAGTATTCTGCGACATATCCCATGAGGCAGTGGCGATTTGTCTGCCTTAATGTTTCTCAACAACCCCAATATCTCCTCCTTTTTGATTTCAACATGGCTCAAACTACACATCTTTTCCCAGACTCATCATCCTCCAAGTCCTTCTCTTTGGTGAATAATGATGCAAAGTACTCATTTAATACCTCGTCCATTTCCTCTGGCTCCACACATAGCTTCCCACCCTTGTCACTGAATGGACCAACCCTCTCCCTGACTATCCTCTGTATCAGCTGTTGTATCTGTGTTTACCAAGATTGTAATGAAGTCTCCTACTCCAGAATGGTCGAATGCCCCATGAATCTGAAGTCTTACTCCTACATTTACTAGCATTGACCCTGAGAGTAATACAGAACTATTTCTTTTAAGGTTCTAGCCCTTTAATTTCCTCAGTAGTTCTTGAAACATTGCTTCTAGGTTCTCACCCCATTTTTGACATGTGTCATTGGCTCTAACAAGGGTCATGACTTCTGTCAATTCCCTTTTCCTCAACAAAGTATTCTTCATTTGTTCAGTGATTCCTTTACTCTGGCATCAGAGAGGCATGGCTGACTCATGTCAATGGCTACAGAACAGACAACTTAACCTCCTGACTATAAAATTTTCTTTCAGCACCGTATTTCTACACTTAGTGATGCCCCATTCTGCTGACATTAGTCTCACAATGCACCTCCTCAAGGTGTTAGTACTCTCATTAATACTCAGTACTGAGAAATAGCTTGTGAGTATGGCATTTCTGGAGGATACCTGCATCACCATTTTCTTCCTGTCCTGCCAGCTAATCATCCTATCACTTTCCTCTCAGACTCTCTGTAACTGCAGATTGGCCACCTCCTGGAAACTGGACTTCAGGAAATTCTCAGCTTATTGTCTGCCTGCCACTAATAACAACTAACTTCAAATCAGAAAATGGAAGCCCTTGTTGTACACATGCCTACATGAAGCATCCTGCAATTCTGACAGGTACAGTAATCACAGGTAATGGCTTTGCAATCCCTTTGTTTAAAATACTATCTGCTCATGTTATAAAAGATACAGTTAGTGTTCAGTTTAGCATAATATTAATCCTTCTTATTATTTCATTATTTGTTTAATAAAATTTGGATCCTGTTAAGGTTGATATCTCTACTTAGAATCATAGAATGCCTGCAGTGCAGAAAGAGGTCATTCAGCCCATCAAGCCTACACCAACAACAATCCTACCCAACTCCAATCCCCTTAACTTTACATAATTACTCTGCTAATCTCCTGACATTAATGGGCAAATTAGAATGGCCAATCAACCCAACCTACACATTTTTGAAGTGTGGGTGGAAACCAGAGAAAGCCAGACAAAACACATGCAGGCATGGTGTGAATGTACAAACTCCACACAGACGGCGGAATCAGTGCAGAAAGAAGCCAATCAAGCCCACCGACAGTAATCTCACCTAGGCCCTATCTGCGTAACCCCACACATTCAACCCTCTAACCTATATATCCCAGGACACTAAGGGGCAATTTAGCATGGCCAATGCACCCAACCTGCATATCTTTGGAGTATAGGAGGAAACCCACGCAGACATGGGAAGAATATGCAAACTCCACACAGATAGTGACCCAAGCCGAGAATCGAATCCTGGTCCTGGAGCTGTGGAGCAGCAGTGCTAACCACTGTGAGCAAAGGGTGGACATTAGAAATGTCCATTGACCTTGGCCAGGGTTTTCTGGTCTCAGGTTGAACGAGGCCATAAAACCCTGCCCAGACAATCACCCAAGGCTGGAATTGAACCCTTGGCATTATGAGTCAGCAGTTAATCATTGTGCCACCGTGTCTTAGCTATTTTTATTTAGTTTTGTTTTAAATTACTCTCTTTCATTAAATTATCATACTGGTTATTTTCTTTCTTATGGTTCCTCCTTGATTTAGGGACACAATTTCACCTGCATTGCACTCTCTCCAAATGTTAGAGCTTTTTAGAGCTGTATAATGCTGGCTTTCTCAGCTAAGATGTGGAGATGCTGTTGTTGGACTAGAGTAAGCACCATAATGTTTCTCAGCTAACACAAAGACTTGCGGAGACAGTATTCTGGTTAATGACATTTCATTATTTCCCAAGCTTGGGAGAGAGATTTAGGGCAGTCCAAATCTACTGTAAAATTATATCAACATTAGTATTACAATTATATAATTTTCAAAAGTCATTTGCCTATCCCTTTGCTCACACCAGCTGGCTATGAGCCTGTCATTATTAATATGGATTATTTACCTTAGCCAATTACATTTACCCTCTGACAGCATGGGACTACATGAGTTTGCAGACTTTGGAAATCTTTCTCACAGGCAGTTGATAGTTTCTTGTTTTGTGGAATGTATGTTCTCTTCATTAAACATCTGAGACCTCTAGCACTGTCTGAAGCCCACACTGACAAGAAGTTTTTTTTCCCCTTTTCTCAAAGGCAATTTGTTCTAAGAAATGTGGTTCTTTTTACATGATGACATTCCACCATGCCTTACAGCAGTGTGTCATTAGCCAAGGTGTGTGCTTTTAATGCAGAATATAATATGATTTCAAAAATACATGTTTAAATTCTTTAACAATGAATGTCTCTATGCAAACTGTATCTTTGTAAACTATATTCCAGGCACTTTGTGACTTTTCTATACTGTATTCACTCTGATCTTGTTAGTCCTTTAGTTATTCTGAACTCCCCCCACCTTGTGCCAAATATCCAATTACTGCTCTGTCTAGCAAAGCAGTGTATTTATCAGATCCACATCTATCTTTATATTCACTATCATGCAGTCGTGCACAGTATATTGACACGGTTAATATATTCATAGTCCAAAGACAATTAAAACCCTATCAATCAAAGACCGACTCAAGCATAGTTTATTGAAAGCAATATGGCAAAAGTTCCCATGTGAAATTTCAAAATGTTTTTATCACACCTTAAAGTATAGCAATAAAAATAAAGCAATGGCCTCAACCCTTCCCCACTGCTTCCAATATGAATCATGTCTTGTGTCTTTTCTTCTTCCTTCACTAAAATGGTCAGTGTTCAGTGACATCCTTTACCCTGACACTGAGAATCGTGCAACTGGAAGATTTTAAATGTGTGCAAGTGGAAATTTCAAATCAATCTCTGGACAGAGAAGTCATTTCTAAAATTAAAAAAAAACTATTTAAAAAAGATAGGGAGCTGCCCAGAAAGTTTGAAATGTTAAGCCTGCTGTGAATCTGATTATAACATTGATAAAGATCATCACATAATTCCTCAATGTTTGCATTGTGATTAAAATTAGCTGTATATGCCTCATAGTTAATGAAATTGCTATTTTCACTCTCCCAATAATGTACTGATATTCACTAGCCTTGCATCACTCTTTTTCTTGCTCTCTCCTTTATCTGCTCCAGAAAGCTGAAATCTCAAAACATATAAAATCAAATACATGGATTTTATGATAGGCATGAACAGCATTCTTTTATTGGTATGGAAGGTAAGATAAATAAATGAAAACATAGGATGGCACAGTGGTAAAATAGGAGAACACACATTTTTAGTACTGGCACTACAAGCAACTGTTAATTATATACAATTAAATTTGATTCATTATATTTAGAAAAGAAATTTAGAGACAAACAATGTCAAAGACTGATTCAATTTGCGAACCAACGTATGAAGAAATTTTATTTTTGGTTTATTATTTCATTTGCAAGCACAGGCTATGTTATTTCCAAACATTTTCTAAGAGCAAATGAATCTTAAAAAAAAATCAGCACACTAATTTCCATTCATATATTGCAGATTTAAAATTTATCATTCGTAAGTACATTGTTATTTTCATGCATTATAAATAGAACACACAAATCATGAAGCCTGGCAAATGTCAGCCCCATTCTGAGGGACAATGATAATTGTCATGCACAATGATAGTTGGCGGCATGGTAGCACAGTGGTTAGCACTGCTGCTTCATAGCTCCAGGGATGCTGGGTTCAATTCCTGGCTTAGGTCACTGTCTGCATGGAATTTGCACATTCTCTGCGTATCTGTGTGGGTTTCTCCAGATGTTCCAGTTTCCTCCCATAGTCCAAAGATTAGGTTGATTGGCCATGCTAAAATTGTTCCTTAATGTGCTGGGATGCTTAGGTTAGAGGGATTAATGGGTAAAATATGTGGGGATATGGCAGTGGGGCCTGGGTGGGATTGTGGTCAGTGCAGACTCGATCTACACTGTAGGGTTCCATTAAGCTATTTTATGTAATTGCTCTAAAAATGTTATTGATTAGCAACAGGGGAGAGAGTAACTACAAGTCAGTCAAATTATCACCTTTGCATACAACTTAAAACAAAGAAATAGTCAATTTGACCCAATGTGACTGCTTATGCTTTCCGTGGTCATTAGAGATAAACACGTTAAGAAGTCTCACAGCACCAGTTAAAGTCCAACAGGTTTATGTGGTAGCAAATGCCACTAGCTTTCAAAGCTTTTTCCCTTTGTCAGGTAAGTGGGGAGTTCTGATCACAAACAGTGCATATGAAGGCACATACTCATTTTACAGAATACTAATTAGAATGCGAGTCTTTACAGCTAGTCAAGTCTTAAATGTGCAGACAATGTGAGTGGAAATAGCATTAAGCGTAGGTTAAAGAAATGTGTGTTGTCTCCAGACAGGACAGTAAGTGAGATGTTGCAAGCCCAGGCAAGTTATGGGGGTTACAAATAGTGTGACATGAATCCAAGATCCTGGTTCAGGCTGTCCTCACGTTTGCAGAACTTGGCTATCAGTTTCTGCTCAGCGACTCTGTGCTGTTGGGTGCATTGAAGGCCATCTTTGCATATAACTTAAAGCAAAGAAATAGTCAATTTGACCCAATGTGTCTGCTTATGCTTTTCATGCTCATTAGAGATAACACAGAGGAATTTAATATTTTCCTTACAATACCTATCTGATGTAGTTCTGCTGAAAGATCTGACTATTAATGCAAAGTTTCACAAATTAAATTGTCATTGATGCCATCGTATGAGTTAATCTGTGAAAACTGAAAAAATCTATCCCAAAAAAAGGGGTGACTTATATGCCAATTAGAAAAGTGAATCATCAGCCTGGGTATGATGGCTGTTATTTTAAAATGTCACTGACGTCCAAAGCAAAGATTGACTTGTCTCAAAGTCCCACACATCTTTGCAACAAGCCCGGATTGCTTGCTTGATCCCTTGTGCCCAGTTGTAAGGTAACAGTAAATGAAGCATGCCTTTATGAACTGAAATTTGAGGCTGACTACTAAAGCAAATGTAGTGTGTCGTGGCTGAGTGGGGAAGGGGCAGTCAACTTGTAAGCCTAGTATAAGCAAAACCATAGACTGGGATTTTCCGCTCCTAAGCCTAAGTGCCATGATAGGAATGGGAAGACAAAGGGACCCCTGCCACAGAATCTAGAATGCAAACTTGCCAAATCACGTCATGTTAGGCTCCTTAATTATTCAGTCAGCAGTTTCTCAGTGAATCACGTAGCAGGGATGGCTACAAGTCAGATGTATCCCTATTGTGTCCAACATCATCTTAAAAAGTCATCTGGACAACTACTCATTCATTGCCCCATGAGTTTGGAGTTAGACTGCCAGGGAACAGCAAGCCCAAAGCTTCAGCTATACCTTGCTGGATACCTCTTGTAATCATGGAGGAAAACAGACCCACCAGTCTCACCACACCTTCTTGGAGTCGGTTGCCAAAGTCGTTAATGCCAATTCCATTCAGAGAAGGAAGTGCAGGAAAAGAATGAATGACCTAATGCACGCTACCAGGGTAAGTGAACTCTCTATTCTCCATTCTCACCTCAGTGAATGGCAACTGGTACATAGCCTCAATGGCAAGACCACTATCTGTACTCTCCACCCATAAAAACAAAGTGCTGGAATGCTGCTTCAGAGTCCCACTGCAATCCATGTGATGTGTAGCAGGGAAGCAACCATGGGAACTGATCCAGTCACTTTGAAGCCATAAATGGTGTTGGGATAGTTGGGGTTGCCTCAGTTGTCTTTGGCCTTCCAGCTGCTGGATGTTGTGGATCAGGAGGTTGAAGTACCTTAAGGAGCTGGCAGCCATATTTCTTTCATACGGCACATACAGTTGCCAATGGGGTGGTGATGGAGATTGTCAGCTTGCAAAAGCCACCTGCATCAGAAGTGCTTAGAAGCCAAATTCTCTTTTCACACTGGAAAAGGCAGAGCACAAAAGGGAGAAGGTGGGAGAGGGCATGCCTGATATCTATCCCCCTACCCCACCCCACATAATATAAAAAGTGGCTGGGAGAATCATGACTGTACGAGTGCTGATGGCAAGTTGGCCTTCCCAAGCACCCAATGAGGAAGCTTCATCTCCGCACATAAATACCCGAGGGTGAAGCTGTTGTAATGTAGGAGGCAGAGCATGCAGTTACTCATTCTGTCCTCTTTCCATAACAGGTGTCAGCAGGAAGAGGGTTAGGCCATACCCTGATCTAGAGCTTAGCCTCAGCACATAGAGAGCAAAGAGGATGATGGCAACAATGAGTTCCCACTTGTAGAATCTTCACATCATTCATCTGTGCTCTCCATCAACCCAAAGACACTTACATCAGTGGGTCATAAACCTAGTTTAGGCTGGGCCTTATACTCTGATGGTAACTACATGGACACTTGCACACAGTGTGATGCAGAGAAATCCAAGGTCCCTGGCAGTCAGAGGTTATGAGGATAGAGAAGGGGGATGGGCCAGGGTAGGATGCTCTTTCAGAGAGTCGGTGTAGACTCAATGGACCAAATGGCCTCCTGCTGCACTGTGGGTATTCTATGGATTCTATGGAAATGATATGGGACGTAAATTCCAGCTGTTGCCACCATAGGAAATACAATTTTTTCACTCACATTGTATACTATGCCCCTGCCTGCCAAGTAACCCACCACTTATGGAGGCAGAAAGTTTCAGCGACCGATTTTGGTGGCTGAAGAAACAGGACTGTCTTACATGTCAGGATAATTTATATGCCATGATTTACAGTGCGTGTATTAGTTGGAAATATTCAAAACTACAACTGAACAGAAAACCGAAAAGTTATTATTAAATAATTTGAACATCATAGACTAAAAGTACAGAGATTGCATTAATTACCTGGTCATTGCCTAGGTTTCTGAAAAAAAAACACTGCAATGCCAAAATTCTGACACACATGAAGAGAGCATTGAAATAAAATGTTGGTCAGCCAGAATTTGTAAATTGGAAAGTCAAGTTAATGTTATGGATATGATACTTTGTCAGAACTAAAGCGCAGTACATTCATTTGTCCTTTTTAGATGCTAACTTTTGTGTATCTTCATCATTTTCTCCGAGATCTTTAGTCAGCTCAGTAGTGCCTTTCCATGGCATAATTTTCATGCCTCTTTTTACCATATCTATTCACTTCTGGCCAAATCCTATCGTATGTAGAGTCGTCCATCTAATGGGATCAAGTAAAGAAATAGAGGAAGATGAAAGAATCAACAAGATCAGAAGTTGTTTTTTTCTCTATAAAGATGAAAATTAACTATTTTACATCAAGGTATTCAGATAATTTGATTTGTTGCTTTGAAATGTTCAACACCTAATTCTATACATGTTAAAAGGTAACTTTCAATTTTGGTTTCAAGATGATGCCAGAGCATGGCAACTTCTTGCAAGGTGTGCCCTTTACTCTCATTATGCTTTTAAAACTCTACTCTAACTCTTTTACTATATATTAATTTGATCTTTTTCTATACCCTGGCTATGACTGTAATGCTATAGTCTACTCCTTTTCCTTTCCTTGTCTATATTCAGTTTGTTTTGTCTGTGTAATGTGCAAAAAATAATATTTTCACTATATCCCAATTACAAATGACAATAATGAATTGAATAATTATGATTTATAGTTACTCTTATATACATTTCAGGTTTGCATTAGCAGTGTGATAAACATCCACTAGTTTCTTCGAGCTTCTGTTATGTGAGGAATAAGTTGGAGGAAAAAGTGTAACAGAGCAAGAAACTAAACAAAAAATTCTCAACTATTTCTAAATGTTTGTCAGTTTAAGGTTTTAAAATTAGTATTAACTTTATGAGAGCATTTTCTCAAGTATTGGGAGAAGCATTTTTATTTTCCATAGATTTGGGTACATCAACATTTTGGAAATACCATTGGTAATTTGAAAATATTGGAACCAGGGAGATAAAATACCTAATGTGCCAATATTAAACAAAATAAGGGCTGAGATTTTCCTGGCAAGGGATGGATCCCAATCTTGGGACCTTATGAAGGTACAAAACCTACATGATGAGCCTGTGAGACCACAAACAACCTTATGTCAGTTAGTGAAGAGGTTACCATCTAAATAAGGGCAGTAGGCTGGCTTTCCACATAGTCAAGTCGGAAGGCCAACATCTCTACAATCTTTGCAGAATTGCAGAGTGAAGGAGCTGATACTGAGGTTGCAAGGAGAACCAGATGGCACCTCCATTTTAAAGTATCCTCATAGAACTAGTAAAATATTTTGGCTCATGCCAGGGTTAAGCAGGCAGCTCTTTGTGATTGGAGTGGCTATGGGGTGACTATTGGCTCTGGGGCTCTCATGGTAGGTCATGGAGCCTCCACTGTTAATGCGATCTCCATCCTACAGGATGTCACTTGAAGCTGCCCTTATGCAGTCGGTGGTTTCTCTACTCAGTGGGAACCAATCCATCACTGGCAATATGCCCATGGCCCAGGAAAAATGGTGGTCAATTGTTTCTTCAGTTATTGAAATTGGCCATTGGCCTCAGAGCAGTAAACAGTTGAGTTGCTAAATTCCATGAGGAACGGAAAACGGCCCAGCAATATGACTGCATGATGGGCCCTACCTAATGTGTGCACCTGGTCATTTTACCAGTCTGCCACTTGAGGACCAGTAAAATTTCTGACAAGCAACCAAAATAAATTGGAAAATTGCTCTTGTGAAAGTGTTGTTTTCTTTCTTAGGTTGCTGTGGTAAATGAAATATTGGCAGAAAATGTTCTTCATAATAGTAAAGCCTTGGTTAATTAAATTGCATGTGCAACTTTACTGAACTTAGCTGAACATCATCCAAACCTGTGTCAAGTAATCCACTCAACAATACAGCATTGGGTCACAAGGGTCACATTGCTCAGATACGACCCTGGCTAGTAATTTAATCTGAGGCATTCCATTTGGTGTGTAATCCTTACTAAAGGCATATCAAGTAATTGAAAATTATTTAAATATACTTCAACATAGTCTTTTGCCAATGCTCTGCTTACCATTGCGCGGTTCCTGTCAATATTGCCAATTCTTGGAATCTTTGCCATGGGTTGTTCCAGGAGTTCTTCACATTCAGCATTTTCAGCACGTTTTAATCTGCAGCAGTGAAATTCAGATAGTGGTTAATTTAGAAAGTGCATCTGTATTAGAAGATTAAACAATTCTACAATGGATCAAATCTGTGGAATCTTCTATTTACATTGAACAGAATAAAGTTTCAACCATAGAACTGTTTCCATCATGGTCCAGTGTACTGTTGTCTAACACTTGTCCAAGTGAAACTTATGATCTATTAATATTACCCCTTTACTCTCCAAACATTTCAGACATTTTTTTGTATCATCAGCTGTTTTTGGTTACTTTGGAGAGGAAACAATTTGGATTTTTTTTGCAGAAGTGCCTGAGAAGAAATATCAGTATTTTGCAGAAGATGTTGGATACAAGATCAAAATGCTACCATATTTTTTGATAAAATAATGCTAATATTTCAGCCCTGATTGCCCTCCTTCTTCTAGAGAAACAATTTACATTATTCACTAAATTCCAAAGTTTCTGTATTCAGCATGAAGAATGTTCACTTGGACAAGGCGTCAGAAGGTTGTTAGCATTCAATTAGATTGAGGAGGAAAAGGAATTATAATACAGGAAGTTGAGAACTAAAGAGCAATTGGACGGGGCAGCACAGTAGTACAGTGGTTAACACCACTGCTTCACAGCTCTAGGGACCTGGGTTAGATTCCCAGCTTGGGTCACTATCTGTATAGAGTTTGCACATTCTCCTCGTGTCTGCATGGGTTTCCTCTGAGTGATCCAGTTTCCCCCCACAGTCCAAAGATGTGCATGTTAGGTTGATTGGCCATGCTAAAATTGCTCTTCATGTCCTGAGATGAATAGATTAGAGGGATTAGTGGATAAATACGTAGGGATATGGAGGTAGGGCCTGGGTGGGATTGTGGTCAGTGCAGGCTCGATGGACTGAATGGCCTCTTTCTGTACTTAGGAATTCTACGGTGGTATCCCTTGTAATTTTAGATGCTGATTGCTATTAATTTCATAAAAATACTTTGGCCAAGACTTTGTCAACGGAAGGACATTCCTGATGTCATAACCAGAACTGAGACCACTTCTGTTCTTTTCCTCTTTAAGAGCCAACTGTGTGCATGCAAAACATGTGCAATCTAGCAGCAGGGGATGCTTTTCATCGATGAAACCTACCATCTGCTGACATTGTAGCATCTATCGATCACCGATTGAAGAACCTCCTTTACAAATAGGGAGGACGTGCATTACTGTCAGGACACTTCACCACTAAGAACATAATCTTTGTCATAGAGTCAGAATATTACAGCACGGAAAAAAGTCTCTCGGCCCATTATGTCTGTATCA
Organism: Sphyrna mokarran; assembly: GCA_024679065.1. Taxonomy (NCBI): domain Eukaryota; kingdom Metazoa; phylum Chordata; class Chondrichthyes; order Carcharhiniformes; family Carcharhinidae; genus Sphyrna; species Sphyrna mokarran. The sequence goes on from JAGIQG010000011.1 coordinate 59,277,995, forward strand.
GCCATGAAGTATCTATTTACTCCAATCCCAGTTTCCAGCACTTGGCCTATAACCTTGTACGCTATGGCGTTCCAAGTGCTCATTTATATACTTCCTAAATGTTATGAGGTTCCTGCTTCTACCACTCTTTCAGGCAATGTGTTCCAGATTGCCACCCCTTCTGGGTGAAAAATGTTTTCCTTCCACAATATGGAAATATCTAACCATTACAGTAAGTCAGAACCATAATGCAGCCATGCCTCCCTGCACATTCTCCTTTACCCTGCCAGAGAAAGGTGGGAGGTGCTCTTTCCCACAGGAAATATCAAAAGACCTTCACATCAGGCCAAGGTGGTCTGGATGGAAGTGGCAGACAGAGCGAGCTACTCAGAAGTGACTCACCAAGCTTGGGTCCAGTTTGCTCCAGTAATCCACCCCGTGAGACATTTCACTACCTAATCTGGCCTAACTCCATAGTAAATTCAACCTCTCCTTTAACCATGGCTGTTCCTTCCATCAATCAACATTCTCAATTCAGCCCTCAGTACTTAACCATTGCTAACATCGATTCCATCCTTCATCCGAATTTCAATCCCTGTTTGCTTCACCCATCCCCAGCTGCCTACAAGACCACTACATTCAAGATACTAAGTCCTTCTCTCCACTGCACTCCCTACAGTAGAGCGCTACTCTTTCAAATACCATCAGCAAATGCCACAGATAAAACATGGAAACCTGTTGACTATTGTATGCACAATTGCATAAAGCTGGTGCACGCTACCTTTCAGTAATCATGAACATGTTGCAATGAGATCCTCATGCATTTCTGACTTGTATTTAGTGGGTAAGCTGTCAGAAAATTTAGCCTTATAGTTTGAAAATTCTGCACTGAATATTCAAATGTCATTCAAGTATCTGAAAATATTTGTGGCATCCCGAAGTCATTATCACCTTAAGGACATTCTAATGCTTCTAATGTGCACCTTCAAAACAGGTATATAGAAATAATGTTATGTATTTCAGAAGTGTATTTGCATTAATATAAAATGACTTAAGTGATTAATTAATATCCTTTTCTTGAGTTGTACTTTTATTAGGGTCTTTCTTGTACATCAATGATGAGAATATTAGATTTAGATACAATAAATAATATTACCTGGTACATGCATAAATGAGTCCAATTGTCAGACTCAGCGATACAACTCCAGCCACAACACCAATCACTATGGTACTGAGTTTGAATCCTGAAAAATACAAATACATTTTAAAACAATTATTAAATAAACTATCACAAACTGTACCTGAAATGTTTGAACCCTAGCATTGATGCTGTAAATTGTTATTACATTGTCAATTTTTAGGCTGCATAGTTTATAGAGTAATCTGATTCTCCAGCCTCCCAGCTACATGTTTACCACCGGGGAGGTGATGCATTGTGGCGTGATTCTCTGTCCCACTGCTGTCAGTGGGAATTTCCATTGAAATCACCCTAGACAGCTGGGAAACTTGTGGGCAAGGATACGCTGCTGGCAGGATCAGAGAATCCTGCCAGTGTGAATGGCCAGAGGATTACTGCCATTGTTTCTTTTTGAAAGAGCTATTGAATTCATTCTATTTCCATACTCTTTTAGCAGAATCCAGCAATGTTTTAATTATCAGCTGTAAGTCCAGCTTCCTTTTGAAAGTTACGATTGAAACTGTCTCCACCAGACTTTCAGGTCATGCATTCTAGGCCAGGATTTGGTTAGTTCAGTTGGCTGGAAAGCTGGTTTGGGGTACAATGAGATGCCAACAATTCCCATACCAGCTGAGGTTATTCACGAAGGGCTCACCTTCTAGGAAATTTTCACAGTAACTTCATTGCAGTGTTGTTGTAAGCCTACTTGTGACACTAATAAATAAACTTTTATTTATTAGTTTATAATAAACTAATTTTATTATAGTTTAATATAACTATATTAAACTATAATATAGTTATATTAAACTATAATATAGTTTGCCTGAGGTGTGGTGATCCTCAGATTAAAATCATCACCTCTCAGCTCTCCCCTTCGAAGGGGACAGTAGCCCATGGTTATTGGGGCGGCATGACAAAACAATGGTTAGCACTGCTGCTTTACTGTGCCAAGGACTTGGGTTCAATTCGTGGCTCAAGTCACTCTTTGTGAGGAGTTTGCAAGTTCTGTTCGTTTCTGCATGGGTTTCCTCCCATATTTTGAAAGACATGCTGGTTAGGTGGATTGACCCAAACAGGCACTGGACTATAGTGACTAGGGGAATTTCACAGTAACTTTATTGTAGTGTTAATGTAAGCCTTACTTCTGTCTCATAAATAAACTTTATCTGGGACTATGACAACTTTACTTTTAAACACTGCATAAAAAAACTCATCATTCCTCTTATTTATTTGCCAGTTGTGTTCGAACTATGTTCTCTGATTAATGGAGAATGTCAGGAAAATAGTTTCTCATATTTACTCCTTTAAAATCCGAATATTTTGATCACCTCTGCAAAATATCTCCAAAATCTTCTCTACTCTTAAAAAAAAATCCAAGCTCCTCTCATTTTGGCACATTTCAAACTTTTAATATCTTTCTTCTGTTTTGTAGATAAGAAGTTTATAAGTGTTACAGTAAGATAAAACAGGATGAAAAGAAAATAAAGCACAATTGATTGAAGTTTGAGCATAATCTAATATCAATTTAGAAAGTGGAGAGTTGACTTCATAGAATCACGGGCACGAACTTACCAGCCATTCACTCCCTGTCCCATGGCAGCAAAGTCGGAGAATTTGGTGGCCAGCCAATTCTCTATTCGCTATGGTGCGATGGAAAATCCATCAGCGTGAACCTTGGCAAGATTCTGGCCAATGAATTTATTTAATTTGAATATCACATAGGCCGATGAACAGAGCTTTTATTTTATTTGTTCATGGGATTTGAGCTTTGCTGACGGGGTCAGCATTTGTAATCCATCTTTAATTGTCCTTGAACTAAATGGTTTGCTAGGCCATTTCAGAAGGCAATTGACAGTCAACAACATTGCTGTGGATCTGAGTCACATATAGGTCAGACCTGGTAAAGGTGGCAGACTCTCTTCCTGAAAGGACATTAGTAAACCAGATAAGATTGTGATAGCTAAGACGTACAGCCTTAAGAAAGATGGATGTTATTTTAATTTTAAATCAGCAGCACCTAGCAGCACTTATTAACAATTTATTCATCATGATACTGTCACACTATATTTACATCCCACAGTTAATGTGGCCTTGGGAAACAAGAGGATTCAAAAGGTGGAAATTGTCCATGTGTTTCATCTTTTTAACTGTAAATGTTAAAAAAAATCTTTCTTCTATCAGCAGACAGAGGGAGTCCATTTTTGAAATACCATGGCCCTTGCCTTGGAGTTCAGAATTTTGGAGAGCAAATCTTGTGCTCATCAAGGTGAAGGATGTCAATGTTTGGAAATGCTTTATCATTGTTTTTAAGAAAACATCAGGATAAAGCATTAACAAAGCAGTTATGTCTTATGTTAGAGATGGAGAATTCCCTTCACTATTCCTTGAATAATGTACCTTGACAGAAATTTCAGACACACCCATTTACACACACACACCACACACACACACACACACACACCCATTTACACACACACATACACACACACACACACACACACACACACCACACACACACACACCACACACACACACACCACACACACACACACATACACACACACACACATACACACACACACACACACACACACAGCATTGTTCTTCCATTAATAAGAAAATTCTATTCTCTTTGCTTGAAGCTATTAATTAAATTTCTTACCATCCTCGCAGTCTTCTCCACTAAAACCAAATGGACAACTAAATTAAAAGAAGCACAACATTAGATGAAACTAGTAATAAGTGTTTCAATAACATGTGTAACATTTTGAATTAACTTTTGTTTACTAAAACAGTTGGCTACAAATAAGGACAAAAGGGTTAAAAATTGAGTATCTTAAAGTTCAGTTTTACTTAATTTTCAATAGTGTGTATTTTTCTTTGCAAATCTCTCTAATGGATTTGTTTACCCTAACATGGGTTACTCAAATTCTGAACAGAAGACTCAAATCATTTTTACATCATATTTTTACTCCATTTTTCTCCACGCCATGAGGCGGAATTTTCCCATTCCGCCTGCTACAATTCCCACCATGGGAATCATAGTAGGCGGGAAACAGACTGTGCAAACGTCTGTTGACTTCAGGTGGGATTTTCTGGCATTGTAGTGAAAGCGGCCAGAAAATCCCACCCATTGTGATTATTCCTCGGAGCAATATCTTTTAATTGCATCAATTACTTGATGGTTAGATGGTTATATTTCGGAATAAACCATCAGTGTGGGTCTGATGCCCCATCTGGCTGACTCTTGGCACCTGCCTTCATGCCTTCCCTTGAGAGTGGGAGGGCACCACCCACCAGCATCAGCAAAGAACTAACAAGAAAGTAGCTTTGGGAGAAGAATCAGCAGACACTAACCCAAGGATCTGTCTTTGGACAGAGCAAACACACCATTGTTTATTGGTATTTTGATGGTGACTTTCAACTTGCTGCTGAATCGCAGAAGGACGATATTAGCAAAGTTATTACAACAGTGGCATCTCCAATTTCTGCTCCAAGTCACACATCATCATGACGTAGGCATAGATTACATTCTTTCAGCCTCATTGGGGCCAACATCCTCAAAATCCTTACCTACTATAATGGTACGGGTATCATTAACAGGAGGATGGCCGTTATTCAGGCACAACATCACTTTTTCAGGAGTAGGGATATGAAATAACTACAATCTTGCCATTATTTCGAAAAAACCAAGAACAATTAAAAACAAGGGGGGAGTGGGTGCGATTTTATGAAAACATTTTTCAAGTCCAGAATGATTGTGAAAATGGGAGTGATTTAGTTCTATGTTTTTTTCTGGCAAATCCAAATGTCGAATCTTATGTACTTTGTGTATGAAATATCTGTTTTCTGTTGTAGGAGTGGTGGACAGCGCTTAAATTGCCAGATAGCCATCTGATAGCAGCAGAGGGTGTCATTATGTATGTGCAAGTCTCTGCTCTGAAAGAAGCAGAGACCTGTCCCATAGCCTCTGCCATGTATAGCCGGTCTCTGATCGAAACCCAGCAAACCCCCTGTCCTCCCATGGGGCCCTACAGCCGTTCATAGCCCTCCCCAGCTGGACCAATTGACTCCCATACCCCTTCCTCTCCCGGCCAGTATGATGCCTCCCTCCTCCACTGAACACTACGCAGAGTGGCAGTAGCCTTCCATCTCATCCCTCACCAATTGCTACGTAGTGAGCACACCAGTCCCCCCTAAGCCCTCGGATTGGTCTGACCCAGTCTGGCCCTATCCCCACTATGCCCCCGCCCTTCAGGCTCTGCCCTCTTAGCACTGCCCAAGAAGCACCCTCTTGCTCCCAACCACCTGGGCAGGCCTCAATGGTTTCTGGTTCCACCAGTGAGCTTGATTGCTCTAGATATTCGGCGCCGGTAAGATCATGAGAGGTGAAAAATCTGGCGTGAACCTGATTTCTCGGCTCTCTTGCAATTGTACCAGCTCATTTCACCCATCGACTGGAGGGGCACAATAGTAAGATCTCCCCCAAGGTGTCAGAGGTGACAATGTCATAGAAGTGAAGAATTTTGAATGCAAACGCCACCAGGAATGCCACTTAAGAAAATTACCTGAACATTATTTTGATGTAATTAATGATAAGTATGAGATTCCAGTAGATTACTATGGAATAACTTGATAAGTTATGGAGCTAAAGAAATAATTAGCTGACTAACAGTTTCTTAGGGCTTATTATATGTTTCAGAGTGCTGCAGGAGAGTGATCTTGTCACATAAGATCTTGGCACACGGGATACATCTCAGGATGACATTTCTGCCCAATAGTCTGGCTGGTCCCTTGCTGCTGCCACTCAGCCTACAGGCCCAGTATGGTGCAACTCATGCCGATATGCTACCGTCTGCACTTAGGGCCTTTAGACCAAAAGTTGCATGTGACCATTCTTCAAGGTTAATTAAAATGAAGGCAACACTCAAAAAACTGGGGTGAAGGAAGATGATTCAGATTTTAATTGCAAAAAAAGTGGTAAGGATTGTGGGACAATTGGTGAATGGGGAGGGGGTAATAGGAGGGTTCGTTGAGGCAAAATGTTTCTCTCTGAGAGCTTGAGCAGATAGGTTCTATTGTTTGTTGCTTGCCTAACTCTTCTTCTTCGTCTTCATCATCCATTTTTTCATACCACTCTTTCATTTGTGCTGGCAAGGATTGGTCTCATGATGAGAAAACTGTGAGGTGGCTGCAGACACAAATTTGGAAAATTCTGAGGGATTTACACAAAGCTGTTCTGGATGGGTCAGGCAGTAAAGCTGGTGTTTCACTACACTGACTATTTTCTGATAATGCTCCTTGCAGGTAGCAAATCTTTCTATCACAGACAAGCTTTGCAGCTATGAGTGGGTTCCTGATAGGAGTCATGAGTCCTGTACAGAGGGGATATCTCAACGTACACAGCCATTGTCTTTCAGACAGTTCTGTCCCACTCGTTGGATAACAATGTGTGGTGAGTGGCCTGTGAAGGGGGAATGATTTGTAAAATAAAAGCAATCTAATACTCAACCTTTCACATTTGCCGTTATTTAATTTATATCCAGCATTGCATTTACACTTGCATTCACCGTTATCCTGTCGAATAAAGTATTGATTCGTTCCTCTGCAAGACAAGCTGCATGAACCTGAAGGTATCAAAGACAATCACTGTAAGTGGCTACAGAATTCACTGAAAATTTTAAACATGATATAAATAAAATGCTTTTTATACTTGTATCTCAAATTAACAAGCTATTTTACACATGTAGAACTACTGCATAAAATTCAGAAGATGATTATTCCAGGCAGTTGTACAGTGAAACATCCTGGAAGGATGAACAAGGAAAGAACAGCTACGCTTGGAATTACAATCAAGATCGGTTTGTTGAATTTACCAATTGTAATTTTGATGGTACACTAGCTAAAATGACCTTTATCCCTTGTTCCATGTCCGTGACAAGAAAGGACTGCACTGGTGGAGGAGGGGTGCTATGTCCATAGGAGGCTCCCCAGAGAGTGGGTTCCCTTGGGGATTGTGGGATGGGGGTGAGGGTGCAGGTGTGCAGTGGTGGGAGGGAGGAGTTTCCATTTCTGTGAAGGGGAGAGTCTTTTCAATTTCTTCAGATTATGTTGCTAAGAACTTACCTGCCATCTTGACTTTGTAAGTCATGCTCCTTCCATTATTTTTCAAAATATTGAAAACTTGTCAGGAGAGGCCATCAAGGCAACTGATGGGTTGCCTCCCCTTTTCCCATTCAAGACATTTCAAAAAATCATAATTACCCGTTGTCTTTCAAGGAGCCTCTCATGTTTTTTACCAAACATTCTTTGTTTAAATATATATATACATATCTCCAGAGAATGAAAATTGAATCAGTTATAAAATGAATGCAGCAAATTAGAAATAAAGCATGTAATTACACATTGTACCAGCTTAATTTGCTTTCATTGCTATGTTCAGCCTAAATATTACTATCTTATTACGGGTATTACTATGGGGACATGGTGGCTTACTGGTATTATTGCCAGACTATCAATCCAGAAACTTAGGTAATGTTCTGGGGTCTGGCATTCGAATCCAGCCATGGCAGATGGTAGAATTTGAATTTAATTAAAAATATCTGGAATTACGAATCTACTGATAACCATGAAACCAACGTCAATTGTCAGAATCAACAATCTGGTTCACTAATGTCCTTTAGGGAAGGAAATCTGCCATCCTTATCCAGTCTGGCCTACATATGATTCCAGAGCCTCAGCAATGTGGTTGACTTCAACTGCCCTCCAAGGGCAAGTAGGGATGGGCAATAAATGCTGAGCAGCCAGTGACACCCATCTCCCATGAATTAATTTAAAAAAATCTTAAATAGGTATATACAGAAATATACAGAGGAATCCTGTTAACAGTTTTCCCCTCTTCTCCTAGAGAGTTCTTTTTGCTTTCAAGTGAAAGAAAGGGAAATTATATTTTCAAAAGGATATTACTTTGGAAAATTATAATTACCACAAACAGATTTCAATGATACACATTCCCAACAAAAATTATATATCGATCAGCGCTCCACACATTTAGTGCAGATATAAAATATCAGATACTAAATGAAAATACCTTCGCATGTTGTTGCGTTTTGATGTGATTTATAAAATCCAACTTCACAGACACACTCAGCCTGTATTCCCCTGGGTTTCTGAAAACAACCTATTGTAGTCTTACTGTCGCAATTTTTCTCCTTACAACCAGGTACAGCTGTTAAAAAGAGCAAAATAGGAAATCAGCTTCCAAATATCTGATGCACACTCAATGTCATGTTGATGGATGGATCCTACACATTGGTTGTCACCTAAAGCCAGAATCTCACATCAGTTGTGAATTTTATTTGTGTTCTGATAAACTTAACTTTTTCATTCATGTTTTGCAAATTTCATACTTAAGTCTAAATCGTCCAATGGGTTTTAGTAGCAGGAAACTTTAGCTATTCCTGGCCAATATTGTGAAATCATAAGGAGATGAACAGAACCACTAGAGAAACTTTTTAGAAAGCTGAAAATCTTTTCTGCTACAATTTCTCGTGTTTCTGTTGTTATTCAGTAATTACAAAGGGAGACATTTGGGATTTCGTAGCTTCTAACAAAATAAAGCCTTCCTGCCATCAGGTACTTAAACTAATACCACCAAACTGGATTTTACAAGCCACCATCCATTCTGCGATCCTTCCCGTCTCCAACTGAACAGCTAGTGGGGAGACCGTCTGCTGGAAAGCTGGCTTCTCTGCAGCCATTTTACACTGGGGGTAGTAATAATTAGCTCAGGGTGAAACTTCCATCCCTAACGGGGGAGCATGCCCAGCCTTAGAGAGCTATTGGCCAACCTAATCAGTCTCAACAGAACAAGATTTCAGCATTGGCCACAGTTGGAACAATTCCTGAACAAGATCAGCTGATGGAGGCAGGTTTCAAAGTACAAGCCAGAACAGTCCCCTTCGATAATGAATGGTTGGGTGCTTCCCTGAAAAGGTTCAGTAGAAGAGGATAGTTTTATAAAGCACCTAAACTTTGCTTTATAACATGGGATCAAAGTACTACATTTCTGCTGGAAAATGCAAAAATGGTGTTACTTACCTACATATGAATAGAACGAGTCATTCTTCATGGCTTCAGCTACAGCAGTTTCAATGCGTTCACTATTCACACTGACATTGCTAAGAAATGTATGTGTTACTGATGTGATGACACTTCCTTTCCTGCAGTTAGAAAGTTAAGTAGTATCATTGATTATCACAAGTGTACAGTTACATGGTAGTAAGGGTTACTAAGTCACATGAGCTATTAGAATGTCCAGTTAAGAATCTGTTTCTTGTGTCTCCCTTTTCCTTCCCTTCTTTTGAAACTTTATCTCAAGTCACCTTTCTTTGTTGTCACCCAGCCATGATGACTTCCATTTCTTCCCTAGGCAGATTTTACATCAATCACTGCCCCAAACTGCTCCTTCGCTTCCAATTCTCCTATCAGTACACCAAGCTTAAGTTGTCTCTGGATGAACCCACAGTTTTCTACCTTTACTTGTCAACTTTTTCTGAAGATGGTAGGAAATCATCAATGCCTCAAGCACCAGTCCCTTTCTGCAGTTCCCTCCAGAATGTCTGTTTGCTAGACATACAAACATACAATTTGGGAACAGGAGCAATCTCTTTGGCCTGCTCCACCATTTAATAATCATGAATGGTATGATCATGTCCTCAAGTCCATATTGGCTAGCCCCTATAAAGTTTGACTCCTTGTTAGTCAAGAATCTATCCACACTTGCCTCAAAGACATTTGTTGACCCTATCTCCACTGTTCTCTGAAGAAGAGAGTTCCAAAGATTCACAGCTTTCTGAGATAAAAAAAAATTCTGTCTTAAATGGGTGACCCATATCTATAATATATGTTCCCTAGTTCCAAGCCCTTCCAAGAGGCGAGGGGAGGGTGGGGTGAGGCAGGGCAGGGGGCATCTTTTCAGCATCCATCCCCTCAAGCCTCCTCAGGATTTTATATGTTTCAAAGGTTGCTTGAGAAAATAACAAGCCCGAGGACTGAGAAAAATTCAGTATTTGGCAAAGGAAGACAAAGGTTGATTAAAAAGGGAAAATAGAGTATGAGGGTAAAATTTCAAGAAAGATAAATACAAACTGTAAAAGCTTCTATAATGTGATGATACTGTGCTATTTTGCTATATTTTGTGATCAGTGTGGTGTTGCTTTAAGAGGCAGTTATAAGAGTTGATTTATTTTGTAAGCATGCAGCAGAAGCTAAGAATGTAGACTAATAAAAGGATTGTGTTACTTTGTAGAGTTAATGGATCTTTTGTTTATTTTAGTCCCTCTGGGATTTCAGAATAGAGTTTTGATTAAGTTGATTGACAGGGCAGAGTCATGTGTTTAATAGGAGATAAGTTTTTAGTCATGAATGGGTTTCAGTTTCATTTTAAAATAAAAATACTTGCTGCCTGGATAGGTGTCTTTCTGCCTCTCTCTCTTTCTCTCTCCAAAGATATCCTGTAAACTCTACGATTGTCAGAGGAAAATTGGAATCAGCAATTGACTGGAAATTGGTTCAAGGGTATGAGAGATAAGCCTTATGGGCAAGATGAGCTCGAAGAGGTTGTAGGAAACGAAAATAACAGGAAATTTAGGAAGAAGCAGGTTCGAGTCTAGGGCATGACAAAACCTTGGGAAAACTTTGCCTTTTGGCCTCAGAGAAGGGGACATGTGATAGAGTCAACTGAAAAGATAAGCAAGTGTAGTTTCTTGGTCACTCCTAACAAAATAAACTTTTTTTAAAGAAAGATTTTTACTAGTTGTATTTAAACTCCATTAGCTACTGTGGTGGGATTTGAATTCATGCCAGCAGAACATTAGCTTGGGCCTCAGGATTACTATTACCACTATGCCATCAACTTCCCTTGCATTGTATGGCCCTGATCTCTTAAGACAATTAATCGCAAACCTGAGAGGATCTGGTACACAACAAATTTAGTCACAGATGTGTTTAAACAATAACTAAATGGGCCTTTCTATCCTGTGTCAAAACCAGTTGTTATTCTAGATCATCCTGGTAAGGATATGTAACTGATTTCTATTCTACATTCCCAACCATTTCCTTAAATTCCTCCCTCCTGTGCCTTCTATCTTCAACTTTCTAAGAAACTGGAAGGAACTTTGGATTTCTTTGTTACAGGAATTGAATGCCTTTTTAGCTGGCTCTACCACATATCCCCTTTTCTTAGGCCCAAAGACAAAGCTTTCCCAAGATTCAGTCATGCTTCAGACCTGAACCTGCTTCTTTCTAAATTTCCTGTTATTTTCCTTTCCCACAACCTCTTCGTGCCCATCTTGTCCATAAGGCTTATCTCTTGTATCCTTGAACCAATTTCCAGTCAGTTGCTGATTCCAACTTTCCTCTCTAGCCTCTTTGCTGTTCAATATTTCAAGTATGCTGGCAACACCATGTCAAAACTGTCAGAATTACTGCATGTTTCCTTTCAACCTTTCTGTTCTTGCAAACAATTTACTTTCTACCATCCTTTCTCCTCCAGCTTTTAAGTTTTGTCATCTTCCAAATATGTGCCTTTATAACATTACGTAAGTATCCCTCCAATCAAATTTCTACCTCTCCTCTTCTCACAACAAAATGGCATTAAACAAAACATATACACTGTCTTTGGCCATGATCAATTTTGGGATGTGAGCTTCACTGGCAAGGCCAGCATTTATTGTCTCTCCTGAATTGCCCTTGTAAAAGTGATGGTGGGGAGCTATCTTCTTTAATCACTGCAGTCCATCTAATTTAGGCATAGTCACAGTATTGTGCAAAAACAAGCTCCAGGACTTTGATCTAGTAACAATGAAGGAACAAGAGTATAGTTCCATGTCAGGAATATGTGACTTGGAGGGGAACTTGCAAATGATGATGTCTTCTTGTATCTGATACCCTTGATCTTCTAGGTAACAGAGCTTGTGTGTTTGGAAGTTGCTGTTAAAGCAGTTTTTGCCAGTTGCTGCAGTGCATCTTATAAAGATACAGAGTGCTACCACTGTGCACTTGTGGTTGAGTAAGTAGGTGTTTGTTGTGATGAATGGTGTGCTTAAGTGGGTTGCTGTGTTATGGATGATGTACTTTTTTGAGTATTGTCGCAATTATACTCATTCAGGTAAGTGAAGAGTATTCTATTCTATCTCCTGGAACTCTCATTCATACCTTGGTCACCTCAGTATTCTAATATTCTTCTGGTCTGCCTTCCACATCCCCTAAACATTAACTTTTCCAAAATGTTAAGCCATGTTTGACCAGTTAGGTAACAGAGCTACATTTATTCCTGGTTCCTCAAACTCTCTAATCCAATCAAGGCCTCGCCCTTCGCTATCTCTGTATAATCTCAAACTCTAAAACTCTTTGAGGAACCTGCATTTATCTGACCTGGACTTCTGGTACATGTCCCAAATACTTCACCAGATCACTGGCAGCAGTCACCCAGGCCCCTCCTCTGGAACTATCTCCCTAAACCTTTGTACCCTTCCATTATTTGTAAATTAATTGTATTTAACTGTATCTATGCAATGAGCATTAACTGGATATTCACAAGCTTCTATTTTTAGGAAAAACTAGAACTGTGTTGGCAAGTTTAGGAGGCATTTGTTTGTAATTTGTATTTCTGTAATTAAAAGCTTATAAAATATTTGATACCAATTCTGTCTTGCACAATCTGCCTTTCTGGAAATAAAACCTTCTTTGTCACTCACTCGAACTTGAAGGTCTTCTTTCAAATCGTCAATTTGATCATAAGTTTGGTCATCATTTCTAATATACTACTTTATTTTGGTAACAATTTTTGTTTAACTGTGCCACTGTGAAGTTTTTTGAGACATTTAATCATAGAATCATAGAAACCCTACAGTGCAGAAAAAGGCAATTCAGCCCATCGAGCCTGCACAGGCAACAATCTCACATAGGCCATAATCCCTCATATTTGCCCTGCTAATCCCTCTAACCTACTTATCCTGGGACAATAAGGGGCAATTAGCATGCCAATCAACCTAACCCATACATATTTGGATTGTGGGAGGAAGGTCTTACAGACATAGGGAAATGTGCAAACTCCACTCAGACAATGACCCAAGCCAGGAATTGAACCCAAGTCCCTGGAGCTGTGAGACAGCCGTGCTGACCACTGTGCCCCACATTAAATGCTAATTGCCAATTACACTGCAAAATTAATGACTACACGTCTTTATTGAAAGTGCATGAACTGAAAGCAATAGCTCCTGTAGAAAGTCATTTTTATAAACGCTTTAAGCCTTGTCCTGTGGCATGACACCAAACAGTTTCAGAACTGCAGCATATGTACAGTACAGAACGATATGGGTAACATATCATCATAACTAAATTATAAAAATTCTGGTTTTAACAAAACTTTTAACAAAGAAATCTTGACGATAAATGAAATATAATTCACCACTAGTAAAATTGATCTTGCTTTCATTAGATTTGACATTCTCTTCATTTTGGATGTTTTCTTCCCCCATTTGTCCTAATGCAATATTGCACATATGATCCTGAACATGTCTCAAATTATCAACATTGATTTTAGGTATATGAAATTAAGATTTTTTTCCTTACCTAACATCAAGTATTAATGTTGTTTGGTAGCCTCCAATACTCGCAAAAGCAGATTTAAACTGCAAAAAATTCAGAATATTTTCATAACATGCATGATAAATAATTGAATTACAGCTGTAAAGTCCTGATTAAGGACTGCATTTTGCTTCAAATGCTTTCTGTGGGTTTGTATCACAGACATCAATTTAATTTAATCCAAGTATAATTTATACCAGATCAAACAATTGGTCAAAGATCAAACACTATCATCACAGTTAAGTTAATATGTAGGCAATTAAGTAAATAAAATGACAATATGATGATGGCAGTCCAGGTGTTATGCCACAAGTGCATAACACCTGGGAGATTGTGCAGTGTATTTTGACCCAGGAACTACACTTGCATCCCTGAAACTCAAGGAACTTTAGTGAGAGGAAATCTGTGGTGCAGGTATTCTGTGAGGTCTGGGAGGCGACTCTCAGAATTCAGTAACAACTTTAGATTAATAAGTGAGCTAAGTCTGATTCGTAATCAGGGACTAATCCACAAACCCGCCTGATGCTCAGAAGTGAGAGGAATGATGTTGCGATCTTGACATGGTGGCATTTTCAGGGAGTATCCTTAACTTTTAAAACACAAACAATATTTTTTTTGAGAAATGGACATTAAATTGCTGCATAAAATGGCTGTTGAAATGGCAGATCACCATCAGAGCTGCAAGGAGGACTTGAATTAACTAGAGAACGATCCCTAGCTGAGGTGTTTTTCTGTCAGCCAAAATTGTCCACCAATCTATATATTTTGGCTATTTAAGTTTAGATGTGCAGCCAGCAAAAGCCCTTCCAAATTGAGCTGCCCTCACCTTCCCTCTGCCATCCCCACTCCTTCTCCCACTACCTGCATCAGCAATGGCCTCCTCCATTTGTGAGGATGCAAAAGCTCTGGAACTGCAGGCATGCTGGCTGGGCCGGGAGCCAATCTAACTATCCTTAATTGGAAACAAACTCAGTTATGGCCAATTAGAGGTTGCCTCAAGAAAGACAGCTTTGCTGCTATGAGCTTGGGCCTCCATTTACTCCTGACACAAGCAGCCTGGAGCCCAATATAAAAAATACAGCCCAGACTCTCTGTTCTTGTGGAAACTGTCCAGCTTCACCATAACAGTATGGCCAAATTTGGGAAATTGTAACCAGTGACAACTTTGTATTGGATGTAATGTGATCAACAGGGATAAGGTGTAAGGATCAGCTGACCCAGTGAACATTGGAACGAATTACAGAGTGATGTAATAGTCAACTGACCAGTTGACTCACCATAAATAAGAACCTGTGCGGAATTGTGGGAGTCTTGGAGTGGCCCAGGGCAAGGCCCCAAGCTTGGAATAATGACGTTTCTTTATTAAATCCTTTCTTTGATTTATAAGTTGGAGTAAGTTTTGTTCTATTTCTATTGCTCTTGAAGAGTTATTTCTGATGAAACATGTGTGAATTTGACCCTGACTTTCACAGTGTACTGCAATCACATTTCAACATTCTGCTCAATCCTGTCACTTATTATATTTTACCAAAATTAATTCCACTTTGCAAAATGGTTTGTTTCTCTTTTTTTTCTTTGCCACTATCAATACTTACAAATGATGTTACGTTCCTTTGAAGATCTGTGAACGTTTTAGTTGTTTTGTCCTTCATGTCTTCATCAAATGTTATTTGAATGGTCAATTCCCCGCCAAATGTCTGGCCTGGAAATTAGAAATGCAATTGAATGATTACATTTTGCTTAAGTGCAGCAAATTGATTGATAAATGATGATGTCCTTTCTTGTCCTTTGTTGTCTCCCATGCTATATTTTAAACAGTATTCAAATTGTACCATCAAATATAAGTGACAAAAATAACTAAAATGCAAGGTTTTTGTTTTCTTGGATTTGCAATTAACAATGCTACAGGCAAACATGTGAAAAAAGTGAAAATTGTGATCAAATCTTCTTTTGTCTGGTCTAGATCATTCAATTTAAGTGTGGGGGATCAGTAACATAGGGCCCGATTCTCCCACCGCAATCCGCAACTTTTCTGGTGGATCTGATGTGGAGAATTGCATTTCACAGGATTTGTGCATTCATCGGGAATACATTGGGAGAACAGTTGCAATAGAGACTGCACTGGAAACCAGTAGGAAGAGAGGTAAGTAATTCAAATCTCTTTTTAATATATTTTAAATATAGGGCCCGGTTTGGAACTTGCCAGGCCGGATAGCATCTCCCAGTCTGCTAGGAATCCTTCATTCTGGTGGAGTTTAGACTAATTCCCACATTTGGGGAACTAGTGGGAGACCCTGCCAGAGTGAAGAGGGGGCAATTATGACCCAGGCAGTCGGTAGCAGGCGGGTGGTGCCCCTGAGCATGGACATCCTGGCAGTGACAGCTTCTGCTCTTTGGAATTGCCCAAGGGGCAAAGTGGCCATGCCCAGGGTGCACCTTGACACTGCCCAATGGGCATGAGGGACTGTCAAGAGAGCAAGGCCTATTGTGGGCGGGCGCTAGGAGTGATCAACGGGGGGTCCGGTACCTCTCTGCGTGGTGATTGTCCTGGGCTGAAGGGAGACCAGCGATTTGGGGTGGAAGGTTGTAGTCTGCTGGGGGGTTGGGGGGGTGGGGGAAACTAGCCCGGGGTGGAGTTGGTGATCGTTTCCACTGCTGCAGGTTTTGGGGAGGGTTGGGCTGGACGTTGGAGCACTCCAGGGCAGGTGGGGCTCAGGGCTGGCCCAGAAATCGTTGTGGGGCTGTGATTGGACATTTTTTGGGGGATTGGGGGGGATAGGTCCCAGGCTGGCCGGTAATTGAGCTGGCCAGCAAATGAGGAGATTGACAGATCGGAGCCATTGCACATTCACAGTGTTCCAGAGCTGTTAGACTCTAGCATGAATAAGCCCTGCCCCCCAGGTTTTAATGAGATTCCCAATTGTGATTTCTGCAGTGCACAGAATGGGAAGATTCAAGTGTGAAGTTGCACTGAAATAGCAATCGTGATCTAGAACAGTTTTCCCACCAACTCTTTTGGGAGAATTGCCCCCATAAGATGAAGTTAACGTTGTTTTAGGTATATTTGTTCAGTTTAGCATATCAATAAAATGGATGTTTTTGGAAAATGGGGTTTAGCAAGGATTTTTGGAATGTGGGTGATAAGTAAACACCCAGTAACCCTCCTCCATGCCATCTTATGGCTTGACTTCCTTCCTGCAGTGTGGTGTCCAGAATTGTACACAACACTCTACTTGAGACTTAACCTGCAATCTGTAAATGTTTTGTATGATTTCTTTGTTTTGCTTTGACAGCCTATTTAAGTATCAATATGCTTCCGTAGTGATCCACATCTCCTTGTCCTTCCCCCATCAAAAAGGCACAATTTAAATTATGCTGTCTCCCTACATTGTTCCTATCCAAATTCATCACTTCATGCACATCCTCATTAAATTGCAAATGTTTATCCCTTTCACCATTCTGTCTACTTTCTCCCAAAGTCAGCAGGTATCCTACTTGCACTTCATGGCATTAATAAATTTTGTATCATCTGCATGTTCAAAATTTTACTTCCTACACCCAAGTTCAGGTGATTTATGTGTAACAAAACAAAAAGTAATAGTCTTAATACCAATCCCTGGCTGTGCCACCCTGGCATCCTGGCACTGATGTAGAGATGCCGGCATTGGACTGGGGTAAACACAGTAAGAGGTCTGACAACATCAGTTTTAAATCCAACTGATTTATTTGATCGTAAACTCGCAAGCTTTTGGCTATTATAGCCTTCTTCAGGCGAATGAGGTGTTCTGGTCTGCAATAGCACACATATCAGCACAGACAGTTTACAGATTGCTGATTAGAATGCAAATCTTTACACCTAACCTGCTATTCAAGTCTTAAAGTGGCTAACAATGTGAGTGGAAGGAGCAATGAGCACAGTTAGAGAGATGTGTATTGTCTCCAGACAGCACAGTAAGTGAGGTTTTTTGCTAACCCAGGCAAGTCATGGGGGTTACGGATAGTGTGACATGAAGCCAAGATCCTTGTTAAGACCCTCCTCATGTGTGCAGAACTTGGCTATCAGTCTCTGCTCAGCGGCTCTGCGCTGTCGTGTGTTGTGAAGGCCTCCTTGAAGAATGTTTACCCAAAGGTCGGAGGTTGAATGCCCGTGACCGCTGAAGTGTTCGCCCACAGGAAGGAACAGTTTTGCCTGGTGATTGTCGAGCGATGTTCATTCATCCACTGTCGTAGTGTCTGCATGGTCTCCCCAATGTACCATACTTTGGGACATCCTTTCTTGCAACGTATTAGGTAGACAACATTGGCCGAGTTGCAAGAGTATGTATCATGTACCTGGTGAATGGTATTCTCACGTTTGATGATGTCATCCATGTCTTGCAGAGGTTGCTGTGGCAGGGTTGTGTGGTATTGTGGTCACTGTTCTCCTGAAGGTTGGGTAGTTTGCTGCGAACAATGGTCTGTTTGAGGTTGCGCGGTTGTCTGAAGGCAAGGAGTGGAGGTGTGGCGATGGCTCTAGCGAGATATTCACCATCATCAATGATATGTGAAGACTCCGAGAAGATGTTGTAGTTTCTCCGTTCTGGGGAAGTACTGGACAACAAAGGGTACTCTGTCCACCGTGTCCTGTGTTCGTCTTCTGAGGAGGTCAGTGCGGTTTATCGCTGTGGCATGTCGGAACTGGCGATCGATTTGTCGAACGCCATATCCTGTTCTCACGAAGGCCTCCGACCTTTGGGTAAACGTTCTTCAAGGGGGCCTTCACAACACACGACATTGCAGAGCCTCTGAGCAGAGACTGATAGCCAAGTTCCGCACACATGAGGGCGGTCTTAACAGGGATATTGGTTTCATGTCACACTATCTGTAACCCCCATGACTTGCCTGGGTTAGCAAAAAACCTCACTTACTGTGCTGTCTGGAGACAATACACATCTCTCTAACCTGTGCTCAGTGCTCCTTCCACTCATTGTTAGCCACTTTAAGACTTGAATAGCAGGTTAGGTGTAAAGATTCACATTCTAATCAGCAATCTGTAAACTGTCTGTGCTGATATGTGCGCTATTGCAGACCAGAACACCTCATTCACCTGAAGAAGGCTATAATAGCCGAAAGCTTGCAAGTTTACTATCAAATAAATTGGTTGGATTTAAAACTGATGTTGTCAGACCTCTTACTATCCTGGCACTGCCCAAGGGATAAACTGGCAATATATACTAGGCATCGGGCAGTACCAAGGGACGGTGAGGTAGAGGGGGGCAGGGCCTATTGGGGAAGTGGAGCCTATGGGGGTTGATCAGTGGAGGCACCCATTGCCAAAGTGCATTGGGAACAGTGGTTGAGGGAGAGTATACGACGAATGGGACTGTCCATCCAACTGGGGAGGGAGGGATGATGTTTCTGTATTAAAGTTTGCCATCCTTTTCCTGCTTTTAAGGTTTGCATTTTTAGTTATTGCTTCTTTTATTTAGATCCTGTATTATTGTTAGTATTAACTTATTAAATGTTTCAGGAGAAAAAGAAAAATATGTATTCCATACTTAGAAAAAAAATAAGTATTCCATACTTTCTGTCTGACTAATCATTAGATCCCTATTAAGTAGTTGAAATTAAATATACACTTATCATACATAAACTCTAAATTTGTAGTCAAATATCTAAAATAAAATATAGAAATTCTACGTTATTTTGCAAAGATTACCCAGTATATTAAATTTTTTCATAAATATCATGAGTAGTTGCATCATTTCAGGAGCAATGATTTCACCCATACCTACTGTGCAGGCGTTGGTATCAAGATCATAGTAAAAATCAAAGTCACATTCGCAAGTATAGTTTTCAAACAACTCCACACATAGTGCATTGCTTCCACAGGTATTTAATGAACAAATTGAACCTGGGAAAAAAGAAGTTATTATGATTAAGTAACGTGGTAATACATAATTAGTTAAACTGAATAATTCATTAGCATATCTTTTACAAATTAGTAGCAGTCTTCCACCATTTCAAACGTCACATACATTAGATTGACTCCCTGTTTTCTTGATATTCAATTTTATTTTGCCCATTTATCAGATGTAGGCTTCACTGGCTAAGCCAATATTTATTGTCTACCCATAATTGCCATGAGGTGGTGATGGTGAGCTACCTACTTGAACCACTGCAGTGTTGTGCAGGTATACTTTGAATGCTGTTAGGAAGGGAGTTCAGGGATGTAGACCCAGCGACAGTAAAAGAATGACAATGCATTTCAAAGTCAGGATGATGAGTGACTTGGAGGGGAACTTCTAGGTGGTGGTGTTCCCATGTGTCTGCTACCTTTGTGTTTCTAGACAGTAGCAGCCATGGATTTGGAAGGTTGCCTAAGGAGCGTCACTGAGTTCCTGCAGTGCATATTGTAGATGGTACACACTGCTGCTATTGTGCATCTGTGGTCAACAAGGCGGATGTTAGAAGGGGTGTTAGTCAATAGATTGCTTTCTCCTGGATGGTCTCAAGCATCTTGAGTGTTGTTGGATATGTGTTCAATTCAGGCAAGTGGAATGCATTCCATTATCCTCTTGACTTGTGCTTTTTAGCTAGTGAGTAAGCTTTGGGGACTCAGGACTTTTGCTCTGACCTACTTTTCCCATGATCATAGCTTTTCTTCATACCAACTAGTTTATTACCAGCAGCTTATAGCTTGAGGGGCACCGCTTGACATAAAGTGAACTGACTAGGAGTCTCTCCTGCTCAAACCGCCAGCCACTAGGATGTTTGGAAGACTCAACCAATTTAATCATGTTATGAATGCACCTTCTTTGGCCATTAAGTCCTGGGGTGGGACTGGAACTGGGAGTTTTTGGCTCAGATGTAGGGACACAACATACTATGCCACCAGAGCCCCACTCATAACCCTTTGCAGGAAGACCAATCCCTAATATTTTGCCTGTGTATTCTTGCTTTTTCAATTCTGGCTGACGCTGCTAAAGGGAAAAAGAATTAATAACAGATTTAAGCAGTTTCATTTTCAGTTTTTAACAATCATTTCAACCAAAATCAAATTCTAAGAAGATACATGCAATGGTAGGTTTGGTTGAGAGAGGTACTTAAAAATCTTAATTTAAGACAACTGCATCAAAAATATTCATGATGAATTTCTAGAAGAAACATTTTTCATTCATAATCTTTGCTATATTGGATATTCTTTTCTGGACATTAAACAATTCTGCTAAACACAACACTCCCACAATTTGGATGAGTCTGCAAATCAGAATTTCATTAGGCTGATTGCATGATCTTCACTTTTTATTCAAACTAATCCTACTAACATTCACTGTGCAATAGAAAAATACCTTTTCCAACAAAAAATAGATTTTTCTGTTTGTTTGATTCATAACAGTTTCTCTTGGCCCATAGGTCATAAAACATCAAAGGAAGCCATTCAGCCTATCAGGTCGATGTTGGCTCTCTATAGAACAACCTGGTCAAGCCCTCCCCACCCCACTCTATTTGAATTACACAGCAGATTTAGTGTTCTCAAATGCCTATCCCAATTTCCTTTTAGAATAATCAGTCACCTCCACTTGCCCCACCCTCATAGCAAAGACCATCCTCATGTGTGCGTAACTTGGCTATCAGTCTCTGCTCAGCGGCTCTGTGCTGTCGTGTGTCGTGAAGGCTTCCTTGAAGAATGTTTACCCGAAGGTTGGAGGCCGAATGCCCATGACAATACACATCTCTCTAACCTATGCTCAGTACTCCTTCCACTCACATTGTTAACCACTTTAAGACTTGAATAGCAGGTTAGGTATAAAGATTCGCATTCTAGTCAGCAATCTGTAAACTGTCTGTGCTGATATGTGTGCTATTGCAGACCAGATCACCTCATTCGCCTGAAGAAGGTTATATTAGCCGAAAGCTTGCGAGTTTACTATCAAATAAATCGGTTGTATTTAAAACTGATGTTGTCAGACCTCTTACCACATTTTCCTGTAGCACTGCAGATTTTTTTCTCTTAAAGGTATCTCTTATTTCTTATTTTCTCTGACTCCATTCTCTCCTTAAAGCCACATTTGAATCTACCCCCTCCACACTGTCAGCTGGTATATTTGTATCCTAACCACTTACTGCGTGATAAAATAAATTCCTTATGTTCCTGTTGGTTCTTTTGCCAATCACCTAAAATGAGTGACCTCTGATTCTAAAGCAAAGTTTATTTATTCATCACAAGTAAAGCTTACGTTAACACTGCGATGAGATTACTGTGAAATTCCCCTTGTCACCACAGTGTAGCACCTTTCGAGGTCAATGTATCTAACCAGCACATCTTTCAGAATGCGGGAAGAAACCAGAGCACTCACAGGAAACCCACACAGACACAGGGAAGATATGCAAATTCCACACAGGCAGTGATCCAAGCCAAGAACTGAATTCAGGTCCCTGGCACTGTGACGCAGCAGTGCTAACCACTGTGTTACTGATTCTAGAGTCTTTTGTC
The DNA here is from genome assembly GCA_024679065.1 of Sphyrna mokarran. Taxonomy (NCBI): domain Eukaryota; kingdom Metazoa; phylum Chordata; class Chondrichthyes; order Carcharhiniformes; family Carcharhinidae; genus Sphyrna; species Sphyrna mokarran. Next base: position 59,300,278 of record JAGIQG010000011.1, read on the forward strand.
ATTAAGAATCAATTTCTTGCCATTTATTCTGCCCAGACACTTCATGACTTTGATCTCTGCCAGAAAATATCCTCTTTTTTTCTCTAAGGAAACGAACCCCAGTTTCTCCAATCTATCCACATTACTGGAGTCCCTTACCCCAAAATGTATTGTCATAAATTTTCCTTTGCCCTTTCCCAAGTTACCATATTCTTCCTAAATTGCTCAGAATTGGACACAAATGGCCAGAACTCTACTGCCTGTCTGCAACAGGAAATCAGAGCAGATGAAGTGTGGACCAAGGAAAGGTCCATTGACTGAGGGTGGACTTTTATGGTTTTGGGATGAGCGAGGGCCATAGATTCCCACCCAAAAAATACAAAGTGCCCAATAGGTGGAAAAAGGGGAGAACTTCCCAGTGTTTTTTAGGCATACTTAATGTAGTGAATCTCTGGCCTTTTTGTGCTCCATGGAGGGTCTCAGAGAGATCCACAATGGAATCGAGAGACCGGAACCAGCGTACTGGGTGGGCCATTGTGCACATTCTGATCTGTCAATGAGGAGATCAGCGCATGCACATTGGCTCCCCTCCCACATGCCTAGCCTGCCCCTTGCTGTCCTGTCCGATATTATCCCGTCGGCCATTGGCCCACATGACCTCCAACCCCTGCCTCCTCCCCATCTCCCTCCACCGGGCCAACCCTAATCACTCTCTCTCTCCCAACTCAGAAATCTCATTGTGGAGTGACAGTGGGTACCTCCACACAATCACCATTCCAGTAGGTCCCATCACCTCAGTAATCCCTGCCACCCTGGCACTGCCCAGTGCCCCCTTACTCCGGAATGATATGAGAGTTATAATCATGAAAGCTATAACTCCTTTGCTGTATTTTTCCACCACAACCTTTGGCCTACACATCTGGTATTGCTTTTCGAGTAGTGTTTTGCTGGAAATGGAATCATTACAACCATAGGCCCAAGCATCCCCTTTCTGCCCCACTGAACTAACTTCTTGTTACCTTCATTAGTTTAGTCTCTCCCTATTTCTATCCATGATTGTTCTGATGTCCTGTGTCATTTTGAAATATTTCAATTCCCTAGTCCTAATTGTCTCCTCTTTACCTTTAGGGTCTAATCTCTTTATACCTCCATCCCCCCTCAGGATGGTTTGAGGGATGTCCAGTTCTTCCTTAAAAGGTGGTGCTACACATTTCCATCAATTGCCACCCTCTTATTGATTGGACCTGTTTTCACATTAAATAGCGTTCTCACATTAACTTATCAAGATCCTATCCACTCTGTCTTCAAAATAATCAAGGATTCTGCTTCTGCCATCTTTTCAGGAAGAGAGTTCCAAAGACTTGGGACCCTTTGAGAAAATACATTTCTCTTCATCTCCCTTTTAAATGGACAGCCGCTTACTTTTAAACAGTGACCCCAAGTTCCAGATTCTCCCATAAGAGGAAACATCTTTTCCATAATCACCCTGTCAAAGCTCCTCAGGATCCTATATGTTTCAATCAAGTCACCTCTTCCTCCAATGAATACAAATCTAGTTTGTCCAACCTTTCCTCATAAGTCAACCCACCCATTCCAGGTAATAGTCCGGTAAACCTTCTGCTTCCAATGTATTTATGTCCTTCTTTAAATAAGGTGACAAATATTGTGCACAATATTCCGGATATGGTCTCATTAGTGTATAAGAACAATTTGCAAGCTTGACTACAATTCAATTCAGAACAAGTAACTTCACAGGGAACCTCTGAAGGTATATTTCCCCGTTAGATCTCAGATTACACAATTTATTCTTGGACCAGCTATTAGAAAGGGCCTCTTCCTATCCTGCACAATGAATGGAGCATTAGTACACAATGACCAAGTTGCAGAAAACTGTGGATTATTGTCTACATTTTGGTGCCCAATAAATGAATGTTATATTCTCAAACAGAATTCAAAATCGATTTACAAAGCAAAATTCTACAGTTGCAAGAAATCTGAATAACAACAGAGAAAGCTGCAAATACACAGCAGGTTAGGCAGAATCAACCTGAGACTTGAGTCTGAATTCTACATTCTGGGCACAACTGAAGTTGACACCAGTGTGAGTGTATGTGAAACCCACTCCCACCTGAGATTGCATTGTTAGTGCAATATTACACTGGATAGCCAATTAGTGGGCACCCAGTGTGAAATGCATTCTGTGGAAGGCTAAGTGTTGCAGGAGAGAGAGGGCACTAAGGAAGGGGAGCTATGGGCTGTTGTTTGTGATGTGCTCTCTCAGGGGAGATATTTGGTACTGAGCTGTCTGAGGAGCTGTAAAATATAATCCCCAGTGGAAATATGTGCCACAAGTGTCCAGGGAGCACAATCATACACATAGGCCTCAGTCCCCTGATTTGTTAATTTTTTTTGAGCCCTGACTTTCATCCCATCCTGGATCAAGCTTGCAGCTTAAATGTGGATGGGAGGAGTGGGGCTGGCTAACATACTCTTTTGGAGAGTCGGTGCAGATTCGATGGGCCAAATAGCCTCATTCCACACTGTAGGAATTCTATGACTGTGCCCAAACCATTTCTTTTCTGAAGGTAGCCTGTTGTTCAGTTACATATTCCCCCGCCAACCTTTACATCCAATCTGTTCTTGCCACTTTGAAGTTGGCTCTATCTCAGTTCATTATTCCTACTCTGGATTACCCATTGTCCCTTTCTACTGTCATCATAAACTTCATGATACAATGATCATTGCCTCCGAAACATTCTGCATTGACACTTGATATTGTTCTCCCACATTCTTTCTATGACAAAGATCTGGCAGTATTTCCCTTCTATATGGACTGGACACAGATTTCTGTGCAGATTGCTAAACACAATCTTGGAATGCTGATTTTCCTCTGTTCTTTACACAAACACTATTTGAGAAAGCTCTCTAAATTAACTCTCCAAATATAACTACTCTGTAATCTCAGTAAATTATCTGCAGGTTTGTGCCTTGATGTTGTTCCTACTACAGATGGTCTGCAGATGAAATTGATTTTTTGACAGGAAACAGAAAGAAGATTGGTTTTGAATTTTTCTATGGGCTGGGGGAAGGTTTGTAGCATAGTTCCCTGAGTGCCAATGATTAGACCATTGGTTCTCCTGATGTACATTAATGATCTAGACCTTGGTATACAAGGCACAATTTTAATATTTGTGGATCACAAGGGTACAACTCAAAAGGGGGTGCAGGAGAAGAGGAACTTGAGTTTATCTGTGCATAAATCATTGATGATGGCAGAATAGTTTGCAAAAGTGGCTGAGACAGCATAACTTTTCCGAGGTTTAATGTAACTTTTGCAAAAGGGAATAAGGAACTATGAGAAACTTTTCTAAAGTGACAAATTCATGCAATCTTATTTTTGCTTTTCAGCAATCAATTTTGCCTCTTCAGTTACTGCCACAAGGAAATGTATAGAGCATACCTGCAGTAGATCCTATGGATGTTGCTGTAAAGGAGAAATTTAACATGTTAAAGTAAAACACATATCAACAACAAAAACAAATCTATTGATAACTTTTGCCATTTTGGGACAAATTTAACAGTCACTTCACCACATGTTCATTCAGGAAAGAAAGTCAATGTGGATTTCTAAAAAGAAAACAGTTTCCCACCAACCTTCACATTCCATCTATCCATCCCTGCTGAAGTTCTTGCCACATTGATGACAGTTCTCCCTCAGTTAATTATTCATATTCTGCATTACCCATTATCTTTTTTTAATTCATCATAAACATAATGATACAATGATCACTGTCTACTCAAGTTTCTCCACTGACACTTGATATACTTTGGGTGGAATGATGGCACAGTGGTTAGCATTGCTGCCTCAAAGCACCAGGGACCCAAGTTCGGTTCTCGTTCGGGTCACTATCTATGAGGAGTCTGCATGTTCTCTGCATGTCTGCATGGGTTTCCTCCAGTTTCCTCCCACAATCCGAAAGAAGTGCTGATTAGGTGCATTGGCCATTCTAAATTCTCCCTCAGCATACCCAAAGAGGACCGGATTGGGCGATTAGGGGATTTTCACAGTAACTTAATTGGAGTGTTAATGTAAGCCTACTTGAGACACTAATAAATAAACTTTGACTGGCATGGTGCACAATGGTTAGCACTGCTGCCTCACAGCACTAGGGACCCAGTTCAATTCCGATCTTGGGTCATTGTGTGGAGTCTGCACATTCTCACATGTCTGTATGGTTTCCTCTGGGTGCTCCGGTTTTCTCCAACAGTCCAAAGATGTATAGATTAGGTGGATTGGCCATGCTGAATTGCCTGAAGTGTCAGGTGGATTTAGAGGGTAAATATGTGGGGTTATGGGACTAGGCCGTGGATAAGATTGTGGTGATGCAAACTCAATGAGCCGAATGGTCTCCTTCTACACTGCAGGGATTCTATGGCTTCTCCCACCACTTTTCCAGGTGCCAAGTCTAGCATTACCTCCTTTCTAGATGGACAAGAAACCAAGTGCTATAGAAAATTTTCCTAAACTCAATTGAGGAATGCTGCCCTTCTCTGCAATTTTCATAACCACAATGCCAGTTTATGTTTGGATAATTAAAGCTCCCCATTATAACTACTCATTAATTTTAACCTGTTTGTAATTGCCCTGTAAGTTTTGTCATTCTACATCCTTCCCCCTATTTGGTGGTCCATAGACTACAATAAGCAATTGAATATATGGGAAATGTATCATAAAATATAAACTCTGACTCTACAATCAATCTATCTGATTCTTATCCAATTTCTCTGGTGTCATGTGAAACCTTTCAATGTTTACACATATTTATGTTGTGTCAATTTTTCTATACAATGTAATGATTTATCTTTAATGGCCAATTTGTAAAGGTATTTCAAACTTAGCAGCACATTGCAGGATAATATATTATGCTACAACCTCTTTGCAATACTGTCTTTTTCATCTTTAAAGGGAAAAAAGGAATTTCTGAAGTGATAAATTGAAGCAAAAATAAAGGTTAGAAATAACAGGATTTGGGAACCATGAATGATAAGGAAACTTTATGAGTAGTCAAAAGGAACAGAGGGATATGATTCCCGGAAGGATAGGAAGTATTAGTTAAGTTGAGCAGCATGGTCAGTGCAAGCTTATGGAAAGAAGGGACTGTTCCTGTTTCTGTTCCCCTTTTTGGTCCTGTTCCTGTAATTTTCTTTCTTCTTTGCTCCTGGTTATGCGTGGGGGAAGTTTATCCTGCAGAGATTGGTGAGCGTCTGGAATGTGCTGCCACAGAATGTGGTAGAAGCAGGCACATTAGCAACATTTAAGAGGCATCAGAATCATGAATAGGGAAGGAATAAAGGGACACAGACCAAGTAAGGGCAGAAGGGTTTTTTTTAGTTAGGGCATTATGATTGACACAGGCTTGGAGGCTGAAGGGCCCGTTCCTGTATTGTATTTTTACTTTTACTTTGTTCAATCCCAGTTACCCTGTCACTGAATGGACAGCCACAAGAACATTTTTGGAGCATTCCTGCCTTGGGTTTGTGGATGGTTCTGTAAGAAGCATATTGCAATGATTTGGAACACTGACATCAACAATTTTTAATGTTGGTAAGAAGCTGTCGACGAAATATCAAGTCATAATTTTTCTCTTCCGATATAAAAAGACTTTAACAATCACATGGATCAATTTTGAGATATTAATGCAAGTCAATATGAATTTCTTGTTGGGAAATGGAGTTTAAATAAAGCGTTACAATTTTGTGAGCAGTGTCGATGATGGCAATGTTGTTGTTGGTGCATATATCAGAAGACATTTGATACAGTGTCCCACAAATTTAAAGGGCATGCAGGAGTAGAGGGATCTGAGTACATTCATTGATGCTTGCAGGATAGGTTGCAAGAGCAGTTAATATTGTATACAGAATCCCAAGTTGATTAATAGGGCCGTAGAATAGAAGATTACAGTGGCTGTCCTGAACTTGTATAAAACACTTGTTGAGCCTCAGCCAGTGTACCTTGAGTCTAATTCTAAGCGCTCCATTTACAGAAGGCTGTGAAGGCATTGGAGAGAGTGCTAAAAAGGTTCCGGAGAATTGTCTCACGATGGGAAACATTTCAATAGTGACAAATACAAGCAATTGTATTTTACATTTTCAGCAATCAATTCTGTCCCTTACATTTACAGCCACAAGGATTTGTATAGACCATACCTGCAGAAGTCTTTATTCCAAATCTGATAAGTGAAATATTAAATAACTTAAGTTACAGCACTCATTTTAATAATATAAATATTTGGAAGGAATTTCTGGAAGAAGAAAAATCAATTCATAATCTTTGCTGTTCTAAATATGTTTTGCTGATCTACTTTTTTTGGTGGAATATAATTGGATTATACCAATTATTTTTTGAAGGTAGCCCTTTGTTCAGTTAATGTTTTCCCGCCAACCTTTACTTCCAGTCTATCCAAACCAGCTCAGTTCTTGTCACGATGAAGTCGGCTCTCCCCCAGGTACTTATTCATAGTTTGCATTACCCATTGTCCCTTTTTAATACATCACAAACTTCATGATACAATGATCACTGTTTACTGAATATTCTCCACTGACTCTTCATATACTTCTCCCACCACCTTTCAAGAACCAGGTCTAGCATCACCACCTTGCTTGATGGACAGGGCACTGAGTGCTGTGGAGAATTCTCCCGAACATGATTTGGGAATGCTGGCCCTTCTCCGCTCCAGTCAAAACCATTATTCCACTCTATGCTCACGTAACTAAAATCTCCTGTTGTAATTACTCATTTCAGAGATTCCAACAGTGCAGAAGGAGCCCATTCAGCTCATTGAAAAGCACTGACCACAATCCCACCCAATCCCTACCTTCATAACTCCATGTATTTTACCCTAGCTAGTTCCACTGATACCAAGGGGCAATTTAGCCTGGCCAATTCACCTAACCAGCACATCTTTTGGACTGCAGGAGGAAAACAAAGAAATTCTTATTCAAATTATCTGATCTCAATTCAAATCTTTCAATATTCTCTCAGATTCGATTCCTGTTTTGATAATTTCTCTACATACTATAAGTGACTCATCTTTACTGTGCACCAGTAAAGGCATTTCAAACTAATCAACACTTCGCAGGAAAATTTCACCCTGGTAACGCTTCTTTGAATTTCAAATTCTGACTTTCACAACTTTCAGGAGAAGAAACGAGTTTCTAGACTGAAATATTGCAGCAATCCCAGCTATCATCTCTTTGAACAGACAGACACAGTGGATATGTTCAAAGGTGAGTTTCTTGGATAGTCCAATAAGAGAGATTTTTGTACAATTTGGAACACTGATATCAAAAATTTTTAATGTTATTAAGAACCACTCAAAGAAATATCTGGGACAAATTGCATTTTTGATTTTGACCAATCAATTCTGTCCTTCCAATTAAAGCCTAAGCTTAGTTTGCTCAATTCCCGAATGCGAAATTTGCATTAACTTTCATTAATGCACAATCATTTCTCCATGTCATTAATAAACTCATATATAGAGCATACCTGCAGTGGGTGCTTTCGATGTTGCTGTAAAGGAGAAAGTCAAAATGTTAAGTTCAAATAATCATACAGCCTTAACTTAGTGAGCTCAATTTCCGAATGTGAAGTTTGCATTAGCTTTCATTAATATACAATAATTTCTCCATGTTGTTTATGAAGACATGTATAGAGCATACCTGCTGTGGATCCTTTGGATGTTGCTGTAAAGGAGAAAATTAAGATGTTAAGTTCAAATATTCATGTCAACAATATAAACATTTTGAAAAAATATGTCAGTGATGACAAATCTATTGATAACTATTGCTGATACGTGACAAATTCAATAACTACTTGCACACATGTTCATTAAGTAAAGTACATGAATAGGATGGGAACAGAGGACATGATCCCTGGAAGAATCAGGATTTTAGATAAGTTGGGCAGCATGGTCGGTGCAGATTTGGAAGACCGAATGGACCTGATCCTGTGTTATAATTTGCTTTGTTCTCAGTTCTTTGTAATCAGGGAAAGTTTTTCATGCAGAGATTGGTGGGTGTCTGGAATGTGCTGCCTGAGAATGTGGTGGAAGCAGGCACATTAGCAACATTTAAGTGGCATCTGGATGGGTACATAAATAGGGAGAGAATAGAGGGACATGGACCAATTAAGGACAGAAGAATTTTTTTTCGGTCAGGACATTATGGTGGATACAAGCTTGGAAGGCTGAAGGGCCAGTTCCTGTGTTGTATTTTTATTTTTACTTTGTTCAATCCCAGTTATCCTGTCACTGAATGGACAGCCACAGGAAAATGTATGGAGCATTCCTGCGTTAGGTTTTGTGGATGGTTCTGTAAGAGGCATATTATAATGATATGCAACATCAACAATTTTTAATGTTGGTAAGAATCTGTCAAAGAAGTATCAAGTCATAATTTTTCTCTTCCTATATAAAAAGACATTAACAATCACATGGATCAATTTTGAGATATGAACGCAAGTCAATATGAATTTCTTGTTGGGAAATGGAATTTAAAAAAAAGTTGTAGTTTTGTGAGCAATGTTGATGATGGCAATATTGTTGTTGGTGCATATACCAGAAGACATTTGATACAGTGTCCCACAACTTTAAAGATGTGTAGGAGCAGAGGGATCCGAGTACATCTATGTACAATTCATTGATGCTAGGAGGATAGGTTGCAAGAGCAGTTAATATTGTATGCAGAATTCCAAGTTGATTAATAGGGCCAAAGAATACTTGATTACAGTGGCTGTCCTGAACGTTTATGAAACACTTGTTGAGCCTCAGCTAGTGTACTAGAGCCCTGAGTCAAAATCTAATCGCTCCACTTACAGCTCATTGAAAAGGACTGACAACAATGTCACCCAATGCCGACCTTCATAACCCCATGTATTTTACCCGAGCTAGTCCCACTGACACTAAGGGGCAATTTAGCCCAGCCAATTCACCTAACCAGCACGTCGTTTGGACTGCAGGAGGAAAACAGAGCAATTTTTATTCAACTTATCTGATCTCATCTCAAATCTTTCAATATTCTCTCAGGTTCGATTCGTGTTTTTAATAATTTCTCCACATAGTGTAACTACCTCATGTTTACTGTACACCAGTGAAGGCATTTCTAAATTATCAACAGATTGCAGGAAGATTTGACACTTGTATCACTTTTTTGAATTTCAAATTGTTACTTTCAAAACTTCCAGGAGAAAAGAGGAGTTTCAAAACTGAAAAATTGAAGCAGTCCCAGCTGTCCTCTCCCTGAACCGACAGTCACAGTGGAAACATAGAGAAATGGGTTTTATGGATGACCCAATTGGAGAGATTTTAGTGCAATTCGGAGGACAGATATCAACAATTTTTAATGTTATTAAGAACCATTCAAAGAAATATTTGGGACAAATTGCACTTTTGATTTTCAGCAATCAATTCTGCCCCTTCAATTACAGCCTTAACTTAGTTAGCTCAATTTCCGAATGTGAAATTTGCATTAGCTTTCATTAATATACAATCATTTCTCCATCTCCTTAATTAAGACATGTATAGAGCATACCTGTTGTGGATTCTGTGGGTGGTGCTGTAAAGTAGAAAGTTCAGACGTTAAGTTCAAATATTCGTATCAACAATATAAACATTTTGAAAAAATGTCTTGGCGATGAAAATTCTCCTGAACATGATCTGGGAATGCTGGCCCTTCTCTGCCCCAGTCAAAATCATCATTCCACTCTATGCTCATGTAACTACAATCTCCCATTGTAATTACTCACTTCAGAGACTCCAACAGCAGAGACTTGTTGTTATGGAATAAATTCAAGAACCACTTGGACACATGTTCATGAAGTAAAGGACACGAATAGGATGGGAACAGAGGGATACAATCCCTGGAGGACAGGGATTTTAGATAAGTTGGACAGTATGCTCGGTGTAGATTTGGAGGAACGAAGGGCCTGATCCTGTGCTATAATTTGCTTTGTTCCCTGTTCTTTGTAAGCAGGGGATGTTTTTCATGCAGAGATTGGTGGATGTCTGGAACATGCTGCCAGGGAATGTGGTGGAAGCAGGCACATTGGCAAGTTTGAAGCGGCATCTGGATGGGTACATGAATAGGCAGAGGATTGAGGGACACGGACCAACTAAGGGCAGAAGGATTTTTTTTAGTCAAGGCCTGTTGCTGTACTGTACATTTACTAAGGACAAGTTACAGTTATCCTGTCATTGAATGGACAGCCGCAAGAAAAGTCATGGAGCATTCCTGCATTTGGGTTTTGTGAATGATTCTGTAAGAGGCATATGATAATGACTTGGAACACTGTCATCAAGAATTAGTAATGTTGGTAAGGATCTATCAAAGAAGTATCAAGTCTAATTTTTCTCTTTCCATGTAGGAAGACATTAACAATCACATGGATAAATTGTGAGATATGAACGCAAGTCAATATGAATTTCTTGTTGGGAAGTGGAGTTTAAATACAGTGTTTGAGTTTTGTGAGCAATGTTGATGATAGCAATGTTGTTGTTGGTGCATATACCAGAAGCCATTTGATACAGTGTCTCACAACTGTAAAGCGAGTGCAGGAGCAGCGGGCCACAGAATAAAAGATTACAGTGACCGTCTTGACCTTGTATAAAGCACTTGTTCAGTGACAGCCGATGTACTGGAGCCTTGATCTAAATCTAAGCGCTGTTCTTACAGGAGGCTGTGAAGGCATTGGAGAGAGTGCTTAAAGGATTCCAGAGAATCGTCTCATGATGGGAAAAATCATGATGGAGGATGTCATGTACACTGTTTTATTAAAAGGAGCAAAGAGTACAAAAGCAAGGAGGTTATATTGAACTCATGTAAGACAGCAGTAAACCTGCACTGGAGCACTTTGAAGAGAGTGGTAAAAAAATTCAGGAGAATCATCTGATGATGAGAAATATTTCTGAAGTGCCCAATTCAAGCAATTTCATTTTTGGTTTGGAGTAATCAATTCTGCCTCTTCAAATACAGCCTTAACTCAGTTAAACTCAATTTCCCAATGTAAAATTTGCACTAGCTTTCATTAATATACAATAATTTGTCCATGTCATTAATTAAGATATGTATTGAGCATACCTGCAGTGGATTTTGTGGATATTACTGTGAAGGAGAAAGTTAAAATGTTAAATTCAAATATTCATATTAACAACATAAAATTTTGGAAATTATATTTCCAAAATCCAGAGGTATCTGGATGGGTACATGAATAGGAGGGAAGAGAAAAACAGGAACCAAGTAAGGGCAGAAGGATTTTGTTTCAGTCAGGGCATCATGATGGACACAGACTTGGAGGGCTGAAGGGCCTGTTTGTGTCTTGTCCTTTTAGTTGTTCTTTGTTCAATCCCAGTTATCCTGTCACTGAATGGACAGCCACAAGAAAATGTATGGACCATTGCTGCGTTGGGTTTTGTGGATGGTTGTGTAAGAAGCACTTTATAATGATTTGAAACACTGACATCAACTATTTTTAATGTTGGTAACCATCTGTTAAAGAAATATCAATTTCTAATTTTTCTCTTCCTATATAAAAAGACTTTAACAAACTCATGGATCAACTTTGAGATATGAACACAAGTCAATATGAATTTCTTGCTGGGAAGTTTAGTTTAAATAAAGCGACGGAGTTTTGTGAGCAGTGTTGATGATGGCAAGGTTGTTGATGGTGCACATACCGGAAGATACTTGATACACTGTCCCACAACTGTAAAGGGGGTGCAGGAGCAGAGGGATCTGAGTACATCTATGTACAATTCATTGATGCTGGCAGGATAGATTGCAAGAGCAGTTAATATTGTATGCAGAATTCCAAGTTGATTAATAGGGCCATAGAATACAAGATTACAGTGGTTGTACTGAACTTTTATGAAACACTTGTTGAGCCTCAGCCGGTGTATTGGAGCCTTGAGTCTAAATCTAAGCGCTCCATTTACAGAAGGCTGTGAAGGCATTGGAGAGAGTGCTAAAAAGGTTCCGGAGAATTGTCTCACGTTGGGAAACTTTTCAACAGTGACAAATACAAGCGATTGCATTTTTCATTTTCAGCGATCAATGTTGTCCCTTAAATTACAGTCACAAGGATATGGATAGAGCATACCTGCAGAAGTCTTTACTCTATCTCCGGGAAGTGAAATATTGAATATGTTTAATTAGAAAACTCAAACTAATAATATAAACATTTGGAGGAATTTCTGGAAGAAGGAAAAATTATTCACAACCTTTGCTGTTCTAAATATGTTTTGCTGATCTACCTTTTTTGGTGGAATACAACTTGATTGTACCAATTAGTTTTTGAAGCTAGCCCTTTGTTCAGTTAATGTTTTCCTGCCAACCTTTACTTCCAGTCTATCCAAACCAGCTCAGTTCCTGTCACGATGAAGTCGCCTCTTCCCCAGTTACTTATTCATATTCTGCATTACCCATTGTCACTTTTTAATACATTATAAACATCATGACACAATGATCACTGTCTACTGAATATTCTCCACTGACTCTTGATATACTTCTCCCACCACATTTCAAGAACCAGGTCTAGCATCACCTCCTTGCTCAATGGACAGGGCACTGAGTGCTGTGGAGAATTCTCCTGAACATGATCTGGAAATGCTGGCCCTTCTCTGCTCCAGTCAAAGCCCCATTATCCCACTCTACGCTCACGGAACTAAAATCTCCCATTGTAATTACTCATTTCAGAGACTCCAACAGTGAAGGAGGAGCCCATCAGCTCATTGAAAAGCACTGACCACAATCTCACCCAATCCCTACCTTCATAACACCATGTATTTTACCCTAGCTTGTCCCACTGACACTAAGGGGCAATTTAGCTTGGCCAATTCACCTATCCAGCACGTTGTTTTGACTTCAGGAGGAAAAACAGAGCGGTTCTTATTCAAATTATCTGATCTCATCTCAAATCTTTGAATATTCTCTCAGATTCAATTCCTGTTTTGATAATTTCTCCACACAGTGTAACTACCTCATGTTTACTGTACACCAGTGAAGGCATGTCTAAATTATCAACAAATTGCAGGAAAATTTCACCTTTGTATTCCTTCTTTGAATTTCAAATTCTTACTTTCACAACTTTGAGGAGAAAAAAGCAGTTTCAAAACTAAAAAATTGAAGCAGTCCCAGCTATCCTCTCCCTGAACCGACAGTCACAGTGGAAACATAGAGAAGTGGGTGTTATGGGTGGTCGAATAAGAGAGATTTTAGTGCAATTTGGAGGACTGATGTCAACAATTTTTAATGTTATTAACAACCACCCAAAGAAATATTTGGGACAAATTGCATTTTTGATTTTGAGCAATCAATTCTGCCCCTTCAATTACAGCCTTAACTTAGTTAGCTCAATTTCCGAATGTGAAATTTGCATTAGCTTTCGTTAATATACAATAATTTCTCCATCTCATTAATTAAGACATGTATAGAGCATACCTGTTGTGGATTCTGTGGGTGGTGCTGTAAAGTAAGAAGTTAAGACGTTAAGTTCAAATATTCGTATCAACAATATAAACATTTTGAAAAAATATCTTGGTGATGAAAATTCTCCTGAACATGATCTGGGAATGCTGGCCCTTCTCTGCTCCAGTCAAAATCACCATTCCACTCTACGCTCATGTAACTACAATCTCCCATTGTAATTACTAATTTCAGAGATTCCAGCAGCAGAGACTTGTTGTTATGGAACAAATTCAAGAACCACTTGGACACATGTTCATGAAATAAAGGACACGAATAGGATGGGAACAGAGGGACATGATCCCTGGAGGACAGGGATTTTAGATATTTTGGACAGTACGCTCGGTGTAGACTTGGGGGACCGAAGGGCCTGATCCTGTGCTATAATTTGCTTTGTTCCCTGTTCTTTGTATGCAGGGGAAGTTTCTCATGCAGAGATTGGTGGTTGCCTGGAACGTGCTGCCAGGGAATGTGGTGGAAGCAGGTACATTGGCAAGATTGAAGTGGCATCTGGATGGGTACATGAATAGGCAGAGGATCGAGGGACACGGATCAACTAAGGGCAGAAGGATTTTTTTTTAGTCAAGGCCTGTTGCTCTATTGTACATTTACTTGTTCTTTGTTCAATTCCAGTTATCCTGTCACTGAATGGACAGCCGCAAGGAAAGTTATGGAGCATTCCTGCATTTGGGTTTTGTGAATGATTCTGTAAGAGGCATATTATATTGATTTGGAACACTGTCATCAAGAATTCGTAATGTTGGTAAGAATCTATCAAAGAAGTATCAAGTCTAATTTTTCTCTTTCCATGTAGGAAGACATTAACAATCACATGGATAAATTGTGAGATATGAACGCAAGTCAATATGAATTTCTTGTTAGGAAGTGGAGTTTAAATACAGTGTTGGAGTTTTGTGAGCAATGTTGATGATAGCAATGTTGTTGTTGGTGCATATACCAGAAGCCATTTGATACAGTGTCTCACAACTGTAAAGCGAGTGCAGGAGCAGCGGGCCACAGAATAAAAGATTACAGTGACCGTCTTGAACTTGTATAAAGCACTTGTTCAGTGTCAGCCGATGTACTGGAGCCTTGATCTAAATCTAAGCGCTGTTCTTACAGGAGGCTGTGAAGGCATTGGAGAGAGTGCTTAAAGGATTCCAGAGAATCGTCTCATGATGGGAAAAATCATGATGGAGGATGTCGTGTACACTGTTTTATTAAAAGGAGCAAAGAGTACAAAAGCAAGGAGGTTATATTGAACTCATATAAGACAGCAGTAAACCTGCACTGGACAACATTGAAGAGAGTGGTGAAAAAATTCAAGAGAATCATCTGATGATGAGAAATATTTCTGAAGTGCCTAATTCAAGCAATTTCATTTTTGGTTTGGAGCAATCAATTCTGCCTCTTCAAATACAGCCTTAACTCAGTTAAACTCAATTTCCCAATGTAAAATTTGCACTAGCTTTCATTAATATACAATAATTTGTCCATGTCATTAATTAAGATATGTATTGAGCATACCTGCAGTGGATGTCGTGGATGTTACTGTGAAGGAGAAAGTTAAAATGTTAAATTCAAATATTCATATTAACAATATAAAATTTTGGAAATTATATCTCGGCAAGGACAAAACTTTGAAAAGAATTTCTGTTATGGGACAAATTTAATAACCACTTGGACACGTGTTTATTGAGAAAAGTACTTATGTGGGATGGGAATAGAGGGATATGACCCCTGTGTTTTAGTTAAGCCGGGCAGCATAGTCAGTGCAGGTTTGCAGGCTGAAGGGCCTGTACCGGTACTGCAATTTTCTTTGTTCTTTGTTATATGCAGGGGAAGGTTTTCATGCAGAAATTGGTGGGTATCCGGAATACGCTGTCAGAGAATGCGGTGGAAGCAGTCACATTAGACACATTGAAGAGGTATCTGGATGGGTACATGAATTGGAGGGAAGAGAAAAACAGGAACCAAGTAAGGGCAGAAGGATTTTTTTTCAGTCAGGGCATCATGACGGACACAGGCTTGGAGGGCCTAAGGGCCTGTTTGTGTCTTGTCCTTTTATTTGTTCTTTGTTCAATCCCATTTATCCTGTCACTGAATGGACAGCCACAAGAAAATGTATGGACCATTGCTGCGTTGGGTTTTGTGGATGGTTGTGTAAGAAGCATTTTATAATGATTTGAAACACTGACATCAACAATTTTTAATGTTGGTAACCATCTGTTAAAGAAGTATCAATTTCTAATTTTTCTCTTCCTATATAAAAAAACTTTAACAAACACATGGATCAACTTTGAGGTATGAACACAAGTCAATATGAATTTCTTGTTGGAAAGTTTAGTTTAAATAAAGCGACGGAGTTTTGTGAGCAGTTGTGAGAGTTTTGCCATCATCAACTTTGATGATGGCAAAGTTGTTGTTGGTGCATATACCAGAAGATATTTGATACACTGTCCCAAAACTGTAAAGAGGGTGCAGGAGCAGAGGGATCTGAGTACATCTATGCACAATTCATTGATGCTGGCAGGATAGGTTGCAAGAGCAGTTAATATTGTATGCAGAATTCCAAGTTGATTAATAGGGCCATAGAATACAAGATTACACTGGCTCTTCTAAACTTTTATGAAACATTGTTCAGCCTCAGCCAGTGTACTGGAGCCTTGAGTCTAAATATAAGCGCTCCATTTACAGAAGGCTGTGAAGGCATTGGAGAGAGTGCTGCTAAAAAGGTTCCGGGGTATTGTCTCACGATGGGAAACTTTTCAGCAGTGACAAATACAAGCGATTCCATTTTCCATTTTCAGCGATCAATGTTGTCTCTTAAATTACAGTCACAAGGATATGGATAGAGCATACCTGCAGAAGTCTTTACTCTATCTCCGGTGAGTGAAATATTTAATATGTTTAGTTAGAAAACTCAAACTAATAATATAAACATTTGGAGGAATTTCTGGAAGAAGAAAAAATTATTCACAACCTTTGCTGTTCTAAATATGTTTTGCTGATCTACCTTTTTTGATGGAATACAACTTGATTGTACCAATTAGTTTTTGAAGGTAGCCCTTTATTCAGTTAATGTTTTCCTGCCAACCTTTACTTCCAGTCTATCCAAACCAGCTCAGTTCTTGTCACGATGAAGTCGCCGCTTCCCCAGTTACTTATTCATATTCTGCATTACCCATTGTCACTTTTTAATACATTATAAACATCATGACACAATGATCACTGTCTACTGAATATTCTCCACTGACTCTTGATATACTTCTCCCACCACATTTCAAGAACCAGGTCTAGCATCACCTCCTTGCTCAATGGACAGGGCACTGAGTGCTGTGGAGAATTCTCCTGAACATGATCTGGAAATGCTGGCCCTTCTCTGCTCCAGTCAAAGCCCCATTATCCCACTCTACGCTCACGGAACTAAAATCTCCCATTGTAATTACTCATTTCAGAGACTCCAACAGTGAAGGAGGAGCCCATCAGCTCATTGAAAAGCACTGACCACAATCTCACCCAATCCCTACCTTCATAACACCATGTATTTTACCCTAGCTTGTCCCACTGACACTAAGGGGCAATTTAGCTTGGCCAATTCACCTATCCAGCACGTTGTTTTGACTTCAGGAGGAAAAACAGAGCGGTTCTTATTCAAATTATCTGATCTCATCTCAAATCTTTGAATATTCTCTCAGATTCAATTCCTGTTTTGATAATTTCTCCACACAGTGTAACTACCTCATGTTTACTGTACACCAGTGAAGGCATGTCTAAATTATCAACAAATTGCAGGAAAATTTCACCTTTGTATTCCTTCTTTGAATTTCAAATTCTTACTTTCACAACTTTGAGGAGAAAAAAGCAGTTTCAAAACTGAAAAATTGAAGCAGTCCCATCTATCCTCTCCCTGAACCGACAGTCACAGTGGAAACATAGAGAAGGGGGTGTTATGGGTGGTCGAATGAGAGAGATTTTAGTGCAATTTGGAGGACTGATGTCAACAATTTTTAATGTTATTAACAACCACCCAAAGAAATATTTGGGACAAATTGCATTTTTGATTTTGAACAATCAATTCTGCCCCTTCAATTACAGCCTTAACTTAGTTAGCTCAATTTCCGAATGTGAAATTTGCATTAGCTTTCACTAATATACAATAATTTCTCCATCTCATTAATTAAGATGTGTACAGAGCATACCTGTTGTTGATTCTGTGGAGTTGGCTGTAAAGTAGAAAGTTCAGACGTTAAGTTCAAATATTCGTTTCAACAATATAAACATGTTGAAAAATTATCTTGGCGATGAATATTCTCCTGAACATGATCAGGGAATGCTGGCCCTGCTCTGCTCCAGTCAAAATCACCATTCCACTCTACGCTCATGTAACTACAATCTCCCATTTGTAATTACTCATTTCCGAGGCTCCAACAGCAGAAACTTGCTGTTATGGAACAAATTCAAGAACGACTTGGACACATGTTCATGAAGTAAAGGACATGAATAGGATGGGAACAGAGGCATTTAGTCTCCGGAGAATAGGGATTTTAGATAAGTTGGACAGTATGCTCGGTGTAGAATTGGAGGAACGAAGGGCCTGATCCTGTGCTATAATTTGCTTTGTTCCCTGTTCTTTGTATGCAGGGGAAGTTTCTCATGCAGAGATTGGTGGGTGTCTGGAACCTGCTGCCACGAAATGTGGTGGAAGCAGGCACATTGGCAAGATTGAAGTGGCATCTGGATGGGTACATGAATACGGAGAGGATCGAGGGACACGGACCAACTAAGGGCAGAAGGATTTTTTTTTAGTCAAGGCCTGTTGCTGTATTCTACATTTACTTGTTCTTTGCTCAATCCCAGTTATCCTGTCATTGAATGGACAGCCGCAAGGAAAGTTATGGAGCATTCCTGCATTTGGGTTTTGTGAATGATTCTGTAAGAGGCATATTATAATGATTTGGAACACTGTCATCAAGAATTAGTAATGTTGGTAAGAATCTATCAAAGAAGTATCAAGTCTAATTTTTCTCTTTCCATGTAGGAAGACATTAACAATCACATGGATAAATTGTGAGATATGAACGCAAGTCAGTATGAATTTCTTGTTGGGAAGTGGAGTTTAAATACAGTGTTGGAGTTTTGTGAGCAATGTTGATGATAGCAAAGTTGTTGTTGGTGCATATACCAGAAGCCATTTGATACAGTGTCTCACAACTGTAAAGCGAGTGCAGGAGCAGCGGGCCACAGAATAAAAGATTACAGTGACCGTCTTGAACTTGTATAAAGCACTTGTTCAGTGTCAGCCGATGTACTGGAGCCTTGATCTAAATCTAAGCGCTGTTCTTACAGGAGGCTGTGAAGGCATTGGAGAGAGTGCTTAAAGGATTCCAGAGAATCGTCTCATGACGGGAAAAATCATGATGGAGGATGTCGTGTACACTATTTTATTAAAAGGAGCAAAGAGTACAAAAGCAAGGGGATTATATTGAACTCTTATAAGACAACTGTAAACCTGCACTGGAGTACATTGAAGAGAGTGGTGAAAAAATTCAGGAGAATCATCTGGTGATGAGAAATATTTCTGAAGTGCCCAATTCAAGCAATTTCATTTTTGGTTTGGAGCAATCAATTCTGCCTCTTCAGATACAGCCTTAACTCAGTTAAACTCAATTTCCCAATGTAAAATTTGCACTAGCTTTCATTAATATACAATAATTTGTCCATGTCATTAATTAAGATATGTATTGAGCATACCTGCAGTGGATGTCGTGGATGTTACTGTGAAGGAGAAAGTTAAAATGTTAAATTCAAATATTCATATTAACAATATAAAATTTTGGAAATTATATCTCGGCAAGGACAAAACTTTGAAAAGAATTTCTGTTATGGGACAAATTTAATAACCACTTGGACACATGCTTATTGAGAAAAGTACTTATATGGGATGGGAATAGAGGGATATGACCCCTGTGTTTTAGTTAAGCCGGGCAGCATAGTCAGTGCAGGTTTGGCAGGCTGAAGAGCCTGTACCGGTACTGCAATTTTCTTTGTTCTTTGTTGTATGCAGGGGAAGGTTTTCATGCAGAAATTGGTGGGTATCCGGAATACGCTGTCAGAGAATGCGGTGGAAGCAGTCACATTAGACACATTGAAGAGGTATCTGGATGGGTACATGAATAGGAGGGAAGAGAAAAACAGGAACCAAGTAAGGGCAGAAGGATTTTTTTTCAGTCAGGGCATCATGACGGACACAGGCTTGGAGGGCTGAAGGGCCTGTTTGTGTCTTGTCCTTTTATTTGTTCTTTGTTCCATCCCAGTTATCCTGTCACTGAATGGACAGCCACAAGAAAATGTATGGACCATTGATGCGTTGGGTTTTGTGGATGGTTGTGTAAGAAGCATTTTATAATGATTTGAAACACTGACATCAACAATTTTTAATGTTGGTAACCATCTGTTAAAGAAATATCAATTTCTAATTTTTCTCTTCCTATATAAAAAGACTTTAACAAACACATGGATCAACTTTGAGATATGAACACAATTCAATATGAATTTCTTGCTGGGAAGTTTAGTTTAAATAAAGCGACGGAGTTTTGTGAGCAGTGTTGATGATGGCAAGGTTTTTGTTGGTGCATATACCGGAAGATACTTGATACACTGTCCCACAACTGTAAAGGGGGTGCAGGAGCAGAGGGATCTGAGTACATCTATGCACAATTCATTGATGCTGGCAGGATAGGTTGCAAGAGCAGTTAATATTGTATGCAGAATTCCTAGTTGATTAATAGGGCCATAGAATACAAGATTACAGTGGTTGTACTGAACTTTTATGAAACACTTGTTGAGCCTCAGCCGGTGTACTGGAGCCTTGAGTCTAAATCTAAGCGCTCCATTTACAGAAGGCTGTGAAGGCATTGGAGAGAGTGCTAAAAAGGTTCCGGGGTATTGTCTCACGATGGGAAACTTTTCAACAGTGACAAATACAAGCGATTGCATTTTTCATTTTCAGCGATCAATGTTGTCTCTGAAATTACAGTCACAAGGATATGGATAGAGCATACCTGCAGAAGTCTTTACTCTATCTCCGGGAAGTGAAATATTTAATATGTTTTGTTAGAAAACTCAAACTAATAATATAAACATTTGGAGGAATTTCTGGAAGAAGAAAAAATTATTCACAACCTTTGCTGTTCTAAATATGTTTTGCTGATCTACCTTTTTTGATGGAATACAACTTGATTGTACCAATTAGTTTTTGAAGGTAGCCCTTTATTCAGTTAATGTTTTCCTGCCAACCTTTACTTCCAGTCTATCCAAACCAGCTCAGTTCTTGTCACGATGAAGTCGCCTCTTCCCCAGTTACTTATTCATATTCTGCATTACCCACTGTCACTTTTTAATACATTATAAACATCATGACACAATGATCACTGTCTACTGAATATTCTCCACTGACTCTTGATATACTTCTCCCACCACCTTTCAAGAACCAGGTCTAGCATCACCTCCTTGCTCAATGGACAGGACACTGAGCGCTGTGGAGAATTCTGCTGAACATGATCTGGAAATGCTGGCTCTTCTCCGCTCCAGTCAAAACCCCATTATGCCACTCTACGCTCACGGAACTAAAATCTCCCATTGTAATTACTCATTTCAGAGACTCCAAAAGTGCAGAAGGAGCCCATTCAGCTCATTGAAAAGCACTGACCACAATCTCACCCAATCCCTACCTTCATAACACCATGTATTTTACCCTAGCTTGTCCCACTGACACTAAGGGGCAATTTAGCTTGGCCAATTCACCTATCCAGCACGTTGTTTTGACTTCAGGAGGAAAAACAGAGCGGTTCTTATTCAAATTATCTGATCTCATCTCAAATCTTTGAATATTCTCTCAGATTCAATTCCTGTTTTGATAATTTCTCCACACAGTGTAACTACCTCATGTTTACTGTACACCAGTGAAGGCATGTCTAAATTATCAACAAATTGCAGGAAAATTTCACCTTTGTATTCCTTCTTTGAATTTCAAATTCTTACTTTCACAACTTTGAGGAGAAAAAAGCAGTTTCAAAACTAAAAAATTGAAGCAGTCCCAGCTATCCTCTCCCTGAACCGACAGTCACAGTGGAAACATAGAGAAGTGGGTGTTATGGGTGGTCGAATAAGAGAGATTTTAGTGCAATTTGGAGGACTGATGTCAACAATTTTTAATGTTATTAACAACCACCCAAAGAAATATTTGGGACAAATTGCATTTTTGATTTTGAGCAATCAATTCTGCCCCTTCAATTACAGCCTTAACTTAGTTAGCTCAATTTCCGAATGTGAAATTTGCATTAGCTTTCGTTAATATACAATAATTTCTCCATCTCATTAATTAAGACATGTATAGAGCATACCTGTTGTGGATTCTGTGGGTGGTGCTGTAAAGTAAGAAGTTAAGACGTTAAGTTCAAATATTCGTATCAACAATATAAACATTTTGAAAAAATATCTTGGTGATGAAAATTCTCCTGAACATGATCTGGGAATGCTGGCCCTTCTCTGCTCCAGTCAAAATCACCATTCCACTCTACGCTCATGTAACTACAATCTCCCATTGTAATTACTAATTTCAGAGATTCCAGCAGCAGAGACTTGTTGTTATGGAACAAATTCAAGAACCACTTGGACACATGTTCATGAAATAAAGGACACGAATAGGATGGGAACAGAGGGACATGATCCCTGGAGGACAGGGATTTTAGATATTTTGGACAGTACGCTCGGTGTAGACTTGGGGGACCGAAGGGCCTGATCCTGTGCTATAATTTGCTTTGTTCCCTGTTCTTTGTATGCAGGGGAAGTTTCTCATGCAGAGATTGGTGGTTGCCTGGAACGTGCTGCCAGGGAATGTGGTGGAAGCAGGTACATTGGCAAGATTGAAGTGGCATCTGGATGGGTACATGAATAGGCAGAGGATCGAGGGACACGGATCAACTAAGGGCAGAAGGATTTTTTTTTAGTCAAGGCCTGTTGCTCTATTGTACATTTACTTGTTCTTTGTTCAATTCCAGTTATCCTGTCACTGAATGGACAGCCGCAAGGAAAGTTATGGAGCATTCCTGCATTTGGGTTTTGTGAATGATTCTGTAAGAGGCATATTATATTGATTTGGAACACTGTCATCAAGAATTCGTAATGTTGGTAAGAATCTATCAAAGAAGTATCAAGTCTAATTTTTCTCTTTCCATGTAGGAAGACATTAACAATCACATGGATAAATTGTGAGATATGAACGCAAGTCAATATGAATTTCTTGTTAGGAAGTGGAGTTTAAATACAGTGTTGGAGTTTTGTGAGCAATGTTGATGATAGCAATGTTGTTGTTGGTGCATATACCAGAAGCCATTTGATACAGTGTCTCACAACTGTAAAGCGAGTGCAGGAGCAGCGGGCCACAGAATAAAAGATTACAGTGACCGTCTTGAACTTGTATAAAGCACTTGTTCAGTGTCAGCCGATGTACTGGAGCCTTGATCTAAATCTAAGCGCTGTTCTTACAGGAGGCTGTGAAGGCATTGGAGAGAGTGCTTAAAGGATTCCAGAGAATCGTCTCATGATGGGAAAAATCATGATGGAGGATGTCGTGTACACTGTTTTATTAAAAGGAGCAAAGAGTACAAAAGCAAGGAGGTTATATTGAACTCATATAAGACAGCAGTAAACCTGCACTGGACAACATTGAAGAGAGTGGTGAAAAAATTCAAGAGAATCATCTGATGGTGAGAAATATTTCTGAAGTGCCTAATTCAAGCAATTTCATTTTTGGTTTGGAGCAATCAATTCTGCCTCTTCAAATACAGCCTTAACTCAGTTAAACTCAATTTCCCAATGTAAAATTTGCACTAGCTTTCATTAATATACAATAATTTGTCCATGTCATTAATTAAGATATGTATTGAGCATACCTGCAGTGGATGTCGTGGATGTTACTGTGAAGGAGAAAGTTAAAATGTTAAATTCAAATATTCATATTAACAATATAAAATTTTGGAAATTATATCTCGGCAAGGACAAAACTTTGAAAAGAATTTCTGTTATGGGACAAATTTAATAACCACTTGGACACGTGTTTATTGAGAAAAGTACTTATGTGGGATGGGAATAGAGGGATATGACCCCTGTGTTTTAGTTAAGCCGGGCAGCATAGTCAGTGCAGGTTTGCAGGCTGAAGGGCCTGTACCGGTACTGCAATTTTCTTTGTTCTTTGTTATATGCAGGGGAAGGTTTTCATGCAGAAATTGGTGGGTATCCGGAATACGCTGTCAGAGAATGCGGTGGAAGCAGTCACATTAGACACATTGAAGAGGTATCTGGATGGGTACATGAATTGGAGGGAAGAGAAAAACAGGAACCAAGTAAGGGCAGAAGGATTTTTTTTCAGTCAGGGCATCATGACGGACACAGGCTTGGAGGGCCTAAGGGCCTGTTTGTGTCTTGTCCTTTTATTTGTTCTTTGTTCAATCCCATTTATCCTGTCACTGAATGGACAGCCACAAGAAAATGTATGGACCATTGCTGCGTTGGGTTTTGTGGATGGTTGTGTAAGAAGCATTTTATAATGATTTGAAACACTGACATCAACAATTTTTAATGTTGGTAACCATCTGTTAAAGAAGTATCAATTTCTAATTTTTCTCTTCCTATATAAAAAAACTTTAACAAACACATGGATCAACTTTGAGGTATGAACACAAGTCAATATGAATTTCTTGTTGGAAAGTTTAGTTTAAATAAAGCGACGGAGTTTTGTGAGCAGTTGTGAGAGTTTTGCCATCATCAACTTTGATGATGGCAAAGTTGTTGTTGGTGCATATACCAGAAGATATTTGATACACTGTCCCAAAACTGTAAAGAGGGTGCAGGAGCAGAGGGATCTGAGTACATCTATGCACAATTCATTGATGCTGGCAGGATAGGTTGCAAGAGCAGTTAATATTGTATGCAGAATTCCAAGTTGATTAATAGGGCCATAGAATACAAGATTACACTGGCTCTTCTAAACTTTTATGAAACATTGTTCAGCCTCAGCCAGTGTACTGGAGCCTTGAGTCTAAATATAAGCGCTCCATTTACAGAAGGCTGTGAAGGCATTGGAGAGAGTGCTGCTAAAAAGGTTCCGGGGTATTGTCTCACGATGGGAAACTTTTCAGCAGTGACAAATACAAGCGATTCCATTTTCCATTTTCAGCGATCAATGTTGTCTCTTAAATTACAGTCACAAGGATATGGATAGAGCATACCTGCAGAAGTCTTTACTCTATCTCCGGTGAGTGAAATATTTAATATGTTTAGTTAGAAAACTCAAACTAATAATATAAACATTTGGAGGAATTTCTGGAAGAAGAAAAAATTATTCACAACCTTTGCTGTTCTAAATATGTTTTGCTGATCTACCTTTTTTGATGGAATACAACTTGATTGTACCAATTAGTTTTTGAAGGTAGCCCTTTATTCAGTTAATGTTTTCCTGCCAACCTTTACTTCCAGTCTATCCAAACCAGCTCAGTTCTTGTCACGATGAAGTCGCCGCTTCCCCAGTTACTTATTCATATTCTGCATTACCCATTGTCACTTTTTAATACATTATAAACATCATGACACAATGATCACTGTCTACTGAATATTCTCCACTGACTCTTGATATACTTCTCCCACCACATTTCAAGAACCAGGTCTAGCATCACCTCCTTGCTCAATGGACAGGGCACTGAGTGCTGTGGAGAATTCTCCTGAACATGATCTGGAAATGCTGGCCCTTCTCTGCTCCAGTCAAAGCCCCATTATCCCACTCTACGCTCACGGAACTAAAATCTCCCATTGTAATTACTCATTTCAGAGACTCCAACAGTGAAGGAGGAGCCCATCAGCTCATTGAAAAGCACTGACCACAATCTCACCCAATCCCTACCTTCATAACACCATGTATTTTACCCTAGCTTGTCCCACTGACACTAAGGGGCAATTTAGCTTGGCCAATTCACCTATCCAGCACGTTGTTTTGACTTCAGGAGGAAAAACAGAGCGGTTCTTATTCAAATTATCTGATCTCATCTCAAATCTTTGAATATTCTCTCAGATTCAATTCCTGTTTTGATAATTTCTCCACACAGTGTAACTACCTCATGTTTACTGTACACCAGTGAAGGCATGTCTAAATTATCAACAAATTGCAGGAAAATTTCACCTTTGTATTCCTTCTTTGAATTTCAAATTCTTACTTTCACAACTTTGAGGAGAAAAAAGCAGTTTCAAAACTGAAAAATTGAAGCAGTCCCATCTATCCTCTCCCTGAACCGACAGTCACAGTGGAAACATAGAGAAGGGGGTGTTATGGGTGGTCGAATGAGAGAGATTTTAGTGCAATTTGGAGGACTGATGTCAACAATTTTTAATGTTATTAACAACCACCCAAAGAAATATTTGGGACAAATTGCATTTTTGATTTTGAACAATCAATTCTGCCCCTTCAATTACAGCCTTAACTTAGTTAGCTCAATTTCCGAATGTGAAATTTGCATTAGCTTTCACTAATATACAATAATTTCTCCATCTCATTAATTAAGATGTGTACAGAGCATACCTGTTGTTGATTCTGTGGAGTTGGCTGTAAAGTAGAAAGTTCAGACGTTAAGTTCAAATATTCGTTTCAACAATATAAACATGTTGAAAAATTATCTTGGCGATGAATATTCTCCTGAACATGATCAGGGAATGCTGGCCCTGCTCTGCTCCAGTCAAAATCACCATTCCACTCTACGCTCATGTAACTACAATCTCCCATTTGTAATTACTCATTTCCGAGGCTCCAACAGCAGAAACTTGCTGTTATGGAACAAATTCAAGAACGACTTGGACACATGTTCATGAAGTAAAGGACATGAATAGGATGGGAACAGAGGCATTTAGTCTCCGGAGAATAGGGATTTTAGATAAGTTGGACAGTATGCTCGGTGTAGAATTGGAGGAACGAAGGGCCTGATCCTGTGCTATAATTTGCTTTGTTCCCTGTTCTTTGTATGCAGGGGAAGTTTCTCATGCAGAGATTGGTGGGTGTCTGGAACCTGCTGCCACGAAATGTGGTGGAAGCAGGCACATTGGCAAGATTGAAGTGGCATCTGGATGGGTACATGAATACGGAGAGGATCGAGGGACACGGACCAACTAAGGGCAGAAGGATTTTTTTTTAGTCAAGGCCTGTTGCTGTATTCTACATTTACTTGTTCTTTGCTCAATCCCAGTTATCCTGTCATTGAATGGACAGCCGCAAGGAAAGTTATGGAGCATTCCTGCATTTGGGTTTTGTGAATGATTCTGTAAGAGGCATATTATAATGATTTGGAACACTGTCATCAAGAATTAGTAATGTTGGTAAGAATCTATCAAAGAAGTATCAAGTCTAATTTTTCTCTTTCCATGTAGGAAGACATTAACAATCACATGGATAAATTGTGAGATATGAACGCAAGTCAGTATGAATTTCTTGTTGGGAAGTGGAGTTTAAATACAGTGTTGGAGTTTTGTGAGCAATGTTGATGATAGCAAAGTTGTTGTTGGTGCATATACCAGAAGCCATTTGATACAGTGTCTCACAACTGTAAAGCGAGTGCAGGAGCAGCGGGCCACAGAATAAAAGATTACAGTGACCGTCTTGAACTTGTATAAAGCACTTGTTCAGTGTCAGCCGATGTACTGGAGCCTTGATCTAAATCTAAGCGCTGTTCTTACAGGAGGCTGTGAAGGCATTGGAGAGAGTGCTTAAAGGATTCCAGAGAATCGTCTCATGACGGGAAAAATCATGATGGAGGATGTCGTGTACACTATTTTATTAAAAGGAGCAAAGAGTACAAAAGCAAGGGGATTATATTGAACTCTTATAAGACAACTGTAAACCTGCACTGGAGTACATTGAAGAGAGTGGTGAAAAAATTCAGGAGAATCATCTGGTGATGAGAAATATTTCTGAAGTGCCCAATTCAAGCAATTTCATTTTTGGTTTGGAGCAATCAATTCTGCCTCTTCAGATACAGCCTTAACTCCGTTAAACTCAATTTCCCAATGTAAAATTTGCACTAGCTTTCATTAATATACAATAATTTGTCCATGTCATTAATTAAGATATGTATTGAGCATACCTGCAGTGGATGTCGTGGATGTTACTGTGAAGGAGAAAGTTAAAATGTTAAATTCAAATATTCATATTAACAATATAAAATTTTGGAAATTATATCTCGGCAAGGACAAAACTTTGAAAAGAATTTCTGTTATGGGACAAATTTAATAACCACTTGGACACATGCTTATTGAGAAAAGTACTTATATGGGATGGGAATAGAGGGATATGACCCCTGTGTTTTAGTTAAGCCGGGCAGCATAGTCAGTGCAGGTTTGGCAGGCTGAAGAGCCTGTACCGGTACTGCAATTTTCTTTGTTCTTTGTTGTATGCAGGGGAAGGTTTTCATGCAGAAATTGGTGGGTATCCGGAATACGCTGTCAGAGAATGCGGTGGAAGCAGTCACATTAGACACATTGAAGAGGTATCTGGATGGGTACATGAATAGGAGGGAAGAGAAAAACAGGAACCAAGTAAGGGCAGAAGGATTTTTTTTCAGTCAGGGCATCATGACGGACACAGGCTTGGAGGGCTGAAGGGCCTGTTTGTGTCTTGTCCTTTTATTTGTTCTTTGTTCCATCCCAGTTATCCTGTCACTGAATGGACAGCCACAAGAAAATGTATGGACCATTGATGCGTTGGGTTTTGTGGATGGTTGTGTAAGAAGCATTTTATAATGATTTGAAACACTGACATCAACAATTTTTAATGTTGGTAACCATCTGTTAAAGAAATATCAATTTCTAATTTTTCTCTTCCTATATAAAAAGACTTTAACAAACACATGGATCAACTTTGAGATATGAACACAATTCAATATGAATTTCTTGCTGGGAAGTTTAGTTTAAATAAAGCGACGGAGTTTTGTGAGCAGTGTTGATGATGGCAAGGTTTTTGTTGGTGCATATACCGGAAGATACTTGATACACTGTCCCACAACTGTAAAGGGGGTGCAGGAGCAGAGGGATCTGAGTACATCTATGTACAATTCATTGATGCTGGCAGGATAGATTGCAAGAGCAGTTAATATTGTATGCAGAATTCCTAGTTGATTAATAGGGCCATAGAATACAAGATTACACATCATTCACAAAACCCAAATGCAGGGAAAGCTCACATAACTTTCCTTGCCGGCTGATCAATTCAGCTGACAGGATAACTGGGGTTGCACAATATGAACAAGCTAAATGTACAACTACAGCCAACAGGCCCTTTGACTAAAAAAAAATCCTTTTCCCCTCTAGTTCGGTCCGTGCCTCACCTCGGATCCTCTGACTATTCATCATACCCCATCCAGATGCCACTTCAATCTTGCTCAATGTACCGGCCTTCCACCACAATTTCGGTGGCCAGCAGGTTTCCAGACACCCACCAATCTCTGCATGAGAAACTTCCCCTGCATACAAAGAACAGGGAACAAAGCAAATTATAGCACAGGATCAGGCCCTTCGTTCCTCCAAATCTACACCGAGCATACTGTCCAACTTATCTAAAATCCCTGTCCTCCAGGGATTGTATCCCTCTGTTCCCATCCTATTCGTGTCCTTTACTTCATGAACATGTGTCCAAGTGGTTCTTGCATTTGTTCCATAACAACA
This sequence comes from Sphyrna mokarran, assembly GCA_024679065.1. Taxonomy (NCBI): domain Eukaryota; kingdom Metazoa; phylum Chordata; class Chondrichthyes; order Carcharhiniformes; family Carcharhinidae; genus Sphyrna; species Sphyrna mokarran. The sequence goes on from JAGIQG010000011.1 coordinate 59,329,531, forward strand.
AGTCTCTGCTGTTGGAGTCTCTGAAGTGAGTAATTACAATGGGAGATTGTAGTTACATGAGCGTAGAGTGGAATGATGATTTTGACTGGAGCAGAGAAGGGCCAGCATTCCCAGATCATGTTCAGGAGAATTTTCATCGCCAAGACATTTTTTCAAAATGTTTATATTGTTGATACGAATATTTGAACTTAACGTCTGAACTTTTTACTTTACAGCACCACCCACAGAATCCACAACAGGTATGCTCTATACATGTCTTAATTAATGAGATGGAGAAATTATTGTATATTAACGAAAGCTAATGCAAATTTCACATTCGGAAATTGAGCTATCTAAGTTAAGGCTGTAATTGAAGGGGCAGAATTGATTGCTCAAAATCAAAAATGCAGTTTGTCCCAAATATTTCTTTGGGTGGTTGTTAATAACATTAAAAATTGTTGACATCAGTCCACCAAATTGCACTAAAATCTCTCTCATTCGACCACCCATAACACCCACTTCTCTATGTTTCCACTGCGACTGTCGGTTCAGGGAGAGGACAGCTGGGACTGTTTCAATTTTTCAGTTTTGAAACTCCTTTTCTCTCCTGAAAGTTGTGAAAATAAGAATTTGAAATTCAAAGCAGGAATACAAAGGTGAAATTTTCCTGCAATTTGTTGATAATTTAGACATGCCTTCACTGGTGTACAGTCAACATGAGGTAGTTACACTGTGTGGAGAAATTATCAAAACAGGAATCGAATCTGAGAGAATATTCAACGATTTGAGATCAGATCAGATAATTTGAACAAGAACTGCTCTGTTTTCCTCCTGAACTCCAAACAACGTGCTGGTTAGGTGAATTGCCCGGGCTAAATTGCCCCTAAGTGTCAGTGGGACTAGCTAGGGTAAAATACATGGGGTTATGAAGGTAGGGAGTGGGTGAGATTGTTGTCAGTGCTTTTCAATGAACTGAATGGGTTCCTTCTGCACTGTTGGAGTCTCTGAAATGAGTGCTTACAACGGGAGATTTTAGTTGAGTGAGCGTAGATTGGGATAATGGTTTTGACAGGATTCGAGAAGGGCCAGCATTTCCAGATCATGTTCAGTAGAATTTTCATCGCCAAGATATTTTTTCAAAATGATTATATTGTTGATACGAATACTTGAACTTAACGTCTTAACTTTTTACTTTACAGCACCACCCACAGAATCCACAACAGGTATGCTCTATACATGTCTTAATTAAGGAGATGGAGAAATTATTGTATGTTAATGAAAGCTAATGCAAATTTCACATTTGGAAATAGAGCTAACTAAGTTAAGGCTGTAATTGAAGGGGCAGAATTGATTGCTCAAAATCAAAAATGCAATTTGTCCCAAATATATCTTTGGGTGATTATTAATAACATTAAAAATTGTTGATATCAGTCCTGCAAATTGCACTAAAATCTCCCTTATTGGACCATCCATAACAGCCAGTCCTCTATGTTTCCACTGTGACTGTCGGTTCAGGGAGAGGATAGCTGGGACTGTTTCAATTTTTCAGTTTTGAAACTCCTTTTTTCACCTGAAAGTTGTGGAAGTAAGAATTTGAAATTCAACGAAGCAACACAAAGGTGAAATCTTCCTGCAATTTGTTGATAATTTAGAAATGCCTTCACTGGTGTACAGTCAAACATGAGGTAGTTACACTGTGTGGAGAAATTATCAAAACAGGAATTGAATCTGAGAGAATATTCAAAGATTTGAGATGAGATCAGATAATTTGAATAAGAACCGCTCTGTTTTTCCTCCTGAAGTCAAAACAACGTGCTGGATAGGTGAATTGGCCAAGCTAAATTGCCCCTTAGTGTCAGTGGGACAAGCTAGGGTAAAATACATGGTGTTATGAAGGTAGGGATTGGGTGAGATTGTGGTCAGTGCTTTTCAATGAGCTGAATGGGCTCCTTCTGCACTTTTGGAGTCTCTGAAATGAGTAATTACAATGGGAGATTTTAGTTCCGTGAGCGTAGAGTGGCATAATGGGGTTTTGACTGGAGCGGAGAAGAGCCAGCATTTCCAGATCATGTTCAGCAGAATTCTCCACAGCGCTCAGTGTCCTGTCCATTGAGCAAGGAGGTGATGCTAGACCTGGTTCTTGAAAGGTGGTGGGAGAAGTATATCAAGAGTCAGTGGAGAATATTCAGTAGACAGTGATCATTGTGTCATGATGTTTATAATGTATTAAAAAGTGACAGTGGGTAATGCAGAATATGAATAAGTAACTGGGGAAGAGGCGACTTCATCGTGACAAGAACTGAGCTGGTTTGGATAGACTGGAAGTAAAGGTTGGCAGGAAAACATTAACTGAATAAAGGGCTACCTTCAAAAACTAATTGGTACAATCAAGTTGTATTCCATCAAAAAAGGTAGATCAGCAAAACATATTTAGAACAGCAAAGGTTGTGAATAATTTTTTCTTCTTCCAGAAATTCCTCCAAATGTTTATATTATTAGTTTGAGTTTTCTAACAAAACATATTAAATATTTCACTTCCCGGAGATAGAGTAAAGACTTCTGCAGGTATGCTCTATCCATATCCTTGTGACTGTAATTTCAGAGAAAACATTGATCGCTGAAAATGAAAAATGCAATCGCTTGTATTTGTCACTGTTGAAAAGTTTCCCATCGTGAGACAATACCCCGGAACCTTTTTAGCACTCTCTCCAATGCCTTCACAGCCTTCTGTAAATGGAGCGCTTAGATTTAGACTCAAGGCTCCAGTACACCGGCTGAGGCTCAACAAGTGTTTCATAAAAGTTCAGTACAACCACTGTAATCTTGTATTCTATGGCCCTATTAATCAACTTGGAATTCTGCATACAATATTAACTGCTCTTGCAACCTATCCTGCCAGCATCAATGAATTGTGCATAGATGTACTCAGATCCCTCTGCTCCTGCACCCCCTTTACAGTTGTGGGACAGTGTATCAAGTATCTTCCGGTATATGCACCAACAACAACCTTGCCATCATCAACACTGCTCACAAAACTCCGTCGCTTTATTTAAACTAAACTTCCCAGCAAGAAATTCATATTGACTTGTGTTCATATCTCAAAGTTGATCCATGTGTTTGTTAAAGTCTTTTTATATAGGAAGAGAAAAATTAGAAATTGATACTTCTTTAACAGATGGTTACCAACATTAAAAATTGTTGATGTCAGTGTTTCAAATCATTATAAAATGCTTCTTACACAACCATCCACAAAACCCAACGCAGCAATGGTCCATACATTTTCTTGTGGCTGTCCATTCAGTGACAGGATAACTGGGATTGAACAAAGAACAAATAAAAGGACAAGACACAAACAGGCCCTTCAGCCCTCCAAGCCTGTGTCCATCATGATGCCCTGACTGAAACAAAATCCTTCTGCCCTTACTTGGTTCCTGTTTTTCTCTTCCCTCCTATTCATGTACCCATCCAGATACCTCTTCAATGAGGCTAATGTGCCTGCTTCCACCGCATTCTCTGACAGCGTATTCCGGATAGCCACCAATTTCTGCATGAAAACCTTCCCCTGCATACAACAAAGAACAAAGAAAATTGCAGTACAGGTACATGCTCTTCAGCCTGCCAAACCTGCACTGACAATGCTGCCCGGCTTAACTAAAACACAGGGGTCATATCCCTCTATTCCCATCCCATATAAGTACTTTTCTCAATAAACACGTGTCCAAGTGGTTATTAAATTTGTCCCATAACAGAAATTCTTTTCAAAGTTTTGTCATTGCCGAGATATAATTTCCAAAATTTTATGTTGTTAATATGAATATTTGAATTTAACATTTTAACTTTCTCCTTCACAGTAACATCCATGAAACCCACTGCAGGTATGCTCAATACATATCTTAATTAATGACATGGACAAATTATTGTATATTAATGAAAGCTAGTGCAAATTTTACATTGGGAAATTGAGTTTAACTGAGTTAAGGCTGTATTTGAAGAGGCAGAATTGATTGCTCCAAACCAAAAATGAAATTGCTTGAATTGGGCACTTCAGAAATATTTCTCATCATCAGATGATTCTCCTGAATTTTTTCACCACTCTCTTCAAAGTGCTCCAGTGCAGGTTTACTGCTGTCTTACGTGAGTTCAATATAACCTCCTTGCTTTTGTACTCTTTGCTCCTTTTAATAAAACAGTGTACACGACATCCTCCATCATGATTTTTCCCGTCATGAGACGATTCTCTGGAATCCTTTAAGCACTCTTTCCAATGCCTTCACAGCCTCCTGTAAGAACAGCGCTTAGATTTAGATCAAGGCTCATCGGCTGACACTGAACAAGTGCTTTATACAAGGTCAAGACGGTCACTGTAATCTTTTATTCTGTGGCCCGCTGCTCCTGCACTCGCTTTACAGTTGTGAGACACTGTATCAAATGGCTTCTGGTATATGCACCAACAACAACATTGCTATCATCAACATTGCTCACAAAACTCCAACACTGTATTTAAACTCCACTTCCTAACAAGAAATTCATATTGACTTGCGTTCATATCTCACAATTTATCCATGTGATTGTTAATGTCTTCCTACATGGAAAGAGAAAAATTAGACTTGATACTTCTTTGATAGATTCTTACCAACATTACGAATTCTTGATGACAGTGTTCCAAGTCATTATCATATGCCTCTTACAGAATCATTCACAAAACCCAAATGCAGGAATGCTCCATAACTTTCCTTGCGGCTGTCCATTCAGTGACAGGATAACTTCCGTCCTTCGTCCCCCTCTCGATCCCTCACGCTGCGTCTCCGCTTCCGCCTTCTCACGGAATCGTTCTGAACTACCTTCCTTCTCACGCACGCCTTTCTACGCCTTACCCCCTCGCTCATGCTACCAGCTCGTCAAGTCCGCGCCCTCGCCCCCTACGCCCCATTCACAAATGCATCGCTCGATTAGCGCCGGCCCCCCGCCAGTTAACCAGTCCCTCCCTCCCTCATTATTTCGTAGACCTCGCGCTTGCCCCCTCTTCCCCCTCGTCCGCCCCTTCTTCCCCCCCCCCCCCATTCTCCATCCATCACAATTCCGCCCCCCCTCCGCTGCATACCACTTTTAATTTCCCCCCCCCCCCCCGAGAGGATCTCCGGGAAGTGAAATATTGAATATGTTTAGTTAGAAAACTCAAACTAATACATAACATTGGAGGAATTTCTGGAAGAAGAAAAAATTATTCAAAGCCTTTGCTGTTCTAAAATATGTTTTGCTGATCTACCTTTTTTGGTGGAAATACAAAACTTGATTGTACCAATAGTTTTTGAAGCTAGCCCTTTGTTCAGTTAATGTTTTCCTGCACAACTTTACTTCCAGTCTATCCAAACCAGCTCAGTTCTTGTCACGATGAAGTCGCCTCTTCCCCAGTTACTTATTCATATTCTGCATTACCCATTGTCACTTTTTAATACATTATAAACATCATGACACAATGATCACTGTCTACTGAATATTCTCCACTGACTCTTCATATACTTCTCCCACCACCTTTCAAGAACCAGGTCTAGCATCACCTCCTTGCTCAATGGACAGGACACTGAGCGCTGTGGAGAATTCTGCTGAACATGATCTGGAAATGCTGGCTCTTCTCCGCTCCAGTCAAAACCCCATTATGCCACTCTACGCTCACGGAACTAAAATCTCCCATTGTAATTACTCATTTCAGAGACTCCAAAAGTGCAGAAGGAGCCCATTCAGCTCATTGAAAAGCACTGACCACAATCTCACCCAATCCCTACCTTCATAACACCATGTATTTTACCCTAGCTTGTCCCACTGACACTAAGGGGCAATTTAGCTTGGCCAATTCACCTATCCAGCACGTTGTTTTGACTTCAGGAGGAAAAACAGAGCGGTTCTTATTCAAATTATCTGATCTCATCTCAAATCTTTGAATATTCTCTCAGATTCAATTCCTGTTTTGATAATTTCTCCACACAGTGTAACTACCTCATGTTTACTGTACACCAGTGAAGGCATGTCTAAATTATCAACAAATTGCAGGAAAATTTCACCTTTGTATTCCTTCTTTGAATTTCAAATTCTTACTTTCACAACTTTGAGGAGAAAAAAGCAGTTTCAAAACTGAAAAATTGAAGCAGTCCCAGCTATCCTCTCCCTGAACCGACAGTCACAGTGGAAACATAGAGAAGTGGGTGTTATGGATGGTCGAATGAGAGAGATTTTAGTGCAATTTGGAGGACTGATGTCAACAATTTTTAATGTTATTAACAACCACCCAAAGAAATATTTGGGACAAATTGCATTTTTGATTTTGAACAATCAATTCTGCCCCTTCAATTACAGCCTTAACTTAGTTAGCTCAATTTCCGAATGTGAAATTTGCATTAGCTTTCATTAATATACAATAATTTCTCCATCTCATTAATTAAGATGTGTACAGAGCATACCTGTTGTTGATTCTGTGGAGCTGGCTGTAAAGTAGAAAGTTCAGACGTTAAGTTCAAATATTCGTATCAACAATATAAAAGTTTTGATAAAATATCTTGGCGATGAAAATTCTCCTGAACATGATCTGGGAATGCTGGCCCTTCTCTCCTCCAGTCAAAATCATCATTCCACTCTACGCTCATGTAACTACAATCTCCCATTTGTAATTACTCATTTCAGAGACTCCAACAGCAGAGACTTACTGTTATGGAACAAATTCAAGAACGACTTGGACACATGTTCATGAAGTAAAGGACATGAATAGGATGGGAACAGAGGGAGATAGTCTCTGGAGAATAGGGATTTTAGATAACTTAGACAGTATGCTCGGTGTAGAATTGGAGGAACGAAGGGCCTGATCCTATGCTATAATTTGCTTTGTTCCCTGTTCTTTGTATGCAGGGGAAGTTTCTCATGCAGAGATTGGTGGGTGTCTGGAACCTGCGCCCACGAAATGTGGTGGAAGCAGGTACATTGGCAAGATTGAAGTGGCATCTGGATGGGTACATGAATAGGCAGAGGATCGAGGGACACGGACCCACTAAGGGCAGAAGGATTTTTTTTTAGTCAAGGCCTGTTGCTGTATTGTACATTTACTTGTTCTTTGTTCAATCCCAGTTATCCTGTCACTGAATGGACAGCCGCAAGGAAAGTTATGGAGCATTCCTGCATTTGGGTTTTGTGAATGATTCTGTAAGAGGCATATTATAATGATTTGGAACACTGTCATCAACAATTATTAATGTTGGTTAGAATCTGTCAAAGAAGTATCAAGTCTAATTTTTCTCTTTCCATGTAGGAAGACATTAACAATCACATGGATAAATTGTGAGATATGAACGCAAGTCAATATGAATTTCTTGTTGGGAAGTGGAGTTTAAATACAGTGTTTGAGTTTTGTGAGCAATGTTGATGATAGCAATGTTGTTGTTGGTGCATATACCAGAAGCCATTTGATACAGTGTCTCACAACTGTAAAGCGAGTGCAGGAGCAGCGGGCCACAGAATAAAAGATTACAGTGACCGTCTTGAACTTGTATAAAGCACTTGTTCAGTGTCAGCCGATGTACTGGAGCCTTGATCTAAATCTAAGCGCTGTTCTTACAGGAGGCTGTGAAGGCATTGGAGAGAGTGCTTAAAGGATTCCAGAGAATCATCTCATGACGGGAAAAATCATGATGGAGGATGTCGTGTACACTATTTTATTAAAAGGAGCAAAGAGTACAAAAGCAAGGGGATTATATTGAACTCTTATAAGACAACTGTAAACCTGCACTGGAGTACATTGAAGAGAGTGGTGAAAAAATTCAGGAGAATCATCTGGTGATGAGAAATATTTCTGAAGTGCCCAATTCAAGCAATTTCATTTTTGGTTTGGAGCAATCAATTCTGCCTCTTCAGATACAGCCTTAACTCCGTTAAACTCAATTTCCCAATGTAAAATTTGCACTAGCTTTCATTAATATACAATAATTTGTCCATGTCATTAATTAAGATATGTATTGAGCATACCTGCAGTGGATGTCGTGGATGTTACTGTGAAGGAGAAAGTTAAAATGTTAAATTCAAATATTCATATTAACAATATAAAATTTTGGAAATTATATCTCGGCAATGACAAAACTTTGAAAAGAATTTCTGTTATGGGACAAATTTAATAACCACTTGGACACGTGTTTATTGAGAAAAGTACTTATATGGGATGGGAATAGAGGGATATGACCCCTGTGTTTTAGTTAAGCCGGGCAGCATAGTCAGTGCAGGTTTGGCAGGCTGAAGAGCCTGTACCTGTACTGCAATTTTCTTTGTTCTTTGTTGTATGCAGGGGAAAGTTTTCATGCAGAAATTGGTGGGCATCCGGAATATGCTGTCAGAGAATGTGGTGGAAGCAGGCACGTGAGCCACATTTAAGAGCTAACTGGATGGGTTCATGAATAGGAGGGAAGAGAAAGACAGACACCAAGTAAGGGCAGAAGGATTTTTTTTTTAGTCAGGGCATCATGATGTATACAGGCTTGGAGGGCTGAAGGGCCTGTTTCTGTCTTGTACTTTTATTTGTTCTTTGTTCAAACCCAGTTATCCTGTCACTGAATGGACAACCACAAGAAAATGTATGGACCATTCCTGCGTTGGGTTTTGTCGCTGGTTCTGTAACAAGCATTGTAGAATGATTTGAAACACTGACATCAACAATTTTTAATGTTGGTAACCATCTGTTAAAAAAGTATCAAGTTATAATTTTTCTCTTCCTATATAAAAAGACTTTAACAAACACATGGATCAACTTTGAGATATGAACACAAGTCAATATGAATTTCTTGTTGGGAAGTTTAATTTAAATAAAGCGAAGGAGTTTTGTGAGCATCAACTTTGTGATGGCAACGTTGTTGTTGGTACATATACCAGAAGATATTTGATACACTGTCCCACAACTGTAAAGGGGGTGCAGGAGCAGAGGGATCTGAGTACATCTATGTACAATTGATTGATGTTGGCAGTATAGTTTGCAAGAGCAGTTAATATTGTATGCAGAATTCCAAGTTGATTAATAGGGCCATAGAAGACAAGATTACATTGGCTGTCCTGAACTTTTATGAAACACTTGTTGAGCCTCATCTGGTATACTGCAGCCTTGCGTCTAAATCTAAGTGATCCACTTACATAAGGCTGTGAAGGCATTGGAGAGAGTGCTAAAAAGGTTCCAGAGAATTGTCTCACGTTGGGAAACTTTTCAACAGTGACAAATACAAGCAATTGCATTTTTCATTTTCAGCGATCAATGTTGTCCCTTAAATTACAGTCACAATGATATGGATAGAGCATACCTGCAGATGTCTGTACTCTATCTCCGGTAAGTGAAATATTTAATTTGTTTAGTTAGAAAACTCATACTAATAATATAATCATTTGGAGGAATTTCTGGAAGAAGAAAAATTTATTCACAACCTTTGCTGTTCGAAATATGTTTTGCTGATCTACCTTTTTTGGTGGAATACAACTTGATTGTACCAATTAGTTTTTGAAGCTAGCCCTTTGTTCAGTTAATGTTTTCCTGCCAACCTTTACTTCCAGTCTATCCAAACCAGCTCAGTTCCTGTCACGATCAAGTCGCCTCTCCCCCAGTTACTTATTCATATTCTGCATTACCCATTGTCACTTTTTAATACATTATAAACATCATGACAGAATGATCACTGTCTACTGAATATTCTCCACTGACTCTTGATATACTTCTCCCACCACATTTCAAGAACCAGGTCTAGCATCACCTCCTTGCTCAATGGACAGGACACTGAGTGCTGTGGAGAATTCTCCTGAACATGATCTGGAAATGCTGGCCCTTCTCTGCTCCAGACAAAATCATTATCCCACTCTACGCTCATGTACCTAAATTCCCCCGTTGTAATTACTCATTTCAGAGACTCCAACAGTGCAGAAGGAACCCATTCAGTTCATTGAAAAGCACTGACAACAATCTCACCCAATCCCTACCTTCATAACCCCATGTATTTTACCCTAGCTAGTCTCACTGACACTAAGGGGCAATTTAGCCTGGCTTATTCACCTAACCAGCACTGTGTTTGGACTTCAGGAGGAAAACAGAGCAGTTCTTATTCAAATTTTCTGATCTCATCTCAAATCTTTGAATATTCTCTCAGATTGAATTCCTGTTTTGATAATTTCTCCACACAGTGTAACTACTTCATGTTTACTGTACACCAGTGAAGGCATTTCTAAATTATCAACAAATTGCAGGAAAAATTCACCTTTGTATTGCTTCTTTGAATTTCAAATTCTTACTTTCACAACTTTCAGGAGAAAAAAGGAGTTTCAAAACTTAAAAATTGAAGCAGTCCCAGCTATCCTCTCCCTGAACCGATAGTCACAGTTGGAACATCGAGAAGTGGGTGTTATGGATGGTCCAATAAGAGAGATTTTAGTGCAATTTGGAGTACTGATATCAACAATTTTTAATGTTATTAACAACCACCCAAAGAAATATTTGGGACAAATTGCATATTTGATTTTGAGCAATCAATTCTGCCCCTTCAATTACAGCCTTAACTTCGCTCAATTTCCAAATGTGAAATTTGCATTAGGATTCATTAATATACAATAATTTCTCCATCTCATTAATTAAGACGTGTATAGAGCATACCTGTTGTTGATTCTGTGGAGCTGGCTGTAAAGTAGAAAGTTAAGACGTTAAGTTCAAATATTCGTATCAACAATATAAAAGTTTTGATAAAATATCTTGGTGATGAAAATTCTCCTGAACATGATCTGGGAATGCTGGCCCTTCTCTGCTCCAGTCAAAATCATCATTCCACTCTACGCTCATGTAACTACAATCTCCCATTTGTAATTACTCATTTCAGAGACTCCAACAGCAGAGACTTACTGTTATGGAACAAATTCAAGAACCACTTGGACACATGTTCATGAAGTAAAGGACACGAATAGTATGGGAACAGAGGGATATGATCCCTGGAGGATAGGGATTTTAGATAAGTTGGACAGTATGCTCGGTGTAGATTTGGAGGAACGAAGGGCCTGATCCTGTGCTATAATTTGCTTTGTTCCCTGTTCTTTGTATGCAGGGGAAGTTTCTCATGCAGAGATTGGTGGGTGTCTGGAACGTGCTGTCAGGGAATGTGATGGAAGCAGGCACATTGGCAAGATTGAAGTGGCATCTGGATGGGTACATGAATAGGGAGAGGATCGAGGGACACGGACCAACTAAGGGCAGAAGGATATTTATTTTAGTCAGGGCCTGTTCCTGTATTGTTCATTTACTTGTTCTTTGTTCAATCCCAGTTATCCTGTCACTGAATGAACAGGCGCAAGAAAATGTATGGAGCATTCCTGCATTTGGGTTTTGTGGATGACTGTATAAGAGGCATATTATAATGATTTGGAACACTGCCATCAAGAATTATTAATGTTGGTAAGAATCTGTCAAAGAAGTATCAAGTCTAATTTTTGTCTTTCCACGTAGGAAGACATTAACAATCACATGGATAAATTGTGAGATATGAACGCAAGTCAATATGAATTTCTTGTTGGGAAGTGGAGTTTAAATACAGTGTTGGAGTTTTGTGAGCAATGTTGATGGTAGCAATATTGTTGTTGGTGCAAATACCAGAAGCCATTTGATACAGTGTCCCACAACTGTAAAGCGTTTGCAGGAGCAGCGGGCCATAGAATAAAAGATTACAGTGACCGTCTTGAACTTGTAGAAAGCACTTGTTCAGTGTCAGCTGATGTACTGGAGCCTTGATCTAAATCTAAGCGCTGTTCTTACAGGAGGCTGTGAAGGCATTGGAGAGAGTGCTTAAAGAATTCCAGAGAATCGTCTCATGATGCGAAACATCTCTAAAGTGACAAATTGAAGGAATTGCATTTTTCATTTTCAGTGATCAATTCTGTCTTTTAAATTACAGCTACAATGATACTTATAGAGCATAACTACAGTAGTCTTTATTCCATTTCGGTGAAATATTTAATATGTTAAGTTAGAACATTCCTATCAATATTAAAGACATTTGGAAGAAATTTCTAGAAGAAGAAAAAGTATTCACAATTTTTGGTGTTCTGAATATGTTTTGCTGATTTACTTTTTTGATGGAATATAGCATGATTGTATCAATTAATTTTTGAAGGCAGCCCTTTGTTCAGTTCATGATTTTCCCAACAACGTTTACTTCCAGCCTATCCAGATCAGCTCAGTTCTTGTCACAATGAAGTTGGCTGTTCCCTCAGTTAATTCTTCATATTCTGGATTATCCATTGTCCCTTTTTTATACATTATAAACATCATGATGCAATGATCGCTGTTTACTGAACCTTCTCCGCTGATTCTTGATACACTTCTCCCACCACCTTTCAAGATCCATGTCTAACATCACCCTTCATGTTCGATGGACAGGACACCGAGTGCTGTGGAAAATTCTCCTGAACATGATCTGGGAATGCTGGCCCTTCTCTATCCATATCCCAGTCTATGCTCATGTAATTAAAATCTCCCATTGTAATTACTCATTTCAAAGACTCCTACAGTGCAAAATGAGCCCATTCAGCTCATTGAAAAGCACTGACCACAATCCCACTCAATACATTCATAACCCCATGTATATTACCCTAGCTAGTCCCATTGACACTAAGGGGCAATTTAGTACGGCCAATCCACTTAACCAGCACGTCTTTTGGACTGCGGGAGGAAACCAGAGCACCCGGGAGAATCCAATGCAGACATGGGGAGAATGTGCAAAGCCACACAGACAGTGATCCAAGGTGGTAATCCAGCCTGGATCACTGGCTGTGTGAGGCAGCGATACACATAACTGTGTCATTGTGCCATCCCTTTAGTTTGCCCTCCTCTGTGATATCTCTATGGATTTAATCCCTCTACAGCCTTCCTAACAGTTGGTGGTTTAGCAACAACAGCAAGAAAGGTGGCATGTATCAAATGAATCAAAAACATTTTGTACTGTGTCTGCAAACAATCGATCAATTCTTTTTCAAATTACATGATTTCATCTCAAATCTTTCAATATTGTCTCAGATTCATGTTTTGATAATTTCTCCACACAGTGTAACTACCTCATGTTTACTGTACACCAGAGAAGGCATTTCTAAATTATCAACAAATTGCAGGAAAATTTTACCCTCGTATCGCTTCTTTGAATTTCAAATTCTTATTTTCACAACTTTCAGGAGAAAAAAGGAGTTTCAAAACTTAAAAATTGAAGCAGTCCCAGCTATCCTCTCCTTGAACAGACAGTCACAGTGGAAACATAGAGGAGTGGGTGTTATGGATGGTCCAGTAAGAGAGATTTTAGTGCAATTTGGAGTACTGATATCAACAATTTTTAATGTTATTAACAACCACTCAAAGAAATATTTGGGACAAATTGCATTTTTGATTTTGAGCAATCAATTCTGCCCCTTCAATTACAGCCTTAACTTAGTTAGCTCAATTTCCGAATGTGAAATTTGCATTAGCTTTCATTAATATACAATAATTTCTCCATCTCATTAATTAAGATGTATACAGAGCATACCTGTTGTTGATTCTGTGGGTGGTGCTGTAAAGTAGAAAGTTCAGACGTTAAGTTCAAATATTCGTATCAACAATATAAACATTTTGAAAAAATATCTTGGCGATGAAAATTCTCCTGAACATGATCTGGGAATGCTGGCCCTTCTCTGCTCCAGTCAAAATCATCATTCCACTCTACGCTCATGTAACTACAATCTCCCATTGTAATTACTCACTTCAGAGACTCCAACAGCAGAGACTTACTGTTATGGAACAAATTCAAGAACCACTTGGACACATGTTCATGAAGTAAAGGACACGAATAGGATGGGAACAGAGGGATACAATCCCTGGAGGACAGGGATTTTAGATAAGTTGGACAGTACGCTCGGTGTAGAATTGGAGGAACGAAGGGCCTGATCCTGTGCTATAATTTGCTTTGTTCCCTGTTCTTTGTAAGCAGGGGAAGTTTCTCATGCAGAGATTGGTGGGTGTCTGGAACGTGCTGCCAGGGAATGTGGTGGAAGCAGGCACATTGGCAAGATTGAAGTGGCATTAGGATGGGTACATGAATAGGCAGAGGATCGAGGGACACGGACCAACTAAGGGCAGAAGGATTTTTTTTAGTTTTTATTAATATTGGTAAGAATCTGTCTAAACTGAAAAATTGAAACAGTCCCATATGTCATCTCCCTCAACAGACAGTGACAGTAGATATGTATAGAGGTGGGATTTGTGGATAGTCCAGTGAGAGAGATTTAGTCCAATTTGAAACACTGATATTAATAATTTTTATGATATCATGAATCACTCAAAGAAATATCTGCGACAAAATTATTGTAGAATAATGACATGGACAAATTGCTGTATATTAGTGAAAGGTAATGCAAATTTCCCGTTGGGATATATAGTTTAACTCAGTTGTAAGGTTTTTGATGGTGCGTATCGCAAAAGATATTTGATACAGAGTCATACAATATTTTTGTGATGTAATGTGCAGCTTATCGAATAAGAAACATGGCATCAGCATTGATACAAAATTGGCAGAAAGAGAGAAACAGAGGCTGGCGGTTAATTCATATTTTACGGACTGGAGGAAGTTTTGTGGAGACATCCCAGAGCGGTCAGTGTTCAGAAACATGCTTTCTCTGATGTATATTCCTCATCCGGACATTAGTATTCAGGGCACAATTTTCATGATTGCAGATGATGTGAAGTTTGGATTCATTGTGAAATGTGAGGGGGTTGGTGTAGACCTTCAAACGGAAGTGGACAAGTCAATGGAAGGAACAGTATGTGGCAGCTTGAAATCAGTGCCAAAAAAAGCGTAGTGAAACATTTTGTGAGCAACAACATTAATTGACAATGCTAAATAAAAGATACAATTATAAAGCTGATGCAGGTGTTTATGGTCATTGATGTTAATGTGCATTTGTCATTTGAAGATGGCAGGACATGTTTGGAGGATGTCGTGTACACTGCTTTATTAAAAGGAGCAAAGAGTACAAAAGCAAGGAGGTTATATTGAACTCATATAAGACAGCAGTAAACCTGCACTGGACAACATTGAAGAGAGTGGTGAAAAAATTCAGGAGAATCATCTGGTGATGAGAAATATTTCTGAAGTGCCCAATTCAAGCAATTTCATTTTTGGTTTTGACCGATCAATTCCGCCCCTTCAATTGCAGCCTTACCTCAGTTAAACTCAATTTCCCAATGTAAAATTTGCACTAGCTTTCATTAATATACAATAATTTGTCCATGTCATTAATTAAGATATGTATTGAGCATACCTGCAGTGGATGTCGTGGATGTTGCTGTGAAGGAGAAAGTTAAAATGTTAAATTCAAATATTCATATTAACAATATAAAATTTTGGAAATTATATCTCGGCAATGACAAAACTTTGAAAATAATTGCTGTTATGGGACAAATTTAATAACCACTTGTACACGTGTTTATTGAGAAAAGTACTTATATAGAACAAAGAACAAAGATCAAAGAACAAAACAGCGCGGGAAACAGGCCCTTCGGCCCAACGAGCCCACGCCGCTATCCCAATGTTCCCACCTCTACCCGCGATCCCTGTCTATATTTATAGATCTATGGATTAAAAACCAAATTTGAGACAATTTAGGGAGAATTTGTTTTGCCAATTAGCCTAAGAGCACATCTTTGGGATGTGGGAGGAAACCGGAGCTCCCGGAGAAAACCCACGCAGGCACGGTGAGAATGCACAAACTCCCACAGACGCAGGTCCAAATCCATGTATCTGCACAGCACAGAGATAGTCACTGAGCTGTCGTGTTGCTCATCAGATGGTCCAGGTCAAGCATACACTGACAATGTGAAGCAGTAGGATACTCTCGAAAAAGATCCAAGAGCAGTCCTCTCGCAACCCATCGTGTGTATGTCCCTCGTTAGATAACAGGGTGGACCAAAGTGCCTGTAGGATAAAAACAAGTACATCAATATCATCATCTATTTACACACTTCCCAGGGACTCCAAGGCTCACGATCCCTATTTTAAATCAGTTTTTTATACCCCTCTATTCCCATTCTGTTCATGTGCCCATCTAAGTATTTCTTAAATAACTCCAGAGTATCTGCCTCCACCACTTTACTTGGCAGCGCATTCCATACCCCCACCACCCTCTGTGTGAAAAAACTCCCTCTAGCATCTAAATTATACCTTACCCCCCTCACCCTAAGCCCATGACCCCTCGTGCTATTTGAGTCCATCCTAGGAAAAAGCTTAACACTGTTTACTCTATCTATCCCCTTCAAAATCTTGTACACCTCTATCAGATCTCCTCTAAGTCTACGTCTTTCTAAGGAAAACAGTCCCAATTTGCCTAATCTCTCCTCATAATTCAGACCTTCCATACCAGGCAGCATCCTGGTAAACCTCCTCTGCACTCTCTCCAGAGTCTCCACGTCCTTCCGGTAGTAAGGCGACCAGAACTGGACACAGTATTCCAAATGAGGTCTAACCAGCGTTTTATACAACTGCAACATTAAAGGCCAGCTCTTGTACTCTATACCCCTTCCTATAAAGGCTAACATACTATATGCTTTCTTCACAACCTTCTCCACTTGCTCTGCCACCTTCAGAGACTTGTTCACCTGCACCCCCAGGTCCCTCTGCGTTTCTATACTCTTAATAGGTCTACCCTTTATCATATACCTCCCCCCCTACATTATTTCTCCCGAAGTGCATCATGTCACATTTATCAGCATTGAATTCCATCTGCCATCTGTCTGCCCAAGCTACCTGCCTATCTATGTCCTGCTGTATCGCCTGACAATGCTCCTCACTATCCGCAAGTCCAGCCATCTTTGTATTGTCTGCAAACTTGCTGATCACTCCACTTACTCTCTCTTCCAAGTCATTTATATATATTACAAATAGAAGAGGTCCCAGTACCGAGCCCTGCAGCACACCACTAGTGATCAACCTCCAGCTAGAGCAACACCCTTCCACTATTACTCTCTGTATCCTATTACCAAGCCAGTTACTTATCCATCTAACTACCTGTCCTTGTATCCCATTTGCCTTGACCTTCTCGACTAACCTCCCATGAAGGACTTTGTCAAACATAGGATGGGAATAGAGGGATATGACCCCTGGGTTTTAGTTAAGCCGGGCAGCATAGTCTGTGCAGGTCTGGCAGGCTGAAGAGCCTGTACCTTTGCTGTAATTTTCTTTGTTCCTTGTTATATGCAGGGGAAGGTTTTCATGCAGAAATTGGTGGGTATCCAGAATACACTGCCAGAGAATGTGGTGGAAGCAGGCACATTAGCCACATTTAAGAGCTATCTGGTTGCTACATGAATAGGAGGGAAGAGAAAGACAGGAACCAAGTAAGGGCAGAAGGATTTTTTTTTAGTCAGGGCATCATGATGGACACAGGCTTGGAGGGCTGAAGGGCCTGTTTGTGTCTTGTCCTTTTATTTGTTCTTTGTTCAATCCCAGTTACCCTGTCACTGAATGGACAGCCACAAGAAAATGTATGGACCATTCCTGCGTTGGGTTTTGTGGATGGTTCTGTAAGAAGCATTTTATAATGATTTGAAACACTGACATCAACAATTTTTAATGTTGGTAACCATCTGTTAAAGAAGTATCAAGTCATAATTTTTCTCTTCCTATATAGAAAAACATTAACAATCACATGGATAAATTTTGAGATATGAAGCAAGCCAGTTTGAATTTCTTATTGGAAAATGGAGTTTAAATTAAAGTGTTGGAGTTTTGTGAGCAGTGTTGATGATGGCAATGTTGTTGGTGTATATACCAGAAGACATTTGATACAGTGTTACACAACTCTAAATGGGGTGCAGGAGTAGAGGGAGAAAGGGTGAAAGTGTGCATCTGGGTAGGTATGTTGATGTTGCCAGGATAGTTTGTAAGAGCAGTTAATGTTGTATACAGAATATTAGGTTTATTAATAGGGCCATAGAATAGAAGATTACAGTGACTGTCTTGAACTTGTATAAAACACTTGTTGAGCCTCAACCAGTGTACTGGAGCCTTGAGTCTATATCTAAGCGCTCCACTTACAAAAGGCTGTGAAGGCATTGGAGAGAGTGCTAAAAAGATTCTGGAGAATTGTCTCATGATTAGAAACATCTTTAAAGTGACAAACTCAAGCAATTGCATTTTTGATTATCAGCAATCAATTCTGTCCCTTAAATTATAACCACAAGGATATGTATAGACCATAACTGCAGTAGTCTTTATTCCATTTACTGTAAGTGAACTATTTAATATGTTAAATTAGAGCACTTGTGTCAATAATACAGATATTTGGAAGGAATTTCTGAGAGAAGAAAACTCTATTCATAGTCTTTGCTGTTCTGAATGTGTTTTGCTGATCTACCTTTTTTGGTGGAATACAACTTGATTGTACCAATTAGTTTTTGAAGGTAGCCCTTCGTTCAGTTAATGTTTTCCTGCCAACCTTTACTTCCAGTCTATCCAAACCAGCTCAGTTCCTGTCACGATCAAGTCGCCTCTTCCCCAGTTACTTATTCATATTCTGCATTACCCATTGTCACTTTTTAATACATCATAAAAAGCATGATACGATGATCGCTGTTTACTGAATCTTCTCCACTGACTCTTCATATACTTCTCCCACTACCTTTCAAGAGCCAGGTCTAGCATCACCTCCTTGCTCAATGGACAGGGCACTGAGTGCTGTGGAGAATTCTTCTGAACATGATCTGGGAATGCTGGCTCTTCTCTGCTCCAGTCAAAACCATTATTCCAGTCTATGCTCAGGTAATTAAAGTCCCCCATTATAATTACTCATTTCAGAGCAGAAGGAGCCTTTTCAGCCCATTGAGAAGCACCGACCACAATCCCACCCACTCTTTACCATCATGACTGCATGCATTTTATCCTAGCTGGTGCCATTGACACTCAGGGGCAATTTAGCTTAGCCAATCCATCTAACCAGCATGTCTTTCAGACTGTGGGAGAAAACCACAGGACCGGGGCAGAAATCAATACAAACATAGAGAGAATGTGCAAACTTCTCACAGACAGTTATGCAAGCCGGTAATTGAGCCTGACTCACTGGCGCTGTGAGGCACAGTGGCTGTTAGTGCCACTGTGCCACTTGTTTATTTTGCACCTTTCTGTGATTTCCTTGTGGGTTCGATCCTCTACTTTCTTTCCATTAGTTGGCGGTCTTTCGATCACAAGAAAGGTAGCACTTGGCAAATGAATCAAAAAAATTATGTGCTGTCTCTGCAAACTATAGATCAATTCTTTTTCAATTTATCTAATCGCATCTCAAATCTTTCAATATTGTCTTGGATTTTTGTTTTGATAATTTCTGTACACAATATAACTGACTCATGTTTACTGTGCACAGGTGAAAGCATTTCAAACTTATCAATGCTTTGCAGGAAAATATATTCCTGCTAACACTTCTTAGAATTTCAAATTCTATCTTTCACAACTTTCTGGATAAAAAGGGGAGTTCCCAAACTGAAAAATTGAAGCAATCCTAGTTCACTTTGCAGGAGCATATGTCCTTTCACATACTTCTGTCTATCTTGTACTTCAAATCCTGCATGAAAGTCCTTTTAAGGGGGGAAAAAAAACACAGTTTCTGCAGTGACAATTTCAAACAATCTTATTTTTGGTTTTTAGCAGTCGTTCCTATCTGTGATATACATCACAAGGAAATGCATACAGCTTATCTACATTTGTCACTGCAGATGATCCTGTCAGAGGGATATTTAATATATTAAACTGGACACTCACATCAACAGTGTTCAATTTCCATTTGGTAAAATCTTTTCTGTCGTGAATTTTTCTGGATTCCAAACTATTCTATTAAAAATGGTGTGAAGATGCCGGCATTGGACTGGGATGGGCACAGTAAATAGTTTCACAACACTGGGTTTAAGTCCGACAGCTTTATTTGGTATCACAATCTTTTAGACTATTGCTCCTTCATCAGGTGAGTGTTAGTCACCTGATGAAGAGGCAGTGCTCTGAAAGCTCTTGATACCAAATAAACCTGTTGGACTTTAGCCTGGTGTTGTGAGATTTCTCACTATTCTATTAAACACACAGCTTGCTTGATGTTGATACATGTGTGAGTCATCTTAATTTTCTATTCTGCCAATATTTGTCATGCAATAGCAACGTGCCTCTTCCAACAGAATTCGAACAGATGTTCCTGTACACTTGAATACACAATTCTTTTTCAACCTATCACATTGAGAAGCAGCATTCAGAAAGCATTCAGGGGCAAATAAATGCTGGCCAGCCAGCGATGCCCATATCTCATGAATAAAATGAATAAAAAAAGGAATAAAAAAATCGCACTAGTAGCATATTGTGGAGAAGGGTAATACAACGTGACAACAAACAACTGTCAAAATACAAATACTGTTACACGCAATGGTCAACTTAACTTTCTGTTTCCATACTTGGGCCCCACCAATAAAAGGACATTCAACAATACCCCACATTCTGCCTCCTCACAGGGAGCAAATGAACATAATTACTGACCTAAAGGAGGACTTGCCCAGATACCTAATTCCCAAGCCAAAGTGAATTGCGAATACCTATTGAACTTTGGGAAAGATAGCCTGCGGACAATGAAGCACTATCACATGAATGTCTAAGGACAGAAGGATTTTTTTTAGTTCAGTTTAATTGCTGGAATGTTTGTTTTAATGCAGGATTGTTATTTTAGTGTTCTCTTCTGGGATTTTTCGGAATGGGGCTTGATTAGGTTTATTGATAAGTAAGGTCATAGGACTGGGTGGGTCTTGGCTCGTAGAGAGAAACCCAGCTCCATTGCTGTTTGGCATCTGTAGAGAAAGGAAATAGCTCTCTGTCTCTTTTCCCCCCTGGATTTGGATACAGTGATCTGCCAGAAAATAAGTCTCTTTCCCTGAAGTTCTGCTGCTGAAGGGAGATGTTTTGTTGGAAATTGCTTTATGAGAGTCAGAAGGCAGGTGTCTTTCAGTATCTGTTCAGAGGTATTGAAAGGCTGAAAAACTACCATCCACGAGAGCATATCTGCTAATTGGTTCTGAAGTAGATTCATGTATTTGTGAATATTGCTTAAATTGGAACTATAGATGTAGATAGCTATTAAGAATTATGCCTTGTCATGTTTGAGTATTTCAATTGGTAAAAGTTAGGCTAATTCTTTTTGTTATGTAAGAACTACGTTCTTAAATAAAGTTTATTTTAATAAAAGCTGCCTAGTGAGTCAGTAGAATCACACCTGACTGAAACATCTTATACTTGCACTATTGCTAAAAGCAAATAAAGTTGTGGGTGGGATTTTTCAGCCATGCTTGCCCCAAGTCTGGAGAAGCTTGTCTGAAGTCAGCAGACCTTTGCATAGTCTGTGTCCCACTGGCTACAATTCCTATTGTAGTCAGAGTGGTAAAATTCCTCCCAGAGTCAAAGCTTACTTTATAAATATAGCTTGGAGTTTCTGATCTAGTTCCTGACAAATTTGCAGGATTAAAATTTATAATTCTTTTTGGTGTGGGGTTATTGAAAGAAAGTGAGTGGTATTTATGTTTTCTTTTTGTTCAGTTAGTTAAATAATGAATATTTTGTGGAATAATGGCTCTTAATGGGTGTAGAAGATGTCACTTGCATAATTTACACAAGGTGGTTAAAGCAAAACTTTTGGAACTGGCAAAGAATTTGGCAGTTGACTTTACCAGAAGGAGCATGGAAGGTAGAGATAATTACAGTGATAGCTCACCATGTAAAATTGCTAGAAATACAATCAGAATCATTGGAAATGGCTGGAATTCAATTATATGTAAAATGGTTTCAATTAGAAGCAAAAGAAAGGGAGAGAGTAGCAAAAGCAAAAGGGAGGGAGGCAATTGCAACAGAAAAAAACAAGTGAGAGACAGGAACAACAAGCAAAAGGATTGAAACTGCTTGATACATGAAAATGAAATAAAACCATTTGAATTGCAATTAAAAGTAGAGAAAGAAAAGAAAGAGGATTTGAACTCTGGAAACTGGAACTGTAAAGTGAATGTCTATTTAAAATGGCAGAAATTAAGATAAAAGTCGGAAGTAGTGATGAGGACAGCAAGAAAGAATGAACTCATTGTAGTTACAATCCTGGTGCAGGTCTGTTGACATATGTCCAAGTGATACAGAGGTTTGACATGGAAAAATTCTTCATTTAATTTGCAAAAGTAGCTAATTAAATAAGGTGGCCACAGGGAATTATTGTTTCAAACAAAGTTGGTGAATACAGCTAGTGAGATGTTTGCATCACTATTGGAGGAGGTATCTAAGCATTATGATCAGGTGAAAAGAGCAATTTTAAGAGCATCCGAACTAGTGCCAGTAACCTACAGACAAAGGTTTAGAAATCTAAGGAAGGAAGCTGGTCAAATGTACATAGAATTTGAAAGGATCAAGCAAAGAACTTTGATAGGTGGATAATGGCCCTGAAAATAGACTAGATGTATGGTGTTCTTCAGGAAATGGATATTTTGAAGGAGTTTAAATATTCGCTTTCCAAAATCCTGGCAACTCGTGTGGAAGAGCAGAGAATGAAAACTGTGAGATTAATAACAGAAGTAGCAGATAATTTTGAGTTAATTCATAAATCAAAGTTTAGTTTCTGACATCAATTTCAACCTGCAAGGTATAGAAATTGTGATAAAGAGAAATCCTCAGGTGGTAAGGGCAAAGGAAATCTCCTGGGAGATAGCAAAGATAGTTTACCTCAGATTAAAGAAGGAAACCCAGTGAGGGTGGAAGAGAAATAAAAAGCCTCAGATGTTTTCACTATAATAAATAGGACATACAAAATTGACTGTTGGTGGTTTAAAAAAGCAGTGGGAAGGCAGATAGGATAAAACAGAATAAGCCAGTGGATTTGTTAAAATGGTAAAACTCCTCTGCACTCATTCAATTTTGGTTTGTTAGAGTTTTAGAGTCCTATTCTATCAATTTGATTCTAAATGCTGGGAGTGTTTCACATCTGACTTTTAGACCTGTTCTCAGGTATCCCCATGTGCACTCTACCTGAAAAAATATCAGTAATTCCGAATCACACTGCAGAAGCACATGGGCAAGATTTAATACACCAAAATCTTGCAGCTCCAATCGGTGCCTCCAACTGCACATGTGCAGAAAGAAATGACAGAATGTGGCTCACCTGTCAGATTGCTCCCGGGCCAGATAGTGCCTTCCCCTGGTCCCTACAGACATTGCCTCACTCCCACACCATTATTGACCCCCTTAGTCCCTCATACTGATCAACCACTCAGACTGATCGTGGGCCTCTTTCCCCCACCAATCTCAGACAGAGTGACAGTAGGCATCCCCCTTCCCCTTCACTGAGCTCATTCAGAGTGGCAATAGACAGTCCCCTTTCTCCTCACTGATCACGGGCAGAGTGGCAGTGCCCCCCCCCCCCCAGAACTTCTGCCTGATCGAGGGCAGGGGCTCTCTTTCAACTCTGCTCAATGCCATCCAGCAGCTTGCTAAGGGCTCCCTTAGTGGGATGTGGTGCAATCTTTCTGGCATCCATCCCCCTGATGGACTTGGAAAAAGTTTTTGGAGGTGAGGGGGAGGTTACATTTAAATAGTGCACTGATTGCAAGGATTAAGTTGTAGCAGGGCAGGCAAATCAACAGCAAGCCAGTAAGGGCATGGCATGAAACACATAGAAAAAAAACTGTTGAAGAGGTTGAATATAAGGTGACTTTTCTCACTGAAGGCACTGATGAGATTCATTCCAGTTTTCCAGCTGGGACAGACACTTTGAAAAATGATCAGAAAATTCTGCCCGTAGACTTTTATTGTCGCCCAGTAGAGTTCTATTTTTCTGTGTAAAGCTTGTTGCTTAAAAACTGGTTGTGAATTGCAAACATGAGAGTGAATAGATAAAAGGGGATAGATAGAAAAAGAAATATGATAAACTGCAAGCCAGAAAATGACCCATTGGCCCAGCAGTCTGTTGGAAGAAGAAAGGCAAGTGAAGCAGATCAGTACCAAAGATACAAAGCAGCTGCTCAGTAGACTAACTTCACTGGTTTTACACCGAGCGATTATTAATTAAGTAATACTCTATGAATATAACAAATTAAATACAGAACAAGTCTTAGCGTTGTGCATATTTATAACTTAAAATTTACAAATGGTTTCCAAGCATTTTACTAATTATTATGTAAATATGTTGTCACAAATTAGACCATCAAATCTAAACACAAAAATGTAATTTTATTCTCTCTCAGCAAAAGCTTTGTTTCTTACCTTTGACATATACCAAGTTGTTTAAAAAGCCAAGAATGATTCCATAAATAATGGCTTTTCTTACTGAATAAGTCTGTGTGACGGGAAACATTTTTCTTCACAGTCCCTTTCAATTCTCAATTGGAGACTGGTCTGCTTTGAGACAACAAAAGTAATAATGCTGCTCTTGTGATGTGGCAGGAAGTTTTATTTAGATTGAAGTAATAAAATGCATCAGCGATATAAATGAACTTTAAACTTTTATAAGTTACTGATCATATCAGCTTACCATTGACTTCATTTCAGATGTCACACTGTTTCTATAATTACACCTGTCTGATAAGTTGTGATAAAGGATATAGTGACATTGATGGCATTGCAAAAGAGATTCACCAGGCTATTTCCTGGAATGAGAGGGTTGTCCTCTCAAGACAGACTAAATAGCCTGAGTCTCTATTCCCTAGAGTTTAGAAGAATGAGGGGTGTCCTTGTTCAAACATATAAGATCCTGAGGGGGCTTAACAAGGTAGGTGGTGAAATGTTTCCCCTTGTGGGAGAATCTTGAACAAAGCTCCAAGATAAGAGGCCAATTATTTAAAACTCAGGTGTGTAGAAATTTCTTCTCACAGGGGCTGGTGAATCTCTGGAATTCTATGCCCCAAAGGGCTGGTGCATTAGAAGTACTTAAAGCAAAGGTGGATAAATAATCGATAAATTGAAGAACAGAGGACAATGAAGAAATGGCACAGAAAAGGAGTTGAGGCTAACATAAATGAGCCATGATCATATTGAATAGTAGGGTAGGCTTGAAAGGCCTGGTGGTCTAGTTCTGCTGTTATTTGTTGTATTTTCTGGAGTTCAATTATTTTGTCCATGTTTGGACCAAGGTTTTAATGAAATCTGAAACCAAGGGGCAAAACATAGACTGAGCATTAGAACATGGGAACATAGGAAATAGGAGGAGGAGAAGTAATCCATTTGGCCCTTTGTGTCTGCTCTGCCATTCAGTTAATGGCAGATTGACCTTAACACCAGTTTTCTGCACTATCTTCATATCCCTTGATATCTTTGATATCTAGAAATCTCTGTTCTTAACACATTCAATGCCTAAGCCTCTAAAATACTCTGGGATAGAGACTTCAAAACATTCATCACTCTCTGAGTGAAGAAATTTCTCCTTACCTCAGTACTATATGACCTACCTCTTATTTTGAGACTATGTCCCCTGCTTCTAGATCACCCAACCAGGCAAAACATCTTTCTTGCATCTATCCTGTGGAGTCTTGTAAGAATTTTGTATGCTTCATGGGATCACCTCTCATTCTTCTAAACTGTAGAAAATATAGGTCAAATCCCTTCAATCTCTCCTCATAAGGCAATCCAATTATCCCAGAGATCATTGGTGAACCTTCTTTCACTCCGCATAGCATATCTTTCCTTCAGAAAAGAGATCAAAACTCTGTTCGCTATTCCAGGCGTAATCTCATCAAAGCTCTATACAATTGCAACAAGACTTTTTATACCTGTACTTATATCCTCTTTCTAGAAAAGACAATACTATTTGCTTCCCTAATTGCTTATTGTACCTGCATAGAATCATAGAATCCCTATAGTACAGTAGAAAGTCATTTGGCTCATCAAGTCTGCACCAGTCACAATCCCACCCAGGTCCTATGCCTATAATCCCATTTATTCACGCTACTAACCCAATGACACTAAGGGTCAATTTAGCATGGTCAATCAACCTAACTCACACATCTTTGGACTGGAAGTGGGAGGAAACTGGAATTCCTGGAGAAACCCACACAGAAATGGGGAATATGTACAAACTCCACAAGACAGTCACCCAAGCTGGGAATCAAACCCAGGGCCCTGGCACTTGAGGCAACAATGCTGACCTCTGTGCCACCATGCCACCCCATGTTAGCTTTCAGTGAGTGGCTCATGAACAAGAACACTCAGATCCCTTTCAAGGGCAATATTTCCCAAACTCTCACTTAAGAAATACCCTGCACTTCTGATTCCCCTACCAAAGTGGATCACATCATATTTTTCCACATTATGTTTCATTGCCATGAATTGCCCATTCACTTAGCCTGTTTAAATCCCTTCAAAGCCTTTTTTGCGCCCTCTTTATAATGAACATTCCCATTTAGTTTGTGTCATCACAAGCTTGGAAATATGACATTTTGGTCCTCACATCTAATCACTGATATAAGTTATCAACAGCTGGGCTCCAAACACTGATCTTTGCAGTATCTCACTAATCACATCCTACCAACCTGAGAATGATCTGTTTGTTCCTACTGTCTGTTTTCTGCCATTAACCAATTCTCAACACATACCAGTGTATTACCTCTAATCCTACGTGGTCTAATTTTGCTAACTAACATCTTGAGATAGGCTTCTGAAAATCCACATATGCCACATCCATTAGTTCACCCTTATCAATTCGGTTAGTTACATCCTCAGAAACTTCGAACAGGTTTGTCAAACACAATTTCTCTTCCATAAAACATTTTTGACTCTGTCCAATCTTACCATTATTTTCTAAATGCTATTATATCCTTGTCATAGACTCTAGCATTTTCCCTGCCACGGATGTCAGGCTAACAGGTTTACGGTCTCCATTTTTTCTCTTCCTCCTGTCTTAAATAGTGGGGTTACATTTGCTACTTTCCAACCTGCAAGAACCATTCCAGAATCTGTGGAATTTTGGAAGATGATCACCAATGCATCCACTGATGGGCAAATTATTGCTAGGTTACTTGATGACACTGTCACAGACTCCTAACAGCTGTTTGTTAATGATTGAGAGAAGATTGATGGGCTATCAAATGGCCACGTTGGAATTGTGATCCTTTTTTTGTGGCCATATTTTCCACACTGTCTGGTAGATGCCATGTTGTAGCTGCTCTGGAACAGTATACTTAGTGGAGCAGCTAGTTCTGGAACACAATCCTTTAGCACTACAGCCACTATGTTCTAGGGCAACTGAGACCTGGCTTATCAGATACACTCAGCTGTTCTTTAATATCACAAGGAGCAAATCAAATTGCCTGAAGACTAGCTTTTTGTTATGTTTTGTAAACCATTTGTTATCTGTGTGATTAGTCATGTGACATGTAATGACACTATCAGAGATGTTTGCGGGTTTTTCCCTGTCTTCCATTTTGAACTGTGAGCAAACAACCCCTTTCTAATAAAGCTCAACTAACTGGATAAATTACCCACATGTGGCAACATTTTCATCCTTTTTATCTTGCTGTACAAGTGAGCTGATGATATTAATATATAATACTACCGTGATTTTGGATCTGCATGTGGAGGATAGGAGGAATCATCTACTTGACACTTCTGAGCAACATTGATTGCAAATACCTCAGCCTTGCCTGGATTCTGTCCTTGCTAAGGATAGAGGTGTATGTGGAGACTGCTCCTTTGATTAGTTGTTTAAATGTCCACCATCATTCATGACTGAATGTGTTGAACAGCAAAGCTTTGATCTGATCTGTTGGTTGTGGGATCATCTAGCTTAGTCTATAAAATGCTGCTTCCTTGTTTAGTATGCATGTCCCTTGTTATAGCTTCACTAGGTTGACAACTTACCTTTACACTTTCCAGATGCTATCCTGATTTGCCACACTCTTAATTAAAAAGCAACCCTGATAACCAGGGTTGTTATATTTATAGAGTAAGGGATATGCCGAGCTATTTGTTACAGATTGTGATTCAATACAGTTCTGCTGCTGTTGGTGGCACACACAACATGGGTGGGATTTTACGGCCTCACTCAAGCAAGGAAATTCCTGCCTGAAGCCAACGGAGATTTTCATTGTCGGACCCTCATCCTCTCCGATTCCAGGGGGGGGGTGAGGTGGTAGAGTTGCAGCCAATATGTTCAGTTTTGAACAGTTAGATCTGTTCTGAATCAATTCTATTTAGCATGGAGATTCCACACGACACAATGCAAAGTGTCTTCAATATGAAGATGAGACAATGTGCATTGGCCACTTTACCACTCTTACTGTCATGGACAGATGGATTTACAACAGGTAGATTAGTGAGGACACTGTCAGGTAGCTTTCTCGCACCTTTTATTTCTCCTGTCACTGCCTGAAGACCAAACCTGATGTATATCACCTTCTGGACTCAACTACCTCAATGCTATCTTACTTCTGTTAGTGATGGACACCTTCCTGTCAGCAATCAGCAGGGACGATTCCCTCTTCGACATGCTGGTCCACTCTTACATTGCCCGTAACCCTTCATCCCCTTCACACAACTCCTTCTCATGCAAACTCAGAAGGTACAGCATCCATCCTTTTACCTTGTCGAAGGACCAAACATGCCTCTCAAGTGATACAGCATTTCATTTGCATTTGGTTATTGTATTGACTGCTCCCAATGTGGTTGCCTCTATATTGAGAGATGAAACACAGACTGGATGAAAATTTTGTTGAACAACTTTTCTCCGTCTGCAAGCATGACTCCAACTTTCTGGTCATTGCAGCTCAGCATCTTTCTTTCATGTCCCCATGTTGATCGTTGGCCTGCTGCAATGCTGGAGTGAAGCCCTTCGCAAACTGGAAAAACAGCATCTCCTCTTCCAATTAAACACATTATAGCCTTCTGGACTGAATAATGAGTTCATCAACTTCAGAGTCTGAACTTTCCCCTATTCATGACTGCCCCTTTCTTTTGTTTTTCAGTTCCCCTGGCTTTTCCCAACACAACCCTATCCCTCGGCTTCATGGCTGCTGACCGTTGTTTTAGTTTTGCCCCACTGAGCGCTGATCTTTGTTCTCCTATTAATGAATTATGCTATCCCATCTTTACCATTATTAACATTCTTCAGTCCATAGTTGCACCATTAGCAACCCCTTTGTCTCGTGTCCATGACATCTTTGTTAACCTCTTCTTGATTTTGACGTATCACTGACATTGCATTCAGCCCCATCCTTTCTCCAAATGTATAACTTATCATATTTCTATCACTTTTCCGTTGTGTAGAAGAGTTATTTGGACCTGAAACGTTGATGTGTTTCTTTCTCTGCAGCTGCTGTCCATGTGGGTTAGGTGGATTGTTCATGCTAAATTGCCCTTTAGTGTCAGGGGATTAGCAGGGTAAATATGTGGGGTTATGGGGGTAGGGCCTGGGTGGGATTGTAGTCAATGCAGGTTCAATGAGCTAAATAGCCTTCTTCTGCACTTTATGATTCTATGAGCTTATCCAACATTTTCTGTATTTATTTCAGATTTCCAGCATTTGCAGTATTTTGCTTTTATTCTGTGGAGGAAAACTGATTCAACAGCTGAAGGAAGGTATTGGGTATTAGTAAGCAGTAAACTTCCTTGTTCATGTTTGACCTGATGTCATGAAACTTCATGGAGTTCAGAGTCAATGTTAGGGCTGGCAGGACCACTCTCTTTTTATAGTAAATCACCACTTCTGATGGATCTGAGCTGCCAGTGGGACAGGACATACCAAATGACAGTGCTGGAGGAGTCTGAGGTGTTGTCTGAAAGATATGGGGCTAAGGATAAGGCTATGTCAAACTATTGCTTGACTAGTCTATGGGGCAGCTCTCCCATTTTTGGTACAAGTCCTCAAGCATTAATGAGGAAGATAGGGGAATAGAGCAAAGGAATAGGCCTGACTGGATTGTTCTATGGAGACCAATATATGTTTAATTAGTGAAATAGCCATTTTCTGCAGGAAATGAATCTAAATGATCTAATGAATCTAATGACCTAAATGACTTGCAAGTTTAGTTCGGCTAGAACATAGAACATAGAACATTACAGCACAGAACAGGCCCTTCGGCCTTCGATGTTGTGCCGACCAATATAAAAAGCAATGCCCCTCCAAACTAAACCATTCCCTTCTCGTCCATATACTTATCAACTAACCTCTTAAACGCCACCAAACTTGGCGCATCTACAACTGCTGCAGGCAGGGCATTCCACTCCCGAACCACCCTTTGGGTAAAGAACCTACCTCTGATATCCGTCCTATAACTATCACCCCTTAATTTAAAGCTGTGTCCCCTCGTGCTAGCTTTCTCCATCCTAGGAAAACGGCTATCACTGTCCACCCTATCTAAACCTCTAATCATCTTATATGTTTCGATTAGGTCCCCTCTTAGCCGCCTCCTTTCTAACGAAAACAACCTCAAATCCCTCAGCCTCTCCTCATAAGACCTGCCCCCATACCAGGCAACATCCTGGTAAACCTCCTCTGTACCCTCTCCAATGCCTCCACATCTTTCTTATAATGTGGGGACCAGAACTGCACACAATACTCCCAGTGCGGCCGCACTAGAGTTTTGTACAGTTGCAACATGATGCTGCGGCTCCTAAATTCAATCCCCCTGCCAATAAAAGCTAGACTCCATATGCCTTCTTAACAACTTTATCCACTTGACTGCCTACTTTCAGGGATCTATTGACACATACACCAAGATCCTTCTGTTCCTCAACACTATTAAGAGCCCTACCATTAGCCTATACTCTACACACTTATTGTTCCTGCCAAAGTGCATTACCTCACACTTTTCCACATTAAACTCCATTTGCCACCTCTCGGCCCAGCTCTGCAACTTGTCCAAGTCCCTCTGCAATCTATAACACCCCTCTTCACTATCTACCACTCCACCGACTTTAGTGTCATCTGCAAATTTACTAATCCATCCTTTAATACCCTCATCCAGATCATTTATAAAAATTACAAACAGCAGGGGCCCCAAAACAGACCCCTGAGGTACACCACTTGTCACCGAACGCCACGATGAATATCTCCCATCAACCACCACCCTCTGTCTTCTATCTGCTAGCCAATTCCTAACCCAATTAGCTAAATCACCCTCTATCCCATACATCTGCATTTTCTGCAGAAGTCTTCCATGGGCCACCTTATCAAACGCCTTACTAAGGTCCATATATACCACATCAACCGCCTTACCCCCATCCACCTCCTTAGTCACTTTTTCAAAAAAACTCAATGAGGTTAGTAAGGCACGACCTACCCTTCACAAAACCATGCTGACTATCTCCAATCAATTCATTACTCTCTAAATACCTATAAATCCTATCCCTAATTATTCTCTCCAACACTTTGCCCACCACAGAAGTAAGACTCACTGGCCTATAATTCCCTGGAAGGTCTCTCTTCCCCTTCTTGAACAACGGGACCCCATTCGCTATCCTCCAGTCCTCCGGAACCACACCCGTAACCAACGACGACCTGAAGATCAGAGCCAGAGGCTCTGCAATCTCCTCTCTTGCCTCCCAGAGAATCCTAGGGTAAATCCCGTCTGGCCCAGGGGACTTATCCAACTTCAAACCCTCAAGAATATCTAGCATCCTAACATCCTCCCTATTACTTCGATACTTTCCAGTTTGCTACCCTGTACCTCAGTGTTCTCCATAACTACATTTACATCACCCTGCGTAAATACCGAAGAGAAATATTTATTTGGTACCTCTCCAATCTCTTCAGGCTCCACGCACAACTTCCCACTGCTGTCTATGACTGGCCCTAATCTTGTCCTAACCAATCTTCTACTCTTAACATATCTAAAGAAAGCTTTAGGATTCTCCTTAATCCTATCAGCCAAAGTCTTCTCGTGTCCCCTCTTAGCTCTCCTCAACTCACTCTTTAGCTCCCTCCTGGCTAATCTATAGCTATCCATTGCACGAACCGAGCCTTCAAGCCTCATCCTGACATAAGCCTCCTTTTTCCTTTTAACCAGCAAATCAACTTTTTCGTACACCAAGGTTCTCTTACTCGACCATTTCCTCCTTGCCTGACAGGGACATACTTATCAAGGACTCACAGCAGCTGCTCCTTGAATAAGCTCCACTTATTCAAGCTGAACGTGCTTTAAGTGAATAAGCATCTGATGTCACTGTAGGAAATCCAACTCTATTTCCTCCCACATCCCAATCAGCTCTAAGGCTGATTGGCAGAACAAATTCTCCCTAAATTGTCTCAATTTTGGTTCCAATGCATAGATCTATAAACATAGACAGGGATCATGGGTAGAAGCGGGAACATCGAGGTGGCGGTGCGGGCTTGTTGGGCCAAAGGGCCTGTTTCCCATGTTATTTTGTTCTTTGTTCTTGATGGCTAACTTTATATCAATAATTCTTCAAACGATTAACTAGCAGTCACTCCACACCTAATAGCCACTCAAGAATTTAAATTAATTTCCTGATTGCATAGTAGCCTTTCAACTTTTAAAAAATGAGCAATCATTTTCAGGATTCTAGTTATGTTGAAAAATATCTCAGGGAAAATGTTTCTCTGTTTCAATTTGAAATAAGGATAAAACTAGCTTATAATCACCAGAACTTTCCAATTCATGTTGAATACTGATCAAAATCTTGTCCCTCTCCACCTCTGCAACCTCCAGCAGCCTTACACTCCATCAAGAACTCTACATTCCTCTGGCCTCTTTTGCTTCCCAAAGCCCTTTACCTCATCAATAATGGTCAGACTGGACCCAGACAACACAGTTCTCTCCTTATACCTCTCCAATAACTTGCCTTTTTGTCTTTGATCACATAATTGGTCACCTGACTTAGTTTCCTACTTTTTCTCAAATCCAATTTCTTTACTTGATTTCAATCCCTGGAGGCAATTTGAAGTGTTTTATTATGTTGTAGGCAATTCATGAATTCAAGTTGTTGTTTATTTGTAAGCTAAGCCTGGGTTTGACAATTTATGATGTGGAGATGCCAGCATTGGACGTGGGTAAAACAGAAGGAAATCTCACAACACTAGTTTAAAGTCCAACAAGTTTATTTGTAGCAAACGCCCCAAGCTTTCGGAACACATTGTTGGTTCGTCAGGTGGCTGTGAACTCCCAGCCTATCTACTGTCTATCTGAATACTGGGCAGATAAAGCTGCACTTCAAATTATAGAGAACTTGTGGCTAATAAAATCTCTGTGCATTATCCCCATAACTACCACACCAAACTTAAATCCTCCGAATATAATACTGGCTTTATCTTTTGCATCCAACCTTTATAACTTACAGGAGTAAATTGTTGCAAAATATTATTAAAGTCCAATGAGATAGAAAATTTATCAGTTAATCATCTGTGACACACAAATACCGTAATCTCTTCCTGGTGAGTAAAGGACTTTGGGGTGCAAAACAGGCCAGAGTTAGAGGAATGTTTAGTTTAAAGTCAAAGTTTATGAGTCACAAGTAGGCTTACACTAACACTGCAATAAAGTTACTGTGAAAATCCCCCTAGTCACCACACTCTAGAGACTGTTCAGGTGCACTGAGGGAGAATTTAACATGGCCAAAAAACCTAACCAGCACATCTTTTGGACCATGGGAGGAAACCAGAGTACCTGGAGGAAACCCATGCAGACATGAGGAGAATGTGCAGACTCCACACAGAAAGTAACCCAAGCTGGGAATTGAACCAGGCCCCTACTGCTGTGAGGCCATTGTGCTGCCTCCAGTTCTTGCTGGATTGTAGGATTTGTTGGAGTTTTTGTTGGATTGTAGGGTTGGTGGAGGTTACACAGGTAGCGGTGTAAGGTAGTTATGTTATTTAATACAGCACAAGATATTCAATGTGAATCAGAAAGTTATGGCAATTTAAAATTGGTTTTATCCTTAATTCAAATTGGACGAATAAAATATTTTCCTTGAGCTATTTTTCAACACAACATAACAAAAATCCTGAAATGGTTTCTAATTTATGAGGGCAATGAATTGGCATTTTGATTAAATCATATTTGCACCCAGCTAAAATGAAAAAAAGCTCTTAAAAGTAAAGTTGATATGAAACTGCCATTTTTGTTTCTATTGACCAATGAAATCAGAATTGAGGATTGAAGAAATTCTCCAACCCCTTTAAGTTTCTAAACATATAACATAGAACTTACATTCTGTGCAATATGTTAATGGAGCAGGACTCACATTGGTTGCAGAAAATTTGGAAGGCATTGCATAGCAGCTTAACGCTGGTATAGCTCTTATAGTGCACTTCCCAGGTTCACAGGGCTTTTTAACCACTGACACTGGGGTGCACTTGGGAGTGCATTTGATACTTGCATATCTCCGAGGTTAGTCTCATCTGATCGCTCAAATTTGTAGATATCAAGGAAGCTGCTCTTTTCTGAGCAAGTCCTGAACTTTTGCGCTACTGAGTGTGGACCAGCACTAACAGGAACAGAGCCTCCAGAAGTGACTATTTGTTATTGTTAAAGCTTTCTCATTAAGAACGCAAAATATAATTTTTGGGGAAGGAAACAAATTATTGGTTTTTTTTGTTGCATTTATTTCACATCAATTTTTTTCCCCATATCTCAGTACATTTTACTGTTATTTTTCTGTTACTTTTATTATCACCTACTATTCAGGAATGTTTCAGGGTAATGTGGAATAATCCTTGCTGATAAAATGGGACAAAGGCTGGTTAACATATTATTGAAGAATTCCCTAGACATATTACAGAAGGATCAATGAAAGAAGGTCATTTTTCTGGCTGTTATGCATTCTCAAAATGATCACCAGAAACATGCTGCTGAAATATCTGCGCCTGATTTTACCATCAAATTGCACCAGTTTTTGGGGCAAAAGCTTGTAAAATCAGACATGAGGCAAGTACCTTGACTGCGTCTGCCTCCGCATCAGTTCCCCTTTGCCAAGACCTGAAAATGGCTGTGATCGGGACTGCGACCAAAATGAACATGGTGGCCATTTACATGAATTTCCATTAATTTAATGAGCTGCACACCCAACTTTACCAGCACTTCCCCTTTACTACCATGTTTGCCAATCCAGAATCGGAGCGAAACAAATATACTCCGTATAATTCCGATTTGAGCACTCCGACAGCGAGGATTAGTGTGATGGTAAATGCCTAGTGTCCGATGGCTCTCTGCTGTTTACAGGGGTCCTTTTGTTGCAGCCATTTTCTTTCTCAGGTCAGTGGCGGCTCTGCAAGTGTTAGGGGGGTGAGGGGCTGTTGCTCAGCAGAATGTCCAATGTTTGATTTGCAGCACGGACCCGGATCTCAGCACTGAGTCTTGTGGATGCTACTGGATCCTAGTGCAGTAAGCACAAAACCCTTGCAAATTGCACTGCTGCAGCCTCTCAACTTTTCAAGGGGCTGTGATTCTGAGGGGCACGTGCAGGAGGAATGGGGGTTCTGTGATTCTGGATAGCATGTGGCTGAGGAAATGGGGGATCTGTGAATTTGGGGAGCATATGGGTTGGGGGAATGGCAGATCTGTGATTTTAGGGAGCATATGGTGGAGGAATTGAGGGGGCTGAGATTATGGGGAGTATATGGCTAAAGGAATGGAAGAGTCTGTGATTTTGGGGAGCATGTGGCTGGTGGAAGGGGGGAGGGTCAATGATTTTGGGGAGCATGTGGGTGGAGGAATTGGGGGAGCTGTGAATTTGGGGAGCATGTGGCTGGGGGAATGGGCAGTATGGACAGTGATTGTTGATGAGCTAGGGGTAATTAGTATTCTTTAATCTCTACATGTGTTCCTCTTCATCTCCAACACCTCCCACACTCCTACCCCCACCCTTCAAATTGACAAGATGGTTTTTCCAATGCAAAAAATTGATTTTGCTGCTCTTTTGGTTGCTGTTGGAATTGAGGGGGAGGAGCTGGAGGATAAATTGTGGTTACAGAAGGTCCAGGCCTTCGTACTTACAGGAGTAGAGGGAGATGAACCCCCAGAGGCAGGAGATGCTGGCCATTCGCCCGGAGGGGGATGTTGGAGAGGGAGGGAGCAGAGACACTGGCAGAATAGATGTTGGAGATTGTGTGGTGCTAACAGAAAGGAGAAAGTGTGACACCTGTACCACCAGTTGCAGGGCTTGGCATCTAGAGGTGGGGGCCTCCTCAACTGATATCAGCATGAAGCATCTCTCCAGCGATCACCGATAGAAGAGGATTCCTATTCAAGTCAAATTAATCACAGGTAGGTGGCAAGAAAACATTTAATGATTAAAATAAAGGTGTTTAAATAGTAAGTTCTAACATAAAAACTTGTGAATGAGAAGCGTTAAAGTGCTTCAAGATCTATCTAACTAGTGCAGCCCTTCACCTGAACCATCTTAGTGCAACTACAAGTTCCGAAGCTTACATGACCTACCATTATGTCTCAGTGACTCCCCAGAATGTACATTAGAGGTGGAGGGGGCCAGATGCCTACCTTGCCCCATTGCCTGGGATGCACGTGGCAGGCGTCCTCTGGAGGCCGTGGACCTTTGAGGGCCCTGGCCTGTCTCCAGGTGTTTAGGACATTTCCATGACATCTTCTTCATCCGCTGCCCCTGAGATGGCCCAGTGTCAAGAAGGGAGTAGCC
Organism: Sphyrna mokarran; assembly: GCA_024679065.1. NCBI lineage: Eukaryota > Metazoa > Chordata > Chondrichthyes > Carcharhiniformes > Carcharhinidae > Sphyrna > Sphyrna mokarran. Next base: position 59,366,166 of record JAGIQG010000011.1, read on the forward strand.
ACAGCCACTGTCTCCTGACTGGAAGGCCCCCGACATGGGCTCGAGCCCTTCCTCCTCCCTGGGAGTTTCTGGGGGGCCCCTGGGTCACTCCGTGGAACACGGTGCTCCTGCAATGAGCTCCAGAAGTTCTGATGTCATCTGGTCCTGCCAGTCCTGGAGGGCCATCTGCACCCTACCCATGGTGGTCAAGACCTCTGCGGTGACCGCCTGAGTCAAAGGCTACCTGTCAGTGATAGCAGCAAGTGGCCTCTGAGACTAGGTCATGCTCTGCACCCTTCTGCCATGATGTTCTGCAATTGGGCCATGTTCTCTAGGATTGCAGCCATAGCCCGCTGTGTTTCAATGCTGCCCTGCTGGGTTTCCTGAAGCTCTTCAGCCTCTCAGCCATGGACCACAGAATCCCAGGAAACCAGTTCAGTCCTTCAGCTGTGGCCTGCTGCGAGGCAGCCATGGCCCTCTCGGATTCTGCTGAGGCCCGCTGTGACTCAGCCATCGTTTGGAGCCTGCCACTCATGATGAGGATCCCTATCTCAGACTTTCCATTGAAGACACTACTCTTGCAGTATTGGCCAGGAAACCACACAAGAAATGCAATAGTTGTTCCATTTGAAAGCTTTGTGACAAGTCCCAACAACCTCACAGTTGGTCCAGTATGGTTGTCAGTCCCTCCTGTATTCCCTGGATCTATTATTATGCCTAATAATCCTGACTTTTCATTCTTTCTCATTCAATTAAAAATTAACTTCTGCTAATCCTTCATTTGCATAGCATTTCCTTATATCTCACCTTTGGTACTTGTTATGGAAAATCTGGCTTTGCTCAACCTCTGATGAAGGTCAAACAGTAGAATGTTATGAGGCCTATGCAAAAGAAGATTATCTTTGTGTCCCGTATTGCAGGGACACATCCAGATGCCCTGGGCCCATTTGTACGCAAAGTCCTTACTGCAGTTCCTGCCCATGGTGGTCCAGACAGCTTGGACGAGTCCTGGGAGGATATGGGTGAAGGGACCTCTGAGGGAGAAGTGAACTCAGGGGCCCAGCATATAGCCTGGGGTCAGTTGTGTCCTCACCTCCGGCAGGGTCCTGCATGCCAAAGCCTCAGACCTTCCCTCCTCCATCCAATGTACATTATCAGATGTGTCATGCTCACCAGAAAGTGATCCAGAAGCCTCACCACTTACTGGATTCACTGACGTGTTTGGTATCTGTGATGGTGAGTTGTGAGGTGGCAGCTGATGCCAAAATAGTGTCACCCTCAGAGGTCCCTTCACCCATATCCTTCCAGGACTCGTCCAAGCTGTCTGGACCACCATGGGCAGGAACTGCAGTAAGGACTTTGCGTGCAAATGGACCCAGGGCATCTGGATGTGTCCCTGCAATACGGGACACAAAGATAATCTTCTTTTGCATAGGCCTCATAATATTCTACTGTTTGACCTTCATCAGAGGTTGAGCAAAGCCAGATTTTCCATAACAAATACCAAAGGTGAGATATAAGGAAATGCTATGCAAATGAAGGATTAGCAGAAGTTAATTTTTAATTGAATGAGAAAGAATGAAAAGCCAGGATTTAATTGGCAAATATGTCTAACAGTGAAGAATGTGAACAAAATGCTTGTTCCTGATTTGTTGTAACTGACTTCTAAGTTGGTTTTCTGTAACTTTAGAACCACTCCAGCCATTTTGATAGAGGGGGAAGTTCTCCTTGTGCACAAGTAATTAAAGGCCTTGCATTGGATGCTCGGTGCCCAGTGCTGTTTGTTTTACGAGTCGAGTAAGTGTGCCTAAGCTTGTTGATACCGAAGGATTTCTGACAGTGATATGGTCAGTCTTCTCCTGAGGAGACAGAAAGAGCTATGAAAAAAAACAATGGCTTGACTCCTGCAGAATATTAGGTAGTGGCCCTCAGAGGATAAGCGCAGTGATGTTCTTAGGGGGGTAGGAAGGAGGTGCTTGGGGGTCAGGAGCTAAAAGCATTCAGGGTGCTGGGGATGTAGGATATGGGGGAGATTTGGAGGAAGGTACTAGATAGGGTTCAGCACTCACTTTGGTACCTGGATGAGATCATTGACTTCCTTGTGGCGCTGTGTTCTGGTTCTGGAGGCCAGTACCATGGCCTTGACAAAGGCAATAACTGTCTCCCAGACTGTATTGCAATCAGCCTCCCGGGCCTGCATACTCCTGCGGGGAAGACAATATCCCATCTCGCCTCTGCTGCATCCAGTAGCCTCCTCAGGTCACCCTCAGAGAATAGGGGGACTGGTCGTGTGATCATTTTTTTCTGTTCTGCCTGCCTGCCGGTCCAACCTTGGGTTTTTTATGGAGCTGCCCCTCATTAGGTCAGATCAGCTGTAGGCAGTCTGGCAGAACATTCCAGCAAATTCCATGAAGTTTGCTTGTTAGCATTGAGGGGAAAGCAAGTGAGCACTTGCAAATGTGCTGGTGGGGGAGGGATGGTGGATCAGTGCCTCAATGAAAGGGGAAGGAGAAAGAGCGAGAGGTATCACACAGCCATCAGAGTCCAGAGAGATGGGGGCCTTGTGCAGAAGGGTCTGAGGTGGGAGTGCGGGGAGTGTGGGGCAGAGGAAGTTCACACTGCCTGAGGTGAACGGGAGGTAATGGGTAGGGTGGATTGCTTTGTTTGAGGTGGGGGAAGTGGCGTCCACTGCCACTCTGCCTAAGATCGAATGGGGAAGGAAGAGGGTGGATCAAAATGCCTGAGATCAGTGGAGGGGAATGGAGGTCCACTGCCATTCTGCCTGAGATCAGTATGGGTGAAGGGGGACGGTAGGATAGGTCACTTTGCCTGAGATTGGTGGGAGAAAGAGGGAGGCCATGAGCGATCTAGATGGCAGTAGGGTGAGGGGATATGGAGGCCAATAATGTTTGGGGAGTGGGACCGAGGGGAGAATTTATCTGGAACTGGAGGAATGTGGCAGGAAACTGACATTCTATCATTTTTTTTTGCACATGTGTAGTTGGAGGCGCCAATCGGAGCTGCAGGGTTTCAGGTATGTTGAGCCCCACGCACAAGCTTGTGCAGACTAATCCGGAATCACTGATATTTTTTCAGGTAGAGTATGTATGGGAGGGCACATGAGAACGGGTCTAAAAGTTGGATCTGAAACGCTCCCAGTTTCAGTCTTCCCAGCACTTAGAATCAAAATGGTAAAATCGGGTCCTCTGAGTTGAAAAGTAGAAAAGTAGAATAAAATTATAGAGAGGTGATTTTGAAGATGCTCAGTTATTCTCAAATAAAAACAGAACATGCTGGAAAAACTCAGCAGATCTGACAGGATCTGTGGAGAGTTAAACAGGGTTAACATTTCAAGTCTATTATGACTTTTCATCAGAACGTATGTAGGAACATTGGAGTAGAGCATTCAATCCGTCCAGCCTATTATGCCTCTTAATGAGATCATAGCTGATCTGTGGCCTAACTCTACTTTTCTGCCTTTGGCTCACATTCATTAATCCCTTTCCTTAACAAAAAAAACTATTGCATTATCTTATTATTTTATTTCAATTTTTCTAATATAGCCACAGTTAATATCAATGTAAGTGGTATAACGGGAGGAGAGTTTCTGAAGTGCATTCAGGAGAATTTTGATTAGTACATTGATGGTTCGATGAGGAATGGGCACTACTGGGTTTGGTTCTGGAGACGGTCTTGTACCAAATGGATCAAGGGTGAGATAGAGAACCTTGAAAGAAAAGTGAATAGGGTATCACACTTGGAGATGAGTTATGGAAAAGGATAAAAAGGAATCTAAATTAATGGGACAGCCTCCCAATTTCAATGTGTTCAGAACGGCCTGGGGTAAATTAGAATCAAATATGGCGAGCAAAACTATTATCAAGCGATGGTTTGGCTTTAAGGAGGAGCTGGTTTGGGTATAGTCAAGGTACAATCTCAAGAGGGGAAAACCAAAGCCAGAACTTCATAAATGATGAACTAAGTAGAGTAATATGAAACTGAAAAATGTGAGAAATGTCAAGTTGATAGTACAATTGAGAACCAGATTGAATGTCGAAAATTTAGAGGACAAATGAAGTTTATTTATTAATCACAAGTAGGCTTATATTGACAATGTAATGAAGTTACTGTGAAAATCCCCCAGTCACCACACTCCAGTACATGTCTGGATACACTGAGAAAGAATTTAGCATGGCAAATTCACCTAACCTGCATATATTTGGGCAGTTGAAAGAAAGCAGAGGCCTTAGAGAAAACCCATGCAGGGAGAATGTGCGAACTCCACATAGACAGTGGCCCAAGCCAGGAACTGAACCCTGGCCTCTGGCACTGTGAGGCAATAGTGGTAACCACTGTGCTACCATGCCACCCAAATGTAAATACAAATACAAAGAAATACAAATGCAAAAGGAAATACGAGAAGCAAAGAGACTGCACAAAAATGAATTCGAAAGACTTCTATATATATCTAAATAATGAAAAGGCAATAAACTGAGGGATGAGACTGATCAGAGACTGAAAAGGAGTTCTACAAATGGAAGCAGGCATGTTTGATGTACTAAAAATATTTGCTTTTACCAAGGAAGATGTTGCACAAGTCACAGTGAAAGAGAAGAAAATTAAAACACTGACTGCGTAAAAATTGAGGAAGATACATGGACTAGAAAAGCTGCCCATAATTAAAGTTGATAAATCAACCAGGACTCAGTCAGCTGTTTTTGAAAGTGCTGAGGGCAATAAATCTGAGAGGCACTGGCCATAATCTTCCAATCTTCCTGAGATAAACAATGTGGTTTTAAAGTTTATTTATTAGTGTCACAAGGAAGGCTTACATTAACCTTGCAATTAAGTTATTATGAAATTACCCTCGTCACTATAGTCCAGTTCTAGTTCAGGTCAATGCACCTAACCAGCACATCTTTCAGAATGTGGGAGGAAACAGGAGCACCCAGAGGAAATCCACACATACACAGGGGGAACATGCAAGCTTCCAACAGACTGTGACCCAAGCTGGGAATCGAACCTGAATCCCTGGTGTTGTAAAGCAGGAGTGTTAACCACTGTGCTCCTGTGCCAACCCAAGTATTGCTACACTCTGGCATCTGTTCGGATACACTGAAGGAGAATTTATCATGGCCAATGTATTTAACCAGCACATCTTTTTGAACTGTGGGAGGAAACGGGAGCACCCGGAGGAAAATATCGTGAAGTAGATTGGGTGCATTGGTGGAAGAGGCAAATATGTAGCAGATAAAAGTTAATGCAGAGAAAAATGAGTGATACCTTTTGGTAGGAAGAACGACGATAGACAATTCAAAATGAAGTGCCCAATTTTAAAGGAACAGACAGACCAGCTGGCAGGGGTAAAAAAGTGATTAAACAGCCTTTATAAATAGAGAGATTGAATATAAGGAAAGAAAATTACATTTGGAGATTGAAGCAACACCCAGGGAAATTCAGGATCAACAATTTCTAGCTAATAGGAGGTTTTTCTTTAATTAAGATCCTTGTCAACATTTTGATCTATTTTCAGTCATCTTGGCTTTGGACTCAGATTTCCCTTGGCACGCCTTTTATTTCGATGCAGGAAGGTGTGTTGTTAGGCTATATTACAGCCTAATCATCAAACACAGAAGCCTGTTATCTTGAGAAGGAAATAGCTTCACAGTGCACAGTTCAGAAAGGAGGAAGCAAAATATATATGATATTACGGAAAAGCCATCCAGATCCTGGCATTTACAATTTAAACTGCTCATAGCAGATGGGATCCTAATTCATTTCTGCAAATCAGGCTCGAATAACATGACCGGACACTAACAGTCAGTTTAATTTGACTGGAGTGGTCAGTGAACACTGTGAGAAGAAGAGGCAAGCTGAGGTGACCCCTCCCTGCATCAAATAATTTTCTTTACCATGTGAGACCTGGAGAAGCAGGCAAGCTCTGGACCCCTTAATGAATTTTTAGATTTCCCCAGCCTGGAATCTCCCATTTCCGAGCATTTCCACCACTGAGACTTCACTCTGAGAGCACCAGCAAGCTGCTCATACCTTCTAGATTTTCCTGAGGCTGGCAGCCAAATTCCTGCCCATTGGTCTTCCGCCAAAGACCGGAAATAGATGGTAACAACATAATGATGCCCTGTGGTTAAAAATGCAACGGCCTCTTACTGCTGCAGGCAGACAGGAAATTAACTGAAAACAGTAGATTTCTATTAGGTACCAGCTGATAGTTCACCAATGCATAGATTCACATTACATCTCAACTTTTCCAACGTCTTTCATAGATGACATTATTGCTTGAGAAAGGGAAGTGGCTAGACCCATGAACTCCTAACTGCTGTACTGCTCAACAGAGCCAGGAAAGGACTTCACTCTGTGCTGAGCTGCCTGTTGGGCTGTCCCAGCCATTGACAAAGGTCCCCCAATTCTCCATTGCTCTCATGATAATTGACAACACTCTTTTGAACCATAGAAAAATTATACCATTGAAGGAGACCATTTGGACCATCTTGTCCATGCCAGTCCAAGGCCATCCAGGTGCCCCTTCTAATCTCTGCTTCCTGCACCCAGCCCTGTAGCGTATGGTATGTAAGGTTCAGATCTAATAGTTTAGTGTCTCTGCTTCCACCACCAACTCAGGCAATGAATTCCAGACACCCACCAGCCTTTGTGTAAAAAAGTTCTTCCTCATGTCCCTCTGCTGTCACTTATCTTGAATCTATGCCCTCTTGTTCTAGAATTTCCCACCAAGGGAAACAATTTTATCGTGCCTACTCTATTTCTTGCCCACATAATTCTGTATACCTCTATCAAGTCACCCTTTGGTCTTCTTTATTCCAAGGAAAATAACACCAATCTATCGAATCTCTCCCCATAGCTACATTTTCCTAGCCTTGGCAACATTCTTGTAAAACTGCTCTACACTCCCTCCAGAGCATTTACATCCTTCCTGTAATGTGGTGACCAGAAATGCACACAACATTCCAGCTGTGACCTCATCAGTGTTTTACACAATTCCAATATGACATCCTTCCTTTTATATTCCATATCTCTGTCAATGAAGGGGAACATTCCAAATGTCTTTTTTACAACTGAGTGAGTAGGCTGAGTGAGTGGGCGAGGACCTGGCAGATGGAATATAATGTTAGCAAGTGTGAGGTTATCCACTTTGGTAGAAATAATAGTAGGAGGGATTATTATTTAAATGGCGAAAAGCTGCAGCATGCTACGGTGCAGAGGGATCTGGGGGTCCTTGTGCACGAATTGCAAAATCCCAGTCTGCAGGTGCAGGAGGTGATCAAGAAGGTGAATGAAATGTTGGCCTTTATAGCGAGGGAGATAGAATATAAAAGCAGGGAGGTCTTGCTGCAACTGTACAGGGCACTGGTGAGGCCACAACTGGAGTACCGTGTGCAGTTTTGATTGCTGCATTTGTGAAAGGTATATTGGACTTGGAGGGAGTGCAGAGAAGGTTCACTAGTTTGATATCGGAGATGAGGGGTTTAGCCTATGAGAAGAGATTGAATAGACTGAGTCTATACTCGTTGGAGTTTAGAAGGCTGAGGAGGGATCTTATAGAGACATATAAGATAATGAAGGGGATAGCTAGGGTAGAGGGAGAGGGATTCTTCCCACTTAAAAAGGATAGCAGAATTAGAGGGCGCAGCCTCAAAATAAGGGGGCAGGACCAGTTTAGATCAGAGTTGAGGAGGAACTTCTTCACTTAAAGGATGGTGAGTCTCTGGAATTTTCTGCCATTGAAGTGGTGGAAGCTACCTCACTGAATATATTTAAGTCACGGGTAGATAGGTTTCTGATAACAAGGGAATTAAGGGTTATGGGGAGAAAGTGGGAAAGCAGCCATCAGGCTCGAAGAGCTAGATGGCTTACTCCTGCTTCTATTTCTTATGTTCTTAACCTTAAATATTTGAATGCTGCTTTTAGGGACCTGTGTACTTGTACACCAAGATCTCTCACTTCATCAACCATTCTTAGTATGTTCCCATTTATTATGTAGTCCCTGTAACTGTTTGATCTTCCTAAATGCATGACCTCACACTTCTCCATGTTAAGATACATCTGCCACTTTACTGCCCACTCCCTCTTCTAACCTCCGTATAATGACCTTTTCTTTTCAAAGGAGAACAGCCACAGCTTCTCCAATTGATCTTGAAGTAACTGAAGTCCCTTACCCCTGGAATGCTATTTGTATAGCTTTTCTGCAAACTCTCTATCATCTTCCCCTTCTTTCAGAAGCTTGGAGCTCAGAATTGGATACAATGATATGGAATGAATTGGATACAGTTGAGGTTGAACCAATATTTCATGAAGGTTCACCATAACCTCCTTGTTTTTTAACTTAGATTTTGATTTATAAAGCCCAAAATCCCACATACCTTATTAATCACTTTTTCAACCTGCCCTGCTACTTTCAATGATTTGACCCCTCTCTCTTACACCCTTTTAGAATTGTATCCTTTAGTTTATATTACCTCCCCTCATTTTTTTTACTAAAATTTATCACAGTAAATTTCACCTGCCATATTTCAGCCCATTCCTTCAAACTTCAAATTTTGAAGTCTCTCACTACTCTCTCTACAATTCACAGTATTTCCAAGTTTTGGGTCATCTGCAAATTATTAATATAGTACAAGTAAATTAGTAGTCCTACAGAGCTCTGGCATAGTTAGTTCAGTAAGAAGTCTGACAACACCAGGTTTAAGCCCAAATGATTTATTTGATAGTAAACTCACAAGCTTTCGAGGTTCCTCACAGCTCACAAGTAAGCTTGTGAGTTTACTATCAAGTAAATCGGTTGGACTTAAACCTGATGTTGTCAGACTTCTTACTGTGTTTACCCCTGTCCAATGCCGGCATTTCTACATCATGGTTAGTTACCCTTTCTTCCTTGTAGGTTATCCCTTGTCTGTCTCTGAACAATCTCCTTTTTAAAGGTAGCCTATTTCTCCAAAATGGTTTTGCCTGCCAATCTTTGATTCAAATTTACCTGGGCCAGATGCGTTCTCATTCGACACTCCATTGAAATTAACCCCAGTCTCCTCACAATTAACTATTTTTACATTGGATTGATCATTGTTCTTTTCCAGAGCTAACCTAACTTAAATGTTCTGATACTATGATCACTGTTCTCGAAATGACATCTCCAGCAGCTTTGGGATAACAGATCCCAGCAGCCTGACACCTGGCTTGGAGCCAGCTGATTCCTTGCCTCCCACAGATCTCGGCATGCCCAAGCCCACCTGTTGCTCCCCTACAGCTGTGTCATGCACATCAGTCACTATAGTCCTGCTCTTGTTTGGGTCAATGCACCTAACCAGCATATCTTTCAGAATGTGGGTGGAAACCCACACAGACACATCGGCACATGAACAGAATGGGAATGGAGGGGTATAGAAAACTGATTTAAAATAGGGATCATGAGCCTTGGGAGTCCCTGGGAAGTGTGTAAATAGATGATGATATTGATGTACTTGTTTTTATCCTACAGGTGCTTTGGTCCACCTTGCCGTCTAACGAGGGGCATACACGCGATGGGTCGTGAGAGAGCTGCTCTTGGATTTTTTCGAGAGTATTCTAGTGCTTCACGTTGTTAGTGTACACTTGTCCTGGACCATTTGATGGGCAACACTCCAGCTCAGTGACTATCGCTGTGCTGTGCGGATACATGGATTTGGGCCTGTGTCTGTGGGAGTTTGTGCATTCTCCCTGTGCTTGCGTGGGTTTTCTCCAGGTGCTCCAATTTCCTCCCACATCCCAAAGATGTGCTCTTAGGCTGATTGGCAGAACAAATTCTCCCTAAATTGTCTCAAATTTGATTTCAATGCATAGATCTATAAACATAGACAGGGATCATGGGTAGAGGTGGAAACATCGGGGTGGTGGCGTGGGCTTGTTGGACCGAAGGGCCTGTTTCCCGTGCTGTTTTGTTCTTTGTTCTTTGACACAGGGAGAACATGCAAGCTCCAAACAGACAGTGATCCAAACCGGGAATCAAACACAGATTCTTGGCGTTGTGAAGCATGAGTGTTAACCATTGTGCTGCTATGCTGACCCGAGTGTTGCCACAGCCCGGCGCCTGTTCGGGTATACTCAGGGAGAATTTATCATGGCCAATGCACCTAACCAGCATGTCTTCTTTTTGGACTGTGGGAGGAAACTAGAGAACACAGAGGAAAATACTGCGGAGTGGATTGGGGTGCAGGTAAAATTTAATGCAGAGAAAAATGAGTGATAACTTTTGGTAGGAAGAACTGGGTATCAGATGGAACTGATACCAGGACAGGATGGAACTCATCCTTCTTGGCCAAAGCAGGTCATTCATCTTCTTCCAGCACTGGTCACTGGTCCTTTATGCCACATTGCCAGCCCAACCTCTACATCATTGCCCATCTTAGGGAAAGAACATGGCCCTTCTCTCCACTGCAGTATCCAGCAGCCAACCTACTCTCCCTCCATGATGTGTTGTGCTGCTCATTGTGGTGTCATCTTCCTGACATGACTGACTGTGAGTCCATACTTATCCTTTATATGCAGCTCACTCTGGTTAACAGCATATAGCTGCGGCCACTTGGTAAGAATCATTAATTAATAAGGGAATCAGGGACTATGGGGAAAAGGCAGAAGAATAGGGATGAGAAAAATATCAGCCATGATTGAATGGTGGAGCAGATTTGATGGGCCAAGTGACCTAATTCTGCTCTTATGTCTTATGGTCTTGTGTACTTGGATAGTCCATGATTTCAATAATCACACTGAAGCTCTTTTATAGCACTTAGTATAGAAAGATTGCGATGCAAGGCCCGCCAAACAAAAAACAGTGCGAATAACACCCAATTTCTCGCAGCTACGACACATAGAGTGTGATCTTACCAGCCATCCATGCCTCAGCCCTGCTGCAGCAAGAATGCTGCCAAATCTCAGTTCACTGCCATGGGACCAGAAAATCCCGTTGGCATGAATGTCCATAAAGATCCTGCCCTCAGAATTATTTTGGCAAGACCACATCCATGAATGATACATTTGTTGACATGATCAGAGAGATATCTCATAAGGGTTCCCAACTCATTCTTCCCTGCTATCTGCACCAAATTAAAATTGAGATTGGAGAGTTGCAATCTTGCCAATGCATGGAAAGAAACAAAACCTGTTTCAAAGGAAGTTTATTTAAAATTGTCTTAGGAATATCTAATTTTCCTTATCTCAGGTTCATGATCAGATAACTATATTCATAAATAAATATTATAAGCTTCTATTAATCATTGACTTCCTATCAACAACATCAGTGACAGATGACGTGAATGCCTCATGGATTTCTGTAAGTTTTTTTTATCTGCAAGAGGAAAATCTTGAGTGGAATTTGTCAACAGTGTGAATCTCATAACTGAATGATAATCAAGTTTCACAATCAAGTCTTACACATAGCTAACATGAAGCATTTTTACCTACCACTGCCAACTATTTCTGATGTCACTGTATAAGACCATAAGATATAGGAGCAAAATTAGGTCATCTGGCCCATCAAGTCTGTTCTGTCATTCAATTGAGGCTGATATGATTTTCATCCTCTTTCTCCTGCCTTCTCCCCTTAATCCTTGATCTCTTTATTGATCAAGAATTTATCTGTTGCTGTCTTAAAGGCACTCAATGATTTGGACTCCACAACCCTCTGTGGCAATGAGTTCCACAGATTCACCATCCCCACACTGAAGAAATTCCTCCTCATCTTAGTTTTATGGTACGATATGATAAGATAGGATAAAGGCAGCTAAATTCATGCAAGGCTGCCACAAGTCCAAGATTTTACATTTTTGTGTCTTGTGTGACATTATTTGAAAGTTTCTCATTCTAACGGCTTTGTGAACAAAATGCCTATTGAAGATAAGCAGACATTTTATAGATATTGTGTGATTTCTTGGTTGAGCTGTATTATAGCACTGGTATCTGAGATCAAGAATTCTATGATACATGTACAAGTATCTCAATTTTCACTCAACATTTGGTGGTACAATGGCACAGTAGTTAGCGCTGTTATTCACAGCGCCAGGGACCTGGGTTCGATTCTCCGGCTTGGAACGTTGTCTGTGTGGAACCTGCATGTTCTCCCCATGTCTGTGTAGGTTTCCTCTATGTGCTCTAGTTTCTTCATACAGTCCAAAAGATTTGCTGATTAGATGCACTAGCCATACTATAATCTCCTTCAGTGTACTTGAACAGGAGCCGAAGTGTGTCAACTAGGTGATTTTCACAGTAACTTCATTGCAATGTTAACGTAAGCCTATTTGTAACACTAATGAATAAACAGATGAAGGTTGGAGAGAAAGTATCTCTATTTTTCGTCTAACTTTTGCTGGTTCATGCAGAGCCAGATTACTCTAATGGGCTGTTATGCTTGAACGATTATTCAATTTTGGGTCCATCTGATGTGAGCCCTCTCCAATCTTTGGCAGGCATTCACCTATACGCCTTCTACATTAGCCTAACAATCCTTTTTCCCTTCTCAGTCCATTAACGCATAAAAACAAACTGTAAAGCCACAAAAGATGCTGCAGCTGGACTTTTTTTTATTCATTTGTGGGATATGTGCATCACTGACTGGCCAGCATTCATTGCACTTGAGAAGGCGGTGGTGAGCTGCCTTTTGAAGCACTGCTATCAGGGAGGGAATTCCAGGATATTTCAGTATTCCATCTGCGTAAGTACGGAGATGTATTTCCATGTAGGGATGGGGAGGGGAACTTGCGGGTGATGGTGTTCCCATGTATCTGCTGCCTTTGTCCTTCTAGCTGGAAGTAGTCATGGGTTTGGAAAGTGCCTTTATATTATCCTATCAGTAATGTCAGAAATAGTTCATACAGATACTACACACTGTCAGTGATGGAGGAAGTGGATGTTTGTGGCTGTTTTGTCCTGGACAGAGTCAAGCTTCTTGAATGGTGTTGGAGAAGCACCTAATGCAGCACAGACCACAGGATTTATTTTAAGCATTTCAGTGATAAGGGATTGGATACCTATTTACACCCTGCTTGATTTTCCTTTGTATTGATCAATGGAAAGGAAGACAGAGAATCCAACCTTCTAGTGCCCAGTCCCTATCTAGTAGAAAACTGTTATAACCGCCCCACACACACATCGCGTTGAACCTGGGGGCCTTTATACACTATATAACTTAGTTCTTAGCACTACTGCAGGCAGTGAATTTTTCCACTGTGTAATTATTAAACTCTTACGACAGTTCCAATTTTAAAACCATTGTAAAGTTTCCTTCACGTGTGAAGTGCCAACACATCACCATGTCACCCTCCTACCACCTGCAGAGATTCATATGGTTCCTTGCTGCATCCACAGTAAAAGAGAACAATTATCCAGACAAGTATTTTATTTTTCTTCTATGCAATGCTGACTAGAACGCCAGTTTCTGAAACTCCTTTGGAAAAAATGTTCATTTTCTAAATACATTAAGCTGCAAATGTAGTTCATTTCAAACAAAGTATTCAATAAACAGGTAGCTGCTGTCATCAGAAAGACACATTCAAAAAGAAACCAGAAGCAACAATAATTTAGACAGAAAGAAACTAACTTGTTGGGTTCACATGACATTTCCAGTGTTGAAACATATTACTAAATGTATGGGTAACTACAAGAGGCCACACTTAAAACACACAGCTGGGCAGATTTATTATCATTCTGGTTTCAGAAGGTAACATACAGTCATCAAAAACATGAAAGTAAAATTTATGACGCAGCAGCTTGGGACATGCAAATGGACTTTTAGATTGTCCAGTAACATCATCTGGTATCCACTGTGTCCATAGTTTCCCAAGGTGTTACTATATGTGAAGAATGTCTTATCTTTGGTGTGGTCACCTTAAAGCAATATGGCTGGAGCAACAGTAATTGCCACTTGCTCCTGGTATTCCAGTGCAAGATCTGATACTATAAATAAGGGGCAAAAGAAACGTGACCTTAGAGGTAACCATTTTTCAAACTAGAGTTTGGCAGCATCCATAGTTATGTGTAACAGGTGTTGATCATTTCCTGGCTCAGGTGCTAAACTCTTATAAAAGAATAAGGCCACTTTAAAATTTCTATATCACAAAATATATCCTTTAAGACATCTTCATGTTTTAAGAAGTCTATGTGGAAAAGTAACTGGAAATATGAACCTCTCCCAACATTTGATCTGTTTTAAGATCAAAATGTTCTTCATATTATTCACAGTACTTTAACTGAGTTACGGAATTGTTTCAGCACAGAAGGAGACCATTTGGCCCATCATGTCTATACTGGCTCTCCAAATGAACAATTAATAGAATGCTATTCTCCAACGTTCTCCCTATAACCCTGCACATTCTTCCTTTTCAGATAACAGTCTAATTTGTTTGAGTGTTTCAACTGAAAACATCGGGAGAATTTTCAAACATTTTCAAAAGACACGATGTAACAACTGCAAAAATGATCTACACGTTTCTAACAATCCATATTTTGAAAAAAGAAGTGCTGAATGCCCTCCAAATTGAGTGGAAAGGCAGCATTGTACACTCCAATGGATTTGCTGCAAGTTAACTTTTCAATGCAGTCTTAACATTTTGAACGCAAGTTATTATTTTTCAAAATCTTACATTAAATTTTAGACTACTTGGTGGATTAAACTTTTTACTATGTTGGCACTAATGAGGGATTGCAGGGGTTTACTGGCATTGATTTTTCTCTTCAATCTGTAATTACAGATATATTTGTTACTGTCCCATCACAAAATAGCATTGAAGACTGATTTGCAGTCATTCATGACCTGTGCTGTCCCACAGTCCTTGCTGAAGTAAGGATATTGGGAACACATTTCCATTGTTACAAGATTTTGGCTTATTTCTTTTTCTATTGCTTATATTTCCTTTTGCTTACACTCCATGGAAGTTATGCACATCTGTTGAATCTCTATAAGCCATGTGACTATTGATGGCCAAAGACATCAACATTTCCAGCTCACTCGTGGTTTAAAAAAAGAGAAACTTAAAAAGTGTAAATGATAGGCTAATCAGTGAATTATTAGGAGAATACAAAATCTGCAGAATGACTTTGGGGAAAGTTAATCAATGATAGAGGACAAAGTTAGTCAGATAAATAGAGAGATATATTGAGAGGCAGAGATAGAGAGATAGAGAAAGAGAGAGATAGGTAGGTAGATAGATTGATTAGAGACATAAATAGACATTTCTCAAACTGCAAAGAAGTCTTAAAATGGGATAGCCACATGACTTAAAAGTGAGAATCATCATCAATTTATTGATAAGGATTTATATTTTTTTGGTAACTGGGTCAACAAAGCTATTTACACACTGCCCAACTGCAGTGAGGAAGTTCATTCAGATCATTCTGTGCATTGTACTGACAGTTAATAATTAACTAACCAAATCATAATTTCAACATTATTTCTGGTTTTAGGTTCTCTATAGGTACATTAGCAAATGAACAGAATTAAAAAAAAAATCAATCGAGGTTATTGTGTTGCTACAATAGGCATTGACCAGCTTCCATTTCTATTTAGTTCTGCTTAACTATTCAATCATTGGTAAGATAGATAGATAAGTTGATTACAAGCATCAGGGAATTACAAGGGAAGGTTAGTAAAGTTGTCTAGTTCTGAATGGAAAGTTACCAAATTGTAATTACAGAGTGAACAAAATTGATCCAGTAACAAGGTGCTTAAGTTTTTAAAAGAAGGAATATCAGAGACATTGCTTAGAACTTGTTTTCACATTGTGTGTAGAGTATTTATGGAATAAATTTAAAAGGGTAGGAATTACTTTAAACCAGTTTAGATGATAGCTTAGTCTCTTTCTGAAGAAGGAAAAAAACAAGAGATTTGATGAATAAGTATTGTCTTAAATTTTGTTGAGATCAATCAAAATGAACAAGGCTTTTTAATCCTAATTGTCACTTATTACTTCTTAGAAAGACTATTTGTACTCACCATGTTGGGAGTGGGGATGCCAGCTGTGCTTAAACAAAAATGAATAAGTACAGTAAAGCTGGGAAAGAGCAACAGGAAGAATATTGTCATCCTGTAGACACGGATTAATCAAGACCAATGGAAGTAGTGTAGTAGCACTTCCAGAGATACCCACTCAACCATTTGGTAGAAACAATGCACCAACTTCAGTGGCTTGCAATGAATGTTTATGACAAGAATTCAAAACTTCTGAAAGTACTCACGATAAAAGAAACCCAATGAGAATCAAAAACAGATTCCAGCATTTATCATTTCCCAACTGGCTCTGAGAGGAATGTTTCAACTGAAAAAAGAATGGCTTTATTCATACTTCCCACAGTATCAGGAATCATCGGTTCCAGCTCTTCTTTTAGCTGCTGAAAGAACTATTGCCGTTGGCAAAAGAAAAAAGGCGGGAAGAGTCAGAATGCTACATGAACCAGACACCAGAGGTACACCAACAGCTGGAGAAATGGGCTAGGGTGCTCAGAAATGTTTCCAGCATGAATAAGGTCAGTATCCTGATAGACCTCAATGCTCCAATTCACACGAGCAATCTGACAGCACCAGGCCAAAAGTGTCCAGTTCTTCTACAAATTCACCAGTTAGTGTTGCTTACAGCTGTGCAATATTATCTTTTGGCCAGTCTGAGAATACTGTAATTGTTTATAAGTTATGACAAACTAGAAACATGAACCACAAAAATACACAGTGTATATTGTCCATTTGTAAGCAAAGTTTTTAGGTGCCGAAGCAACTAAGTCCACTCAATGCAGCTGATGGAGTCAGTTCCGTCCCTTGCCCGGCACAACATGGTCTATGTTAGCTGCTGTGAACAGGGCGCTGCCTATGGCTTCTCCTTCACATTCCACTGGTCCTTCACTATAAATGTGCAGAATCCAGCTTTTCTGCTGTTTGTTGCTTCATACATCCCACATTCTGTTCTGACAAAAAAATAAATCTCTATTTTAATTTGGCTAAAAATAGTCTCGTCTTCTTGTTTCTTCACTGCTGAAAGATGGATTGTATTGTCCAGTGTAGATACAAGAGTAACGTGAACCCGGTAGGCCACTGTAAGGGTGCAAACCATTTCTATCCACTTCTGAAACTCTGAGGCCAGACTGGAGGGAGAAAGAAAAAAAGCAATAATCAATAAACACTCCAAGGAAGGCATTTGTGTGTAACCTTAACTTTCTCAAAGAGGCAATGTTATTAAATAAAATTTAAACTGGTAAGACTTAAACATGAACAATGAGTTTTCAATTGGCAGTGTTGGTACTGAGACCAACAGAAAATATATTTGCAGTTCTATAAACTGAGAGCTTGCAGGGTATTCTAGATCCAAAATAGGAAACCTGTTTCACAGTGATACTGTTTTTCCAACAACTAAGGACTGCCCAAAATTTGTTTAAGATGATAAGAAAAGCCCATTAAGCCGCTCCATCTTCAATACAATCATTACTAATCTCCTGTCTCAACTCCACTTTCCTGCTACTCCCCATATCCTTTGATTCCCTGAGAGACCAAAAATATCTGTCTATTTCACTAATACAGCCAACAAAAAATAGAATAAACAATTTCAAAGATTAGCAATTCTTTGGGTGAAGTAATTTCTCCTCTTCACAGATTTAAATGATCAGCCTCTTCACTTGAGACTGTACTTGAGGCATTCTAGATTCCTCAGCCTCTCCAACTTCTACCTTGTGAAGTCCTTTCAGAATCTGCATGTTACAGCAAGACCACCTCTAATTCTTCTAACTCCAAAGAGGATTGGCCCAATTTACTCAGCCTGCCATCACAGAACAATCTTTTCAACTGAGGAACCAACTTAACGTGCCTTCCAGTTTCCTCCTACAGTCCAAATATGTATGAGTTAGGTTGACTAGCCATGCTGAAATTGACACTAGTGTCAGGGGGATTAGCAGGGTAAGCGTGTGGGGCTACGGGGATTAGGCCTGGGTGGTATTGTGATAGTTACAGACTCGATGGGCCAAATGGCCTCCTTTTGTACTACAGAGATTCTATGATAGTTTTCTGTACAACCTCCAAAGTATACCCTCCTCAGATATGGAGACCAACATTGCACACAGTACTCCAGGTGTGGTCTAACCTATATCTTATTCGCTTTTACTGCAAGAGGTTTCAAGTAAAAGAATAAAAAAGTCCTGCAGAATAAAAGCAGCAGGACTTTATTCTTTTACTTGAAACCTCTAGCAGTAAAGGCGATATATACCCTTCTAATTGCTTGGTTTACCTGGATGTTAACTTTATACATTCCTATACATGTACAGGCAAGTCCCCCTGAACATTTACAAGTTCTATGCCATTTAAAAAGATCTTACTATTCTATTATTACAATCAAAGTGAGTATTCTCACATTTCCCCACATTATTTTCTATCTATCTGTTGCCAATGCTCATTTATTTACTTCTAGTTATACTGAATCATATGGCCTAAGACTTGTTGTAACTTTATTTTTGTCTAAATAAAATGGAAGATTAGTCAAAACACCACACCTCAAAGCCTTTAAGACAATTAGGGTGACTCTTGTAACAGTGGGGAGCTTCCTGCCAGTTAGTGTCAAATTATACCATGCCAGTTAAACATGTAGCGAGTGAAATGCAGGACATTTACAGATCAAGAGCAAGCTCTGCTAGTGGCACAGATCTCTATGACAAGTAAATTATTCCCAAGATGTGCTCCTGGCATCATTACAGCCACATCAAATATTTCCAGAGGGAAACTTGTATGCACTTGTTGCTCAGAAGGTTAGGAGGCCTGAAGAATGTATGATGCACAAATTTTATAGATCATGATTTATTGATGACTAAGCCTTGAATTTACAATGCTCAATAAAAGTATGCACATTTTCACACTTCTATAAACACATCTGCTCACAGAATAGAGCTGGTAACCTAATTATTAACACTTCAGTTAAAACAAAGGCAAACATACTTGATATGAACGCTAACAACATGGTGTAATTTTTCAGTGAAAATCCAATACATGTTTAGAGCAAAAGTTTCGGGAGCAATCTTACTAGCTCATCATGCCGGTTGATAGGTATGACGAACCGGTAAGACCACAAAAGGGAGTGGGTGGCTGAACAGTGGCAGCGATCATAGGGGAAGGATGCAATCAGGGGCAGTGATCGGAGGGTGGGTGCAATTGAAGGGAGATGGGGGAGGCAATAGACAATGTCCAGGGTTGGGGACGGGGGGGAAGTGACACTCTCCCAGTGCACTGTGTGCTCTTGAAATAGTGCACTGGGCATTCAGGGTGCACTGCAATAGTGCCCTCTAGCAGTCTGCAGGGGAGGTCGTGCCTTACTAACTTGATCAAGTTTTTTGAGGAAGTGATGATAATAGATGACGGAAAGTCAGTGGGCATTGTATACACAGATTTCAGTAAAGCCTTTAGCAAAGTACCACATGGTGGACTGATACAAAAGGTGAAGTCACCCGGGATCAGAGGAGAGTTGGCAAGATGGATACAGAACTGGTTTGGCCATAAAAAAAGATAGAGGTGGCAGTAGAACGATACTTTTCTGAATGGAAGACTGTGACTAGTGGTATTCACAGTAAGAAGTCTCACAATACCAGGTTAAAATTCAACAGGTTTATTTGGTAGCAAATATTAGTGCTGTTTGCTACCAAATAAACCTGTTGGTCTTTAACCTGGTGTTGTGAGATTTCTTACAATGTTTATCCCAGACCAATGCCGGCATCTCCACATATGACTAATGGTGTTCCACAGGGATCTGTCTGGGACCTTTGTTGTTATTAATAGTATATATAAATGATTTGGAGGAAAATGTAGCTAGTCTGATTAGTAAGTTCGCAGATGACACAAAAATTGGTGGAGTTGCAGATAGTAAAGAGGTTTGTCAGAGGATACAGAGCGGTTGGAGATTTGGGCAGAGAAATGGCAGATGGGGTTTAATCCAAGACAAGTGTGAGATAATGCATTTTGGAAAGTCCAATGCATGGAGGAATGATACAGTAAATGATAGAACCTTCAGGAGTATTGACAGACAGAGATCTGGCAGTATATGTCCACCGATCACTAAAAGTGCAATGTGGGTGGATAGGTTAACCAAGGCGGCACATGGCATGCTTGCCTTCACCGGTCAGGACATTGAGTATAAAAATTTGCAGATCATGCTGCAACTGTACAGAACCTTAGTTAGTCCTTATTTAGGATATTAGGTACAATTCTGGTCACCATACTACCAAAAGGATGTGGATGCTTTGGAGACGGTGCTGAAGTAGTTTACCAGGATGTTGCCTGATCTGGAGGATATTAGCTAGAAGGAGAGATTGAGATCAAACCAAGTTTATCCACTGGAACGAGAGGTTGAGGGGTGACCTGATAAGTGGTTTACAAGATTATGAATGGCATGGACAGAGTGAGTGAATAATCAGATGTTCTTTCTGAGGGTAGAAAAGTTAAGTACTAGGGGACATAATATGCATTATGAAAAGTTGAGGCAGTTTTTTTTTTTTTACACCGAGAGTGGTGAATGCCTGGAACGTGCTGCTCGGGGAGATAGTGAGAGCAGATACATAGCGGCATTTAAGGGGCAACTAGACGAGTACATGAACACGATGGAAATGGAAAGATATGTACTCTAAGTGTATATTGTTTTAGTTTAGACAAGTGTCACGATTGGCACAGGCTTGCAGGGCCACTGGGCCTGTTCCTTCTGTACTTTTTTGTTCTTTTATGTCTTTCATTTTCCTAGTGCTCCAAACTGTGATGGTCTGATTTGCCTACAACTTGAAGTAATAGAGCTATGGTGGAACCAGGGAGATTTTGGAGACTTAGAGCTAAGTTTGTTAACATCTATGTAGAAAGAGACTGCTTGGCTCCTGATATTTGCTGAGCTGAGTTCCATGGAAGAAGGAGCTTTGGTTGGGAAAGCCAGAAGTTTGAGTTTCCCTGCAGGCACTGTAGGTTTAACATGGAGAAAGAATGGTGCAAATCCAGAAGTTGCTGTCAGTGATTCCACCTTCTCCCATTCCTCTTCCCTGCTCCAGCCCCCATCAAGATGATGCACTGTTCAGTTCCAAGCCTTAAACAGGCAGTTTAATCACTCAAAAATCTCCATTATGATACTGCTACTCATTAAAAAACCTTGAAAAAGTTTGGTGAATGAGATGTGATAAGCTTTTAATAGTGCAGTGTTTCATTATTACTGCCAAACCAAACCACCTCACCCTGAAAAGCTAACTTTATATTTGTGGAATGCCAACTATTTCCATTGAGGTAGAAACAATTCTACACATTTTTTAAGACTTTAAAAAAAAAAATCATTTATGATATTTTAGCTTAAACCTAAGGGCAGAATTCTCCAACCCTGCCCAAATCTGGCATTCTCTAGTCCCGCTACAAGAGAAGGTTTGGGCGAGTGCCAAATTCTTCATTGGAATCATACAGTGCAGGAGACCCTTTTGTCCATTCAGTCTGCACTGAAAAATACTTGACCTCCCATCTAAAGCCATTTACCAGAACTTAGACCATAACTCTGAATGCCATGATGTGCCAAATGTTCATCCAGGTACTTTTTAAAGAATGTGGGGCAACCCACTTCCATCATCTTCCCATGCAGCATATTCCAGACCATCACCCCCCTCTGGTTAAAAAAGTTTTTCTTCACGTCCCCCCTTAAACTTCCTGCCCCTCATCTTGAGCATATGCCCCCTCATGACTGATCTTTCAACTAAGGGGAAAAAGCTGCTCTTTATCAACTTTGTCCATGCCCCTCATTATTCTGCACATCAGTTAGGTTAACCCTCAGTATTCTCTGCTCCAGTGAAAACAACTCAAGCCAATCCAACTTCTCTTCTTAACTTAAATATTCCATCCCAGGCAGCATCCTGGTGAATTTTAATGAACCCCCTCCATTGCAATCACATCCTTCCTATAATGTGCTACCAGAATTGCATACAGTACTCTAGCTGCGACTTCACCAAAGTTCTATACAACTGTCATGACTTCCCTGCTTTTGTAATGTATGTCTTGACTGATAAAGGCAAGTAGCCCAGACGATTCAAGACACTTTCTTTCCTGCTGCCATCAGACTTCAGAGTGGGTCTACCTCACAGTAAGTTGATCTTTCTCTATACCCTAGCTATGACTGTAACATTATATTCTGTACCATCTCCTTTCCTTCTTTATAAACGATATGCTCTATGTATATAGCATGCAAGAAACAATACTTTTCATTGTATATTCATGAATGTGACGATAATAAATCAAATATACTTTTTTCACCACTCTACTGACATGCCTTTCTGCCTTCAGAGATCTACAGACAAACATGCTAGAGTCCTTGTTCCACAGAACTTCTTAGTGTCATGCCATTCATTGAGTACTTCCTTGTCAAATTCCTCCTTTCAAAAGTGGAGAATTTCACACTTTCCAGAGTTAAATTGCACCTGCAACTTATCTGCCCAAAAGATTACTGCTGCTACAGATTCCCTTTTCCTGGTACTAAGCTTGAACTGCTATCAGAAAAAGGAAAAGTCAGTGCTACGTGGACCATTAGATCTCATGGGCAAACTCTGAGATAACAGACAGCACTGTTGCTTCACTACTGATCATAAAATCCAACTGATTTTATGATGGATTTTATTCCTGGAAGCTCAAACCTATCAAAACTCAGCTTCTGTTTCAATGCATTTTTCACATCAGATTTTATTTTTCAGTGTCAGTTGAACTTTGATAGAAAACCCAAGGAAAAGAACAAAAAGTTCAATATTTGATTAGTGTTTATTTGTTCACGCCTCGTATAAAACAGTCCAAAGTTCACATTCACGATACTTGCCGAATAGTACACATCTGTCATCTGCAGCAAGTTTTTTGTGCTTCCATTCTCCTGCAATTCTATTGTTTCCCTGCCCCACTCGACAGATATCCGGGGATTTTTGGGGAACTCGGCATAAGGCGATCTCTGAAAATCGGCGCTCTTGAAGATTAATTTGCCGATATCATTCTTGTCTTTCCTGAGAGGAAGAAAATTCAAGTTAGCATTCAGAGCAATAGTGTGGGGAAAAAAGACAAACTGTTGTCACCAGCACTGCTGTTTTGACCTATTACTGTGTGTTACCACCGTTACGCATTTCCTCAGAACGGTTTTTGGATCTTGATTTTCAGATTATCACTGTTACTTTGAACAATGATATTGGATGGGATTCTCCGGCCTCCCCCACCCCCAGTCTGTTTCTCGGTAGTAAGAGGCATTCACTGGGGATGGGATATTATGATCCTGCCTCTGTCAATGGGAACTCCCATGGAAGACACCCCATGCCAACAGGAAACCTGTGGCATGGGATGCACCATTGGTGGGACCAGAGAATCCCACCAGTGTGAATGGCCAGAGAATTCTGGCCCTAAACTGTCTGTTCTCAATTCTGACAAGAGATATGCATCCAACATGCGAGGAACTTTACATTTGCTGCTTGACCTGCCATCTATTTTCCAGCTTTTCCTTTATTTAATTTCATATCTATTTTATTTCTGATATTGTAAGTCATTATTACCTCTAAGCTTGACAATTCCAGCGCACCCCCTGGCAGGTCTCCCACATTAAGGAGAACAGCCCCAGTTTGCCCAAAGGCGGAGAATGAGGGGAGATTGAATTGTATAAGATTATGAAGGGTATCGATAAAGTGAACAGTGGTAAGCTTTTTCCTACGTTCGATACAATAATTACGAGGGGCCACGGGCTTAGGGTGAGGGGGGGCGAGGTATAACTCGGATGTTAGAGGGAGGTTTTTCACACAGAGGGCAATGGGGGCCTAGAATGCACTGCCAAGTAAGGTGGTGGATGCAGGCACGCTAGGGTTGTTTAAGGCTTACTTAGACAGGCACATGAGTGGACTAGACGTGGCGGGATATAGAGACTTTTCTAAATAAAGCTTACGAGCCCTGGGAATCAATTGATTCCTGTGGACCTTCTAACATATTTCACGGCTCACTGGCTTTATTTCTGTGCTCTTAGAGATTCTGTAAATGTCTAAGTTTTTGCATGTCTATTGGTGTCTTTCCTTTATTTTGCAGGTGATTCAGTCCGCCTTGTTGACCTACAAGGGGCATACACACAGTGGGTCGTGCAAGGGCTGCTCTTGGATGTTGCTTTGAGAGTTAGTTTACTTTTAACTGGACCATCTGATGGGCCACATGACAGCTCAGTGACTACCACTGTTTGCTGTGCAGATACATGGATTAGGGCTGGTGTCTGCACATTCTCCAGGTGCTCCAGTTTCCTCTCATCCCAAAAATGTGCTCTTAGGCTGATTAGAACAAAGAACAAAACAGCACGGGAAACAAGCCCTTCGGCCCAACGAGCCTGTGCCGCCACCGATGTTCCCACCTCTACCCGCGATCCCTGTCTATGTTTACAGATACATGGATTAAAAAATCAAATTTGAGACATTTTAGGGAGAATTTGTTTTGCCAATTAGCCTAACAGCACATCTTTGGGATGTGGAAGGAAACTGGAGCACCTGGAGAAAACCCACGCAAGCACAGGGAGAATGTGCAAACTCCCACAGACACAGGCCCAAATCCATGTATCTGCACAGCACAGTGATGGTCACTGAGCTGTCGTGTTGCCCATCAAATGGGCCAGGTCAAGTGTACACTAACGACATGAAGCACTAGGATACTCTCAAAAAATCCAAGAGCAGCCCTCTCGTGACCCATCTTGTGTATGCCCCTCGTTAGACAACAAGGTGGACCAAAGCACCTGTAGGATAAAAACAAGTAAACAAATAAAAACAAGATTGGTGGAACAAATTGTCCCTAAATTAGACTTCACTCAATCTTCCCCAATAGGTATAGACAAAGGTCATAAGTAGAGGGCGGCACTCAGTGTTAAAATAGCAGCGTGGGCTCGTTGGGCCAAAGGGCCTGTTTCCCATGCTGTATTGTTCTTTATTCATTCCATGCTCTAAACTTGAAGCCATCCAAAACTTTATTATCCTGTCTTAACACGTAACATGTCCCGTGTCCCCATCACCTACATTGACTCCCAGACAAGCAACACCGTCATTTAAATTTCTCAATCTCGTTTTTAAATCCCTCCATGGTCTTGCTTTTCCGTATCTGTCATTTCTCTAGCCCCACAACCCTGCAGGACAGCTGCACTCAGTTAATGAGAATTTCTTGAGAACTCCTGATTCTAATCATTCCACCTTCGGTGACTTTTAGTTGCCTTGACCCTAAGCTCTGGAATACCCTCTCTAGATCCCCCTTCTTTGCTTTCCTCCTTTAAGGCACACCGACTTAAAACCTACATCTTTAATCAAGTTTTTGGTCATCTGACCATATATTTCCTAATGTAGCTCATTTGGCTTCATAATACCCCTGTGAACAACCTTTGCTTGTTTTATTATGCTCAAGGTGCAATGTAAATTTTGTAAAACACATGATACAGTTTATGAAAATGTCATTTGTTAATCTTTGCAACCATTTGAAACTGCTCACTTTTCTATTATGAAGCATTAGTTTATTTGATTGCTTATGCTGAGGATCACAAGTAATTTAGGAGCAGGGGTCTAATTTTAATATGTTTAGCTTGTCCAGTTCTTGAAAGGTCACCGCCTGGAGCAAGTAGTGCAATTGATTAGTTCCAGGAAGTTTCTCTAGATTGGCAGCTACTTAATTCTTCATCTTATTTTTGCAACAGATTTTCCAGAAGTCAGAATGCTAAGAAGATGTGACTAGGTTTTTTTTCTCTCATTTTGTACACTTTGTCAGTTATATTTTACACAGTGACCAGATCACACAAATCCTTGCACTGAGCAAGGTTAAAACTTCAGCGCCGTGAAGGATTTATAATACTATCAGAAGCAGCCTTAGCACTGAGGTTTATTCCTCAGGAGAAACTCTTCAGAATAAACTATTTCTTTTCAACTGATCCCACTAGACCAATTTCTAGCACCTCATCTTTTAATAGTATCTCATTATGTCAGGCAAAACTATATGGAAACTTCCTGCAGCTAAACGCCACATGTCAACTGAGCACAAAATATGGTCTGCAGACATAGATTATCGTGAATGCAAGTGAGTGAGGTACAATACGATGGGAAAGGTCATACAGGAGAATAAACCAGAATCCTCATGTTCACCATTTACTTGGTGTCACAGAACCAGACTGGCTGTGCGTACAGAAAGATTTATGAGGATGTTGTCAGGGCCTGAGTTATAGGGAGAGGTTGACAGAGCTAGAACTTTATCCCTTGGGATGTAGAAGAATGAGAGATAGCCTTATTGATAAAATAACGAGGAGCACAGAGAGAATAAATGCACATTAGGCTGGAATTTTACCGACCCACCAGCCGCGGCATTCAGAATGGTGAAGGTCAGTGACATTTAACATGCACTTGTTCCATGGAAAGGACCATTGATCTCAGACAGGGCTTCCTAGTTTCAAGACGAGCGAGGCCGGAAAATCCTGTCCTTGTTCTTTTTCCCCCGAAGATAAGAGAATTGAAAACTAGATGGCATAGGTTTAAGGCGAGAGGGGAAAGATTTAAAAGGGACCTGAGGGGCAACTTCTTCAGGCAAAGAAAGTAATGCATATATAGAATGAGCTGCCAGAGAAAGTGGTTGAGGCAGGTACAGCAGTGACATTTAACATGCACTTGGATAAGTACATGGATGGGAAAAGATTAGAGGGATGTGGGCCAAACGCAGGCAATTGGGACTAGCTGGGTGAGCACCATGGTCAGCATGGGCTGGTTGGACTGAAGGGCCTGTTTCCATGCTATATTGCCCTATTGTTCTACTTAGGATATTTAATTCTGAAAAACAAGTGCACACTGGTTTATTAAATTTAGTAGCAAAAAAGTAGTAAAATTGTTGTAATTTTGTAAATTCTCTTTCATGCAGATGAGTTATTTTTGAAGCGAGAAGTGGAAATGGGCGAGGTAGGACTGTATGTGATCCAAGTGGTCTCTTGCCTGCACCTATATAGTCCCATGGATGTAAATGTTTGGGGGCACTAGTAAATACAACACGTGTTATGAAATTACAGGTATATTTAGTGCTGTGTTCATAGTTGTCACACAAATGGAAAATTGAAATAGATAAATAGCATAACCTTTGCTTTTATGATTCAAAGGATGATTGGGATGCTAAAATGTGTTGTGCCCTTATATCAGACCCCAGCTAACTTTATTTAAATATTGCACAAGCCTTCCTGAATGTATATTGGATCAGGCTGCTGTTGTTCCTTTGTTATAAGGCTGTGATGGAAAATGTTAGATGGGACAAAGGTCAGATCCTTGTACACACCTGCAACATGTGATGGTTAACGCAATGCCCAAGATTAACAGCAATCCTCCTCCAGCCGCTGCAATCACCACAGTGATGAGCTTGTAAGCTAAAAATAAGGGAGAATGCTTCTTTTAATAAAAAGGCCAGAGAAAAATTGTATTTTTACTTTGCTATCTCACAAAATTCCCCGATGCATGGAATTCATGAACAGTAACATCCACAGTTCAGAGTTCTCTCTCGCTGGTCTTGTGAAACAGAACTTATACAATTCAAAGCCGAATATCTCAAACTTGGTATTTCGCTCCTGAAATCAGTAATGTGGAGTTTTCTCACTTTTCTTTGTGGCTAAAGACCCTGTTTCCACTGATCGAAGCCAAACATTTTGCATGTCCATCCCTAATCTGAAGCAGAGCAGCTAAAATACATCACCTACAATATGAAAGACATTGAAGTTGATAACTCAATGCTGGGAGCTGCTAGCATTGATGCCCAATGGCAGTGTGGTCTGCTGTGTATATCAGTACGTTCCTGCATTGTCGGTTATGCTGTGGACCTGTGCATCTGATACATGTTTAGGCTCATCTCTGCCACACCAAATTTATTAATGGGATATTATCTACACAATAATCCCTTGTTGCCTCAACAGGATTACTGTTCATCAACAAAGTATGCTGGATGGTAATTGTATTTTTTTACTTGGGTAAGCTTGACAGTAGTAGCTGTATTTTGACAGAGATTATTTTGACTGGTTTTTTTGCCACAAGTGAAGATAAGTGAGCCTTTTGAAAGTTGCTCCCTATTTGGATACTT